>JANUWF010001282.1:5863300-7110233 GCA_026120185.1 Voacanga thouarsii | reverse complement strand
ATATTCAATCTCTTTTGTATTACAAGGTTATGGTGTAAAACCCATTTGGGGTGAACCTTGATTTGATTGTTTAGTTTAGAGATTTTGGAAAACCAAGTGTGGTGATCCTCTCTTGTATTTGGTGTAGTTTGATTTCATTAAGTTGTGTAAATGAAATCTGGTTGAAAATCCTTAAGTGAGTTTAAGGTAGTGGATGTGGATCTTGGTAGATCAAATTACTATACATTTTGTGTCTCATTTCACTGCACACAATATTAACTGTATTGTATTTCTTACTTTAGTCCGAATCTGGATAGTTTTTGAAGTATTCATAGCTTTCTTTATTGCCATGAAGTTGGTCCAAGAAACTTGAAGATCATCAATACTCTGTATATCAGGCGACTTGAAAATTTTTAGTTTGCCAAAAATCTTATTCACCCCCTAAGGTTTTTCAGGTTTTAACTGTCGAGAAGCATAGGTAAATACTCAATTGTTCTACATCAGCACACAACCTAAACTATTATTAGAAGCATTACTATAGATCACAAATCCCCAGACTCCATAAGTAAAGCCAAAGCTGGCGTTGAAACCAACTTTTGCTTTAGCTGATGAAAATTGTCATCACAAGCCGGGGTCCATTCAAACTTAGTTCTTTTTTAAGTCAATCGAGTCATAGGCATTGCAATAGCAGAAAAGCCTTCTACGAACTTCCTATAGTATCCTGCTAGACCAAGGAAACTACATACCTTAGTGACATTATTAGGTCTAGGCCAATCCACAATTGCCTCTATTTTCTTTGGATCTATAGATATACCATTCCCAGAAATCATATGACCAAGAAAAGCAATATTCTGCAGCCAAAACTCGCACTTAGAGAACTTAGCATAAAGCTTCCTTTCTCGAAGGAATTGTAACACAACCTTTAAATGCTCAGCATGCTATTCTTCAAATGAAGAAGATACGAGAATGTCATCAATGAATACTACCACATACTTGTCTAATTGTTGTCGAAAAACTCTGTTCATCAAATCCATGAATGCAGCTAGTGCATTGGTCAATCCGAAAGGCATTACCATAAATTCGTAGTGCCCATATCAATTCCTGAATGCATTTTTGGGAATATCCCCTTCTTTAATCCTTAGCTGATGATATCCAGATCGAAGGAAAATTTTTTAGAAGACTCGTGCCCTTTTAAATGATCAAAAAGATCATCAATTCGAGGTAAAGGATACTTATCCTCACAAATAAAACAGGTGCTCCTTAAGGCGATACACTTGGTCGAATAAATTTCATATCAAGTAGCTCTTGTAGCTGCATTTTTAACTCCCTAAGCTCAGCCGGTGCTATTCGATAAGGTGCTTTGGAAATTGCCTCTGCTCTAGGAACGAGATTAATTTCAAATTCAATCTCGTGTTTTGGGGGTAATCCAGGTAATTTTTCAGGAAAAACATCTAGGAACTCGTAGACTATTGGAACATCCTCTAACTTTGGACTGTCTTTCTACGTATTAACCACATAAGCCAAATACCCTGTACATCCCTTTTGCAAACTTCTCCAAGCTTTTATAGCTGAAATGATTGGCATAGGCTGCTTTCTAGCATTTTTAGGCGTCCTTTGAAATTGAAACTCCTTTTTTCCAGGTATTCTAAACTTCACATTTTTACCTCGACAATCGACCAAGGCATGATTCTGAGATAACCAATCCATTCCCAAGATAATATCGAAATTTGACATATTAATCTGAATAAGGTTGACACCAAGCACATGCTCCCCAATGCCCACTCAACTATCTCAATATACAAAGTTAGAGATTAAATTTTTTCCTCCAGGTGTAGCAACCCGATAAGTGTCAACAAGATGCTCAGGTAGAATGCCAAAAATTTTAGCAAATTTAAGGGAAACAAACGAATGGGTGGCTCCACAATCAAAAAATGCATAAGATGGAAAGGCATTGATGGAAATTGTACCGGCAGCTGTAACACCTCGCTACCTAGGCCCGCCAGGGCCGAGGATGTCGCCCCATCCAAAGGACAAGGGGTCTTTATAACTAGGTCACACAAATAAAAAAACGGAATAGAAATAATACTTTAACTTAAAATTTATTACGTCCCAAGAATAAATTCAAGAATAAATCCATGAATTCCCAAAACAAATCCATAAATAAAATTATCCACTCTCAACTCCCCAAAGTAATACATAAAAATAAATGACAACATTCTATTCCAAGGCAGATAACACTAGCTACTCATCCCCACAATAGGATCGATCTGAAATCATGGTAAAAAGTTGATGAGACAGAAATCTCAGTAAGTCCATGTGTGCATTGAGTGTCCAGTGGAAATAGTTCGTGAATGCAAAGTATAAAACCATTATAAGAGAAATACTGGCAAGCAATAAACATTAGTCAAAATTAAGAGTGGTGTTTTGGCTTTTTCAACTATACATAATCAATAAAACTAACCACTTAAAAGAAATGATCATGGGTTACCACACGTTGGGCCCTATAACCGGTCAAAATATCGACACTTTGTGTAAATTGACAAAAAAAGGGTAGGTGATCGGCCTACCGGGCTAGATACTCCTCATTCTCTATACCCAAACAACAACCGGGTATCCATTCCGGTAAAATACAGTCACTTGACTGAAAAATAAACAACTGCTCGCTCGGATCGGCACGACTTACTGGACTGACATCTTATCCGGGAAGGACTCACCCCTCAGAGGTGGCCAACTACTGAGAGACTCACCCTAACCCTTCAAAAACTAGTCCTAGCAGTCCACCCTTATTGAGTACTCAACGACATTTCCCACTTGGGACAAAATGAATAAAACACTGTTCCACATGAAAAAGCAATTAAGGGTTTCCAAAGTCTTTGTCAAATTCAGTTTTGGAAAGAGTTTTGAGATTGAGTAAACCTACTTATTGATTTTCAAATAATTTGTTTGTTTGAAAAAGAAAGAAGTTAATCCTCAATTGTCTTTGCAGAACTGAGTGTCCATGCACTCTATATTTGGCTTGCCAGAATAAACATTTTTCATCAATTAGGTTTTATGCAGGAGCTTACCTGATCCTTGCTCACAATAAAAGGTCTCCAACAGCTGACCTAACCCCGCATGGGCAAATACAAACTACAATCAAACTCAAGCCTAAATCCACATTCTCAATTTAAAACAACTCAACTCACTATTACCATGATCCTAGTGTCCCATGTCCCAAGCTTTAAGGCCAAACAATAAATAAATAGGTTTATAAGCTAAGCCTAATTTGATATTTAAAATAATTAAAGTTTTGGGAAATAAGTACTAATAAGTTGAAGGTTTAAATCTTGCTAAGAAAAATTTAAAGTTTATTTGATGAAGAGTCCTAGGTGGTATTAGGTAAAATAATGATTTATTAATAATTTAGTTGTTAGAAAATAATTGATAACTAAAATTAGTTGAAAATAAATTTAATGAGTCTTGCTTGAAAAATAATAAATAAATTTTTAATGGGTTTTGATTAAAAGATAATAATTAAATTTTTAGTAATAAATATTTTATTAATTATGATTATTTCCATAAAAGGCTTTAGTTGATTTCATTATTTTATATAATATCTACATATATATATATATATATATTTTATTTTTCTAGCAAAAGTTATTATTTATTTGACTAAAATATCCTTATTATATATAATAATCCAAATCTACCCCTCCTAGGGCTTTTTTCGAAATTACTAGCAAAATCATATTATGAAATATTTTATTCATGAAATAAAAATTAGCTTAGGGACAACTAAGTCATGATCATATTTCTATGGCTAACCACAATCATGAACATATACAATCCTTCAATTCATCAACTCATCCAAATCATGCATATAAGCATAGATCTAGACTTACTAAGGCATGATCTAACCTTTACTAGCATAACTATAATCATGGCTTTAATAATCACACAAGAATATAAATCGTATTCATCATAGATGACATAATCTCTAGCATACTTGATCATGGAGACATGCATTAAACCTCAAAACATCATACAATCAACCAAGATAACCCATCTATGCATAAATCCCATATTCAACATATTCATACATATATTCATGCTTTAATCTCAACTCATCACAACAATATATACTCAACCCTATTCATGATTCATCTTCTATCAACATCATCCTAGAGACATGAATCTAGAAATTTAAAAGAAGGGTTAAAAAGGCTTACTTGATTGATGAATACCTTGAAGGAGTTTCGAATGAATCTCAACCTCTAGATGTCTAAATCCATCCAAAGAAGATAAAGGAAGCATGGCCATGGAGAAGAAGCCATTCAACCAAGAGAGAGGGAGTGTTCGGTCAAGAGAGAGAGAGAGAAGAGAAGAAGAAAGTCCATTAGCATGCTTAAACACATATATGTTCATTAGAGGTTGAAGATTAGCGAAGATGAAGTCGATTGAATAAACCTACCTTGAAGGTGTTCTTGAGCCTTCACAAAATTTTTGGTTTTTGATCCAAAAGTGCGAGTTGGATTTTGGAGTTTGATGTTAAAAATGGTATGGATGGATTCAAGGTAGTGTATAGATGAAATCTGGAATTTTTAGAAGAAGTTTAAAGTGATTTAGAGAGGTATTAGGTGAAAGGAACGAGTAGGTGTTCTTGGTGTGCTATGTGTTTTTGAAGGTTGAAGAGAATAGAGAGCTTTTGGGATTGGCGGCTGCCGAATTTTCGTAGGGTTTAGGGCTGCCGAATTGCTTGTAGGGTTTTGGAAGATGACTTTCTAGTTTGGAAGGGAAAAGGAAAGGTTAATTGTTGAAATCCTTGAAGAATATTTTTGGGAAGCAAATTTGGAAACTAAATATACAAGAATATCTTTGATTATTGGAGAGCTTTTGGAATGCTGCCATGGCCGACTGCTTGTGCAATTTTTCGGCTAGATGAAAGCTGGTTGAGGGAGACTAAGGGTGGCCGAAAATAAGGAGTATAATGGTGAAGAGAAGGTCTGGTTGTTTGAGGGATATTTTATGGAAGATTGTTAAATTATGGTGGCTGGAGTTTTGGTAACTAATCATGCATGATTGCAGTAAGTTTTTTGGAAATCTTTTAGGGCAGCCATGATTGGATTTTTGTGCAGAAGGTTGGGGAAGACAATGGAGTTCAGTTCATGGCTGTTTAAGGGAAGACTGTACAGAAAATTGGAGGAGTTTCGGCTAGGGCTGAATAAGGAAACAAGGCTGGAAAAATCATTGCACAGAATTTCGCAAGGCTAGAATTTTTTGGGCAGATTTCGGCTGCCCTTTTCTAGTCGGCTTGCAGGGAGTTTGAAGGGGATTTTAGGGGCTTTCAAGGCTGGTTTCCAGCCTTCTTTATGGAGGAAAAACGTGGCTAAGATGCTGAACAAAAACTGAAATAAAACAGCTTGGTTTCGGACCTCCAAAGCAGCGATTTTGCCTAGGAATTTTCCTGGTTTTGCACCACCTTTGTGCAGTCCGAAAATGGCCAAAAAAATTCAGGTTCCAAGCTGATCAAAAGGGCCATTTTCTGGCAGCATTTGGGAGGGAATAATGGCTAAGAATTTCGACACCATGAAGGCACAAGAAGCTGGAAAAATTTCAGTTTAATACATGAAAGAAAATGAACCTAGCTAAAGTGAAGTTTTAGAAAGTTCACTAAGGAAATTAATTCACTTGAAATCCTTCCCCCTCTTCCATGGTTTTGGTCTATAGGATGTCATTTATTAAGACATTTTGAACCTACAAAGCCACAACACATTGTTGGAATTTTTCTAGAATAAAATTGGCTTGAACAAATTGAACATCCTAATGGATTGAGAAATAGGAAAAATTAAGGATCAAGAGGAAATGAATTCACTTTACGAATTTTGTGTAGGGCAAAAGAGTAGGATTAGGATACTCCTATCATATCTCTCTTAGGATAACATCTCTACCCTACTCCAAGCACCTAAGGCCGAAAGTAACACTTCCCAAGCAAAAATAAAATTTAACCAAGCTAAAGCTCCTATGATGGAATTTGAACCCAAGACCTCAAGAGTTAATTCTAAGGCTCTAACTACTTAACTACAACAACTCTTGTTCTTATTTTCCTTCTAAAAATATTTTCCTATTCAATCCTCAAGCTATTTCTCTTTTCCACCTCAAGCAAAAATTACCATTTTACCCTTCTCACTCAATAATCATAATCAAGCCCTCTAGACCATAAAACACAAATTCAATGCACACAAAATCATATAAAAAAATATATAAACTTGCAATAAAATATGATATGCATCCCAACCCCTTTACTCTAAGGTTGGTTTTGATTGGAGTTTCATATCCTCCCCTCCTTAGAAGAATTTTGTCCCGAAATTCAAGCATACCTCTATTTCATATCAGGATACTCCCGCTTAACCCATTCCTCCGACTACCATGTGGCATCTTGTGTGCCATGGAGCTCCCACTGAATCTTAACCATCGGTATTTGTTTGTTCCGGAGAGTCTTAACACTGCGGTCTAATATCCGCACAGGCTTCTCCACATAGCTCAGGTCTGGCTGCAATACTAACGATTCATCATTTAATACATGATCGGGATCCGCATTATACTTCTTCAATTGTGACACATAGAACACATCATGAATTCCCGTCAACCCATCTGGCAGGTCCAATCGATAAGCTACCGGTCTAATCTTTTCCTTAATCGGAAACAGTACCAAATATCTCGAATTCAACTTTCTGCCCTTTGGATGCTTCAAAATTCCCCTATTCGGCGTCAATTTCAAAAATACGCTGTCCCCGACTTGAAATTCCAATTCTCTCTGCCGGTTGTCCGCATAGCTCTTCTGCCGACTCAGTGCTGCCTTTAACCTTTCTCTGATCAATTTCACATTATCCAGCATTTCTTGGACACATACTTCTCCGATTTTGCTCACATGACCGACTTCGGACCAACTCCAATACAACGGTACCTAACACTTGCGCCCATACAAAGCCTCATACGGTGCCATCCCAATTGAGACTTCGTAGCTATTATTATATGACAGCTCGGCATACGGTACACTCTATCCACTTGTCCCCGAAGTCCAGGACATAGGCTCTCAGCATATCTTCCAATATTTGAATAACTCTTTCTGACTGCCCATCGGTCTGCGGATGCGCCGTCGTACTGAATTTCATATTCGACCCCATTGCTTCCAGAAAATTTCTCCAAAATCGAGATGTAAACCTCGAGTCTCGGTCTAACACTATGCTCGAACGCACTCCATGCAGTCAGACTATTTCTCAAACATAAGTCTGAGCCAGTTTCTCCATCGAGTCCCTCACATTCACCGGTATGAAATGGGCTGACTTGGTCAGTCGATCCACCACTACCCATATGGTGACCTTTTGAGTCTTTTACATGGGAAGTTCGGTGATAAAATCCATAGTCACCTCCTCCCACTTCCATTCCGGTACTGGCAATGGCTGCAATAGTCCCGCTGACTTCTTGTGCTCCGCTTTGACTTTCTAGCAGGAGAGACAGGTAGAAACATACTTGACCACATCCTGCTTCAGTCTGAGCCACCAATAGGCTCTCTTCAAATCCTGATACATCTTGACCTCCCCCGGATGAATGGTGTACTTGCTCTTGTGCACCTCCTCCAAAATTCTGTCCTTTAATTACTGCTCACCGGGTACACATAATCGATCTCTGAAATGCAAAATTCCCTCTTCATCTTAGCGGAATTCACTCTCTGGCCGCTTAAACTCCTTATTCTTGAAAAGTTGAAACTCAGCTTTGCTTTGCTGAGCTTCCACGATTTCCTTCTTCAGATCCGGCACCATCTTCAAATTGCTGATGACAATTCCTTTATCTTGCACTTCCACCCTTCTGTCCAACACATCCTGAACCGTTTGCATTTCCTGCACCCTTAGTCTGGCCATTCCAATTTTCCTGCTCAGGGCGTCCGCCACAACGTTAGCCTTCTCGAGATGGTAGTTGATCGGACAACGGTATTCTTCCAAGAATTCCATCCACCTTCGCTATCTTAAGTTCAAATCCTTTTGAGTGAAGATATACTTCAGACTCTCATGGTTGGTGAACACCTCATATTCAGCTCCATACAGGTATTGTCGCCATTTCTTTAGGGCGAACACTATAGCTGCCAGCTCCAAATAATGAGTGGGGTAGTTGACTTCATGAGGTCTTAGCTTTTAAGATGCGTAAGCGATCACCTTCCAGTCCTGCATCAATATTGCTCCCTATCCTTCATTCGAAGCGTCGGTATATAGCGCGTAAGGTTTCCCTTCCTCTGGTAGACTCAATACCGGTGATGTCATCAGTCTGCGTTTTAGTTCTTGAAAACTTTTCTCACATTTGTCGTTCCATACAAATGGAACATCCTTTCGCAACAATCAGGTCATTGGCGATGCCAGTGTCGAAATCCATTGATAAACTTTCGGTAGTATCCAGTCAATCCCAAGAAACTCCGGATCTCGGTGATATTCTCCGGCTGCTTCCAGTCTGATACCACTTCAACCTTTGTCGGGTCTACCTTGATTCCTTTCTTGGCCACCACATGGCCAAGGAATGCCACACTGTCCAACCAGAATTTGAACTTGCTTGACTTGGCATACAGCTTGTGCTCCCGAAGCTTCTCCAGTATGAGCTTTAGATGCTCCGCATGCTCCTGCAGACTCTTGGAGTAGATCAAAATGTCATCGATGAAGACCACTATGAAGTTGTCCAGATAGGGTCGGAAAACTCGGTGCATCATGTCCATGAATACTGCTGGGGCATTGGTTACCCCGAATGGTATTACCACGAACTCGTAATATCCATATCTGGTGTTGAAGGCCATCTTGGGGATATCTTCCTCTCTTATCCGCACTTGGTAGTACCCTTGCCTCAGGTCCAATTTGGAGTAGCAACTGGATCCTTGCAACTGGTCGAATAGCTCATCAATCAACGGTAGGGGATACTTGTTTTTTATCGTCAAGTTGTTCAACCCCCAGTAGTCGATGCATAGCCTCAAAGTGCCATCCTTCTTCTTCACAAATAGCATAGGTGCTCCCCAAGGCGACGTGCTAGGTCTGATGTAGCCTTGACTCACTAACTCCTCCAACTGCTCTTTCAACTCTGCCGGTGCCATCCGGTACGGGGTTCGCGATACTGGTTCCGCTCCCGAAACCAAGTCTATGGTGAATTCTACCTCTCAGCTGGGATGTAGAGAATCAAGCTCCACCGGAAACACATCGGGAAAATCCTTCACTACTTCAGTGTCCTCCAGAGTGCACTGGTCCTTCGGCTTGTTTATCACGTAAGCCAGGTACCATTGACACCCTTGCTTCAGCAATTTCCGGGCCTTAGCCCCCGCAATCAAATACTTACATTTTTTCACCCTCTTGCCATTAAATTCCAACACATCACAACCCGGTTTGACGAACTGGACCGTCTTATTCTTACAGTCTACCCTAGCCCCATGCTTGGCTAACCAATCCATCCCCAAAATCATGTCATAATCCTCAATGTCCAATACTATTAAATCTCCCTCCAGACTTTCTCTCCCCACATTTATTTTACAATCTTTCACATGCCGGTCCCCTTGCACCATTTTCCCCAAAGGTGTGCTCACCACTAAAGTGAAAGGTAGCTCTTCTCCATCCCAACCCAAATGGCACGCACACAACTTTTTTATATAGGAATAAATAGAGCCAGGATCAATCAAAGCAGTAATGGAACGTCCTTAAATAGTGAATGTACCTTCTACCACCATTGCATCGGCCCAACTTCCTCTCTGTTGAGAGTGAATACCTTGGCCTTCACTTGCGGCTTCAGTGCTCCACTCCTGGATGCTCCCGTGGGGTTAGCTCGGTTAGGCCCCGGGTTCTGAGTCGGGTTCCCTTGCCCGATTCGGTGCAATTTGGGGCAGGTGTTCCTCAGGTGGTTCGAGTTGCCACAGTGATAGCATTTCCTTTCACCACCCTCAGACCAACAATTCCTCTCAGTATGGCCTTTCCTTCCACACTGCCAGCATGATGGAAGATTCGGGGCAGGTCCACCCGGTGCTGTCCGGGCTTGTTTTCCCTGGTTCTGCCATTGGTGATTGGCAGGGCGTTTGTGGGGTTGCGGTCTTGGGAAGTGTCCCAACGGCTGTCTCGACAGCTGGATGGATTTTACCGCCATCTTGCTGCAATCCTCATTTTTCGTTCGAGTAGCTGCGTCCACAGCCCCCGAATAGGTTGTTGGTGGAGCAGGCGCCAATGCTCTCCTCAACTCCGGTCTTAGCCCCTTGACGAACTGCCTTGTCCTATTCTGTTCGGTGTCCACCAATCTCTTGCAGTATTTGGACAACTGGGTGAACCGGGCCGCGTACTGGGCCACCAACATACTTCCCTGCCTTAGATTCTGAAATTCGTCTTCTCCTTTCTCCACAATCCACTGTGGGATGTACTCAGCCCTGAAGGCTTCAACGAAGTTGGACCACGTCCATTCCTGCTCGTCCATCTCCCAGTCATCTTGGACCCGCTGCCACCATGCCCGAGTTAGTCCTCTCAATCAGAAAGCTGCAAACTTAACCATCCGGTCCTCGGTGTATTGGAGCGTTGCGAATATATCCTCAATTTGCTCAACCCATTGCTCTACCTTTTGGTCTTGTTCAACTTCGCCCATTAAGGCGGGCGACTGAAACTTCAGGAACCACTCTAAGGCCTCGTCTTCACCCCTTGAGTTCCGTCGCTCGGTCATCGACTGCAAAATCTCGGCCATCTTGCTGAATGCCTGGCCCATGGTACATCAACTGGAACTTCAGACCCCGATCTCATATTCCGACTATTCCCTTCACCCCGGTTGGGTGCTTGCATCTGGGCTGTTTCTACTTTCGGTGCCACTTGATCGACTTCCGGAACCCTTCCACCTGCTGAAGCTACACGATGCTTAGGTGCCATTCTAAACCACATCCCAAATGATAAGTGTATGCATTTAAGGTCCAAATCATTTTAGTTGCACATGCATTCACAGTCAAATAGATGTAAATAGAAATCGGATGTAAATTTTGGCTAAGGAATAAATTCTCTTTTAAAAATGGACTTGCATAAATTCAAAATTTTGATAGAAAGTAGAATTAAAATCCTTGACATAAAAGTTCTTGAAAAATAATAAACAAATAAACATCTAAATCAAAATAACTTCTAGTCCTCATCAGAATCCTCATCATCAGCTTCATATAACCATCCCCCAGAGTTCTTAGAAAAATCCACCCCAACTCTGCTAGCAAATTCATCCATTGGCTCCTTCCCCGGGTGCCTAGAGGTTTCCTTGGGCTCCACTCGCCTGAAAGAAGGAAGGAAAGAAGGCCTAGGTGGAGACTCATAGTCTATCTCCACCGGGTCATCACTATCTGCTGCTAAGTCCACCTCGGGATTAGGAGGGTGGGGTTCATGCTCCATTACCATCAACTCATCCTCACTGTCAGAGCTTATGTCTATCACTGAAATTGGGGGTGGCTTAATGATCTGGACCTCATCATCACCGCTATCCTCCATAGGGATATCTGGTTGAGGGGCAGGATGAGGAACTGGAAGGTCTTCCTGGTATATAGGGATAGGCGGGTGCCATTGCTGCCCTTTCCTCGTGGTCCTTAGCATCCTAACCATTCTACAACATAAACAAGATAAATTAGATAAAGATTTTGGGATTGGAGGCTGCCGAATTTTTGTAAGGTTAAGGGCTGCCGAATTACTTGTAGGATTTTGGAAGATGATTTTCTGGTTTGGAATTGCTTGTAGGGTTTTTGAAGATGATTTTCTAGTTTGGAAGGGAAAAGGAAAGGTCAGTTGTTGAAATCCTTGAAGAATATTTTTGGGAAGCAAATTTGGAAACTAAATATACAAGAATATCTTTGATTATTGGAGAGCTTTTGGAATGCTGCCATGGCCGACTGCTTGTGCAGTATTTCGGCTGGATGAAAGTTGGTTGAGGGAGGCTAAGGGTGGCCGAAAATAAGGAGTATAATGGTGAAGGGAAGGTCTGGTTAATTGAGGGAAATTTTATGGAAGGTTGTTAAATTATGATGGCTGGAATTTTGGAAACTAATCATGCATGATTGCAGTAATTTTTTTGGAAATCTTTTAGTGCAGCCATAATTGGATTTTTATGTAGAAGGTTGGGGAAGACAATGGAGTTCAATTCATGGCTATATAAGGGAAGACTGTACAGAAAATTGGAGGAGTTTCGGCTAGGGCTGAATAAGGAAAAAAGGCTGGAAAAATCGCTGTACAGAATTTCGCGAGGCTACAATTTTTTAGGCAGTTTTCCGCTGCCCTTTTCCAATCAGCTTGCAGGGAGTTTGAAGGGGATTTTAGGGGCTTTCAAGGCTAGTTTCTAGCCTTCTTTATGGAGGAAAAATGTAGCTAAGATGCTAAACAAAAATTGAAATAAAACAGCTTGGTTTCGGACCTCCAAAGCAACAATTTTGCCCAGGAATTTTCCTGGTTTTGCACCACCTTTGTGCAGTCCGAAAATGGCCAGAAAAATTCAGGTTCCAAGCTGATCAAAAGGGCCATTTTCTGGCAGCATTTGGGAGGGAATAATGGCTAAGAATTTCGACACCATGAAGGCACAAGAAGTTGGAAAAATTTCAGTTCAATACATGAAAGAAAATGAACCTAGCTATAGTGAAGTTTTAGAAAGTTCACTAAGGAAATTAATTCACTTGAAATCCTTCCCCCTCTTCCATGGTTTCAGTCCATAGGATGTCTTTTATTAAGACATTTTGAACCTTCAAAGCCACAACGTGTTGTTGAAATTTTTCTAGAATAAAATTGGCTTGAACAAATTGAACATCCTAATGGATTGAGAAATAGGAAAAATTAACGATTAAGAGGAAATAAATTCCCTTTAGGAATTTTGTGTAGGGCAAAAGAGTAGGATTAGGATACTTCTATCATGTCTCTCTTAGAACAACATCTCTACCCCACTCTGAGCACCTAAGGCCGAAAGTAACACTTCCCAAGCAAAAATAAAATTTAACCAAGCTAAAGCTCCTATAATGGAATTTGAATCCAAAACCTTAAGAATTAATTCTAAGGCTCTAACTACTAAACCACAACAACTCTTGTTCTTATTTTCCCCCTAAAAATATTTTCCTATTCAATCCTCAAGCTATTTCTCTTTTCCCCCTCAAACAAAAATTACCATTTTACCCTTCTCACTCAATAATCATAATTAAGCCCTCTAGACCATAAAACACAAATTCAATGCACACAAAATCATATAAAAATAAATTTAAACATGCAATGAAATATGATATACATCACAACTCCCTTACTCTAAGGTTGGTTTTGACTGGGGTTTCACATCCTCCCCTCCTTAGAAGAATTTTGTCCCGAAATTCAAGCATACCTCTATTTCAAATCAGGATACTTTCGCTTAACCCATTCCTCTGACTCCCATGTGGCATCCTGCGTGCCATGGTGCTCCCACTGAATCTTAACCATCGGTATTTGTTTGTTCTGGAGAGTCTTGACACTGCGGTCCATTATCCGCACAGGCATCTCCACGTAGCTCAGGTCTGACTGCAATACTAACGGTTCATCATTCAATATATTATCGGGATCCGCATTATACTTCTTCAATTGTGACACATAGAACACATCATGAATTCCCGTCAACCCATCTGGCAAGTCCAATCAGTAAGCTACCGGTCCAATCCTTTCCTTAATCGGAAACGACCCCAAATATCTCGGATTCAACTTTCTGCCCTTCAGATGCTTCAAAATTTCCCTATTCAGTGTCAATTTCAAAAATACGCTGTCCCCGACTTGAAATTCTAATTCTCTCCACCGGTTGTCCGCATAGCTCTTCTGCCGACTCAATGCCACCTTTAACCTTTCCCTGATCAATTTCACTTTATCAAGCATTTCTTGGACACATACTTCTTCGGTTTTGCTCACATGACCGTCTTCAGACCAACTCCAATACAATGGTACCTAACACTTACGCCTATACAAAGCCTCATACGGGGCCATCCCAATTGAGGCTTCGTAGCTATTATTATATGTCAGCTCAGCATACGGCACACACTCTATCCACTTATCCCCAAAGTCCAGAACGCAGGCTCTCAGCATATCTTCCAACATTTGAATAACTCTTTCTGACTGCCCATCAGTCTGCGGATGCGCCGTCGTACTGAATTTCAGATTCAACCCCATTGCTTCCTGAAACTTTTCCCAAAATCGAGATGTAAACCTCGGGTCTCAGTCTGACACTATGCTCGAAGGCACTCCATGCAGTCAAACTATTTCTTGAACATAAGTCTGAGCTAGCTTCTCCATCGAGTCCCTCACATTCACCGGTATGAAATGGGCCGGCTTGGTCAGTCGATCCACCACTACCTATATGGCGTCCTTTTAAGTCTTTGACATGGGAAGTCCGGTGAAAAAATCCATAGTCACCTCCTCCCACTTTTATTCCGGTACTGACAATGGCTGTAATAGTTCCGCTGACTTCTTGTGCTCCACTTTGACTTTCTGGCAGGTGAGACAGGTCGAAACATACTTGACCACATCCCGCTTCAGTCTGGGCCACCAATAGACTCTCTTCAAATCCTGATACATCTTGACGTCCCCCGAATGAATGGTGTACTTGCTCTTGTGCACCTCCTCTAAAATTCTTTCCTTTAATTACTGCTCACCGGGTACACACAATCGATCTCTGAAATGTAAAATTCCCTCTTCATCGTGGCAGAATTCACTGCCTGGCCACTTAAGCGCCTTGTCCTTGAAAAGTTGAAACTCGGCGTTGCTTTACTGAGCTTCCATGATTTCCTTCTTCAGATCCGGCACCATCTTCAAATTACTGATGACAATTCCTTTATCTTACACTTCCACCCTTCTGTCCAACACATCCTGAACCGCTTGCATTTCCTGCACCCTTAGTCTGGCCATTCCAATTTTCCTGCTCAGGGCGTCCGCCACAAAGTTGGCCTTCCCGGGATGGTAGTTGATCGAACAATGGTATTCTTCCAAGAATTCCATCCACCTTCGCTACCTCAAGTTTAAATCCTTTTGAGTGAAGATATGCTTCAGACTCTTATGTTCGGTGAACACCTCATATTCGGCTCTATACAGGTAGTGTCGCCATTTCTTTAGGGTGAACACTATAGTTGCCAGCTCCAGATCATGAGTAGGGCAGTTGACTTCATGAGGTCTTAGCTTTCGAGAAACGTAAGCGATCACCTTCCGGTCCTACATCAACACTGCACCCAGTCCTTCTTTCGAAGTGTCGGTATATAGCGCGTAAGGTTTCCCTTCCTCCGGTAGACTCAATACCAGTGCTATCATCAGTCTGCTTTTTAGTTCTTGAAAACTTTTCACACATTTTTCGTTCCATACAAATGGAACATCCTTTCGCAACAATCGGTTCATTGGCGATGCCAGCGTCGAAAATCCCTTGATAAACCTTCGGTAGTATCCAGCCAATCCCAAGAAACTCTAGATCTCGGTGATATTCTCCGGCTACTTCCAATCTGATACCACTTCAACCTTTGCCGAGTCTACCTTAATTCCCTCCTTAGTCACCATATGGCCAAGGAATGCCACACTGTCCAACCAGAATTCGCACTTGCTAGACTTGGCGTATAGCTTATGCTCCCGAAGCTTCTCCAGTACGAGCTTTAGATGCTCCGCATGCTCCTGCAGACTCTTGGAATAGATCAAAATGTCGTCGATGAAGACCACTACGAAGTTGTCCAGATAGGGTCGGAACACTCGGTGCATCATGTCCATGAATACTACTGGGGCATTGGTTACCCCGAATGGTATTACCACGAACTCGTAATATCCATATCTGGTGTTGAAGGCCATCTTGGGGATATCTTCCTCTCTTATCCGCACTTGGTAGTACCCTTACCTCAGGTCCAATTTGGAGTAGCAACTGGATCCTTGCAACTGGTCGAATAGCTCGTCAATCAACGGTAGGGGATACTTGTTTTTTATCGTCAAGTTGTTCAACCCCCGGTAGTCAATGTATAGCCTTAGAGTGCCATCCTTCTTCTTCACAAATAGCACAGGTGCTCCCTTAGACGACGTGCTAGGCCTAATATAGCCTTGACTCACTAACTCCTCCAACTGCTTTTTCAACTCTGTCGGTGCCATCCGGTACGGGGTTCGCGATACTGGTTCCGCTCCCGGAACCAAGTCTATAGTGAATTCTACCTCTCGGCTGGGAGGTAGAGAATCAAGCTATGTCGGAAACACATCGGGAAAATCCTTAACTACTTCAGTGTCCTCCAGAGTGCACTGGTCCTTCGGCTTGTTTATCACGTAAGCCAGGTACCCTTGACACCCTTGCTTCAGTAATTTCCGGGCCTTAGCCCCCGCAATCAAATACTTACATTCTTTCACTCTCTTGCCATTAAATTCCAACACATCACAACCCAGTCTGACGAATTGGACCGTCTTATTCTTACAGTTTACCCTAACCCCATGCTTGGCTAACCAATCCATCCCCAAAATCTGGTCATAATCCTCAATGTCCAATACTATTAAATCTCCCTCCAGACTTTCTCTCTCCACATTAATTTTACAATCTTTCATATACCAGTCCGCTTGCACCATTTTCCCCAAAGGTGTGCTCACCACTAAAGTGAAAGGTAGCTCCACTCCATCCCAACCCAAATGACATGCACACAACTTGTTTGTATAGGAATGAGTAGAGCTATGATCAATCAAAGCAGTAACGGAACGTCCTTGAATAGTGAATGTACCTTCTACCACCGTTGCATCGGCCCCAACTTCCTCTCTGTTGAGAGCGAATACCTTGGCCTTCACTTGCAGCTTCGGTGCTCCTCTCCTGGATGCTCCCATGGGGTTAGCTCGGTTGGGCCCCGGGTTCTGAGCCAAGTTTCCTTGCCCAACTCGATGCAATTTGGGGCAGGTGTTCCTCAAATGGTTCGAGTCACCACAGTGATAGCATTTCCTTTCACCACCCTTAGACCAACAATTCCTCTCAATGTGGCCTTTCCTTCCACACTGCCTGCATGATGGAAGGTTCGGGGCAGGTCCACCTGGTGCTGTCCGGGCTTGTTTTCCCCGGTTCTGCCATTGGTGATTGGCAGGGCGTTTGTGGGGTTGCAGTCTTGGGAAGTGTCCCTGCGGCTGTCTCGGCGGCTGGAAGGATTTTACCGCTATCTTGCTGCGATCCTTATTTTCCATTCGAGTAGCTGCGTACACAGCTCCCGAATAGGTTGTTGGTGGAGCAAGCGCCAATGCTCTCCTCAACTCCGATCTCAGCCCCTTGACGAACTGCTTTGTCCTATTCTGTTCAGTGTCCACCAATCTCTTACAAAATTTGGACAACTGGGTGAACTGGGCCACGTACTGGGCCACCGACATGCTTCCCTGCTTCAGATTCTGGAATTTGTCTTCTCGCTTCTCCTCAATCCACTGTGGGATGTACTCAGCCTTGAAGGCTTCAACAAAGTTGGACTACGTCCATTCCTGCTCGTTCATCTCCCAGTCATCTTGGACCTGCTGCCACCATGCCCGAGTTGGTCCTCTCTACCGGAAAGCTGCAAACTTAACCATTCGCTCCTCGGTGTACTAAAGCGTTGTGAATATATCCTCCATTTGCTGAACCCATTGCTCTGCCTTCTGGTCTTGTTCAGCTTCGCCTATTAAGGCGGGCGGCTGAAACTTCAGGAACCGCTCTAAGGCCTCGTCTTCACCCCTTGGGTTCCGTTGCTCAATCATCGACTGCAAAATCTCGGCCATCTTGTTGAATGTCTGGCCCATGTAACATCAACTGGAACTTCAGACCCCGATCTCATATTCAGACTATTCCCTTCACCCCGATTGGGTGCTTGCATCTGGGCTGTTTCTACTTCTGGAACCCTTCCACCTGCTGAAGCTGCACGATGCTTGGGTGCTATTCTAAACCACACCCCAAATGATAAGTGTATGCATTTAAGGTTCAAATCATCTTAGTTGCACATTCATTCACAGTCAAATAGATGTAAACAGAAATCGGATGTAAATTTTGGCTAAGGAATAAATTCTCTTTCAAAAATGGACTTGCATAAAATCGAAATTTTGATAGAAAGTAGAATTAAAATCCTTGACATAAAAGTTCTTGAAAAACAATAAACAAATAAAAATCCAAATCAAAATAACTTCTAGTCCTCATCAAAATCCTCATCATCAGCCTCATATAACCATCCCCCAGAGTTCTTAGAAAAATCCACCCCAACCCCGCTAGCAAATCCCTCCATTGGCTCCTTTCCCAGGTGCCTAGAGCTCTTCCTGGGCTCCACTCGGCTGAAAGAATGAAGGAAAGAAGGCCTAGGTGGAGACTCATAGTCTATCTCCCCCGGGTCATCACTATCTATTGCTAAGTCCACCTCGGGATTAGGAGGGTGGGGTTCATGCTCCACTACCATCACCTCATCCTCACTGTCAGAGCTTATGTCTATCACCGAAATTGGGGGTGGCTCAATGATCTGGATTTCATCATCACTGCTATCCTCCATAGGGATATCTGGCTAAAGGGCAGGTTGGGGAACTGGAAGGTCTTCCTGGTATATAAGGATAGGCAGGTGCCATTGCTGCCCTTTCCTCGCGGTCCTAAGCATCCAAACCATTCTACAACATAAATAAGATAAATTAGATAAAGATTTTAAACTTAAATAAATGGAACATATATCATCAATATTTGCCTATAACCTAGTCTCTGATACCACTTGTAACACCCCGCTACCTAGGCCCGCCAGGGCCGGGGATGTCACCCCATCCAAAGGACAATGGGTCTTTATAACTAGGTCACACAAATAAAATAGCGGAATAAAAATAATACTTTAACTTAAAATTTATTACGTCCCAAGAATAAATCCATGAATTTCCAAAACAAATCCATAAATAAAATTATCCTCTCTCAACTCCCCAAAGCAATACATAAAAATAAATGACAACATTCTCTTCCAAGGCAGATAACACTAGCTACTCATCCCCATAGCAGGATCGACCTGAAATCATGGTAAAAAAATGATGAGATAGAAATCTCAATAGTTCGTGAATGCAAAGTATAAAACCTTTATAAGAGAAATGTTGGCAAGCAATAAACATTAGTCAAAAGTAAGAGTGGTGTTTTGACTTTTTCAACCATACATAATCAATAAAACCAACCACTCAAAAGAAATGATCATGGATTACCACACGTTGGCCCCATAACCGGTCAGAATGCCGACACTTTGTGCAAACTGACAAAAAAAGGGTAGGTAATCGGCCACCGGGCAAGATACTCATCCTTATCTATACCCAAACGATAACCGGGTGTCCATTCCGTCAAAACTCAGTCACTTGACCGAAAAATAAACAACTGCTAGCTCGGACCGACATGACCTACTGGACTGACATCTTATTCGGGAAGGACTCACCCCTCAGAGGTGGCCACCTACTGAGAGACTCACCTTAACCCTTCAAAGACTAGTCTTAGCAGTCCACCCTTATTGAGTACTCAACGACATTTCCCACTTGGGACAAAATGAATAAAACAGCTGTTCCACATGAAAAAGCAATTAAGGGTTTCCAAAGTCTTTGTCAAATTCAATTTTGGAAAGAGTTTTGAGATTGAGTAAACCTGCTTATTGATTTTCAAATAATTTGTTTGTCTGAAAAAAGAAAGAAGTTAATCCTCAATTGCCTTTGCAGAACTAAGTGTCCATGCACTCTACATTTTGCTTGCCATAATAAACATTTTTCATCAATCAGGTTTTATGCAGGAGCTTACCTGATCCTTGCTCACAATAAAAGGTCTCCAACAGCTGACCTAACCCCGCATGGGCAAATACAAACTACAATCAAACTCAAGCCAAAATCCACTTTCTCAATTTAAAACAACTCAACTCACTATTACCATGATCCTAGTGTCCCAAGCTTTAAAGCCAAACAATAAATAAATAGGTTTATAAGCTAAGCCTAATTTGATATTTAAAATAATTAAGGTTTTGGGAAATAAGTACTAATAAGTTAAAGGTTTAAACCTTGCTAAGAAAAATTTTGAGTTTATTTGATGAAGAGTCCTAGGTGGTATTAGGTAAAATAATGATTTATTAATAATTTAGTTGTTAGAAAATAATTGATAACTAAAATTAGTTGAAAATAAATTTAATGAGTCTTTCTTGAAAAATAATAAATAAATTTTTAATGGGTTTTGATTAAAAGATAATAATTAAATTTTTAATAATAAATATTTTATTAATTATGATTATTTCCATAAAAGGCTTTAGCTGATTTCATTATTTTATATAATATCTACATATATATATTTTTATTTTTCTAGCAAAAGCTATTATTTATTTGACTAAAATATCCTTATTATATATAATAATCCAAATCTACCCCTCCTAAGGTTTTTTCGAAATTACTAGAAAAATCATATTATCAAATATTTTATTCATGAAATAAAAATTAGCTTAGGGACAACTAGGTCATGATCATATTTCTATGGCTAATCACAATCATGAACATGTACAATCCTTCAATTCATCAACTCATCCAAATCATGCATATAAGCATAGATCTAGACTTATTAAGGCATGATCTAACCTTTACTAGCATAAATATAATCATGGCTTTAATAATCACACAAGAATATAAATCGTATTCATCATAGATGACATAATATCCAGCATACTTGATCATGAAGACATGCATTAAACCTCAAAACATCATACAATCAACCAAGATAACCCATCCATGCATAAATCCCATCTCCAATATATTCATACATATATTCATGCTTCAATCTCAACTCATCATAACAATATATACTCAACCCTATTCATGATTCATCTTCTATCAATATCATCCTAAAGACATGAATCTAGAATTTAAAAGAAGGGTTAAAAATGTTGGGTATCTCAGGCTCGTATCCTATACAGCGCAGCGGAAAATAAAACGGGATACCATCCTAGGACCCATCTATATGTGGAAAACAAGACATAATAAGGGTAAAGGTAACAGCTTTTACCTTTGTGTGATCATCTGAAGAACAAAAATTTCTTCTTTTAGTTGAGGCGCGATCCAGCTATCCTCGTGATCAACCTCCACATGAATTGAACGTCTAACCACTATAATCACAGTGTGTGATTATCTCTAACAGTAATCCACATAAAGGAATACTCAAGCACCAAATTTCTGTACTAGCAGAAAAAAAGGATTGGGGCTAGGGTTCAAGACCAAAATCGAGGGAGAGAGCGAACAAGAGGCTGATTTCGTGTATCTTGCTCTAGGGTTTTTTGTGTCCAATTTTTGCTTAGGTTATTCGTGTGTATATTCACCAATATACACGAAATTCCCTTACCAAAAACAGGGGATTCTAATCCTATTAGAATTCCTTAATTGTAATTGGGAACATCAAGTTCTCATAATTACAATTTGGACAATAAATTATAACTAATTATAATTTATCCATAACAACTTTTCTTTCTCGCAATTAACCCTACTATGTTATTAAATAACATCTTTAGTATATAATCCTCTATTGTGTGTGACCTATTAGGTTTTCCAGTCAATTGGTAGTGAACATGAATTAATCCAAACGTCTTTGAGATTAATAATTCATAATTAATTAGAATTAATCCTATTAATTCTAATCAGGATTGGTTTATTAATTCATCAATTGATAAACCCATATTCCCAGATCATGAGTGGTATCTAGCAACACATCATGACCACCCAAGAGTCCAGGAAGTCAAGTGGCTTAACATGAACCCTTCAACAACAAATTTCAGTGCAATCAACTCCTTTCACCATACAATATCTCATTCGGGTTGGAGTACGGAATTAGTGTCAACTCCCTTCAGAATTAATTCTGACCCAAATACAATAGTACTTATACCAGGAACCCACTACTCTAGATGTGTATCAATTGGAACTGTTTCCAATACACAATTGCCTTGGCCAAGGACTTTCGAGTAGTAATTCCTACACGTGGCCGTGAGATATTCACCCCTACTATTAGGAGTGGTGAATCCTTTATTGACCCTCTTAACTACTTTCGTTTACCTCACCATGTACCCAATATCCATCCCATAGGCGGCCCTCGATCGAGCTCCGGAGATTGGAATCAAAGTACAAGGCTCAGCAAACAAAGTACCTTGGAGATCTCAAATTTAAGGATACTTGCACGTTTGCTATATTAAGATTATACCACTGGCACTAAATAGTTATCCATGTGATTATCTCGAAGCTAGGTCATCCAATGAACTTGTTTCATTAACAAGCATCCATGTGTTAACTTTGAGTATCTCAATACTCACGGTTATGAGAATCACTGCCTGATCAAATCAGGAAGTCTAACACATGCTAGTCTTAATACATTAATGATGTCCTATCTCATTAATACTATGACTAGGGATTATTTAAGTACTAACACCATCCATTGTAGTAGGAATCTCATATCATGATCTCTATCATGATTTCCTTAACACAGTGTTGTACTAAGGACTTTATCGAACAGTTATATTACTTAAAGTAAACAAAAGAAACTATAAGATAAATAATGCCTTTTATTAAAATAAATTGTGTCATATACAATGTACAAGTGATTGCCTCTAGAGCACAACACTAACAAACTCCCACTTACACTAGAGCCAATCAGTCATGTATCTAATACCAAATAACTCAACATGACAATCATGTTTCTTCTGGGATAGTGCTTTTGTAAGCGGGTTAGCTATGTTCTCATCCATGGGAACTCTCTTTATCTTTACATCATTCCTATCTATGATCTCCCGAATCAGATGATAGCGTCGCAGTACGTGTTTGGATCATTGGTGAGACCGCGGCTCATTTGCTTGTGTAATGGCTCCGTTGTTATCACAATACAAAGTTATTGGACCAACAACACTAGGAACCACATCCAGTTCCGTCACGAACTTCTTGATCCAAACAGCCTCCTTAGCTGCTTCAGAAGCAGCTATGTACTCAACTTCTACCATAAAGTCGGCAATAGTCTCTTGTTTGGAACTTTTCCAACTTATTGCCCCTCCGCACAACGTAAACACGTAACCGGATTGTGATTTGAAATCATCTTTATCAGATTGAAAACTGGCATCAGTATACTCGTTTATTTTCAATATCACCTTCTCCATATACTAAGAACATATCCTTAGTCCTTCGTAAGTATTTAAGGATGTTCTTTACAGCCGCCCAATGACCCTCACTAGGGTCGAATTGGTATCTGCTCGTCAAACTGAGAGCACAAGATACATCGGGCCTAGTACATATCATAGCATACATGATAGATCCAACTGCCGAGGCATATGGAATCTTACTCATGTGATCCCTTTCAACTTGTGTCTTGGGAGACATCGACTTTGAAAGGCTTACACTATGTGACATGGGCAAAAATCCCTTTTTGGATTGATCCATGCTAAACCTCTTTAGCACTTTATCTATGTATATAGACTATGAAAGACCAAGCAACCTTTTGGATCTATCTCTATAGATCCTTATTCCAAGAATATAGGTTGCTTCACCAAGGACTTTCATGGAGAATTGTTTGGACAACCAAATTTTAACCGTTTGCAAGATAGGTATATCAATTCCTATTAGCAATATGTCATCTACATAAAGCAGTAAGAAAACGATTGCATTCCCACTAACCTTCTTGTATACACAAGGCTCATCCATATTTTGAATGAAACCAAACTCTTTGATTATTTCATCAAAACGGATATTCCAACTCCTAGAAGCTTGCTTAAGTCCATAAATAGATCTTTGCAGCTTATACACCTTTGTGCCATCACTGGATATGAAACCCTCAGGTTGCGTCATATACACTTCCTCAGTCAGATTTTCATTTAGGAAAGCTGTTTTCACATTTATTTGCCAAATCTCATAATCATAATGAGCAGCAATGGCTAGGAGTATCCTGATGGATTTCAACATGGCTACTGGCGAGAAGGTTTCATCATAGCCAATACCATGTTGTTGACGAGAACCCTTCGCCACTAGTCATGCTTTATAGGTAACTAAGTTACTATCCATGTCTATTTTCTTCTTGAAAACCTACTTGCACCCAATAGGTTTAATTCCTTTGGGTGGATCAACCAAAGTCCATACTTGGTTGTCGTACATGAAATCCATCTCTGACTTCATGGCCTCAAGCCATTTATCAGATTCTAAACTATTCAGAACATCCTTATAGATAGTAGGCTCATCTTCATCTATGAGCAATACGTCATTATGGTCACTAATGAGAAATCTATATCTCTCAGGTGCCATACGTATCCTACTAGATCTACAAGGTTCTTGTGTATTACAAGGTTCATCTATTCTCTCAATAGATGTGGGGTTAGGCAGTTGATCCTCGTTTGTTTGATCTTCATGAACTTCACTAAGTTCAATCTTACTCCCACTGTCCCCCTTGAGCATGTGCTCCTTCTCTAAGAAGACGACATGCTTCGAAATAAACAATTTGTTTTCGGAGGGTTGATAGAAGTAATATCCAAAAGATTCTTTTGGATATCCCACAAATAAACACTTATCAGACTTACTATCAAGTTTGTCTGACTGTGGCCTTTTAACAAAGGCAGGACAACCCCATACTCGCAAGTGAGATAACTTTGGTCTTTTACCAAAGAACATCTCAAATAGGGTAGTATCAATCGATTTTGTCGGAACTCTGTTCAGTATATAAACAGAAGTTTCTAGTGCATGCCCCCAAAACGATTTTGGTAGGTCTGCAGAAGCCATCATGGTCCGTACCATGTCTAGAAGGGTTCGATTCCTTCTCTCAGATACACCGTTATATTGAGATGTATGTGGTGGAGTCCATTGAGATAATATCTCATTATCTCTAAGATAACTCAAAAACTCTTGACTCAAATATTTTCCTTCTCGATCAGATCTTAGAGTCTTAATACTTTTGCCAAGTTGTTTCTTTATTTCATTTTTAAAGTCTTTGAACCTTTCAAAGGCCTCAGATTTGTATTTCATTAAATACAAATACCCGTATCGTGAGAAATCATCGATAAATGTTATGAAATAGTTATAACCTCCTCTTACTTGTATTGACATTGGGCCATATACATCAGAATGTTTGAGTTCTAATAACTTCTTGGCCCATTCTCCTTTTATTGGAAAAGGAGTTTTAGTCATTTTGAATAGTAAACAAGACTTGCATATGCCATATGATTCATAATCAAATGACCCTAAGTCACCAAGCTTGTGTAACTTAGAAACACGATTTTCATTTACATGGCCCAAACGATAATGCCATATGTAAGAGGTGTTAGAGTTATCTATTTTAGATTTCTTATTGTTTATATTGAGAATTGGATTGTCCAAGTCTAGAACATATAAACCATTAACCAAAGTTGCTGAACCATAATGAATATCATTCAATGAAAAAGAACAACATTTATTCTTAAATATTAAATGAAATTCACATAAATCTAAACACGCAACTGAAATTATGTTTTTCATTAAAACTAGTACATGATAATAGTTTTCCAGTTCTAGAATCAACCTCGAAGGCAGGTTCAGCTCGTATGTCCCCACAACAAGTGCAGCAACCTTTGCTCCATTTGCAGTACGTAAGTCCACATCGCCTTTCTCTAGCCTTCTACTGTTCTTTAGTCCCTGCAAGTTATTGCACAAATGAGATCCACATCCGGTATCTAATACCCATATCTCATTTCTAAAGGCAGTATTTATCTCAATCATAAACATACCTAGAGAAGAATTAGAAGTGCTTGTAAGTTTCTCCTTCTGCTTCTTGTCATTGATGGTCTCCAAGTAGGCTTTGCAGTTGCGCCTCCAGTGGCCCATCTTCCCATAATGATGGCATGGGCCCTTGGTAGCTGCGTCCTTCTTGTTCACACCACCTTTGGGCTTCATGGGAGCCTTCTTCTTCTTCTTTTGAACTTTCTTCTTAGAAGAGGAAGATTCTACCATTAAAACCGCATTGGAATCCTTCTTCATGGAGGACTCCGCAGTTTTGAGAAGATTGATCAACTCAGGGATAGTGGACTCAATCTTATTCATCTAATAGTTAATCTCAAATTGTGAGAAACTATTAGGCAAAGACTGAAGAATTAAGTCAACACTTAAGTCATGGTCCATTGTAAACTCGAGAGATCCAAGCTTCTCTATCACGCCCAGCATCTTCAGTCCATGAGTGGCTACAGAAGAACCCTCTGCCATTTTCCAATGAAATAGTTGCTTCGAGATCGCATATCTCTCAGTTCTGGCTTGGGCATCAAATAGCTCTCAAAGATGTAAAATGATCGATTGAGCATCCATATGCTCGTGTTATTTTTGCAACTCAGGAGTCATGGATGCCAGCATAATACATGATGTTGTATCGCTATCCTCCTTGTGCCTCTTGTGGACAGCATGCTCATCAGCATGAGCATCTTGGGCTGGTGGTGGTGGAATAAGAGCATCTAGCACATAGAGTAACTTTTCGATTTCAGAACGATTCTCAAATTTCTATACCAATCGAGATAGTTTGATTCTGTTAACTTGTTGGTTTCCAAAATGCTACGTAAGTTCAAGTTCGTTGATATAATGCAAGTGACCTAGATGTAAAGATAGGGAGCATTAGCTACTTGTATATGCACATGATATACAAATAATTAGGACTTTAATTAAACGCATTTTTACTCCACTATTTTACTCAAACCAATAGCCCCCACTACTGATTCGGGAAAGCCCATTGGAAGCTTTCCTAGTGGACCGGTATCCAAATTCCTCAAGAATAACCTTGGGTTTGCCCAACAAGCCACCATTGAGTTCATTAATATGTATCCAATACCAATTACATCATATGTAACTACCCGATCATTAGGTGATTAACAGCTTTTAATCTTAAAGCCTTTTAGGCTACCTTAACTTTTCCTCTAAATTTCTTTATGCTTGAGTTTGCCCAACCGGGATAAAGAATTTAGTTAAACCCAACCCATTAATCAGGAATTTAATTCCAAAGGAATTTAATTCCATAGCTTGAACATGCCCAATATCAAGTAGGCTTGAGTTTGCCCAACAACCTGGTCTCAAAAAAGGATTCTTGTTCTTACTATATTAACGGAAGGAATTAGGTTTAATATTAATTGAGGAATTTGTTCCTTTTAGTGATTTCATTGAATAAAATGCATAATAATCAATAATCACATAATTGATAATCATGGTAATAAAGCGATTACGTGGTATGGTTATGGGCTTTACCCTAAATTAATTTCTTTGAGCCATAAAAGAAATTAATATAGTTAACCTTATGTGTTCAGGCATAATTTAAGTAGAAGGTCTTACCTTCTCGCCTTGTTTTGGTTGCCATATCCAGAATAAAATAATTCTACTCCTATCTAACCTATGTAAACTAATTACATAGTTTCCTAAAGAGAGAAAACCTCGAGTTACATTCGAGGGGAGTTAGATGAGAAGAGAATTACACAAGAATTCTAGAGAAGGCAGGACATGCAGGCCCTATTTCATAAAACCCAAAACTATAAAATGCATGAATAGATATAATTGGTTTTAGTCCATAACCATCCACCATGCCATTGACTATGCTTAAACAAAATAAACATATACTTTTATTATTCCAAAATCACTATTTTGGAAAAATAAAACAAATTCTAAAACCACCAATTTAGAGAATACATCAATTTTAGATTTTCAAAATTATTATTTTGAAGAACAAAATTGATTGTCTCAAAGCTAATTTTGAGAAAATGCTTTTGGGTCCCGTCTCTCATCAAATGAGGTTTTTCCCTTTCAAAATTCTGTTTCGAATTTTTTTTTTTTTAAATACTAGAGGTTGCAAACAGAGCAGAACCGGCGCTGGTTTGAAAGCCGGAGACGGCTCCGGCTCTGTTCTGGTTTCCAAAAATTTTTATCTTCCAAAAATGATTTTCGGACATCGCGAACAGAATGGAACCGGCACCAGCCTGGAGGCCAGAGCCAGTGCCACCTGTGTTCTGCAACAATGGCGGCGATTTTCAAAAAAATTCCAGTAACAATTTCTTGTGCTTTCTTCTTCTGCAAATTTTTAGTGAGAACAATTCTCAGCGGTATTTTCTGTTTTGAAGAAAACATTTTTCTACAGAAATTTTTCAGCACCAAAGAAAGCATATTTTCAAAATACTCTATGACTATAACACAATTATATTGTGCTACGGACCCAACTCATAAAGATCAAAACGATTTCGACTCGAGTGAAAATGATTTTCACAGCAAACAAAGACAAACACGAAAATAGTTTTTCATGCCAAAACAATATCCGTAGACCACACATAGCCTGGCTCTAATACCATTGTTAGGTATCTCAGGCTTGTATCCTATACGCCGCAGTGGAAAATAAAATGAGATACCATCCCAGGACCCATCTATGTGTGGAAAACAATACATAATGAGGGTAAAGGTAACAGCTTTTACCTTTGCGTGATCGTCCGCAGAACAAAAATTTCTTCTTTAAGTTGAAACGCGATCTAGCAATCCTCGTGATCAACCTCCACGTGAGTTGAACGTCTAACCACTATAATCACAGTGTGTGATTATCTCTAATAGTAATCCACACAGAGGAATACTCAAGCCCCAAATTTCTGTGCTAGTAGGAAAAAGGATGGCGGCTAAGGTTCAAGATCAAAATCGAGAGAGAGAGAGAGAACAAGAGGCTGATTTCGTGTATCTTGCTCTAGGGTTTTTTGTGTCCAATTTTTGCTTTGGTTTTTCATGTGTATATTCACCAATATACACGAAATTCTCTTACCAAAAATAGGGGATTCTAATCCCATTAGAATTCCCTAATTGTAATTGGGAATATCAAATTCTCATAATTACAATTTGGATCATAAATTATAACTAATTATAATTTGACCACAGCAACTTCTCTTTCTCGCAATTAACCCCACTATGTTATCAAATAACATCTTGAGTATATAATACTCTATTGTGTGTGACCTATTAGGTTTCCCAGTCAATTGGTAGCGAACATGAATTAATCCAAACGTCTTTGAGATTAATAATTCATAATTAATTAGAATTAATCCTATTAATTCTAATCAAGATTGGTTTATTAATTCATCAATTGATAAACCCATATTACTAGATCATGAGCGGTATCTAGCAACACATCATGACCACCCAAGAGTCCAAGAAGTCAAGTGGCTTAACATGAACCCTTCAATAACAAACTTCAGTGCAATCAACTCCTTTCACCATACAATATCTTATTCGGTTTGGAGTACGAAATTAGTGCCAACTCCCTTTAGAATTAATTCTGGCCTGAATACAATAGTACTTGTACCAGGAACCCACTACTCTAGATGTGTATCAATTGGAACTGTTTCCAATACACAATTGCCTTGGCCAAGGACTTTCGAGTAGTAATTCTTACAAGTGGCCGTGAGATATTCGCCCCTACTATTAGGAGTGGTGAATCCTTTATTGACCCTCTCAACTACTTTTGTTTACCTCACCATGTACCCAATATCCATCCCATAGGCGGCCCTCGATCGAGCTCCAGAGAATGGAATTAAAGTACAAGGCTCAGCAAACAAAGTACCTTAGAGATCTCAAGTCTAAGAATACTTGCACATTTGCTATATTGAGATTATATCACTGGCACTAAATAGTTATCCATGTGATTATCTCGAAGCTAGGTCATCCAATGAACTTGTTCCATTAACAAGCATCCATATGTTAACTTTGAGTATCTCAATACTCACGGTTATGAGAACCATTGCCTGATCAAATCAGGAAGTCTAACACATACTAGTCTTAACGCATTAATAATGTCCTATCTCATTAATACTATGACTAGGGACTATTTAAGTACTAACACCATCCAGTGTAGTAGGAATCTCGTATCATGATTTTCTTAACACAGTGTTGTACTAAGGACTTTATCAAATAGTTATGTTACTTAAAGTAAACAAAAGAAATTGTAAGATAAATAATATCTTTTATTAAAATAAAATATGTCATATACAATGTACAAGTGATTGCCTCTAGGGCACAACACTAACAAAAAAGGCTTACTTGATTGATGAATACCTTGAAGGAGTTTCGAATGAATCTCAACCCCTAGATGTCTAAATCCATCCAAAGAAGATGAAGGAAGTATGGCCATGGAGAAGAAGCCATTCAGCCAAGAGAGATTGAGTGTTCGGTCAAGAGAGAGAGAGAGAAGCGTAGAAGAAAGTCCACTAGCCTGCTTAAATACATATATGTTCATTAGAGATTGAAGATAAGCGAAGATGAAGTCGATTGAATAAACCTACCTTGAAGGTGTTCTTGAGCCTTCACAAAATTTCTGGTTTTTTATCCAAAAATGCGAGTTGGATTTTGGAGTTTGATGTTAAAAATGGTATGGATGGATTCACGGTAGTGTATAGATGAAATCTGGAATTTTTAGAAGAAGTTTGAAGTGATTTGGAGAGGTATTAGGTGAAAGGAAGGAGTGGTCTTCTTGGTGTGCTATGTGTTCTTGAAGGTTGAAGAGAATAGAGAGCTTTTGGGATTGGAGGCTGCCGAATTTTGTAGGGTTTAGGGCTGCCGAATCGCTTGTAGGGTTTTGTAAGGGAAAAGGAAAGGTTAGTTGTTGAAATCCTTGAAGAATATTTTTGGGAAGCAAATTTGGAAACTAAATATACAAGAATATCTTTGATTATTTGAGAGCTTTTGGAATGCTGCCATGGCCGACTGCTTGTGCAGTATTTCGGCTAGATGAAAGTTGGTTGAGGGAGGCTAAGAATGGCAAAAAATAAGGAGTATAATGGTGACGGGAAGGTATGGTTGTTTGAGAGATATTTTATGGAAGGTTGTTAAATTATGGTGGCTGGAATTTTGATAACTAATCAAGCATGATTGCAGTAATTTTTTTAGAAATCTTTTAGGGCAGCCATGATTGGATTTTTGTGCAGAAGGTTGGAGAAGACAATGGAGTTCGGTTCATGGCTATTTAAGGGAATACTGTACAGAAAATTGGAGGAGTTTCGGCTAGGGTTGAATAAGGAAACAAGGTTGGAAAAATCACTGCACAGAATTTCGCAAGGCTGGAATTTTCTGGGCAGTTTTTGGCTACCCTTTTCCAGTAGGCTTGCAGGGAGTTTGAAGAGAATAGAGAGCTTTTGGGATTGGAGGCTGCCGAATTTTGTAGGGTTTAGGGCTGCCGAATCGCTTGTAGGGTTTTGTAAGGGAAAAGGAAAGGTTAGTTGTTGAAATCCTTGAAGAATATTTTTGGGAAGCAAATTTGGAAACTAAATATACAAGAATATCTTTGATTATTTGAGAGCTTTTGGAATGCTGCCATGGCCGACTGCTTGTGCAGTATTTCGGCTAGATGAAAGTTGGTTGAGGGAGGCTAAGAATGGCAAAAAATAAGGAGTATAATGGTGACGGGAAGGTATGGTTGTTTGAGAGATATTTTATGGAAGGTTGTTAAATTATGGTGGCTGGAATTTTGATAACTAATCAAGCATGATTGCAGTAATTTTTTTAGAAATCTTTTAGGGCAGCCATGATTGGATTTTTGTGCAGAAGGTTGGAGAAGACAATGGAGTTCGGTTCATGGCTATTTAAGGGAATACTGTACAGAAAATTGGAGGAGTTTCGGCTAGGGTTGAATAAGGAAACAAGGTTGGAAAAATCACTGCACAGAATTTCGCAAGGCTGGAATTTTCTGGGCAGTTTTTGGCTACCCTTTTCCAGTAGGCTTGCAGGGAGTTTGAAGGGGATTTCAGGGGCTTTCAAGGCTGGTTTCCAGCCTTCTTTATGGAGGAAAAACGTGGCTAAGATGCTGAACAAAAACTGAAATAAAACAACTTGGTTTCGGATCTCCAAAGCTGCGATTTTGCCCAGGAATTTTCCTGGTTTTGCACCACCTTTGTGCAATCCGAAAATGGCCAGAAAAATTCAGGTTCGAAGCTGATCAAAAGGGCCATTTTTTGGCAGCATTTGGGAGGGAATAGTGGCTAAAAATTTTGACACCTTGAAGGCACAAGAAGCTGGAAAATTTTCAGTTCAATACATGAAAGAAAATGAACCTAGCTAGAGTGAAGTTTTAGAAAGTTCACTAAGGAAATTAATTCACTTGAAATCCTTCCCCCTCTTCCATGGTTTCGGTCCATAGGATGTCTTTTATTAAGACATTTTGAACCTTCAAAACCACAGCACACTATTGGAATTTTTCTAAAATAAAATTGGCTTGAACAAATTGAACATCCTAATGGATTGAGAAATAGGAAAAATTAAGGATCAAGAGGAAATGAATTCCCTTTAGGAATTTTGTGTAGGGCAAAAGAGTAGGATTAGGATACTCCTATCATGTCTCTCTTAGGACAACATCTCTACCCTACTCCAAGCACCTAAGGCCGAAAGTAACACTTCCCAAGCAAAAATAAAATTTAACCAAGCTAAAGCTCCTATGATGGAATTTGAACCCAAGACCTCAAGAATTAATTCTAAGGCTCTAACCACTAAACCACAACAACTCGTGTTCTTATTTTTCCTCTAAAAATATTTTCCTATTCAATCCTCAAGCTATCTCTCTTTTCCACCTCAAGCAAAAATTACCATTTTGCCATTCTCACTCAATAATCATAATCAAGCCATCTAGACCATAAAATACAAATTCAATGCACACAAAATCATATAAAAATATATTTAAACATGCAATAAAATATGATATGCATCACAACCCCCTTACTCTAACATTGATTTTGACTGGGGTTTCACAGCAACAATATCGTCTGACTCGTCTTCCTCTTGTTGGTTAAGGCAAACACTCTGGTATTAGTCTTCTTTTGTTGTAACTATGTCGACTGCTGCTGCTATAATTGCTGCTCAGTAGGCTTAATCCCTGGTTGCTTTGGGTTAGGACAATCTGCTACCTTCTGAGCAAGTTTTCCACAACCAAAACATGCTTCAGTCTTAAACCTACATTCACCAGAATGAATCCTTCCACAAGTCTCACATAGTTTCCTTTGAAAAGTAGCTCCAGTCTGGCTTTACTTCCTTGCTAGTAATGGTGCTTGTTTCTTTGCTGGTTGGAACCCTCCAATAGCTTCCTTGGAACTCGATCCATGATTGCCAATTGGTCTAGACCTCTTCACCCCTCTTTCTACATCACCTCTGCAGATGTCAGTTTCAATACAAATACATCTTCTATAGGAGTCCTTATAATCCCGTGAGGGCACCGAAGACAATCTAGCCTAAATTCGACCCAAAAGTCCTTCCTTAAACTAAAGTAGCTTCAAATTACCATTCGCTATTATTTCAAGTACATACTGACCCAATGAGTTAAACCTGTTAGCATACTCTACAACTGACATAGAGTCTGTTTGCTTCAAGTTAAAGAATTGTTTCTGCTTCTCCAAGCATAGAGAATCCAAAAAATAATGATCTAGAAATGCTTTCTTAAATGTCTCCCATGCTAACGGTTGGTTACCTGCTACATATGCTGGAGAAGCCTCTTCCCACCATTTTTGTGCATCCCTACCAAGAATAGAACAACAATCCTACCTCTGATATCCATAGGCACCTCCAAAACTTCGAAGTTGCGCTCCATCTCTTTAAGCCATTTCTCAGCTTTTTCGGGGTCTGACCCTCCATCAAAAGTAGGTAAACTATCTTTCTTTAAATGCCCATAATGAATCTTGGTACCAGTAGCTGCCTGTTAGTTGCGATTTTCCTGAGCTTGCTAAATCTGATGTTGGCCCTGCATGACTTGCGCCATCATATTAAACATTGCAGTCATCTCTGGAGGCATAGCAAAAGTAGTAGTCTGCAATGTAGATCCTGATATTGGGGGTGGAGGTGGTGAAGGATTCCGCCTATAGGACATGTCATCACCCTGGCTAGGTACATTCACCCCTCGGTTTAGTTGAGCTAAAGGCACATTCATGTTGTCGCATTCAGAAGGTTCCTCTACACCACTAATAGTCCCCGTTCTTCTATTGCAAGCCATCTATCAAGCCAAAGAATATATATATATATATATATTTATATATATAATAATTAAAATAAATAAAAAATAAATGCTTAGAATAGATGCTAAGGTATATATAAAAATAATAATAACAATAATACTAATAACAATAATAATACTCCAAAAAAAATCTATATATAACTAAGGTGGCAAGGAACATAAATGAAATATCTTATGTACCGCTTCCTTTCTAAGCTCTCTCTCATGTACCACACTCATTCCTAGGTTACAATTCATGTCTTAGTTTCTATCCAAATGATCATAACCTGGCTCTAATACCACTAACCTGTCCTCAAAACACAACACAGCCACATCTTCTATGGTTTTCCTCAAAGAATGCAAAACCTTAATATTGCATAAACTAAATCATCAAGAAAAATAATTATGATCCTACTATCCAATAATGCAAAACTTAAAAACCCCAATAACAATAATCCATAGGTTAAGATTGAAACTAATAACAGTAATAGTCTAAACATAAATACAAGAGTTTATCTAAGTATATTTAACTAAAAAAACCTTCAAATTGCAAAAAGGACAATCTAAAGTAGAAGTCCATTAGGATCCTTACATTAGCCATCCCATCCTACTACTAACCATCATCCTTATCAAACTCGAACTCATCATTGGTATCTGAAAATGTTGAGTTAAAAGAGTGAGTACAACACTAATAAGTAAGAATTCCCCATCCTCTGGGATTGAGCATGGAGTTTCAGCACATATTCTTTTCAAAGCGTATGAACATCTTCACTTAAACCAAGTTTGAAACCAAAACATTCAAGTTTTCATTTATAAAACAGAACAATTTAACAATAGTGAATCCAACATGATGGTCAAATGTTTTAAAGATGGAGGGAAGAAACAAATGATCAAAGACACAAAAAGACTTTAGAGCAATTGTACCAAAGTAAATATGTACTTACAATGCACATTTAGTTTCACTAGTACATTGGGACATAAATAAATGTATAGCTAATGGGTCATCACAAAATTCAGTCCTAGTATTTAATCCTGCTAGGGGGTACTCTTTCAATCATTTGGTTAGCTTTTTGCCCATGCCAATGGGTTCATACATTCAAAGTGGAACATGTTCCTCCCACAGCCAATACACCAATTTTTTTGTCCCAATAACTAATGAATTCTTGATTTCAAAATACTGATGCTATTAATCAATACACTTAGCCATTAAACCCAACCTTTGCCAACACTTTGAATAAGCTTAACTACTAACACAACCCTAAACAAAATCATTTAGTTCACAAGTTTGAATAATTTTAGGAAATCTTAAAAGAATAGCTAAAATTTTGAAATTAAAAATTCAGAAATTTAAATACATGCTGAAATTTATTAATTAAAATATTGCTAATAGTGAAATTTTCACATCTAGCTAACCAAAACACTTGAGGTTGTAAGCAGATTTTTTTTTTTTTTTTTTAGAAATAAACAAATAGTAATCCTTAAATAACAAAAAACTAAACAAGGCTTGCTATTTTTTTATTTAATAGAGCAATCAAAGCACCACAGTACACTAGAAATCAAAAGCAATGTTTGACTAGAAACCAAAACATAGACAATTATGGCCAAATAGTAAAAGTTTTCAATGGTTGTTGGATAGTGTATGGTTTGCAAAACCTTTTCTTTCTTTTTTTAATAATCAAAGCCCCTTTTCTTTTCTTTTTTTTCCCTCTACTTCATGGCCCACCTAGCACCCAAACAACATCCATTCCTTTTTTTTTTTTTTTTTGCTCCTTACGTGAGCCTACACTATACCAAACCATTTTTTTTCCCCGTAGGAGTGTCGACCCCCCTCCCCCACATAATGCAAATAGAGCCATTTTTGTTTTCCAACCAAGAAATTTCCTCAATATTTCCACAACAGAACAAGCCGCCGAAACGACTTACTAGAAGGAATTTTTTTTTAACATAACAAAAAAACGTACGGATTCCCCACACAACAATACTCAATTAAAGAAAATATGAACCACTACAAGGAAATCGATAATACACATTCAGGAACTACCTTCCCCTTAACAATCGTTAAAGTTACAAAACGATGCATTTTTTTTTTCCAGAAAACACAGAGAATGGATTGTTCTCACTTACCTACAACCAATTCAAACAATCAAACAATGCCTCTAACTCCAATATTTGCTTCTTAGGCCTTTTCCACTGTCAATTCCTAATACAATAACAAAATCCCAATCAATTCCAAGGGTATCAACCAATCTTAAGTCTATATAAAACCTCAATAAATACTCAATAATCGATCAGTTGGGCTACCACAAGCGCGAATAAAAGGAGAGATGATTAATTACATTCAACAGTACCATACGGTGATAACCCTAATTATTTCTCTCCTTTTTGTTCAGAGATGATTAATTACATTCAACAATACCATACGGTGATAACCCTAATTGTTTCTCTCTTTTTGTTCTTCTCTGGAGGTTACGTCTCTGCCTCCTGATATTTCAAACACGTGAGTGAGTAACTAACGTTGTTGGAGAGTATAATATATTAAAATTTACTACTACGTCCTCCACTTTAATTCACAAATTAAAATGGCCTCCATAAATCTATACAAGTCTCAATCTACTACATTAATTAGGTAACTAAAATAACCTAACAATACCCACCCACTAATTGGGCCAGGTTTTACACTAATGCAAAAGGAAGAATGGCAAGACTTAATTAATTAAGTGCAAGCATCCTGTAGCAGAAAGTAACTTGTATCTCCATGACTCAATCCTTGTCTTCACTATATCAATCAAAGACCAGAAACAAATAATTTTCCTCCCACCTTTGAAGACCGACAGCCAAGATAAATAAAAGGTAAGGGTTTTCTCACAAAACCCATCAGCCGATTCACCAAAACATCCCTTGAAGATGATGCTTCATCATATAGTTTATAAGAACCCTTTGCAGGATTCACTTGTTGTGCAAAGACATCCTGGTAATCATCACGCAAATTCTTTACCTTAAGAAGAGCTCTTTTAGATGCTATCGTAAATAACAAAATGTCTTCAGCAAAGCTAAAATCCGAATGGAAAAGCAAGACTTAAACATGGGGAATAAATCTTTCACCCTCCATCAAAAAATTCAAACTTCTAGAAAATAATTCCTAGGCTATCACAAACAATAATAGCGACAAAGGATCACCCTGTCTAAGATCCTTTGAAGACTTGAAATATCCAAACTCTCAGAATTAACCAGCACAAAAAACTAACAATTATTTAAAGCATTTTCCATCAAGTGCAAAACATGTTGATTAAAACCAAATCTTTGCCTGGCTTCAAGCAAAGTTTTCTAAGACACTCTATCAAGAGCTTTAGTCATATCAAGTTTAAGAATCAAGTTGACGAGTGCTATTGTTGTCACTATTTTTTGTGTCATATGTGGGATGCTTCTGAAGAAATTATAATTACATGACTATTCACTCTGACCTTTTTACTTTCTTTTGTGTAGGATTGTTGGATGAGAAGATGACTGAGAATAAAGGTGAAAAAGGCTAAAAAAAAGGAGCTGAATGAAGCACATCCTAGTTCATAGGAGGCAGCACCACCTAAAGGTACTAGAAATCAGATAGGAACTTTTGAGAGCTAGCGGCACCACTAGGGATAAAGGAAGCAGTCCACCTACTGTCGTGATTCAGGAAATTCAGAGGCCAAGTGGTGCCACTTAGTCTATACTGAGCAAGGTTGCTTGGTCCCAAATTTACACTCTATTTTAATTTTTAGCCGCGATTTTCTGAGATTTGGAAGCTATAAATAGAATAGAATGTGGAAACCTTAGAAAGGCATCTAATGAACATGGAGAAACTGAAGAATCGCTGGAAAATAAAAATACAGAGAAAAATAGCAATTTAAAATTTTTTTCAAGCCAAACTTTAGGAGTACTTACTTTTGGGGCATTTAACTTGAATAACTGGAGCCAGATTCGAACTCAATGAAGCTTTCTCAGTTAGAATGCCGATTTGTTCTGCGGAGATACCAACTAGACGTTGACTCCTTCGCATCAAACACTTACCGCGTTTGCTAACTCTTGACCTTCCAAAGTATTCTCTGAACCTATTATGGACTTCTACCGGTGAAAACAAATTAGGGTGAATTAATTTAGAAGTAAAATGGAAGAATTAAACGTTCAAAGGAAAAGATGAAGGAAAAACGACAAGAAAAACGGTAACTTGGAAAAGGACAAAAAACTTTAGTATTATGTTTTTTTTTTTTGTGAGAATTTGGTCAACCTACCAAAACCATACACGAGGGCACTATACAATGCCTGAATAGCTTTTCTATTTCAATCCACAAAGCCACTGCCACCTTCTTTTTCGTTTATTTCCCTTTTCCCATTTTTTTTCTTTTATATAGCAGCTATTCCAGGTTTCCAAACTTGTAGCCACCTTACCAAAAACCCCGATGGGCCAGGTTTTTTTAATTAGCCCAAGAGTAATTAAATTAGCTATTTTATTAATTAATCAATTCAATTGGACCCAATATAAAATTACTCAAGATAATTAATTAATAAATAAATTAAATTAAATTAAATTGGCTCAATAAATTATTTTAATCCAAATAAATAAATAACTAGACTCTTAGAATAATTCTTTCAATATTAAATTCACCCAATAAACCCACATAGTAAATACATTTACTAAAGTTACTTAAGAAACTCTAAGAACTAAAAAGACATATTATTCTTGGCTACTAAAATAACCAAAATACTCCTACTAACAAATAGCTGTATTTTATTATTTTAAATATTTCATTTATCATCATATAGAAGTATTGTCCCTGAGAAAAATATTGCAAATGTCGTTTCTTCGACTTACAGGTGTAATGATGAAAATACCCCACTACATAACACCCATCTTTGAAATAGAAAGAATGCACTAATATATTTTTCAATGATATCTACCATCATTTGATAACTTGTTCGATAATCCATGACTTTCAGTATGTATCCACTTATCTCATGGAGTTAACACCCTACTACCAAGGCCCGACAGGGCCGGGGATGTCACCCCATCCAAAGGATAAGAGGTCTTTATAACTAGGTCACACAATCAAAATAATAGAATAAAAATAATACTTTAAATTTAAAACTTATTACAATCCAAGAATTCAAGGAAAAATCCATAATAAAAATTATCCACTCTCAACTCCCAAAGCATTACACAAAATAAATATCAGGAAAAAAAAATCTTCCAAGGCAGGCAACAACTAACTACTCATCCCTACAGTAGGATCGACCTGAAATCATGGTAAAAAGGGTAATGAGATAAAAATCTGAGTAAGTCCGTGTGTGCTTTGAGTGTCCAGTGAAAATAATTCGTGAATGCAAAGTGTAAAATCTTCGTAAGAGAAATACTAGCAAGCATTAAACAATAGTCAAAATCAAGAGTGATGTTTTGACTTTTCCAACCAAACATGTTCAATAAAATCAACCACTCAAAATGGTGGTCATGGGTTACCACACATTGGGCCCCATAACCAGCAGAATGCCACACTTTGTGTAGACTGACAAAAAGTAGGTGATCGACCTACCGGGTAAGATACTCCTCCTTCTCTATACCCAAACAAAATCGGTTGTCCATTCCAGCAACACACAGTCCACTTGACTAAAACCGCTAGCTCGGACCGGCACGACCTACTAGACTGACATCCTATCCAGGAAGGACTTACCCCTCAGAGATGGCCACCTACTGAGAGACTTACCCTAACCCTTCAAAGATTAGTCCTAGCAGTCCACCCTTATTGAGTACTCAACGTAACTTATCCCACTTGGGAAAGATGAAATAAACATAGCTCCACTTTAAAATGGCAATTAAGGATTTCCAAAGTTTGAGACAAAGTTGGTTTTAGAAAGAGTTTTGAGTTTGGGTAAAACTACTTATTGATTTTCAAATAATTTGTTTACTTGAAATAAGAAAGGAAATAATCCTCAATTGCCTTTATAGAAATGAGTGACCACGCACTCCACAATTGGCTTGCCATATAACCATTTTGCATCAATCAGGTTTTATGCAGGAGCTTACCTGATCCTTAGCTTGAGATAAAATAAAGGTCTTCAATAGCTGACCTAACCCCGCCTGGGGTAAATATAAACCATAATCAAACTTAAGGCAAAATTCACTTTCACAAATAAAACTAGCTCAAATTACTACAACCATGATCCTAATGTCCCAAGTTTTAAGGCCCGATAATAAATAAAATGGGTTTATAAGCTAAGTCTAGTTTGATATTAAAGTGATTAAGGTTTTGGGAAATAGGTACTATTAAGTTGAAGGTTTAAATCTTGCTAAAAATAAATTAGAGTTTATTTGATGAAGAGTCCTAGGTGGTATTAGGTAAAATAATGATTTATTAATAATTAACTGTTAGAAAATAATTGATAACTAAAATTAATTGCAAGTAAATTTTAATAGGTTTTGATTAAAAGATAATAATTGAAGGATTATAAATTTTAATGGTATTTATGAATATAAGACTCACAAAATTAATATTTTACTTATTATGATTATTTATATAAAAGGCTTTATTTGATTTTAGTATTATATATAATCTCTATATATTTTATTTCTGTAATAAAAGCTATCATTTATTTGACTAAAATATCACTATTTTATGTAAAAGATCAAATCCACATTTTCTAGGGTTTTCGAGATCTACTAGCAAAAATTATAATATTAATCATTTTATTGATGAAATAAAATTAGCTTAGGGACAACTAGATCATGATCATATTTCCATTGCTAACCACAATCATGAATATACACTCCACTTCAATTCATCAAGTCATCCAAATCATGATTAAAGGCATAGATCTAAATTTACCAAGACATGATCTAACCTCTACTAGCATAAACATATTCATGGCTTTAACAATCATACATGAATATAAATCCTATTCACCAAAGGTGATATAATCTCTAACATGCTTGATCACATATATCACTCACGACATGGAGACATGCATTAAACCCTAAAAATACTATACAATCAACCAAGATAATTAACTCATGTATCAGTCCCATCTCCATCATATACACACATTTATTCATGCTTCAATCTCAACTCATCACAACAATACATGCTCAAATCCTAATCATAATCCATCTCATTCCAATATCATCCTAGAGACATGAATCTAGAATTTAAAGAGAGGTTTGAAGAGGCTTACTTGTTTGATGAGTACCTTGGAGAAGTTTCAAATGGATCTCAACTCCTAGGAGATTAGATCCGTCCAAGAGAGATGAAGAAAACACCAAGAGAGAGAGAGAGAGAGAGAGAGAGAGAGAGAAAAAGAAAGTCCATTAGTATGATTTTACACATATATATTCATTAGAGGTTGAAGATTAGTGAAGATGAAGTTGATTAAACAAGTTTACCTTAAAGGTGTTCTTGAGCCTTCACAAAAATACTGGTTTTCGATCCAAGAGAGAGAGTTGGATTTTAGAGTTTGATGTTAAAAATGGTATGAATGGATTCACGGAAGTGAGTAGGTGAAATCTATAATTTTTTTTGAAGAAGATTGAAGTGGTTTTGGTGGACTTAGGCGAGAGAAAGTGAGTAGATGTTCTAGGTGTTCTTGAAGATTGAAGAGAATGGAGAGGATTTAATTGGAGCTGGCCGAAATTCTATGGGATTAGAGTGGCCGAATTGTTTGAGGGGTTTTGGCAATTGAATTGCTGGTTTGATAGGAAAAGGAAATGTTAGTTGTTTGAGATCCTAAAAGAATATTTTAGGAGATCAAATTTGGAAACAAAATATGGCAAAAAGATCTTTGATCAATGAAGAGCTTTTTGGAAGCTGTAATGGCCGACTGTTGGCAAGGGATTCTACTGGAATGAAAGCTGTTTGAAGAAGCTTAATGGTGGCTAAAAATAGGGAGTACAATGGTGAAGGAAGGTTTGGTTGTTTAAGGGATGTTTTAGGGAAGTTAACTAAACATATTTGCTGAAATGTTAATCTTCAATCAATGGCTTGATTGGAGTAATTGTTGGAGATATTTTAGGGGCAGCCATGACTAGTTTTTTGAGCAGAAAGTTGGGGAAGATGATGGAGCTCAGTTCATGGCTATTCAAGAGAAGTTTGTACAGAAAAATGAGGGAGTTTAGGTCAGGGCTGAAAAAGGAAACAAAGCTAGAAAAATTCTGTACAGGATTTTACAAGTTGCTGAACATTTTCCAGTCAATTTGCAGAGGATTTGAAGGGGCATTCAAAGGTCTTTCAAGGCTGGTTTCCAACCTTCTTTATGGAAGAAAAACGTGACTAAGGTGCTGGTGAAAAACTGGAAAAAAAACGGCTTGGTTCAAGCTCATCTAAGCTACGAATTTACCTAGAAATTTTTCTGGTTTGCACAACATTTGTACAGTCCGAATTTGGCCATAAAATTTTCGATTTCAAGCTGGTCAAGAGGGCTATTTTTCTGGTAGCATTTGGGAGGGAATGATGACTGAAAATTTTGACACCTTGAATGCACAAGAAGCTGAAAAAATTCCAGATTACTTCATGAAGAAAATGAACATAGCTAGAGTGGGGTTTTGAAGGTTTAACCATGGAATTTAATCTCTTGGGAACCTTCCCCAACTCCTACCCATTTTCAGTCCATAAGATGTCTTACACTTAGACATTTTTGAACCTTCAAAGCCACAGTACTTTACTGAAATTTTCTGGAATGAAATTGGCTAAAACAAATTGACCAACCTAATGAATTGAGAAGTAGGAAAAACTAAGGAACAAGAAGGGTATGAATTCCCTTGGAAATTTTTGTAGGGCACAAGAGTAGGATTAGGATACTCCTATCATGTCTCCCCTAGGACAACACATCTACTCTTCTCTAAAGCACACTGATGCGTTCAGACTTAGGTATAAAAATCATACAAAACTAAGCACATTCCTAATCAAGTTTAAATTAAAACATTAAATCCAAATTACACATATGAGCAAGTGTACTCATCATTAATTAAGCATAGGGTTAAAACAAGTGTCGATTCTCAAGGAACAAGTAGATATTAATTACCATTCTTTCATTGTTTAACCGACTTAATAAAGTGAAAAATAAATAAAAAGAAAGTTAAAAAGAAAATAAAAATAAAAATATGTATATGTCAAGGATGTAGATTTATGTAACTCAAGCCATTGTTTGGACAAACATGATCTTAAAGAACTTAACCATTATCATAACCAATCATTCTCTTGACACCATAAAGGATGAAGATAGACTCACTTTGATAGTCAATCCATGAAATCACTATCTTCTAGATAAATTAAAATTACTTGGTCCGTCTCAACTAATTCATCCAAAAGACGCATTAAACACAATCCTTAATTAAATTCCCTTGGTCTCGACGAATTTAGAACATGAAATTAATCAATGAACCCTTGGTCTTAGAAGACATCAATTAATCTTCAATTACCAGTTCTTAAACAATCAACCCCCTTTGGTCCAGCAAGTCAATGGATAGAATCAACTAACTAATCTCGTAATAAGCATAAGTAATTGAATACCAAGAATAATAACCAATTAATCAAAATGTCAAATAACTCTAGAAATCATGAATATCTAAAACAATGTTGAATTACAATAAAACGATTAGCATATCATTGTTAAGAAAAAGAAAACAAAGTAAAAGAAAGAACTCATAGACAAGCTTCATTCTTCTTCCTTTGAAGACCTTCTTGTACAACCCTCCTTGAACTTGAAGAATTCTCCTTGGACTGAGTGATTTTCTATGGTGATCAATGAAGTCTCCCCTTTTCCCTTGTGTTTTTCATCTATTTACAGGCTTAAGAGGTGCCTAAACTCGTGGGTACAAAGTTCTTGGCCGAGTAGAAGTTGAAAGCTGCTAAAACTCTTTAGATTTCCAAAAACGCGTAGAAAGATCGCAGCACCGCCTCAGGGATAGACCACAGCCGGCACCGTCTTGGTTCTTCAGAGCTGGCGCCGCCTTGGTTCTTTTTCTCCACTCGTCCGTCGATTTTTCTCCGAATTGTGCGCATATATTCCATAATGCAACTGGCGCCGGTTCCAACCTTACAGCCGGCACTGCCTCTGCTCTGTTTCGCGATGGTTTTGCTTTGTTTTATCCAAAATCCTGAGATAATGACCAAAATACCTTTCTAAAGGTAAAATCTCAAATATGAAAGAATATGACTAGTTATTTCACAAAATGTATTACAAAAGAGCCTCAAATAACTAAGCAAAGTATAAACAATTTAGCTCCTATCACACACACGGCCGAAAATATAACCTTCCCAAACAAAAAATAAAATTTAATCATGCTAAAGCTCCAATGATGGAATTTGAACCCAAGACCTTAAGAATTAATTCCAAAGCTCCAACTACTAAACCACAACAACTCTTGTTCTTATTTTCTCTCCAAAATATTTTTCCTTTTTAATCCTCAAGCCATCTCCCTATTTTCACCTCAAGCAAAAATTACCACTTTGCCATTCTGACTCAATAAACATAATTAAGCCCTCAAGACTAAAAACACAAATCCAAAGCACATAAAATCATATAAAAATATATTTAAACATGCAAATAAATATAATATGCATCACAACCCCCTTACTCTAAGGATAGTTTCGACTGGGGTTTCACAGAGAGCTACCCAAAAACATACATACTTAGTTGCATTTTCCAGGACCTTGAATTATTTAGATTATCTCAGACAATAACAAGGGGTGATTTCTTTATGTAATGAAGTATTGAAATTCTACTGTATAAGTCCGTCTTAATTACTGAGTCATACACCTAACATATAAGGTTATTGGTCTTGTGATAAGACCTCACCCATCATATATCAAAGTGCATAAGTCCAACTTCACCAGACTATCAACTTATACTAAAATTTTAGGGTACTCATCCACACAGTAGTAGTAATAAACCAATTTTTATTTATTTTAGCACTTTTGTAAAGATTATTATTGTGTGGTTCAGTTTTACATATTCCAAATACGCTTACAGTATTGGTGTGAGTAGACTACTCACTGGTTAAAGTAAACCATTCCCCATTTAGAAATCATAGTGTAATAATCTAAACCTTGATAAAGTGTCCAACTTCATCAATTGATCAAGAACATTTTTCGCTCATATGTTAGTAGCTCATAAACTATACCTTACTGTGAAAATACAATCCAATCACGTAAATTACTTACTAACACATTTAGACCTTAATGTGCACATATATGTAAGCAAACAAACATTAATGAATGAAATATTTTATTAATTTTTAAAATACAGAAATACATTGTCTATTTTGGGCATACGCTAGGAGGTATGGCTCAAGTGATATTTTGGAGAGGAGTGGAGCATTGTTCAAGTAAAATGGAGGAGGAGAAGTAGATCAAGCTTGTCTATAAGTTTCCTCTTTTACTTTTTTTTTTTTTTTTGTATTTTCATTTGACAATTGAGCCCAATGACTTTGATCTTACAGTGAATTATCTTTGGATCGATTAATTGCTATTTCTGATATTTGATTGCTTGAGGTCATTATATTAAATTAACTGTTACGAATTAATTGATTCAATCATTTGATCAACTTGAGAGACAATATTAGGAGATAGAATGGGGTAATCAATGAGATAGTAGTGTCGCCTAAAGATAGGGCCATTACTTTCTTTTAGATTCTTTTTGAAGGTTATTGTGCCTAATGCACCCTTAGATTAAATTAATAGGATTGAAATATCAGTTAGTTTTACTGAACGGTAGGAAATATATAACTTGAGAAAGAGTAGAATTCGTTGTTATAACCCATTACTAGTATTAGATCAGCAATTTAATTGTCAAAAATCCTAATTCATTATTTGGCAAGTTATTAGGGGATTCCATTCAGATACATCTTATTTACACCCTTTATGTACTCATTAATATTCTTGTTGTCGATCCTGTGTTGGTTGGATTGCGCTTTTATGTTGTACAACTTCAATATTTAGTAAATACATTTTCGCTATTTGACTTAGTCGACTAGATAATAGGAAATGAGTGAGTAATAGTACTTACCTTGTCCCTTGGGTATGATACTTGTCATTAGAATTCTACAATATACATGATAGGTATACTTGCCTAAAGTATATTATATGAGTAATTTTAACCATTTATTATTTGAAACCGGTGTTGAGCATTATACTTTTCTCATACTGCACAACTTGCATCACGAGTTACCTCCATGAACCTTTCTATTTGGAGAATGAACAATTTCATGTGCAAGGAGGACATTGTCAACAATGTTTTGACCTTAATTTTACCAATCTAGATTGGTTAGGAGAAATAATAGAAGGCAGCAAAACACTTAGCCATTGAGCTAGGACTTTGATGACTATCTTGTTTGTATAATTACAGAAAAGGGATTCTGTTTTTTAGGCAATAAGATTAGCAAAGAGCAAAAAAAATTCCTCACAACAGCACATACATCATAACATATCATATTCCAACAAATAGTGAAGAAAATACCTAAAAACCATTCAGACTGGGGGCACTCTTAATGCCCAAAGAAAACATTGTAGATTTAACTTCTTCTAGAATAGGTAATGCTGAAAGATCTAAAATTTTGTCATCCAAAATAAGCTTAGGGACACAGTCAAACATCCAAACCCCTCGTTGTAGAGAAGCTGAGTTAGAGGCAGACAATAAAGCCAAAAAAATTGAATAGCCACAAGCTTTATATCTTGTTGATCTTGCAAACATCAAAATTAGAAATAGAATAAAGAAATTGTTTATGTTGCTTGGATTTACAGTATTTAAGGAAGAATGTAGTACATGCATCACCATTTTTAATCCATCTAATGTTTGCCTTCTCCCTCCAAAACTCCTCTTCACATTTCAAGTGAAATGCCAATTTTGCCTTTTACTTGTTTAACTTCATACAATCCTCTTCAATCTTAGTTTCTTCAAAACTGATCTCAGCTCTAAGAGTATTATGTTCAGCTTGCTAAATATTATCAAAGATGTTTCCAAAAGTACTTTGATTCCAATCACATAAAGCTACAAACTTGAGTGCCTTCAATTTAGCTTTCAGCATCAGAGTCTCGTCCTCCCAGTGACGAACAACCTTGAAAATGTCACCAAAATAAGTTTGATTAAATTTGTTTTAGGCCTCCTTAACACTTTTCAGCTCATAATACAATTGTTGCCACTACGAGAAAAATGATAATTAGTGACAGACATTTGCGACGGCTTTTGGGCCATCACTAATTTGTGTAGAAACAACAATGGCAAAAAAAAAAAAATCGACCAGCCATCAAAATTGCATTGCTAATTTGTGACAGCCATGAAACCATCACAAATTAGTGATGGAATTGCGACGGGAATCTAAAATTTAGAAATAAATTTATTCTTTAAGGATTTATCGATAAGCCATTACAAATTCATCTCTAAGTGACGAATTTGTGACGAACTTTTTATCCGTCGCGACAGTTTTTAATTATTTATTAACATTAATAAAATTGATGGCCATAATTAGTGACGGATTTGTGATTGCTTTTTTTTATTAACACTCATAAAATTGATGGCCAGTGCAAATCCGTTATTAATTAGTGATGGATTTGCGATGGCCTTTTTAATTATTTATTAATACTAATATAATTGAAGGCTGTTGCAAATCCATCACTAATCTGTGATGGATTTGCTGTAGTTTCCAGAATAAAATATACTATATAATTAATATAAGGTGAAAATTGTAACAAAAATGAACATGCCTAGTGGAGGAGCATATGCTCCCCTATAACAAGGATGCGGGTTCGAGCCCTGTGTCTAGCAATGAAGCAGGAAAAATGCGCGCACCTGGGCCACCCAAGCTGGGTCGAGTCGGGGGTGCCCTTGGTCCTGCAAAGCCGGGCCGGGTGGGGTCTAGGTTAGCTAATTAAATTTTAAAAAAATTAAAATGCAGTGACCATCACAAATTCGATCGTTGCTAAGCCTTTGGTAATTTTCAAGGGATTTTTAAGGAAAAACAATTTATTAACTCTTGTTGATTAAGAGACCGATAGAAATCCCTTGCAAATTTACAAGGGATTACCGATGGATTTATTAATTTTATGCCCTCGAAAATTTATTAGCTATTGCTAATCCCTCAGTAAGTTTGCTCCATCGAATTTCTGTTGACTAACTTATCTTTCCTCGATAATCCGTTATAATTAGTAAGATATTTTGTTTTCCTCAATATTTGCGAGGAGTTTTTTAGCAAGGGACTTATCCCTTGCTAATCCCTCGGCGATTTGTGGTCAGCGAGGGATAGGCAAGCGATTTATCCCTCACTGATTGTCTTTTTTCTTGTAGTGTACATTCCATTGCCTTGAAACTCTAATACCCATGCAGTAGCCACCACTTTAAACTTTGTATGACGTAACCACATAGAAAGGAACTTGAAGGGATTAGGAACACCTACAAGTGATAGCAAGTTAACCAAAACCTATATCTCAGAGAGGCAATCCAATCTGCCAAAGGTTTACTAGATGATGGCGTAGGAGTCCGATGGGGGTTAGAATTATAAACTTGTTCTGAAAAGGATCTCTTCTTAGCATTAGCTAGTGGTAGGGGCTAAATATGTCCATTTTTTCTAAGTCATTTTTTTTATATTTGTGATGAATTCATGCTTAGATGATTACTAATTGGGCAAAAAATCTAAGTAACACCTGAACTATTTGAAATTCTAAATTTTACACCTAAACTAAAAAATATTTAGAAGTAGCACTCATACTATTAAAATATCCTGATCTTGCACTCCTATCAATTTTGACTGTTTAACCACATTTTTTGTCGATCACATGATCCTCATGTGAGAGCATTTTGTCCTTACATATTACTCCATGGATATTAACTCTTTTATTCTAATAAAATCGATGTCACAATTTTCAAAATACTTGACTATTTTTTTCCCTTTGCTTCCTCAATATACCTGTATTTTTCAATCCTCTCCCAAAAAAAAAAAAGAACACGACACTCTAATTTCAAAATGCCCAGAAGTCAAAGTCCTCTATTGCCCACTTGCCATTATGGGAGGGTAAGCATCCTTAGAACCTTATGGATTGATAAGAATCCTATAAAAAAAATTCATTTATGGCAATGAACAAGTAAACCTTGGTATTTTTCCACTGCTGACAAAGCAAAGATTCACTAATTTCATATTTTATGTGAAGGTCCAGGATGTGAATTTTGAGTGTGGATTGATTCCAAAATGTGTAGTAGATCCATAAAAATCATTTTCAATTTGTTGTGGTGAATTCATCTATTTTTTTCTTTTAATGGACAAAAACACCTTCAAAAGAAGTCACGTGAGAGTCACGTATCGATATAAAAGGTAGTTAAACCGTTAAACTTGATAGAAGTGCAAGACTAGGATATTTTAATAGTATAAGTGTTACTTCTAGACCTTTTTTAGTTTATGTGCAAAACTTAAAATATCAGATAGTTCAGGTGCTATTTGAATTTTTTAGCATTAGTAATTTTCACGTTTTTACCGTCTTTTGTGTAGGATTTGATGGAATGAAAAGATATAAGAAAAAAAGTAATAAGACCCAAAAAAATGGAGCAAAACAGAGATCAACTAGTGCCCTTTGGTGCAAGGGAACCATTGCTTCATGTTTACTGGAAAAACAAAGCCAAAACAGGGGATTTTTAGAGTCTAGACAGCAAGCAACCGATGCCAACTGGTTGGAGTCAATCAAGGCTAACTAGCATTATTCATAGGGCTGAAAATTGCCATAAATAGGGTTAGATGGATGCTAGCAGTTAGGGCCTACTAATGTCAAGAATTCTATGCAGAAAATGTCTTTTTAAGTAAATTTTGAAGAGAGAACTTCTATAAAAAAGGGAAGAAAGAAACCTCGAAGGGTTTTTTTAGTTTTTTGGTGTAAAAACCTTAAAGTAATCCTATAGAGTCCAAAAACAAATCAAGAAGAGAGGATCAAGGAATCAAGGAGAAGAAGAGGAGAGTTGCTCAAGAGGATCTCAAGGAAGAGGAAAGACACTTTTTTGTTTATAAGTGGTTTCTTTCCTTTTTCTTTATATTCTACTTTGACAATATTAAATACATGTGCTTTTAATTGTATTTGAGGGATGAACTCTAATTCTATGGTTTTGTATTAAATTACTTTTAGATTTGTTAAATTTCAATTTCGAATATTTGATTACTTGAGTTTATTATACTGAATGGATTGGTTCTCTTCTAATAAATTTGAGAGATTGGGTTAGAAGAATAGTATCAAACAAATTAATTCAATATTTGTTATCCATCAACTAACTCGAGAGAGAGGTTGGGGGATAAGAATTTGTAGTCAAAAGAGTTAATAATATCATCTAGAGATAGAGATATTATTGCTTCCGAAATTAACGGATTTATGATCAGTACAAAAAAAGTGACTTTTGACAACGCCAGAGAAAGTGTGGCAAAATGGGCCAAAACTGTGGCAGATACGTTTCTGCCACAGAAACACCATGGTTTTCTTGATGTGGGCATTACGACCATTGCAAAAAGTTGGCCACCGCTGTGTAACCGTGAAGAATACTGTTTGCCATGGATTTATTACAATTTTAGAACCGTTATAAATAAAGTGTGGTATTTGTTTATGAACTTTTTGTTACAATTTTTCCCAACGGTTATTAATTGTGGACAAAGATTTCAATTTTTTGTCACGATTTTTCTAATATTTTCACAATTGTGATGAATATCATTTGTTACAATTAAATTTTCATTGGGCATAATACTTTTACTTATGGCTGTTTTTCAAATTGATGTAATTATGAGCAATGTCCATTTGCCACGATTTCCTTACTGTCGTAATTAAAACTTTTTGCCACTGAATTCTTAACATCAGAAAAATCATTTCTCACAATTTTTTGATAATTTTTTTACATTGTTATATATTAATCTTTTTCACTACAAATGTAAATCCGTAGTGATATTGCATTTATCCTAATAACCTTATTTGAAATTATTCATCATAAAATGCAAAACTATAGTCAAAATATTAAATTATTTTTTCCTCTACTTTAACAATATCATCATATACTATATATATAGAATCATGAAAACCTCCAATATTAACAATCATCTATCATCCATTGATTGAACATTCAAAATGTCATCTTTCAATACTAACTTAATATACACCACATTTGTTAGGTAAGCTTAGGAACTATAAGTGCACGATATTGTAAGAGCCACGTGAGGTCAGAGGAGCAAAACCAACCATGAAGAAGTGCAAACGGGGGAATGGGATGTGGTTGATAGCAAGCTTTCGGAGATCAGAATTTAGTTGACTAGGGAATCGGAGACAACAAGTCACTCCACTCATGGTAGCAGAAATCAAGTGATTCAAATCACCAACTGAAATACAAGTTAAAATAAATCAAAACATCATAAACACAAACCAAAATAATTATATATACCAGGAGAAAGGGATGAAGGTCTAACAAGATTAAAATTTTAAGGTGCATTACATATAGAGGTAAAAACTTGCTAGTGAACCTTATTGTTAAGCTATATTCTGACCTAATAGTTATGAGCACATATTCTTATAGGAAGGAATAGAGTCAAAAGATTCCTTAATTTCATCATACATCAACACTTACAAAAACATATTATGTCAACCACTCCCATTACCGATTTATCTCTCTGCATTAACATCCCATTTATAACATAATACTTAGTCATTTAGCATCCCACCCCCTCTTATGGTCCGCAAAAAAAAAATGAATCAACTATATTGACATTTTCACTAAGTTGCAGAGACACAAACACTTGTAGCAATCTCAAAGCCAAGAAAATACTGAAAGCCACATTTAGACCATAAAATATGGTCACCAAAACATGGACTAAGTACAAGGGGAAAAAAATTTGTCCAAATCCTACAATAATGATTATCAATGTCAGATAAGAGTAGCTATCATCCACATCTCTTGTGCATAAATTAAAACAAGACCACAAGATGATAGGGTACTGACCAAATAAAATTGATATTTCTACTCATAACATGTGGTAGGGACTAGAAGTCTGACAGAACCATAGAAACAGGAGGATTTCATATGCATAGAGCTTATTCATTAGATAGATAGATGGAGCATATGCATAGAACTTATTCATTAGAAAAAAGACAATCAAGTGAGTATTGAAGATTTTTAAACTACTGACTTACTGGAATTCCCAAAGCCCATGACTTGAAAGTAGCAGTAACTACTTTGGAGCGGCCGTTCATGCCTCGGCCCCGTTGACCATATCCTCCTAAGAAAGAAGCACCCAAGAACCACCTTAATTGTTCACAAAGAATAAAAAAATTGGTAAGGAATTTGAGCTCCCACAGCCCAACATACTATATGTACATACAAAAAAACTAAGACAGTGAAATTGAGTAAGAGAAAATCACACCAGCAATGAAAGGGTCGACTGTTATCAATGTTTCTAGGTCAAGAATAGGAAACCCGTGGTTAAACCTTCCAATTCTAGTGAACAACAGGAAAGCCACCACATCCCCACCAGCAAAAAATAATAATAATAATACAACACAACAACAACCCCACACCAAAAAGAAATAGAAAAACAAAAAGACAGATTGTATATCAAGTTGCTGATAGTGTTATTTCTCAGTAAACAGACAAAGAAACTTGCACCAGGATATGAAGACATAGATGTTTTCTTCATTCTACAAATGCTTCTTTACAATAAAATTGAACAAAGAAAATAGCCATAAATGGAATGCCATTCACATGCTCTCCGTTTATCACAAACAGATGCAAAGTTGCTTTTCCCAATATAGGAATTACTCTCAAATGCAACTCTTTGCGTTACTAAACAAAATTGAAGGGAAACTAAAACCAACAATCAAATGGGCACGGCATTGTAGCAGTAGAACTAGTAACCAGTACTCTGATTCCAATCATCAGTATTAAAAAAGCGTACAGAACTAGACCAAAGGCCAAGATTTCCCCCCCAATCAAATTACCCCATACTATAACAAAGAGCAACTAAACAAGGTAACAAAGAGGCCTAAAAGTGCAACAGAATTAACAAAGCATAGCAAAACATTAACATTAGACTAGACAAAAAGAACAGAACCGAGATTAGTAACACCTAGACAGAAACAGAAGACCAGACTCTTCATATTTCGGCAATACATTTAGCTCAATTTATTCATCTCTGGAGAAAAATTGCACTCTACTTCATGAAGCATATCAACATCTCTAAAGCCTTCCTGCAAATACAGAACGAAAGAATGCACTTTTGAGACAAAAATTGAGCGTGATGCCGAAATTTCATAAAGGGCTTAGGTATATTTCAGTGGCAACAAAAATCCAAAGAGACTTAGATACAATATGGAGCTATGAACACAAGTTATATGTACACAAGGATGGACCTACATGTAGGGTTGGGGGGACCATGGCCCCCCAAGAATTTTTAAAAAATTATATACATATGTATGTATAATATATATTTAAAATTTAAAATAAATTGGCCCCTCCAAATATATAAAATTAAATTTACAATAATGTAATAGTAAAAAAAATATTGAATTAAAGACTTTATTGAATGTGAAATGATACAATTAAAAATGCAATTTGATTATTTTCTGGTACGAATTCTTAATTTTGAAAAGTTATCTACTATAGTTGAATTGTGTCAATGGATAGTCAAGATAATGAACTTTAAAATTTATATAGATTATGAAGTAACTGTTGTTCTTACTTTTTCAATTTCTACAAGTACTACAAAATAATTTTTTTTAATTATGAATATGGTAAAAATCAAGCTTCAAAGTAAGAAGAAAAATATTTTTTTTTTTAGATTTTTTAATAGTATATATTAAAAAATTGTAAAAAAAAAATTGATGAGGAATGCATCAATTAGCCCCCCCCCCCAATGAGTTAGTTCTGAGTCCGCCCCGTATGTATAGAACTTAGTTTTATGAGATTTAGGTAAAAGATCTTATTGATTTACCTAATAAGAACTAGCCTCCTAGTCAGCATCATCATGGACCTTAGATACAAGCACTGGTAAATTAAATCCTTTTAGGAACACGAAACATTCATTGACATATTAGACCCCAATAAAAATGACTTCTACTCTTGTTGTTGCGTCTAATACTTCATAATAGAGGGCACAGAGCTCCCAAACTTCTTCTTAGGCGACGGTGATGAATCCCCCATAACTGTCGAAGCTTTCTTCCCATCGATCTCCTGAGCTTTGTTCACATTAATCTTCGGCTTTATCACTGGCTTCCATAACTCCACTACCAATCTCGCCTTGTTACCCACAGGTACAAGCATTGGTCGAACCTCTGACTCCGCTTAGTTCATCGATCTGACACTCGGGGGCCCAAACATTAAGCTAATTATACTCAAATCCCACCCAACACTGATAAAATTTCTCTCAAAAACACAAAAACCCAACGATTTACGGCCTGAGAACTTGCAAATGAAATGATCAACAGAAGAGGGAGTAACACATCAACTATTTAGGGCTGGGAGATTCCGAGCTAGGACATAATGAAGTGCATTGTGATTGGGTGGAAATGAGAGTTGAGAATAAAAACCCTAGAAGCATTGGTGGTGATGATGATGGTGTGACGGCGAAGTAACAGAGCAGAGTACTGCAGAAGTAGTAGTTGGGGACATGGAAAGAAGAGTGGGGGTGAGTGGGAATGAATGCCAAATTGGGAAATTTGTGTCTATTCGATCCTTGAAAACCAACGGCTACTACGTGAAGATGTTTCTAGATACATACAAAAGACCCTTCCAACGAGGGATGCCCCGAAGGCCGGAAGCTAAAGCAAAAGGTCACCAATAAAAGTCTACCACATCAGATGATCCAGGGCCCTCATTCTTTTTGATTCTTTTATTGGGGATTTTTTCTTTTTTCCTTTTGTTTCTTTAATCCTCCCGCTCCCCCCCCTCCTTTGCTAAACAAACAAATGAGAGAAGCAACCAGCCGGGTTACCGCTGGATTGTAATTTTTATCAAAAATTTTGAATTGAAAAATTAAATTATAAAAAAGATATGTGAGATTAAAGAAAAAAATTAATATGTTATCAGTAAATGAGAGTTTTTGAACAGTAAAAAATATTTATATTAAAATTTTTCCTAATTTAATTACTGTCTAAACGTAGTTTTAGTGCAATCATGATAGTCCCCTCCATTTCAAAGAGATCTAAGAGCTCAGAGTTATTTAAAGGTTAAATTGGTATAAAAATAATTAAAAAGTTAGGATTATTGTCTAAATTCCAATCTTTATTCACGTTTAATTTAGTGAAGATGGCAATCTTAACAACATGATGGAAATTTAGTGATAGTTAGTGTCAAATAGTTTGTGAATCCCACTTTACTCACTACTTTCCAACTAGAAAGAAAAACTGATGGGATGCGTATTTTAGTACCTAAGTTTAATTTCTTTATATAACTTGTCAAGGGTATGATAAAAATATTTATTATACTAGGAATTGAGATTTATATGTAATATTTCGAATGTACCAATCTCTTAAAAAGATTATTAAAAAAATATAAGTTTATTCTTACATTATTAGAATGTCATTTTAGTAATTACATAATACACAATTATTTTTCGATGAAGGCGCGCGCGCGCACACACACACACACACACACACACACACACACACACACACACACATATATATATATATATATATATGCAAAACTTGAGACCGAAGAAAATGAGAGGAAGAAGAATTATAATTGATAGTAATTCTAAACTCAAACACACAAGAATAGAACAAATATAGTACAATCTCTATATAAAAGCCCATAATCTAACGCATTTACAAATATAAGAATATCAAATTAATGATTCAACTGTTAATTTAGTTAAAATTATTAAAAGAAGTATTACAACTAAATTTTAAGGTAATCGGATATATTTTCCCCATACTATAGTATAATATCTATATAAAAGCCCATACCTAATGCAGTTACAAAGATAAGGATATCAAATTAACGATCCAATCGTTGGATTAGTTAAAACTACTATAAAACGTATTATGACCAAATTTGAAGATAACCAGATATATTTTGCCACATACTTTAGAATAATCTCTATATAAAAGTCAAAAACCTAATACATTTTTAAATATAACCGTATCAAATTAACAATCCAATCGTCAGATTTGTTAAAATCATAAAAAAAAAAAAGTGTTATGACCAAATTTGAAGATAATTGGATATATTTTTCTATATAATTTAGTATAATCTCTATATAAAAGTCCATAACCTAACACATTTATAAACATAAGTATATCATATTAACGATCAAACCGTTATATTTGTTAAAATTGCTAAAAGTGTTATGACCTAATTTGAAGATAATCAGATATATTTTGCCCAATATTATAGTATAATCTCTATATAAAAGCTCGTAATCTAACTCATTTGCAAAGATAAGGACATCAAATTAATGATCCAATCATTAGATTAATTAAAATTACTATAACAAGTATTATAACCAAATTTGAAAGTAATCGGATATATTTTCCCACATACTATAGTATAATTTCTATATAAAAACCCATAACCTAACGTAGTTACAAAGATAAGGACATCAAATTAATGATCCAATTGTTGGATTAGTTAAAACTACTATAAAAAGTTTTATGACCAAATTTGAAAATAATCGAACATATTTTGCCACATACTCTAGAATAATCTCTATATAAAAGCCAAAAACCTAATACATTTTTAAATATAACCATATCAAATTAACGATCCAACCGTTAGATTTGTTAAAATTATAAAACAAAAGTGTTATAACCAAATTTGAAAGCAATCGGATATATTTTTCCATATAATCTAGTATAATCTCTATATAAAAGTACATAACCGAACACATTTTAAACATAAATATATCATATTAACGATCCAACCATTAGATTTGTTAAAATTAATAAATAAAAAAAAGTGTTATGACATAATTTGAAGATAATCAGATATATTTTACCACTTATTATAGTATAATCTCTATATAAAAGCTCATAACCTAATGCATTTACAAAAATAAGGACATCAAATTAATGATTCAACCATTATATTAGTTAAAATTACTATAAAAGTATTTGACCAAATTTGAAAGTAATCGGATATATTTTTTCACATACTATAGTATAATTTTTATATAAAAACCTTACGCAGTTACAAAGATAAAGATATCAAATTAACGATTCAACCATTGGATTAGTTAAAACTACTATAAAAAGTATTATAACCAAATTTAAAGATAATCGGATATGTGTTGTCACATAATCTTGAATAATCTATATATAAAAGCGAAAAACCTAATACATTTTTAAATATAACCATATCAAATTAATAATCCAACAGTTAGATTTGTTAAAATCATAAAAAAAAATGTTATAACCAAATTTGAAGGTAATCAGATATATTTTTTCATATAATCTAGTATAATCTCTATATAAAAGTCCACAACCTAACACATTTATAAACATAAATATATCATATTAACGATCCAACCGTTATATTTGTCAAAATTGCTAACAAAAGTGTTATGACCTAATTTGAAGATAATCAGATATATTTTTCCACATATTATAGTATAATCTCTATATAAAAGCTCATAACCTAACACATTTACAAAGATAAGGACATCAAATTAACGATCTAACCATTAGATTAGTTAAAATTACTATAAAAAGTATTATGACCAAATCTGAAGGTAATCGAATATATTTTCTCAAATAATATAGTGTAATATGTTTATAAAAGCCCATAACTTAACGTATTTACAAAGTTAAGGATATCAAATTAATTATCCAACCGTTAGATTAGTTAAAATTACTATAGAAAGTATTATGACCAAATTTAAAGGTAATCATATATATTTTTTCACATAATCTTGAATAATCTATATATAAAAACCCAAAACCTAATACATTTTTAAATATAACCATATCAAATTAGCGATCCAACCGTTAGATTTGTTATTAAAATAATAATAATAATAATAATAATAATAATAATAATAATAATAATAATAATAATAATAATAATAATAATAATAATAATAATAATAATAATAATAATAAGGTGTTATGACCAAATTTGAGGGTAATCAGATTCATTTTTTCACATAATCTAGTATAATCTCAATATAAAAGTCCATAACCTAACACATTTATAAATATAAGTATATTATATTAATGATCCAACAATTAGATTTGTTCAAATTGCTAAAAAAAAAGTGTTATGACCTAATTTGAAGGTAATCAAATATATTTTACCTAACGCATTTATAAAGTTAAGCATCTCAAAATAACGATCAAACCGTTAGATTAGTTAAAATTGAAAAAGAAAAGTATTATAACCAAATTCAAAGTTAATCGGATATATTTTTGTATATAATCTAGAATAATATTTATATAAAAGCAAAAAACTTAACACATTTTTATATATAACCATATCAAATTAACGATCCAACAATTAAATTTGTTTAAATCACAAAAAAAAAAAATGTGTTATGATCAAATTTAAAGGTAATCGAATATATTTTGTCACATAATATAACGTAATCTCTATATAAAAGCCCATAACCTAAAGCATTTACAAATATAAGTATATTAAATTAACAATCCAATCGTTAAATTAGTAAAAATTGCAGAAAATGGAGTATCCCTCCTTATACCATGGTCGCTAGACTATAATCAGAAAACGGAGTATACTAAAATTTATGTACTTACACTTTCTATGTTTATTTCTCTTTGTTTGCTTGCAGAAAGTCGATTTTGTTCTAGCTAAATAAAGAATTAGGCAAAGAGTGTACATAAATAGTTGGTCCAAAAAATTGTATATAAATTAATAAAATAGTAATATAAAGATTTGAACACACAACCATTTGAATATAAATAATTACCTCAACGATAGTATATATCTAAGGAAACCTTCCATTTTATGTTGATATTCTTTAATATTTGATAAAATAAGAAAAGTATGATTTTTCCATAGTTTAGTGAAACTGTGGATAATAAAATTTCTTTATCAACAATTTCAAATCTCTGTGGCAAAAAGTTATTTTTAACCACACAATTTTTAAATCTGTGGAAAAAAGAAGTTTTTTAAATCTGTGGTAAAAAGAAGTTTTACCTACAGAAACATAGTCGTGGCAAAAAAAAAGTGTTACGGAAAATATATATATATGCTATAGAATTCAAAACTGTAGCAAAAATTAAGTTTTCACCACAGATTTTTCTATATTGCAAATAAAAATGTTGCCAAAAGCCATTTTTTTGTAGTGAATATTGTCTAAAGATATGGGTATTACTTTTTTTGGATATAATTAAGTTGATCTTAATACATCTTAAATTTAATTAGGAAGACAGAAATACCTTGTGATTTGGTAAGAATAGGAATTTCTTAACTTGAGAGAGAGCGAAATTCACTTTTAAAACCTATATTGGCATTTGAATTAGGAATCAATTGACTCAAAAAGTATGTTCTTTACTTAGCATAGAATTGGATGATTTCTTCTTTATATAGCATTTCTCCTTGTTCTTACACCTTGATAATCATTGTGACTTTTCTTGTGTGAACTTGATATATTCTATAACATATTAGGTTAGTAGATTATTTACTTTATCTTTTTAATTTGTCGACTAAACAATGAGATTAGAATAAAGTAAAGGTACTTATTAAGTTCTTGTAGATACGATACTTACTATTTTCTATAATACATGATGTATACTTGCCCAAATGTGTAGTTTTAGTGTTTAGCATTTTAGTTAAAATTTGATTGATTGTGGCTTTTGTTGATAATATTTACAACAATAAAAAACAAGCAATAAGTTTTTGGTGTCCTTGCCAGGGATTGACAATATTGTGAAAAGCTTGAGTCTTGTTGAATTAGCCACTTCTGTATCTGTAAATACTACTAACTTTTGTATTTAGGTAATTTGTAAATATATCTATATTGTTCTTTGTTTGTATTTTTGTTTTGTTGGTATTTTTAACATTTTTGTTTTAGATTTGAATTGTGTTTTGTGAGTGTGAGATTAAAACCATCTTCATGGCAAGCAATTAATAGGGAAGTATATAGCCATGGATATCATCACAAGAGAGCTATGTTGGAAAGATTGTAAGCTCAAGTTCATGCTTATAGTAGGACATGTGATAATTGAATGTAGCTTCCCCAAATTACCAAGACATAAGCTATACTTGTTATGAGGGAGAACATCTTAACTATGATACTCAATAGATGAGAGCTACAAATTTGGAGTGGTATATGTTAGTGTTGCACCCCAGAGGAAATCACTTATACTTTGTATGTGACACATTTATTTTATAATACAAGACATTATTTATCTTTCAGTTTGTCTTCTTCACTTTAATGCAAAATAACTGTTAGATAAAGTCCCTAGTACAACATTGTGTTAAGAAAATCATGATAGAGATTATGATGTGAAATTCCTATTACACTGTATTGTGTTAGTATTTAAATAGTCCCTAGTTGTAGTATTAATGAGATAGGGCATCATTAATGTGTTAAGACTAGCGCGTGTTAGACTTTATGATCTAATCAGGTGGTGGTTCTCATATCCGTGAGTATTGTGATACTTAAAATTAACACGTGGATGCTTATTAATAGAACAAGTACATTGGATGACCTAACTATAAGATAATCACATAGATAACTATTTAGTACTAGTGATAGAATCTCGTTATAACAAACGTGCAAGTATTTTTAGACTTGAGATATCTAAGGTACTTTGTTTGCTGAACATTGTACTTTGATTCCAATCTCTGAAGCCAGATTTGAAGCTGCCTATGGGGTGGATATTGGGTACAATGTGAGGTAAATGAAAGTAGTTAAGAGGGTCAATAAAGGATTCACTACTCCTAATAGTAGGGGTGAATATCTCACGGCCACTTGTTGGAATTACTACTCATGAAATCATTGACCAAGGTGATTGTGTATTGGAAACGTTCCAATTGATACACATGGAGAGTAGTGGATTTCTGGTACAAGTACTAATATATTCAGGCTAAAATTAATATATATTTTAGAAGGAGCTAGCGCTAATTCCATACTCCAAACCGAATGAGATATTGTATAGTGAAAGGAGTTTATTGCACTATAGTTTGTTATTGAAGGGTCCATGTCAAGCCACTTGATTTCCTGAACCCTTTGGTGGTCATGATGTGTTGCTAGATACCGCTCATGATCTGCTGAATATGGGTTTATTAATTGATGAATTAATAAGACAATCTTGATAAAAATTAATAAGTTAATTCTAAATTATTAATGATTATTAATTTCAAAGACATTTGGATTAATTCATATTCGCAACCAATAGACTGGGAAACCTAATAGGTCACACAAAATAGAGGATTAATTACTCAAGATGTTATTTGATAACGTTGTGAGGTTAATTGTGAGAAATAGAAATAATTGTGGCCAAATTATAATTAGTTATAATTTTAGACAAAATTGTAATTGCTAAAACTTATAGTTTCCAATTGTAATTTGGGAATTCTGAATTGATTAGAATTCACATAAATACAGTTTCTCTGGAAGATTTTCCGGAGATGACGCCGTGGTGATTGATCACCTGAATTTTAACAGAGAGAATTGTTCCCTTAGAAAAGTTCAAAACGTGTAGCTTTCTTCTCTATCTCTCTCTCGTTTCTCTTCTGTACATAGAAACAAACCCTAGCTGTCAAGAGAGTCTTCTAGCAGAGATCGTTTTGATTTTCTTGAGTCCCTCGTGTGGATATTATCAGAGCCAACCTCACACTGAGATTGGAGTGGCTCGTCTTAGACTCCCGTGTATACTGGTTTTTGGAACGAGTGTATCTGTATCGCACTTCAATCATTCAACGTGAAGAGAAGGTTTTGAACGATAGAGGTAAAACCCGTGTTTTTCTTTTGCCTGCTAAAATCATATGCATGTGATCTTGGATTGGGATTTCTATTTTTCTACTGCTATAAGCGTTATAGTATTTCTGAAATCCCTACAGGGGTATCAAAGCCTGCTTGCTTGTGATTTTAACGGGTTCATTTATTCTATGAAAGTGTTTCGAGCATGATTCTAGGCATTTTTTTTCGTTTGTTTTAGAGATTGTGAAAATGTTTCACGATGCAATCATGGTTTCTGAAAATTGTTTTCCATTTGATTTCCTTGTCTATGTCTAAAATTATTTCACGCTCATAGTTGTATTATAGAAATTGTTTCTGTAATTTGTTTGGTTTGAAATTGTTTCTGTTCTGGGTCATTGCATGTGTTTTGAAAAGTGTTTTTAGAATCACTATTTTTCTGTTCAATTTATTTCTTGAAATTGTTTCAAGGATCATAGGTCTCTATTGTGTTGCAAACTTTTTTAATTTTTATGAAAATTAGTTTTCTAAAAAATTACAGTTTCGTTTTCAATACAGAAAATATGTTTCTGTGTTTTCTGCTTGTGCGGCGTAAGAAGTTCTTCTGGTTTAATTTCTTGCATAATAGAATGTCTGTTTGATTAGAGATGGAAATTGTTTTGTGAGGTTTTGAATTGCAGGTTTGTGAACACTGCTATATAAACATGAACAAAATGTTTGTTCCCTAAAAACGTTGCAAAAATCGAAAGAAAATGATCCAAAAATAGTTTCTAGAGAAGAGCGAAGTAGTAAAAAAAAAAAAAAAAAAATTTGTCCCAAGCCGCGACTTGAGGCACAATTGGCCTCAGTCGCGGCTCGCTTGGGAATACAAGGCTAGCCGTGGGTGATCATGGGGAGAATGATAAGGATGTACATCATCTTCCCCAGGACGTGTTTTTGTCTTATATGTAAAAAAAATTATATGCATTTTTTTCTCCTCCACTTCGGTTGATTTCTTCCGGGTGGCCCATGATGAAGTTTTTCTCCTTTTCCACTTGCACCCAAAGCTTTCCAAAAGCTATGTTTTGGGACTAACCAAGATTAATTTCTAAAATTAGTTTTGGAAATTAATATATATTATCTAAAATAGTGATTTTAGATATGTGAAAAAAAAGTTTTTTTTATTAATTCTCGTTTTGAGAATTAAGTCTAATTATGATTAGTTTTTAATTGAGACCCATGATTTGGGATAAAATTATATTTTAAAAATTAATATATTTTCTAAAATATTGATTTTAGATTATATATTATTATTTAATTCCTAAAATATGATTTTAGCAATTAATAAATTTTCTAAAATATTGATTTTAGATTTTATCCTAATTAAATTTTAGAATTTGATTTTAGAAATTAAATCAAAAATATTAATTTTAGATTTTATCTTAATTTAATTTCTAGAATTTGATTTTAGAAATTAAATCTAAATTTGTTTTATTTTTCCAAAATAGAGATTTTGGAATAATAAAATTATATGTTTAATTTTGTTTAAGCATAATAAATGGCATGGTGGATGGTTATGAACTAAAACCAAATTATATCTGATCATGCCTTTTACAGTTTTGATTTTTATTAAATAGGACCTATGAGTCCTGCCTTCTCTAAAATTCTTGTGTAATTCTCTTCTCATCTAACTCTCCTCGAATGTAACTCGAGGTTTCTCTAGTTAGAAAATTTATGTAATTAGATTACATATGTTAGATAGGGATAGAATTATTTTAATTTTGGAGATGGCGACTAAAACAAGGTGAGAGGGTATGATCTTCTACTTAACACATGCATGAACACATAGGGTTAACCATGTTAATTTTCTTTTTGGCTCTAGAAAATTAATTTAGGAAAAGTCCATAATCATACCATGTAATTGCTTTATTACCATGATTTTCAATTTATGTGATTTATTGATAATTTGATGCATGACATTTGATGAAATCACTAAAAAGAATAAATCCCCCAATTAATATTAAACCTAATTCCTTCCGTTAATATAGTAAGAACGAAAGTCCTTTTTCAAGACCAGATTGTTAGGCTAACCCAAGCCTACTCGACATCAGGCATGTTCAAGATATGAAACTAAATTCTTATGGAATTAAATTCCCGATTAATGAGCTAGGATTAACTAAATTCTTTATTCCGATTGGGCTAACTCAAGTATAAAGAAATTTAGAGAAGACTTTAAGATTAAAAGATATTAATCATCTAATGATCCGATAATTATATACGATGTAATTAGTATTGGATACCTACCATTGAATTCAAAGGTGGCTTATTGGGCAAACCTAATGTTATTCTTGAGGAATTTGGATATTAGTCCACTAGAAAAGCTTCCAACAGGCTTTTCCGAATTAATAGTGAGGGCTATTGTTTTGAGTAAAATAGTATAACAACAATGCGATTAATTAAAGACCTAATCATCTGCATTACATGTGCATATACATTTAGCAAATCTTCTCTATCTTTACATCTAGGTCACGTGCATCATGTCAACCAACCTAAACTTACGTAGCATCTTAGAGACCAACAGACTAACTGAATCGAACTATTTCGACTGGTATAGAAACTTGAGAATTGTTCTCAAGTCGAAAAAGTTGCTCTACGTACTAGATGCTTCTATTCTGCCCCACCAGCTCAAGATGCTCATGCTGATGAGCATGTTATTCACAAGAAGTACAAAGAGGATAGTGACACGGCATCTTGTATCATCCTGGCATCAATGATTCCTGAGCTACAAAAATAGCACGGGCATATGGATGCTCAATCGATGATTTTCTATCTTCGAGAGCTGTTTGATGCCCAGCCAGAACAGAGAGATTTGAGATCTCAAAACAAATTTTTCGTTGTAAAATGGCTGAGGGCACTTCTGTGACTACTCATGGGCTGAAGATATTAGGCTTAATTGAGAAGCTTGGATCTTTTAGGTTCGTGATGGACTATGAATTAAATGTTGACTTAATTTTATAATCTTTACCTAATAGTTTTTCACAATTTGTGATTAACTATCAGATAAACAAGATTGAGTCCACCATTCCTGAGTTGATCACTCTTCTCAAGACTGCAGAGTCCTCTATAAAGAAGAATTCCAATGCATTCTTGATAGTAGAATCTTCTTCTTCTAAGAAAAAAGTTCAAATGAAGAAGAAAAAAGCTCCTACTAAGCTCAAATGTGGTGTGAAGAAGAAGAATACAGCCACCAAAAGCCCATGCTATCACTGTGGAAAAATGGGCCACTAGAGGCGTAACTACAAAGCCTACTTGGAGACCATCAACAAAAAGAAGTAGAAGGAGAAGCTCGCAGGCACTTCTATTTCTACTCCTGGTATGTTTATGATTGAGATAAATACTATCTTTAGAAATAAGATATGGGTATTGGATACCGGATGTAAATCTCATTTATGCAATAACTTACAGGGACTAAAGGGCAGTAAAAGGTTAGAGAAAGGCGATGTGGACCTGCGTATTGCAAATGGAGCAAAGGTTGCTGCACTTACTGTGGTAACATACAAGCTGAACCTATCTTCAAGATTAGTTTTAGAACTGCAAAACTGTTATTTTGTACCAGTTTTAATAAAAAACTTTATCTCAGTTGCGTGCTTAGACTTGTATCGATTTTATTTGATATTTAAGAATAAATGTTGTTCTTTTTCATTGAATGATATTCATTATGATTCTATAACTTTGGTTAATAGTTTATATGTTCTAAATATGGATAATTCAATTCTCAATATAAATAATAAGAAACCAAAGATTGATAACCCAAACATCTCTTATTTATGGCATTAGCATTTAGGCTATGTAAACGAGAATCGTGTTTCTAAGTTACACAGGCTTGGTGACTTAGGGTCATTTGATTATGAATCATATGGCACTTGCGAGTCTTATTTACTAAGTAAAATGGCTAAAATTTCTTTTTCTGAAAAATGAGAAAGGGCTAAAGAGTTATTAAAACTCATACATTTTGATTGTGTGTGGCCCAATATCTATACAAGTAAGAGGAGGTTATAACTATTTCATAACCTTTATCGATGATTGTATACGATATGAGCATTTGTATTTAATGAAATACAAATCTGTAGCTTTTGAAAAGTTCAAATACTTTAAGAATGAAGTAGAGAGAAATAACTTAGCAAAAGTATTAAAACTCTAAGATCGGATCGAGGAGGTAAATACTTAAGTCAATAGTTTCAGGTTTATCTTAGAGATAATGGGATATTATCTCAATGGATTCCACCACATACATTTCAACATAATGGTGTATCCAAGAGAAAGAATCAAACCCTTCTAGACATGGTACGAACCATGATGGCTTCTACAGACTTACCAAAATCGTTTTTGGGGTACGCACTAGAGACCTCTGTTTTTATTTTAAACAGAGTTCCATAAAAAATGGTTGATACTATTCCATTTGAGATGTTCTTTGGCAAGAAACCAAAGTTATCTCACTTGAAAGTATGAGGTTGCCCTGCCTTTGTCAAAAGGCCATAGTCAAATAAACTTGATAGTAAGTCTGACAAGTGTTTGTTTGTGTGTTATCCGAAAGAATCTTTTAGGTATTACTTCTATCTCCTCTTCGAAAACAAAGTATTTGTTTCGATGTATGTTGTCTTCTTAGAGAATAAGCACATGTTCAAAGGGAACAGTAGAAGTAAAATTGAACTTAATGAAGTTCAAGAAGAACAAACAAATAAGGATCAATCGTCTGATCCTACATCTATTGAGAGAGTAGATGAACCTTCTACTATACAAGATCCTCGTAAGTCAAGTAGGATACGTGTAGCACTTGAGAGATTTGAATTTCTCATAAGTGGCCACAATGACATATTGCTCATAGATGAAAATAAGCCTACTACCTATAAGAAAGTTCTAAACAGTTCAGAATCTGACAAATAGCTTGAGGCTATGAAATCAGAGATGGATTCCATATACATCAACCAAGTATAGACTTTGGTTGATCCACCCAAAAGAATCAAACCTATTGGGTGCAAATGGACTAGTGGCTAAGGGTTGTCGTCAACAACTTAGTATTAACTATGACAAAACCTTCTTACCAGTAGCCATGCTAAAATCTATCAAGATACTCCTAGCCATTGCGACTCGTCATGATTATGAGATCTGGCAAATGGATGTGAAAACAACTTTCCTAAATGAAAATCTACTGAGGAAGTATATATAATACAACTTGAGGGTTTCATATCCAATGATAGTACAAAAGTGTGCAAGCTACAAAGGTCTATTTATGGACTTAAGCAAGTTTCTAGGAGTTGGAGCATTCATTTTGATGAAACGATTAAAGAGCTTGGTTTTATTCAAAACATGGATGAGCCTTATGTGTATAAGAAGGTTAGTGGGAGAGCAATTATTTTCTTATTACTTTATGTAGATGACATATTGCTAATAAAAAATGATGTACCTATCCTTCAATCAGTTAAAGTTTGGTTGTCCAAGAAATTCTTCATGAAAGACATTGGAGAAGTAACCTACATTCTTAGAGTAAGAATCTATAGAGATAGGTCAAAAAAGTTGTCAGGTCTTTCACAGTCTACATACATAGACAAAGTACTAAATAGATTTAGCATAGATCAATCTAAAAGGAGATTCTTACCCATGTCCCATGGGATAAGCCTTTCAAAGTCAATATCTCCCAAGACACAAGTTGAACGGGATCATATGAGTAAGATTCCATATGATTCGATAGTTATATTTATCATGTATGCTATGATATGTACAAGGTCTGATGTATCCTATGCTCTTTGTTTGACGAGTAGATACCAATCTGACCCTGGTGAAGGTCATTGGGCGGCTGTAAAGAACATCATTAAGTAATTGCAAAGGACTAAAAATGTGTTCTTGGTTTATGAAGAAGATGATTTGAAAGTAAACGGGTCTACTGATGCCATTTTTCAAACAGACAAAGATAATTTCAAATCACAATCTGGTTACATGTTTATGTTGTATGGAAGGGCAATAAGTAGGAAAGTTTCAAAAAAAAGACTATTGCTGACTCTACGACAAAAGCTGAGTACATAGTCGCTTTTGAAGTAGCTAAGGAAGTCGTTTAGATCAAGAAGTTCGTAACAGAATTGGGTATGGTCTCTAGCATTGTTGGTTCAATATTATTGTATTGTGACAACAACGGAGAAATTGCACAAGCAGAGGAGCCACGATCTCACCAATGATCTAAACACGTACTACGATGCTATCATCTTATCCAGGAGATCATAGATAGGAATAATATAAAGATAGAGAGAGTTCCCATGGATAAGAACATAGCTGACTCGCTTACAAAAGCACTACCTAGAAGAAACATCATAGGCATGTTGAGTCATTCGGTATTAAATACATGAATGATTGGCTCAATGCAATTGGGAGTTTGTTAGTGTTGCGCCCTAGAGGCTATCACTTTTACTTTGTATATGACACATTTGTTTTGTAATAAAAGACATTATTTATCGTTCAGTTTATCTTCTTTACTTTTATGTAAAATAACTGTTAGATAAAATCCCTAATACAACACTATGTTAAGGAAATCATAATAGAGATCATGATGTGAGATTCCTACTACACTGTATTATATTAGTACTTAAATTGTCCCTAATTGTAGTATTAATGAAATATGATATCATTAATGCGTTAAGACTAGCACATGCTAGACTTGCTGATCTGATCAGACAGTAGTTCTCATATCCGTAAATATTAAGATACTCAAAGTTAATACGTAGATATTTGTTAATAGAACAAGTATATTAGATGACATAGCTATGAGATAATTACATAGATAACTATTTAGTGCTAGTGATAAAATCTCGCTATAGCAAACGTGTAAGTATCCTTAGACTTGATATCTCTAAGGCACTTTATTTGTTGAACATTATACTTTAATTCCAATCTCTGGAGCCAGATCGATGGCTACCTATGGGGTGGATATTGGGTATAATGTGAGGTAAATAAAAGTAATTGAGAGGATCAATAAACGATTCACCACTTCTAATAGTAGAGGCAAATATCTCACGGTCACTTATTGGAATTACTATTCGTAAAATCCTTGGCCAAGATGATTGTGTATTGGAAACAGTTTCAATTGATACACATGGAGAGTAGTGAATTTTTGGTACATGTACTAATATATTCGGGTCAGAATTAATATATATTCTGGAGGGAGCTGTTACTAATTGCATACTCCAAACTGAATGAGATATTGTATGATGAAAGAAGTTTATTGCACTGTAGTTTGTTATTGAAGGGTTCATGTCAAGCTACTTGACTTCTTAGACTCTTGGGTGGTCATGATATGTTGTCAGATACCATTTATGATCTGCTGAATATAGGTTTATTAATTGATGAATTAATAAACTAATCCTGATAAGAATTAAAAAGTTAATTATAAACTATTAAGGATTATTAATCTCAAAGACGTTTGGATTAATTCATATTTGTTACCAATAGACTGAGAAACCTAATAGATCACACACAATAAAAGATTAAGTATTTAAGATGTTATTTAATAACATTGTGGGGTTAATTGTAAGAAATAGAAGTAATTATGATCAAATTATAATTAGTTATAATTTTGGACCAAATTGTAATTACTAAAACTTATGATTTCCGATTACAATTTGGGAATTCTAAATTGATTAGAATTCACAGAAACAAGGTTTCTTTGGGAGATTTTTCAAAGATGACGCCGTGGTGATTGATCACCTGAATTTTAACAGAGAGAATTATTCTCTTAGAAAATTTTAGAACACACAACTTTCTTCTCTCTCTCTCTCTCTCTCTCTCTCTCTCTCTCTCTCTCTCTCTCTCTCACGTTTCTCTTCTGTACATAGAAACAAACCCTAGCTGTCAAGAGAGTCTTCTAGCAGAGACTTGTTTTGATTTGCTTGAGTCCTTCATGTGGATACTATAAGAGGCAACCTCACACTGAGATTAGAGTGGCTCATCTTAGACGCCGGTGTAGGCTGGTTTTTGGAACGAGTATATCTGGATCATGCCTCAGTCATTCAACGTGAAGAGAAAGCTTTGAACGACAGAGGTAAAACCCGTGTTTTTCTTTTGCCTGCTAAAATCATATGCATATGATCTTAGGTTGGGATTTCTATTTTTCCGCTGTTATAAGCGTTATAGTATTTCTGAAATTCCTACAATATGCACCTACAAGGCTATATTGGAGGAATCAAGACCATATTTCATACGACCTACCACCTCTTCTACAAGCTAAATTTTCACTTAAAGAATTAGTGGTTATTTTTGTTGATCATACGACTACATCCTTTAAGTGGCAAGAAGAATCCTCCTAACGAATAAGTGATGAGTGCCTAAAATGTACATAATTTCATATCATTTGTGTTATAATTAGAATTACTTAATATATACTGCTCACTCCCCCTATTTTCACCTTTTTTTTTTTTAATGTAAATTGCATAAGAAGAAGATTTGTTGAAGAAATAAAGTGAAAAGCAATCAAAAAAGCTTCCAAGGAGATAACCAGTGCCATTTATTTCAGCTTGACAGTCATCGGTTATATATCAGAAATTCAAGACCAAAATATTGGGAGTAACTAGTGTCAGGCATGGTGAATTAACATGTGCCGGTTAACCACTGGATCTTTTTTTTTTTTTTTTAAGAGAGAGTAACTAGCACCGGTCAATACATCTTAATAGGTGTTGGTTCAATTCACATATAACTCTTATTTTTAAGTTTTTTTTGGTTTTTGAAGCACAAACTATAAATACCCTATTAAGAAATCATTAGGGCATGATTCTATAGAGGAGAAGCCTCCAAAACACCTCAAAAAGCACAAAAAACCTTCCATGGGAAGATCGAGGCCTCTATTAGAGGGGAAATGAGCATTTTTCAAGTAGAATTGTAAGGAAAATAGGGCTTCACTTTCTAAGAGTTTTCCCTTCTCTCTTCTCATATATATATATATATATATATATATATATATATATATATATATGTATGTATGTATGTATGTATGTATGTATGTATGTATGTATGTATGTATGTATGTATGTCAAACTTTATGGATTGATAGTGTAGTTAATGGGATGAAACCTTATTATGTTGGATATTGAATTCCTTTTTAGTTTATTGAAATCTATTTCTAGTATTCAATCACTTGCTTTGATTTGTGTGGATAGATTTATTAGGTTTTCCCTATTCTAATGATTTTGAAAGGGAGACCATAGATAGCTTCCTAGCAAGCAAGAAGATATACTTAAAGACTTTCTTCAACTGCCATAGAAAAACTTACACCCCCTTGAATTGGAGACAGAGCGCTAAGGAATTTGTCTGAATTAATACATGATCTAGACTCTTTGAAATACATAACTTTAAACCTTGCAATAGTGCTCTTACTTCCACTTCTATATTGGAACAAACACCTAAGCAAGAGGCAAAAGCTAAATAGAATATACCATGACTCCCTCTGCTCTAGATAGCCTCAGATTACCCTTTGATGCCTCATCAATATCGAGAATGAATTTAAATTATTCCTCTGATCCTTTCCAACAAATGGGCACAATGGAGATTTTTTTTTTTAGGAGACATGTATTATTGGATAGATTGACATAATTCCAGAGATTCTTTTTTATTTGAAGCACACGAGTGAAGAAAAAGAGAGCCACCCAAAAGCAAGCAGATGAACTCTTAATCAATTCTTTCAGAACAAGAAGTCTACAATGCCAAAAATATGCAATATGCCTCGTGCTTGTATGCATGATGCAGAAATGCGAAAATAGAAAAAGGTGAAGGAAATGAAAAGAAGTGTAGGAAATACAGAATCAGCATCTGACTTAGTAGAAATAAATTCTTCTTCTAATCAATAGGAAGGTTAAAAGTTTAACAGGCATTGTAAGAATATATAATTACATGAAATCTCTTCAAGGGACGTGCAGAAGATAAAAATAACATGGCATATTTCTTGAAATACCAGCATTTAGTACATGAGGCATGTTGTCGAAGTAGATGTCTTCATCAAGATGTGGACTATCTACACTTGGAAAGAAGTCAGAAGGGTTGATGCTACTTGGCATATCTGACCATAGCCTGGTTCACAATCTCTCCAGTACTTGATTAAGTTTGAACTCTTCAACTAGGGAAGAACCTCTACTAAACCTTCTTCCAAGCTTCAAGGGGTGTAATTTAGCTCTGCCTTGGCCTTCTCGCAAGAGTAAGCCGACTGATATTGAAGTACGTTTACAGTCTATTCAATATTGTACAGAAGCAGATCATCAAATATCAATCCAAAAGGGAGACATTTGGCTTGTGTTAGGAAAAACAAAGCAGGTGAAAGGTAAAATAGAAGTACCAGAAAATACAACCCTCTAGCAGAACAGTAAAAGAATATGTTTAAGCCAATTGCATTATCATAGAATTCCTCCAAGTTTTGGAGGAAAGATATAGCGCAAATGCAGTAATGGGAGTGTAGATGTAGGCTCTCATTCACATCTAAAAATTAATAGTCCAAGGGAGGAATAAAACTAAAAGCTAGAAAAATTTTATGCTAGTCATATACTGTTATAGTCCTTAGAGCACTTCACTCTATATAATGTAGTACACTATTTTTGAGACAATAATAAGCAATCAACTGAAAACGTTATATGTCATGGCAAACAAGAAGACATATCGAGGCTTAGAGACTCACTTCAATTATCTAGATAATAGATTTGCCAAGCAATATAAACTCAGTATACACTCTCCAATAATTATTCTTGTCACTCCTTTGAGAAGAGAAAATGTAGTCCTTTATAAGGAGACATCACTAGCACTTTTTTTTTTTTTATCTTTCAAGTGCTTGGTGACCATGTTGATTACTGTTCCCTTAACATTTAACCCCTTCCTTAACCAGATGGAAAAGTAAAGGAAAGATGAAATGAGATCTCAATGGTAGTCCAAGGAAGTAAGAGTACTGCTACATCTGTCTTGCATATTAGCACCAACATCAATATGTTTAGCGCATTTCATAAGCACTGTGGTTGAATGATTGACTGATAACAGAACAAGAAAACAAATTGAAATCTGCATACATATTAAGAAATAATATGTTGTTGAAAGCAGATGAGGTTGTTCTGGCACTCAGATACCATAAAATCTTATATACCTGCCCTTCTTTTAACAGTAAACATGATATGATACATTAAAATTGGATGGACAACTTAATACAAGATAATTTTTTAGACGTATAAATGCTTCCAGAGAATTAAACTATGACAGCTCAATTAGCCAAAGTTCATATTGGGATGCTATCATGCACTGAAACTGAGGATGACATGGCAACATTCTAAAATAGAATGCCGAACCCAAAACAAACAGATGTCTTAAATTTAGCCTTTTAACATAGAATGACAACAATTAATCATTCATTACACAAACTCCCAAGTACAAACTAGAAATAAAAACACAAGTAACCTTCCTCAACAAAACCATCATAATTTAACAAAACATTCTAATCATTCGAGAAAATAAACATAATCTAGAATTTAGAAATAACAACCAGCTATCACTCCAAAACTTCCTTAAACCACTCGTCTAGTTCTTCTTCTTCCAACTGATAACCTGCAAAATGGTAATAAAAGGGTGAGCTCACTAGCTTAGTAAAGAAAGTATAGCTTTTCTAGAATTGTACATGTTGTGTACTAACTTTCTTTTCAAGATGTATGAAACATATCACCACTTAGAGAAAATAATTCTTTATGGTGGGTTGGTTGCATTTCCAAGGACAAAGGGTGAACATCAAACATCACAAAGAAAGCTCTCATGAAGAAATCAAAACACTCCTAAACTTTTAACATGTTGGCAATGGTTTCTAGAGAAACAAAATCACAAGCACAAGGTACAGTTGGCGCCAGTACAAAGGAAAGAAATAGCGCCAACTTAATACTGGAAGGCAAACTGGTGATTGCAGAGAGCAATCGATGCTGGTTTCAATGAGTGAGGTGGTACCAATTTGCTTTCAGAAGAGTGAAACAACTGTTCGAAAAGCAATGTAAAATAGAGAACAACTTGGCCAAATCTTTGGTTTCACAAGGCTCAGAATGCCCCGAAAGGGAAACAAGAAATTAGCACAATTAACCACCTATTTGTAACCAAAAATTATAATTTATACACACACACAAAACAAAAAGTACTGATTATAGCATGTTTGGGGTAAGGTTCTGATTTACTGATATCAACTCCTAACTATTACATCCCGTTGGGAGAAGGCCCTGACTGACACTAGGTATTATATCCCCTAGCAAAGAGTGTCTTATAACTGAAATTAGGGACTCCCCACCATAACCACTTGCAAGCATCAATCAAACTCCTTAGCTTAAAACACAGAACTTAAAACTGAGTTGCACTGTACACAATCCCATTCAGATATCCACAATAGTCCAAGCATTAAAATTACATCATGCTCAATCCATTTTAATACTAAAATAACTTTCATTAGCAAAGATACACAATTTTCTCAAAATACAAAAGGCCAGAAAATGCAGGAAAACTACAAATCCCTTACTAATCAATTCAGAGATCAACACAGCCTTAATCCACCACCAAACTTATCTAACTACCTACAAAAACCTAATAGCACAATCAATATCTAGATTTATCACCAAACTCAAAACGCCCAATTCAAACCCTTAGACACCTAATATAGTCATTACTTAAATCTCTAAAGAAATTAACCCAATCCAATGCATTAATAATGCAACTCACCTAGATTCGAAGTCTTTGGTACAATCTCCTCACTGAGTTCTTCTCTCCCGCTAATCTCTCCTTTCTCCAAAGCAGTCTTCGCTGACACATTCTAGTCTATTAAAAAATGACGTAATTGTTAAACTTAAGGAAAGTAACTGAATAAGTAATTAAATTGTAGACCCCTTATAAAACTAATTACAAAACAGCCTCCAAAACCATTCCTTCTTCTTAATCAAACCCAAACGCATGAACTTGGCCCACCAACAAAACCATAAAAAGAAAGGCCCGAAGACAAATTAGGTCATGGGCTCACAAGGGCTGATTAGGGGAAGCTTTCCTGTTATTCTAGAAAAAATCACCAAGAGCCAGCCATAAACTTCAATTACCACTAGTGGGACATTGAATTGAGGCTTCCTTGTTCCTGTAATGGTCGTAGCTACATCAAAGACAAACTTGAATGATGCATTTTGCCCAGTAAGAAGGTACCTTTCACCTGATCGACCCTTGTCCATTGCTGCAATATGCCCTTCTACCGCATCATCAACATGGCTAAAAGAGAATCTATCATTTCCTTGGACTATGTAACAGGTAATCTCCCATTAAACTGCTCAATAATCTAAAAGAATTATGTACAAAAATTCAATTCATATGAACACAATAGAAGAAATGAAAAATGTTTTTCATCAAAGACTCATTCTTTTCACTTGATGATTGTTGACGTCATTTTTTGCCGATTCGTTGCAATAGTAACTTTCAACCGAAACCGATACGAATTCTGCCAAACGGATAATGAAATCAAGGAAAACTCTCAGCGACTGTACCCAGTCAACATCAGAATCAAGAGCCGATGAGCCATCACCCGCACACCTTGGCACGATCAGGGAGACATTACCGTTCTCAATTGCCAAGGAAGGGCCACGAAGCGAGATCTTCTCCACGTTCGAAAGTCGATAGCTGCACCACAGCAAGAATAAAGCAAGTAGGAATCCTAGATCGAAGACACCAACACTCATCTCAGACCAAATTACCAATTTTTTCCACTTTTTCATTCCTTTTTTCCACATTTTTACAATTTTCTTCACTGCTTTTCTTTTCAGCTTTCCTTACAACTTTTCTTACAGCTTTGTTTACGGTTTTCCTTAGTCTTTTAGTTACAAAGTTTTCGTTTGATGTTACTTTGATTATCAATTTCTGTATTCATTCATCAGTTTAATCAAAATACATCGTATCCAATTCCGTTTTGCTTTTGTGTGCAATATTTCTGTCTGCTTGGACCCTTTCTATAATAAGTTCAAGGAACCCACTTCTTTTAAAAGGCCCAAATTATCCATTCATCTTTCGATCGGATTGTTAATATTCATCAAAAGAACAGCCGATCGATACTTCCATCGGCTCCCTTTTCGTAAGACAACAACAATAAATAAGAACCACTCAAGATTTGCATTTGAACTCAGGTTAAAAATGAACGACTAGGGCAATCTTATAACGTCCATCACTCTTATCCAAAGTATTGCAGCCTACCAAATTCCTGTCCAGTAATAAACAAAATTAACCTAGAAGTTTATTTACAGCAAATGTAGAAAGTACTAAATAAAACTTTTGCAAGCCGTTAAAATACAACAGACGGTACATAAAATAATTGATCCAGAGGGAGGAAGTGGTGCATTTGGGATCTATCTTAGCAAAAGTTTTACTTTATAATAGAAAACGGAAAATGCAAAGCATAAGAAATAACTATCAGTAAAAATTTTTATTCTGGTTCACAGTTCACCTAAAAACAACAAATCATATTGCCTCAACCATATTTTTTTACCTTAAAACATAAAAGGCTGTTGCCACTACATCGAAGTTTAACTTTCGGAACCATTGATCACAATTCGGAGCTACTTCCAAAATCATGACTTGCTAACTAAATTACAAAACATCAAAGTAGTGGAACTAATGAAAAAGAATTAGTAGCAGTTTACCAAAATTTTGTATCTTCTTTCCTTTGATTGGTTTCCCAAAGCCTAGGCATTTTCTTTTATTAATTTTTACTTCTAGCAATAGTAAGAGCCTACTTCTAATTTCACACAAAAAATACCGTTATTTTTCTTAATATATTTTTATACACAATCACTAAAATACTCATGTTATTAAATTATTCTTTTAATTATATAATTGTAACTCTTTTTTCTTAAATAAGTTATGGTGTACATTAATCAAGAGAATATTTAGAAATTGATATATTAACTAATATTTAAAAATAAAAATCAGTTTATAATTTGAGACAGATAAAAAAATAAAATAGGACTATGTTTATTAAATGACTAGAAAATAAGAACCATTTTAATTAAGAGCTATTTTTTCTTTCAAATAAAAACAAAAAATAAAAATTTATATTGAACGAAAAATATAAAAAATTATGACTTTGCTATTTTGCTCGTTGCTACTGCGATGACTTTACTATTTTATAAAACTGCTAAATGCTTGGGCAACAGGAGAAAAAAAATAGAAACTACGAAGACCATGGGTAAAAGTCGAACAATGTTGGGAAACAAAACAAAGAAACATAAAAATAAAAAAAAAAACAGGAATAGAACGATTAGAAATAAATTGAGATTTAAATTATTTGGAATTAAAAAGAATTAATTAAAATTAAATGAAAAATAAAATTTTTTATTTCAAATTATTTTTTAAAAATAGATGAAAATGAAATAAAACATTTATTATTAGATGAAAAATAAATATTTATTCTCAAATTCATTTAGAATTAAAATAAATGATAATTTAAAATTAAAATAAAAAAATAAAAAATGTATACTTTCAAACGTTGAATATTCAAAGATTGTAAAAAATATATAAATATAAATTAAACAAAAAATAATAATTTATACTTTCCAATGTTAGAGTTTTAAGATACAACAACAAACTAAGCTTTAATCTCAAGTAACTTGGGTCGGCTACATGAACCAACGTCAGGCAACGTGTGGTCATCCACATGAATCCTCTCTCGCCACTTTCTTCTATCGAACGTCATACTTTCATCCAAATCTAACAAAGACATATCTCTCTTAATTACCTATATCCATGTCGTTTTAGGCCTACCTCTATCTCTACCTCTGTCTAACATATCTTGCCTCACTCTCTCCATCACCCTAACAGGAGCATCCCTCGGTCTTCTCTGAACGTGTCCAAACCAACGCAAACGACTTTCTTTCATCTTTTTCTCAATAGATGCCACACCCACCTTTTCCCTAATGATCTCATTTCTAACTATATCCTTCCTAATATATCCACACATCCACCGTAACATACGCATCTCAGCTACTTTTATTTTTTGAATATGACACATTTTAGCTGCCCAACATTCTGTACCATATAACAAAGCAAGTCGTACGACTGCCTTGTAAAACTTTTCCTTTACATTCAACAATGCATTACGATCACAAAGAATACCAGTCGCACTCCTCCATTTCAACCAACCCGCCTTAACTCGATGTGTAACGTCGCTATCGAGCTCTCCGTCTTTCTGAATAATAGATCCTAGATAGCGAAAAAATCAGTTAACGGTATATCTTTACCTTCCAAAGTTACACTCTGAGCTAATGTTTCTGCTACCACTAAACTTGCATCCCATATACTCTGTTTTACTCCTACTAATTCTGAAACCCTTGGATTCCAATGTCTGTCGCCATAACTCCAATTTAGCATTTACACCGGCTCTAGTCTCATCAATTAATACAATATCATCCGCAAACAACATACACCATGGCACAGTCTCCTATATAGTGCAGGTCAACTCATCCATAACGGCTGCAAAGAGGAAAGGGCTAAGCACTGATCCTTGATGCACCCCGATATTAATAGGGAATTCTGCAGTTACTCTGGCGCCAGTCCTTACACTTGTACATGCTCCCTCATACATATCTTTAATGAGAGTAATATACTTTATTGATACACCTTTCTTGGCCAGCACCCACCAAACTACTTCTCTAGGAACCCTGTCATAGACTTTTTCCAGGTCAATAAATACCATATGTAAATCTTTCTTTCTTTCCCTATGATATTCAATCATCTGCCGTAATAAATGAATTGCCTCCGTAGTAGAACGCCCAGGCATAAAACCAAACTGATTATCTGAAATTTGTATAATGCCCCGTAACCTCTATTCAATCACTCTCTCCCAAAGTTCATAGTATGACTCATGAGTTTAATCTCACGGTAATTGGCACAATCCTGGACATCTCCTTTATTCTTGTACGGAGGAATCAGAGTACTCTTCCTCCATTCTGTAGGCATCCTATTAACTTTATATATCTTGTTGAATAGACTTGTCAGCCACGTAATACCTATATCTCCTAAACACTTCCAAACCTCGATCGGTATACCATCCGATCCTACAGCTTTTTTTGGACTCATCATTTTAAGGGCATCACGGACTTCATGCTTCTGAATACGACGAATCCATGCACGATTAACCTCTTCGTTCGAAAGCGTCAGGCTACCTACACTCGAAACTTGGACTTAACTCCCGTTAAATAACTTATCAAAATATGATCTCCATCTCTCCTTTATTTCTTCATCCTTAACTAAAACATTGTGGTTTTCGTCCTTAACACATTTCACTACACCTATATTCAATATTCCATAAAAATAAACGAGTAATGAATGAAGAATAAAAAGTTAAATTAAAAATAAAAATTATCTTTTCAAATATTCAATATTTAAAGCTTGTAAAAAAATTAAATAAAAACAAAAATATAAATTAAACAAAAACCAAAAATTTATACTTTCAAATGTTCAGGACTTAAGATATTTGAAATAAATAGTAGCTGAGAAATAAAACTTAAAGCTTTATGAAAAATAAATTTTATCTTTTTTATTTCTAGGCTTTTAGCCTTCTCCCTAGTTGTTCTATTCCTGTTTTTTTTATGTTTCTTAGTTTTATTTCCCAACATTGTTCCACTTCTACCCATGGTCTTCGTAGTTTCTATTTTTTTTTTTTTCTCTTGCTACCCAAGCATATAGCAGTTTTATAAAATAGTAAAGTCATAGCAGTAGCAACTAGCAACGAGCAAAATAGCGAAGTCATAATTTTTTTTGTATCTTTCATTCAATATAAAATTTTATTTTTCGTTTTATTTGAAAGAAAAAATAACTCAATTAAAATAGTCTTTATTTTCTAGTTATTTTATAAAAATAATCTTATTTTATTTTTTTATCTGTCTCAAATTATAAACTGATTTTTATTTTTAAATAGTAGTTAATATATTAGTTTCTAAATATTCTCTTAATCCATGTACATCATAACTTATTTAAGAAAAAAGAGTTACAATTATATAATTAAAAGAATAATTTGATAATATGAGTATTTTTAGAGATTGTGTATAAAAATATATTAAGAAAAATAATTGTATTTCTTTTGTGTGAAATTAGAAGTAGGCTTTTACCAGTGCTAGAAGTAAAAAATAAAAGAAAATGCCTAGGCTTTGGGAAACCAATCAAAGGAAAGAATAGACAAAATTTTAGGAATACATGCAAATTGGGGGTTTTTGACCAAAATGGGAGGGTTTTAAAAAGTAACTCTGGATGGGGGTAGGGAAGCTGGGGGACTCCTCGGCAGAGGGTACCTCGTGTCTGCAAGCTACACCTCGTGTCTGGCAGACACGAGGAATGGGCTGCATTTCTTGGTCAAAAAGCAAGCAGAAATTCAGCAAAGTGTTGAAAAGCAGCGCAAAAACTGATGTAAAGCAGATAACCTCGTGTCTGGGAGATGCGAGGTACTGTGTACCTCACGTCTCCCAAACACGAGGTTGTCAGTTTTATTCGTGTCTCCACCCGACATGGCTTTATTAAGTGGAATCTCTGATTCCACAGAGATTCCACTGAAATTGGCCTTCACGTGGTGATCATGCAAAGCTGCTTCACGGGAGGAACAGTGGAATTTTGCCTATAAAATGCGCGCAGCCCGAGTTCATTTTCATTCATCTACAAAAGCTGCTTCGTTCACATTTCATGGCATTTGCCAATTCTCTCCCAAACACAACATAAAGCCTTCTCTCTCAAACACAACACAAAGCCGACGGTAACAAAAAGCTGTCGGTAACAAAATACCAACAGTTTAACTTTTCTCTATTTTTAAATTTGTTAAGCTATTTTCTTCTCCCACACATCCGGAATTATATATCATATTTATTTTTTTTCATCACTATTAATTTATCGTCAGAGATTTGTGCTGAAATTACAAGTCAGAAAAAGTGTTGTTATTTATACATTCGAGCCATACACGCAACTTCTATATTACAAGTTTTTTTTAAATAGATATTTTATCAATTTATTTATTTATTTGTTCAAATAGATATATTTGAATTTAATATTAAAAATTAGTTATTAGATGATGATATTTTAGTGAAATTATTGGTATTTTTAAATATTATGTTTAATAAAATATTGACTGATTTTATAATATGTTTTGATCTGTTTAATCAAAATTATTGATTTTGTCTATTTATGTTTTGTTGAATGGTATAAACTGTGTATGGTTGATATTTGACTAAATTACTTACTCTTAGGTTAAAGGAAAAATGATCAACTAATTATTTATAACGATTTGATTAGGAAAATATTAATATAAATTAGACAAAAAATATCTAATTATGCACAAATTTTCAAATAAAATGAAAAAAAATTAATGTAATATTTATTAAAAATTTAAGGTGAACCTTGTCTTTAACTTTTATGGTGAACTTAATAATTTAATTTATTTGTAATTTTTAGTTTGTTTTTTTTTTACTTAATTTAATTTAATTGTAATCTACGTCCATGTTAAAAATTCGTTATTTTTTTATATTTAGTTTTTGATTATTTGTGACGATTAATTGATTTATATTGATATTGTATAGCACAATATATTGGTTTGGGTTGAGATGTGATGAATAATGAGACTAATTATTTATAACAATTTGATTAGGAAAATATTAATATAAATTAGACGAAAAATATCTAATTATGCATAAATTTTCAAATAAAATGAAAAAAATTTAATGTAGTATATATTAAAAATTTAGGGTGAACATTGTCTTTAGCTTTTATGGTGAATTTAATAATTTAATTTATTTATAATTTTTAGTTTGTTGTTTTTTTTATACTTAATTTAATTTAATTATAATTTACGTCCATGTTAAAAAATCGTTTTATTTTTTTTATATTTAGTTTTTGATTATTTGTGACGATCAATTGATTTATATTGATATTGTATAGCACAATATATTGTTTTGGGTTGAGATGTGATGAATAATGAGACTAATTATTTATAACAATTTGACTAGGAAAATATTAATATAAATTAGACAGAAAATATCTAATTATGCACAAATTTTCAAATAAAATGAAAAATTTTAATATAGTATATATTAAAATTTTAGGGTGAACCTTGTCTTTAACTTTTTTGGTGAACTTAATAATTTAATTTATTTGTAATTTTTAGTTTGTTGTTTTTTTATACTTAATTTAATTTAATTGTAATTTACGTCCATGTTAAAAAATCATTAATTTTTTTTATATTTAGTTTTTGATTATTTGTGACGATTAATTGATTTATATTGATATTCTATAGTACAATATATTGTTTTGGGTTGAGATATGATGAATAATGAGACTAATTATTTATAACAATTTGATTAGGAAAATATTAATATAAATTAGACGAAAAATATCTAATTATGCACAAATTTTCAAATAAAATGAAAAAAAATTTAATGTAGTATATATTAAAAATTTAGGGTGAACCTTGTCTTTAGCTTTTATGGTGAACTTAATAATTCAATTTATTTTTAATTTTTAGTTTGTTGTTTTTTTAATACTTAATTTAATTTAATTGTAATTTACGTTCATGTTAAAAAAATCGTTATATTTTTTTATATTTAGTTTTTGATTATTTGTGACGATTAATTGATTTATATTGATATTCTATTGTATAGCATAATATATTATTTTGGGTTGAAATGTGCTGAATAATAATGATATTGGTTTCATATAGTAAATCAAGGTTGCGACATTCTTTTTTTTTTTTTTTTTTGCTAGAAAAATTCTTTTACATTGTTTATTTAGGTACAATATCACTAGAACAATCTATTAGATTACGGTTGTATTGAAATTGCGAGATTATGCGTACTCCAAACGGCGATTTTTTTAACGGTCCATGTCACAAGGCATTGATTGTTAAAAATCGAGTTAGTTACCTCGGTTTAGTCAACAAAATATGTACACTTCGTGGATGGGACATGTCTACTATTCAGTTACAAATAACAATGAGAGAAAATACTGTTTTTTGCACTGCACTAAGGTCTACAACAACTTTCATAATAGACAATGAAGATATGGATGGATTGTGGTACTATGCATCCACCGTGAAGGAACAACCAATCGATCTGCATGTTCATCATGAGATGGTATAGATTCAAAATGTAACAGTTACAAATCTTGCAGAACAACACAACCCCACGCCTATTACGAAATCCTTCACTAAATTAGTGAATTCAGTCACTCCAGTGCACAGGGCTAATATTGATTTAAATGTGCCTACACCTGCTTAGGCCAGTAATCCTGGACATCTTTCAAGTGACAATTTTCAATCCCTTTATACTCCGATAGTTCCGAATATCTCAGTCGTCGGACCAACTTTAATGGGGTTTGTCACGCCTCCATTTCATGTCAATGTTCAACCTATACAAACATAGTCCAACCCCACGCCATTGTTTTCTACTATGGAAATAGATATTCCATTGGATATTAACCCAGTCGATGAGTGGGTTACTCGAGAACCTAATTGGGTAGGTGTTCCAGAGAAGACCGTGGATGGTTTAGGAGCAACATCTGACCTTGATGGATCGAATGCGGAAGATACCCCCGATAAGGACGAGGGGGATGGTGATGCTGGAGAACATGCTCGCAATCCTTTTGTAATGCCACAACCTAGCAATATGCCTACTGACCCAGACCGGTTGTATAATCCACCGTATTCAATGTATCTTAACAGGTTGACTACTTCTCAAGAAATGGAAAATGAATGTGATGGAACGGCGATAGGAAGCAGTCGGATGGATTTATGGTCAAAATCTAGTAATGACTTGAGGATTGGAATGTGGTTCAGAAATAGGGAAGGGTTACTTTGGGCAATTCGATCGTGGTATGTCAGATTGGGTAATGAGTTCATAGTACAGGAAAGCAAAAGTGCATCCTAGGTTGCCAAATGTAAAACTTCAACTCCCTAACATTTCTGTTATTGGCGAATTCGTGTGCGAAAGAAAAAAAGGTTGTGGACTGTGGCAAATTACTCGATGGCATGGAGAGCACATTTGTCTAGTTCGAACAATAGACGGCAACTATTGCAACATGAGCACCAAATTTATGGCAAAGCATATTATGTCAATGATTCACAATAATCCAAAAATAATGGTCAGCGAGATAAACAACCATATACATGACACTTTATATTTTACTCCGTCTTACAAGAAATGATGGAACGCGCACAGGCATGCCATTGAAATGATTTATGGTGATTGGCCTTCTTCATTTGCACAACTGCTACGGTATATGCAAGCCTTGCAAGATGCCAATCCAGATACTCTAGTGGCATGGCATTTCCTACCTATGGACAGTAATGGCGCAAAGACATTTAGATATATTTTTTGGGCGTTCAAGCCATGCATTGATGCATTTGTTTATATGAAACCGGTGGTCAGCGTCGACGAGACGTTTCTTAGGGGTATATACAAGGAAAAATTATTAACTGGTGTTGGTCAAAATGCCAACAATCATATATTACCCCTTACTTTTGCAGTCGTTGACGAGGAAACTAATGACAATTGGGGTTGGTTTTTATCGTTACTCATGGCACATGTACTAAAAGATCGAAAAAAATTTTTAATATCCGACAGACATGTTGGGATAGTGAATACCCTTCATCGACTACCTGGTTGACAGGAGCCAATGGCAGTGCACAGATTTTGTCTCAGACATATCTGAAGCAACTTCAATACAAAGTTTAGGAATCATCAGCTGAAGAAGTTGATGTATGTAGCCAGGGATCAAAGTAAGAAGCGAAAATTTTTGCAGATTATGGAAGAAATTAGTATGCTGAACCCTCAAGCCAAGGCATGGTTGGATTTGATTCCGAATGAGCAATGGATGCTTGCTTATGATGGTGGCCATAGGTGGGGTAATATGACAACTAATTTGGCTGAATCATTTAATAGTGTCGTCAAAGGCATACGTGCCCTGCTCATCAAGGTTATTGTTGAGTATTGTTTCAAAAAAATAGTAAAGTACTTCAACGATCATAGGCAGGAGGCTAATCACGGCAGGTATCACTTCATTTCAACTATATGGGTAAAGTTTGTGAAGAATGAGACGAAAGAAAGAAGACGCCGTATGCTGGCTTTTAATCAGGACAGGGGTATTTTTAGTGTGGTGTCAGCATATCATGAGCATTGGAAGGGAAATAATTCTTATGAGGTGAATGTTGGTACTAGGTCATACTGCAAATGGGAAATATATGGAATTCCTTGTTCGCATGCATTTGCAGCATGTCAGCAATTGGGGCTGAACCTTGGGGATTTCGTGTCATCCGAGAACACAACAATGTCCTACAAGTTAACGTATATACCACAATTCAGACCCATCCCGCACGAGGATTATTGAGGCGACCCTGGTTTAATCTTGGCGTCGTACGCTCAGTGTTTCAAGAATCAACAATCTGGTCGAATGCGGACGGCGCGTATTCGGAATGAAATGGATGAGCGTAATCCTGATTCACCTCCTCAATGTGGGTTATGCCATCACAACAGATATAATAGGAGGAATTGCACCCATGGTGCTGTTGATTGATGTTAGAATTTTTTATATGTTCTATCTTTGTAATTCATATGACTGATGTAATATTTCTTTTTTGATATGTTGTATCACATCTGTTTATATATTTTGTGGTATTATGGTTGCATAAATGATGATATTTTCACTTTATTTTGTTTAACAATATATTATAATTGTTTTTTTTTTTTAGGATACCATTGATGGATCCTGCACAAGACAGAGTCGATCCCAGTCCTATTATTTCAGATTTATTGACCCTGCAGCGTCGACACCGATTGACACATATTTGGGCAGGACAGTTGGAAGATATTGTCCTCATTGCAAAGCGCAATGATAACGCTTTTTGGATTGTTCGACCATTCGATCTATGAGCTGAGCAACTTATGGATATAGCTGGATTCGGTGGGATTATTCGTTTGCCGTATATGAAGATTGATCATCCCCTAATTACAGCGTTGGTGAAAACATGGTGCCAGGAGACACACACGTTCCATCTTACAGTGGGAGAGGCCACAATTACACTACAGGATGTCAAGATTCTTTTTGGATTACGCATGGAAGGTGATCCAATTATTGGTTGTGAGTGCAACTGCCCACAGGCAGAGCTACTAGATTTATGTGACGCGCTCCTTGGTTTTTGGCCCACAAGTACAGACCTGGATGGATCTCAATTGAAGTTAAACTCACTCGAGAGAACACTAGCTCAACCTTTCCCAGCGCTCCCAGCGCACGCGACTCCTGATATGGTTGCACAGCATGCAAGGTGTCGCATTATACAGCTTATTGGTAGATTTTTGTTCTCTGATGAACCGAGTTCATCTGCGCTTCCTTAGGTATATACGCAATCTCAAGTTGACTGGTACACTGAGTTGGAGTAGTGCAGTATTAGCTCATTCGTATCATTATATGTGCAACACTATTGTTTATACAACCTATCAGATCAGTGGTCCACTTCTATTGATTTAGGTACGAATTTAGATTCAAAAGATGAATTTAACTATGTTAAATCATAAAATATTTTTCTAATATTATTATTTCATTGGAAGTACAATTATGGGCTTGGGAGCGCATTTCTACTATTAGACCCGATAGAGTACGCCCGATAGAAGATATTGGCCCCAATGTACCTAGGGGAGCAGTATGGCAGAGTCCACTAGAATTGTCTCGCACGCCAACACATGTGTTAATTACGTATAGAGATCAGTTGGATCAAATGCAACACAATCACGTATGTATTACTACGATATTATTAGCTTGGAATCGAATTTTACAATAATATTTATTGTTATTTATTATTTGAAACTAAATTTATTTATTTTACAATTTATTTGGCAATCTTATGATGCGAACATGTTAACATCTCTACCTCTGTACTGTATGCATGGCCAACAAATTTGGATGTCTGTTACATCTCTACTGTGTTGGGAGATGATTGAGTTACATCCCGATCGAGTTATACGACAAGTTGGATTGTTGCAAATAATTTTGAATGTTGTTGACACGGGGTCAAATCTATATCAGCGGGACCTACGTATTACCGATGTTGGATGCGATGAGGTGGATGCGCTACACCATGCTAATTGGATCAACAGACATGCTTCTATCATCACCGGACAACCCACTTTTAGGCAAGCTGTTGTTACGTCTGATTATTTTGCGTGGTATTGGACTCACACACGATGATTAATTAGTAATCCTACCATACAAACCAAATCCCGTGGGCTATCAGTCTAGTAGTTCAGCAACTGAAGTACTCGTAAATCTATTTTTCCTCGTTCATATAAGCATATATAGAATTCCGACTTATTTAAAATTTTAATAATGTTCTTGAAAATGCATATGCAGATCGATGCACTGCACCGAATCTGGCACATAGATAATGAAGCATCTCAGTATGATGCATCATACGCGCAACAAGCAGTCGAAAGAATGTCCAATATTGCCATGCGTACTTTGGTTGCCAGTGGCGAATCCAATCGTCTAAATTGAATACCATATGAGCCATCCAGTTGATCGTATGCTGCTGATCTGATGTTGCTGATCCGATACCGCTGATTTCGCAATAAATGCCTCGACAAGAACCATCAATAAGGTAGGGCGGTAGACGGGCATGTCGGCGCGCTACAATTGAGGAAGTTCCCCCGCAGCAGTACTACTCACCGGTGCATGAAGATAAAAATGTTTATATGTCAAGCGCTCTTGCAGCGGTTGATGATGATTACGTTCCAATTCTGCCAATTGCAGATGACTTCGTCCCTGGTGCAGCGGTTTCAGATGATCACGATGATTTTTTAACTCTGCAGCACCTAATTTTCGATTCTAGATATGTGTTCTTCGGGGGGTGAGTTTGTTGCTGGTATATCCACTGGACCGTCTCGGAGATAGCATAGACAGTTTGAGGACGATATTGGTCCATCGTACGCTACAGATAAATAAGATGATAGACAACCTGAATCACATCCTCAACAACAACCTCCGAGATGAGTTCAACCTCAGCGGCACCGTCGAGAATTTCATTGTGGAACTAGTTTTCATACTTGATTTTAACGATTTTATGTGTATATTATTGACATTTAAATTTAATTATAATTAATTTTTATACATAATTGTAATTAAATTTTAGCATTCAAAATAATAAATTAAACTCTAACAATTAAAATTAAAATTAAAATTAAAATTAAAATAATTAGAAAAATAATTAATTATTATTTCAAAAATATTATGTTTAACGGATTAAAGATAAATAATAAAATAAATTACATGTCTACATATAATAATATTTACGCTAACGAATTAATGTGAAATTCAAAAAAAATTTACTACATGTTTTTAACGTACATATTTAAAATTAATTGTACATAATTGTAATTATATTTTACCATCTAAAAATTAAAATTAAATTTAAATAAATTAGAAAAATAATAAATTATTATTTTAAAACTATTATGTTTAACGGAATAAAGATAAACAATAAATAAATTAAAAAGATTAAAATTATTGCCATTTTTTACTATAAAAATAAATTAGGATTCAATTTTAGTATTAATTAAGATTTAAAATTATTTAAAATTTCAATAAAAATAACTGTGATTTTATATTGTGAACGGGATTAAATCAAAAAAATTATTGAATATAATTATTTATTTAAATAAAAAATTAAATTAAATAGAGTCAAAATTACATTTCTACATATAATAATATTTTTGCTAAAGAATTAATGTGAAATTAAAAAAAAAATTGCTAAAGAATTTTTGCCATGCAAAGAAGTCATATTTTTTTTAAAGGATTTCATGCAGAGAAATTAAATTGTCAAATCTCGTGAAGATTTTAGGTGTACGTTATTGACATTTAAAATTAATTACAATTAATTTTTATACAAAATTGTAATTAAATTTTAGCATCTAAAATTTTAAATTAAACTCTAAAAATTAAATTTAAATTTAAAGAAATTAGAAAAATAAAAATTATTATTTCAAAAATATTATGTTTAATGGATTAAAGATAATAAAATAAATTAAAAAGATTAAAATTTATTGTCATTTTTTAACGATAAAAATAAATTAAAATTTAATTTTAGTATTAATTGAGAATTAAAATAATTTAAAATTTTTAATAAAGATAACTATCATTTTGTATTGTGAACGGAATTAAATAAAAAAATTATTAAATATAATCGTTTATTTAAATAAAAAATTAAATTAATTAGAACTAAAATTACATGTCTAGTTAAAGAATTAATGTGAAATTAAAAAAAATAAATTGTTGTTGTTAAAAATTGCAATGCAATGAAATGTTTGAATTGATGAAATTGATGCAAGTTGGCCATGTGGTACCTCGTGTCTACCAGGTGCACAATTTCATGGCACCTCGTGTCTCACAACCTGCATTCCACGCATTTTAATGCATGAGGAATTTTTGCATTTAATACGTGAGAAATTTGAAAGTCGATTTTTTAGGAATATACCTCACCTCTAACAAACGCGAAGTGACCTCGCACCTCGTGTCCGACAGACGCGAGGTTCCTCCTTCAGGGGAAGGGGAATTACGCAAATTTTGTTTTTTCATCTGGAATTACTTTTTAAAAGGCTACCATTTTTATCAAAACCCCTGCAAAGTGGCACCAAAAGGAGGGATGTGCTTTGATCAGTTACGCGAGGTGTCAGGTTTTAAAAAATTCTTACATCAACTCGGTGCACATCTCTATCCGTGCACCGGATGGATCCAAATACTATCAGAATGTGATACCTTGCCATTCTAATTAAAATATTTTAAAATTTAAATTTGATGAATTTTTTTATTTTTTCCTCTTTTCCCATCAACCAGGGTTAATCATAGTTGCCAAATTTTGAGCTTTACCGCCATCATAAAGTAAAATTACACCCCGCTCTCTTACTCCTCCCTCTCTACCACCTAGCCCTCGTCCGGATCTCTAACTCCCATGCCTCCTCTGCTATCCTAGGTTTCCACACACTCTCTCTCTACCTCCCACCCCCTCCTCCACCATCAATTCTTTTGTACGATATGCTCTTAGTATTTTGCTTTCTCCCCTTCTTCTCTGCTTTTGAGCACTTTTTCCATTTTCAAAAATATCACCAAGACTCTCTAAAACATCACGCTTCTCGGGTCTCTACCTCCCACCCCTACTCGGGTATCTCTCGTTGAAGACACAGCCTTCCACTCAATTGACAAAGCCCGCTTCTCTGTCATCGCCGGCGGCCCTTCTGCTTTTGTTTTCAAGGGATCTGTTCTTGGAGTTCTGAAATTTCTTTGTAGTGTTCTTAGATGACATCACACATCCGGATGAAGAATTTCAGATTGATCCATCTAATAATTTGAGCCATGATATTGTTTCAGTGTCTAATGACCCGATATGAAGGGCCGGTTACAATCCTCACTTAGAAAAGAGCACATTGGTAAGGATGCTTTGGATGGCAAACTAGAAGAACAAAGACAAGGTATGCTACTGTTTCTGCTTCTTTCATGTATGAAATGGAACTTTCTGATACTCACTCCCAACCCAACAACAGGAAATGCTAAAGTAATTTTATTTTTGTACTCGATGAATGTGTATCATTCTTTATGTTAGGTTCTTTCTGTGTGATTATCTAACCAGAATTCTGGTTTAATGTGGTTCCATGCTTTTTTAATTGACTAATCTTCAGTTATTAGTATAAATTACAGTTTGACATTATTTGGACTCCTCAGCTTCGGTGTGTTTTCATTGATTTAATTATGTAAATTTTTTGCACTTCTAATTTATTTTTTTTGTCTGTATATGCAAACAAAATTTCTGAACTGTATCTTGTCTTGAAAAAATTTTCTCATTCTGAGCCTTTACTTGTAAAATCAACTTAGATGTGCATGGATATGACTTTGGCATTTACATGTGTTAGCAGTGGTATTCTATTACAAGAGCTTCAACTTTATGATACCACTTTCTGTCATAAAATCACCGTTTGTGATCAGATTAGTTTGTTAGACGAAAGGATATTAGCTAGATGCTTTTGTAGTTATGTAATGCAGTAATAGTTGTTTGTTTAATGTACATGGAACTTCTGGAATCATATTTTGATGCATATTCAATTATGTCAGAATCTTAATTATTGACTTGCTCCACAGCTTTTTCCAAAATCTACTTTTTAATGTCACTAAAGGTCGTATTGCATTCAATAAACTTGAAGAGTTTGGGTTATCACTCTTGTTTGGCTCATCTTTGTATTCAGGGTCCAAAACATCTTCAGATCAAAATCAATCCATTATGAAGAAATCAACTACCCGAGCTGATGGATCAGTTGTGAATTCTTCTAGAAACATTGAAAGCCCTTGGATAGCAAGGTGCTAAAGTCTTTTTGCCCACATGAAGGCTTGAGCCAACAAGGAAGAGGTTCAGAAGTCCATAATGGCATCCAAGTGTCATTCTGGTAATCTAGTTTAACCCTCCTGCTTCCTTTGCATTGCAACCTCACCTTGAGAATGAGAAATAGAATGGGAGGATCAAAAAGGTTTATAATAAGAAATAGTTACTAGTTTTGGAATTATAATACATCTTTTTGGAATATCTATACATGTTTTTAAGAAAAAATCAGTGAAGCATTTCATAGGACGTTTCTTAAGAAAGATTGGGAGAAAATTTTGGGAAGATTCTAAGATTCCTTGGTTCATGCCATCATATATCTATTATTAGTTGGGAATACTATGTATTTACTTGTTTTCATTTCTTTAGCTCAAACTGCTCTCAGAATTCTGTTTGAGAAGTTCCAGATAAATCATAAAGCTTATTTTAAATGTTTTATATTATTTTTCCTTCGTATTATTTCATTTTGGTGGTAATTGAGGCTTAGCTTATGAGTATTGTGCTAACTATAACATTTGCAGGCAGAATCTCTTAACGGATAATTATCCTAAAATTTGTTCTTGATATCATGTTGAGTTGTTCTTGATATCATGTTGAGCTCCATCGAAATTGAACTGAAATCAAGCCACTTCACCATAGACTCCAAAAAGTTTCAAGTAGTGCTTCATTTCACAACATTCATACTCTTGCATGCCATTTTCTTCATTCATCAATGGAATTCAACAACCAAGATAGGTTTTCTCTTATTCTCTTTGATATAAATGAAATAATTGACAATTTTGGTCATTAAAAATTACAAGTTAACATTCTTAATTGCTGAAGTGTGCTTGCTGGCTGGCTCTATGAGAAATGCTTATTATACCAAGTATCGGACACTTGTGTTAAACGATCCTTCTTCCTGTGAGACCTTAAGGAAGGGAGCCCTTGGTGTATGCATAGCATTCATTGTTTTTACAGGCATAGTGTCGATGCATTTTTACTATCTGAGCTATTCAAATGCTAACAATTGACTCATTTCTAGTAGCAGGGATATTGTATAAGGATGGGTGCATTCAACGGGACTTGATATTCTGGCAGTTGTTTTAAGATTTTCTCTGTACTTTACAATCAAAATCTTATCTAATGCACTGGACTTCCTGATGTATATTATACACATGGTAATGACAGTCAGATGAATTCACTATGTAACCTTCTTGATTTTCTATGGTCATCATCTACAAAGTATGGCTTTATTTGAAAGGGATTTCAAATGTATCACCATCGGTTGTTTTATTTGTTACTTTTGTTCTTGCCTGAGGAGAAGAATACCCATCTTCTTGCACTAAGATTGGGCTTGACACAAAGAGAAATAACCCAAATTAAAAACAGTACTATTATTACAATTAAAAAAAATGATATAAAAAAAGAAATGGTTAAGCCTAGTCTACTGGGTTTAGATTCTTCTTCAATATATATACATACAACAACTGGTAGTTACTTAAAATGACATTTGCATTTACACTTCAAAATATCATATGAAATCACATCAAATCAGAGTCTATTAAAAAAGTCTGTTAAACAATATCATATGAAATCCTTTGATAGGAAAAGGATGTTGAGGCTGTTAAACAAAGTCTTATTAAAGGTTATAACAGTAGCTTCTGGAGTTGTAGTGCCTCTAAGCTTGGGTACTCTGGGACTGCAATCATTTCATGGGTAAGATTTTTTTTCTTCTCTTCTTTTCATTCTATTATGTTCTGAATTCATATTATAGCCGCAATATATCATATCCACAGAGATCAATAATTTGCTTGGGTTGTAATTTCTGTTCAGAAAGTGCAAGAAAATATAAGAGGCATACCAGCACCTTATGGAGTATTAATTCTCATTGTATTTATAGCATATTCGCATAGATGTTTTTATATCATGGATCAGGTTAAATGTTCATTCTAGTATTTAAGGAAATTAAACCCTATGTTTATCTTTTAATTTTTTCCAGAATCCATTTTGGGAATTGTGGAAGCCTCTGCTTTTGGCAAAAGCTTCGAATTTATCCTGTAAAATGGAATTTTTATGATAATCTAAATGTCAAGAACATTTCCAGAAATGCAAGATTTATTTTAGAGATTTTGGAGTCTATTAATTCTTCAAGTATGTTTCCAATATGTAACTTAAATGCTACACGTGCTGGAGAGTTACATGAACAAGCTTATAAAAGCAAAGCAAGGCCATTTTAGGTATCATTTCCAAGGTTCAACGTGACCATAAGTTCCCCTCACATATTGGTTGTCCATAAATCCTATTCATTTTACCAGATCAAGTTGGGCTTTGAAACTATTATACTCTGGCTTTGAGCTCCTGAAAAGTAAGAGTTTTCACATTTTTACTTCAGTATCAATTTTGTACTCTACAAGAAGGTTTCATGCTTGCTAAGTGTTCTACTGTCTATTGTCCCGAAAAATATGAATATTGCATTAGTAGAGAAACTTACACTCAAGCTAATTGGCTTTTCCAGTGTAATTTCATACAAACAGATGACTACCACTCCACCATCCATAACTGCAAAGGAAAAAGAAAAAGAAAACAAAAAAACACAAACACCCACGATAAAAAAGAAAGAATAGTAAAGTGAGAAAAGGGAAAGGGAATATGGAATAATGGGAAGTAAGATAACTGAGCTACATAACATCGATCTTAGGTTCATACCTTGATTGTTAAAGGAACAACTTCAGCACCAAAATCTCCCATATCTCTAAAGAAGGATCGCAGAATATATCAGAAGTTGGAATGTGAAAATACTCCAACTTCAAAATTCAATCTTCCCTGGAAGAAACTGTTAAAACATGATGGATATAGCAAAATATACCAAAATCTCCCCTATAAGAAACAATTGAAAACATGATCAATATCAAAATTCAATATTTTCCTCAAAAAATACTAAACCCAATTGGAGTGTGAAAAATTCATCCCCAATAATTTAATTAATTTGAGTTCACAATCAATGAACCACTCCATTTTGATTTTTGTTGTGTTCAAGCTCATCACTAATAACAAAACCAACTTTGAATCGATTTTTCCAATTACGAGTTCCAACCGTGTGGTCTCCTTTTTCTTTTTCCTTTTTTTTTCCCTTTTCCCTTTTAATTGGATCTATAGCAGAAAAGAACTCATACTTTTACAAGATCTGAAGATATTATCACCTTCAAAAGCAGTTATACTATTTATGCCAATACTTTATCATAGAAAGGAAAGACAAAGAATGAAATCAAATAGAATAGGCAAAAGTTAAAGTCAATCAGCTTTGCAAAATGAAGGTTCATTTGTTAAAGTTAATCAGTCATACCCAATAATTTCAGAGCGCAAACAGAAGCCAAAAATAGAAGCAGAATGGCCATTGGCGATGACAGTTAAGTGGGCTTTGTCGGTTGAGTGGAAGGCTGTGATTTCGACGAGAGAGACTGGAACAGAAGTGTGAGGTAGAGACTCGATAGGGGTGATGTTTTAGAGAGTCCGGTGAGGTTTCTGAAAATAGAAAAAATGCTCAAAAGCAAAGAAGAATGGGAGAAAGCAAAATGCTAAGAGCAGATCGAACAAAAGAATCCGTGATGGCGGAAGAGGGGGTGGGAGAGAGAGTGTGTGTGTGTAAGTGATGATGGGGGAAAGGTGGGAGGTAGAGACCTGGAGGAGGGGTGTGTGGTAGGGGACGTAATTTTACTATATGGTAGCAATAAAGCTCAAAATTTAGTAACCATGGTAATGGGAAAAGAAGAAAAAATAAGAAAATTCATCAAATTTGAATTTTAGAATATTTTAATTGGAATGGCTAGGTGTCACACTCTGGCAGCATTTGGGCCCACCCGGTGCACAGGTAGGGCCATGCACCGGATCCATGTAAGAATTTCTAGTTAGGTTTTTCGTAAGGAAAAAAAGGTTAGTACTCCTCATGTCTGCTAGGCACAAGCCATAAATTGAACCTACCTTTGATTAGTCGTCTCAATTCTGATCCATATTGGTCAACCCCCGGTAGAAAACACACCTAGACGCCATCTAAATACCTATACACTGAAGGATACCATCCAAAGGCATCAGACCATTTACCAGCCTCCATAGGAATAAGCAGACTTTCATAGGTAGCTTAGAAGCCCATAATGATTTGAGAAAAGGCTTTGAAAGATATGATGATGCACCTCATCTTGAGCAAAAACTGTAGAAAAACCTACAGATGTCACTTCCAAACCAGGCCATCTGTCTCAATGAAAGACATAGAAGGCAGAATTGTCTTTAGGAAAGCATAAGCCAAAGGAGGGTAAAAAATCTCCTAAATCAAATGAATATTCCAAAAACTGATACTTATACAACCTAAAATTTTCAAAGAGCCCATGCGAACCATTGAATTCAAATCTACCAAAAACTATGAACCCTACCAATTGTCATACCAAAGGGATCCTGATCCATCATTCACTAGAACACCTATTATAACTTCTGCTAGAGTTTGGACTCTATGCATTCTACACCAGACATGTGAAGATGGATATTGGGCTGAAGGGTTATGCTTAGCATTAAAAAAAAAAAAAGATATCCACAAGGTGTCTTGTTGTCTAAATTGCCACCAAAGATTTAAGGATAGGGGAAACCTCTACTCATGGGCTGATACCAAGACCATTGTCATTAAAAGAATAACACAAGGAAAGCCACAAATGCTAACGCAGTTTAGGAAGAAGATTATCTTTCTGCCAACCCCAGAAAAAAAGTTAGATATCTTGAACTGTTGACTAGAGATATATTCACAGAAAGTGTTGATTATCATTTTGATAAAATTTTGTTTCCTAAATTAGGAGAGAAAATAAACATCATAACAAAGAGCTTGCTCATACAACATCGTTAAATTATTTAGATCAATACACCAATGCATGTAAATTAGAAGTTTGAAAGATAATTCATTGTAAAGACTTAAAAATTAATTGACAGATTCTTTGGTTGACTCTATAAGGGTAATCAAATAACATATTTCAACTATAGATGTTCCTATTCAGATAGACGTCCTAGTAGGACAAAATATAATCCCTATATTGGCTCAATCAAAAGCATGTCAGAAGCTTTGGCTACCTCTTAGTTTAAAAGATAAAAATCTTCAAAAGAAAAGAAGGTTAAATGATTTGAGTGATCAAATTAAAGAATTAGAAATAAGGACCAAAAGTCAACTAATGAAAAGATCTAAATTTTTAAAAGTAGTGAAAATAATATTGAGATATTCATCAATTATACTACTTCTGGTAAAAGTTGGAATTGAATGGAAACATCTGGTAATGATACTTTTGCATACAGTATGACACTTGATATATTAAAAGATAATAAGGATCTTGAATCAATTATAGTTAGGAATGTTGTTATAGAAGTGATTGGCAAAACAGAAAAATGCAAATCAATCCGAGTTAAACTTACTAGCAAAGCTAAGTTTTTTAGACCTATAGTCCAAGCATAGAAGACGTAAAAATAATTTCCTATAAATTGGTATTTGTGCAAAGTGAAATGTAAATAATGAAATCGTGAGATATAAAGTATGATTGTGGCATAAGGCATTTTGCAAAAATCAAGTATTGACTACAATGGGATATATTCACTTGTAATAGATACAATTATACTCCGATACCTTATGAATTTGGTAGTGCATGCGAAGGTTGACATGAATCTAATAGATATAGTTATAGTTTATTTATATGAAAGACTTGATAATGATATTTATATAAAAATTTCAAAAGAATTCAATATGCATGAAGCATATAATTCCGGCTCTTATGAAAATTATTCTACTAATTTTGTTAGTAAAAGTTTATATTTGCAATTAGATATTAATATTTTTAAACAGAATTAGATATGTAGTTATATAGATATTATAAATGACACCCCACAACCACGAGGCCTGGTAGATCGAGAATGTCACCCGTCTAAGTGAGGGTCTCTATAATGCGATAACTAAATAAAGAAATTCTAAAAATTTAGATGAACTCCGGAATAAAAACTATTACATGATCTTCAAATAAATACATCAAGCTCCCAAATAAGAAATATTTCAAATCAAACATCCATGAAATAAATCTTAAAACAAAATATAGAATTCCAAAATAACATCAACACAAATTCTCTTCAGCATTGAATTATATCAGATCTTCTTGTAAAACATGAATAAAGTCATGTGAGATGAAAATCTCAATAAGACACATGTATGCAATATGTAGGTTTCAATCAATAGCTTTTATGATGCATAATAAAATTACTAGAACGGTTGCAAATAAACGATATTACTTGCCTTCATATAATTCACAAATAAAAGATTCACAATTTAAAAACTAACTATAATATATTTTCAGAAAAATGAGTTAATCTTTGGGATCATAAAATCATTCACATATTAAGTTTTTCATACACATACCATACTATATTTTTTTTCAAAATACATATTCTACAATAATATCCACATAAAGTCACATTGCAATATCATATCAATATATAGGACCTCATCCCATTAAAAATGGTGTCGCTCAATATGAATAGGATCAAAATCCTACCAACATTATATAATCAATTCAGTGTACACATGCCACTGCAATCAATCATTACCATCATCATGGTATGCCAATCGACACAGATGTCCAACGTCCAATCTTCATTTTTCCCAATGGAAAATGTATTACTAGCTAAGAATGCCCCTACAATAAATACTATCACCTCTCTAAGAAAGAGAGCAAAATCTGGAGGTGACCATTAACCAAAAAGCATTCTCAAACCCATGCAAATTAGTGTAAGCACCATAACCCCTTTGAGTACTCAAAAATCACAATCACAAGTCACAATAAATCAACACAATGTCATTTAAATAGCTCAATACTTTTGAAACTCATTTCTGAAACATATACATTCTTGAAAATAATTTGATCTATATAACATAATCCCTTAAGTTCATACCAGATCAAAAGAATTTATCTGTTCTAAGATTTTCCATACCCACATAGTTTATAAATATTAAAAATAAATTTTATAATAGTTGAAGCTAATAGTTCAAGGTCATGCTATGGTTGTCACAATCATTTATATGCATGAGAATTTCAATTATTAAATTCAATGCATGATTTTCAACAAAATATATCATGTATAGATGTTTTATAAAAAATGGAGTATGTTAAGACATTTCATAATCATGTAAAATACCACATGCTTTACAATTATTCATAAGATAAAATAAATATGCTTCAAATATATAATTCCTATAAAAGAATCATACAAAAATTTTGCATATGAAAACATTCCATGAAATTAGGGACACACACACACACACACACACACACGCACATTTTTAAAAGACAACCTACACATGAAAAGCAATTTCATGAATGTGGAGACTTACCTTGAGTCCTAGCAAAAGAGAGCAAATCTCAACTTAATTCCACAATTCAAGACCTTGAATACCCACCAAATCTAACATATAAATAAATATATATTAATTCATATCATTTAACTCAAGCTTATACATCATTCCCCTATGATAATTATGATCTTAATCATTCTAATTTCACAACCTATCTCACACCATCCCCAACAACAATCAATACATTAATCCACAATTATCAAATACAAAGTGATCATATAATATTTCAAAGTCATGTTTTGCAAATAAACTACTCACCTAAGTAGTTTATCTTGTGCATAAGAGCTAATACATTAGTATCATTAATTAAACATCAAAGTACAATAATAATCATTATTAATTAGTTTCATATTATCATACAAACAAATCAATTTAAGATCATAAAGGGTTCATAGCAAATTGATAAGTTTCTATGTTATATTCAAATTAGAAAATTAGTATAAATAAAGCAAAATAGAACATAAATTAAGCTAATTAATTAAGTAAGAAACTAAACTCATAATCCACTCGAACTTTCCAAAACATAACCTCTGTGTGTGTGTGTGTGTGTGTGTGTGTAAGATATTGTATAAATTTCACTCAAAAATGATGTGTGTAAGTATGCCATTTGCAAGCCAAAAGATGCTTTAATGCTATAGAAACTCTAAAAAATAATTTTGGCAATGATTTTCAAAATATTATTGAGAACAATTTACAAGTCAAATTTTGGTGATTCTTATTGCTAATTACTCCTAAACATTGTACTTTCATGTGTAAAAATTTTAGATCAAAATTCTAACGGAAAAAGGGTCAATTAATTCACTAAATTTGTGATATTTCATAGATTCTCAGACAGAAAATAGAGTAACTTCAAAATTTCATAAAAAACTATCTAGTTATGACATTCATGCAAAACTAATATAAATTTTTTCCTAAGACATAGTATTTTTATATAGAAATAGTACAAAAAATTCCCCAATGAAATTATTCAGTTTTGAAACTAAAATTTCGCATAAACAACAATCCCAGAAATAGTATTCTACTTTCCAAGCAAATATAAACATCAATCTCACTTCAATTCTTCGTAATTCGCCTATAAACCAATACATAAACTCAGTACAATATGTTATAAAAAAGATCTCATCAAATTCTCTTCATAAATGTGATATCAACCTAGAAAATTAACTTTGCCCATACTTGAAAAATCAAAGAGAAAATGGTTCTAGCTAATTATGTTTAAGAAGAAACCACTTAAGAACTTTACATTACAGCAAATGGAGCCTTCAATCTTCAATTTCCAAGTTAGGTTCTTCTTTTTTATATAAAAAAAAAAAAGAAAGGAAGAAGAGGGAGGAAGGTGGCAGCCCTAGGGGAAGAGAAAGGAAATATTTAGAGAGAAAAGAGGGAGAGGTAGCCGGCCATGAGGAAGGAAATGAGGGGGAAATTTTGGTTTTATTTGTAGGTTAAAGAAATAATGGGTGGTGATTCAATTCCTTGGGTAAGAAGAATAAATCTAAGGCGAAGATTTAATTTGATTGAAATGTTGAGATCAAATCAAGTGTATGGATGTGATTTAATACACTTGGATGATTATGGTTAAATTTTAGGAGATAAGATGCACACATGGATATATAGAATTTAATACAAATGGAAGGTAGAGATTAAAACAAAAATGGAAGGCTAAGATTACTCCAAGGTGGCAGTACTCATTAAGGGTAAAAATGAGATTTTGCTTGCTTTTGTCACACTAGTGAATAATTTAATAAAAATAAATTTAATAAAAATGGTCTTTGTCAAAATAAATAGTCATAAGTTCAAATAGTTCACAAATAGTTCAAATGGTTCATGGTCAAGGTCATATAAGAATAAAAAATAATTCAAATTAAAATTTTAAAAAGGCTTCTATTTAATAAAAATTAAGATTGAGTCCTTTGTAAAACTATTTTCTAAGATTTACTCTAAAAACATAGTTTTTCACTAAATAATGAATGTATTACTTTCTAATAAATAATTACCTATTCTCAATATAAAATTATTCATTACTAAACATCACATTATAATCACATAATTATGCACAAGTTTCCTACATAATTATTTCAAACATAAATAAATACAATAAAAATTAATCATGGAATTTATTCAAATAAATTTCCATCATATAATATGCTCATGAATACAACTTCACTTGTATATTTTCATGCATAAATAAGAGGGGTATTACATCTTGCTCTGCTTAAAAGAATTTCGTCATCAAAATTTTCTAATGCCATACCTTACATTAAATTTGGATATTTCTTTCTCACCCATTTATTGGTTGCCCACATCATATATTAAACTCTATGATATTCCCATAGCACCTTAACCGTAGGAATCTTTTTATTTCACAATTTCTTAATACTCCGTTTCAAAATCTTCATCGGTTTCTCTTCATAACTTAGATTCAAATGTAACTGTAGTGGTTCATCATTCAATACATTCTTAGGATCAGGATTATTTTTTCTTGAGTTGAAAATTATGAAACACATTATGAAGTATAGTCAGACTATTAAAAAGTTCCAACCTATATGCTATGAGTTCAATCCTCTCAATGATCAAGAAAGGTCCACTATATCACGGACTTAACTTTCCACCTTTCGGATATATCAAAATTCCTCTATTTGAAGTCAATTTTAGAAATACCAAATCTCCAATTCTCTTATTCTATTATCAGTATAGCTCTTTTGTCAACTTTGTGCAGCTTTCAACTATTCTTGCACCAATTTTATCTTCTAATTCATTTCTTAAATACTTACTTTTCCATCACGGTAGATTGGTCTGTCATACAATAGAGTTTGATATTTTCGACTATACAATGCTTTAAATGGTGTCATTCCTTTCTTTGCTTAATGACTGTTATTATATGCTAGTTCTGCAAATGGAATACTTTCCATCCATTGATTCCCAAAGTCTAGCACACAAGCTCTCAATATGTCTTCCAAAATTTGTATCACCCTTTTTAACTATCTGTCTGTCTGTGGATATGCAAATGTACTAAAGTCCAATGTTGTCCCCAAAGATTCTTGAAAATTTTCCAAAATCTTGAAGTAAATATAAGGTCTTGATCTGAAACAATATTTGTAGGCATGCCGCACAATCTCATAATTTCTTGGGTATAAACTTAAGTTAGCTTTTCTGTGGAACACTTCACATTCACAAGAATAAAGTGAGCAGTCTTAGTTAATCGATCTACAATTATCCAAATTTCATCTTTCTGATTCTTACTCATTGATAAACTAGTAACAAAATCTATGATAATACACTCCCACTTCTAATGAGATATAGGTAACAGTTGTAGCAAATCAGTCGATTTCTTATGTTCTACTTTTACCTTCTGACAAGTAAGACACACAGATACATATTGAATAATATATCTCTTCATTCATGGCCATCAAAACATTTTCTTCAAATCTTGATACCTCTTTACTTCTTTAGGGTGAATGATATACCGGCTCTTATGAGTTTCTCCCAAAAATATTTTCTTTGACTTCTCAATATTAGATATGCATAACCTTTCTTGAAAGTACAACACTCTGCAATCATTCACTCGGAAGTCTTGACTTCCTCTTAGCATCTCCTTTTTCTTTAAAATTACAGAATCTTGATTACTCAATTAACCATCAATAATTTATTACTTCAAATCAAGAACAATTATCAAATTCTTTAACCAAATCTTCTCTTTTCCTACTTCTGTTTCCCAAGATAGCACTTCTTGTAGTTCTCGTACTTCCTTCACCCTTAATCTAGCCAAACTCACCTTTCTACTTAAAGCATCTACAACAACATTAGTTTTTCTGGGATGATAGTTAATTGGTCGACACTAATACTCCTCCAAAAATTTCATCCATCTTCTGTGTCTTAAATTCAAATCCTTTTGTGTGAATACGTACTTCAAACTTTGATGGTCTATAAACACTTAATAATCTACAATGCACAGATAACATCTCCATTTTTAAATGCAAAAATAATTGCTGCTAACTCTAAATCATAAGTAGGATAGTTAATTTCATGAGGTCTAAGCTTACACGAAGCATACGCAATAGCTATTCTCTCTTGCATCAACATAGCTCCTAGGTCTTCTTTTGAAGCATTCATGTATAAAGCGTAATATTTCCCTTCTTTTGGCAAACTTAACACAGATGTTGTTATGAGTCTTCTCTTCAGTCCTTGAAAACTTTTCTCACATTTATCGTTCCATAAGAATGGCATATTCTTGTGCAAAAGTCAGGTCAACGATAACGCAAAAGATGAAAATCTCTTAACAAAATGTTGGTAATATCCCACTAATCCTAAAAGGTTTCTGTTGGAATATATGCCATCTAGACTAGTTTATCTGATATAATTATTAACTTTATTAATAAAAGAATTTATCCTCAAAATTTATTTGTGAATTTACATTTTATTTGTACACAATTTTCATTTGAAAATGATCCATTGTGTTTAAATAAGTGATCCATGTAAATATTAATCTTTCATAGTAAGGTATGGATCATAGGTTACTTAACACAAAAATATTTGTTCTTAACCGATTGATGAGAATGGAAATATCATCATGTATAGGTTATTGTGTTATGAATTTCAAATGGAAAAAATAGCCTACCTTTAGCTAGTAAGTAGTCCACTCACTTCATAACATGAGCGCATTTCGAATATATAGAACAGAACCTATAATAATAGTTTCTAAAAGTACTATTTAAAAAAAAACTCAAACTATTACGGCTACGGCATTGACTAATACTTTACCGCTTGAGTATGAGTTGGTGGTCTGACAAAACTAGAAGCATATACTTTAATATACTGTAATTGAGGTTCTTTCGTAGAGCCGATATATTTGTATGTTGGATATATGTGACTAGTTATTTAAGACAAACTTGTACAATATAACTTCTGCACTATATCACCTCTTGTGACTGTTCAAATGATCTAATTATCTAGAGCTTTGGGGAACATAACTTGGATATTTATTTTAGGGTAGCTCCCTTGGAAAGTGAAAACATTTCAGGAGTCGTGGATCATTAGACTAGAGGTTTAAGGATAGTAGTTGTCTATTAGAGAAGTGTTAGTACACTCTTCCTCTCTAATTGCACAGTAATGCATAGAGAGATATTTTAGTTATTACACCTGTAGGTCGAAAACTTTGCTAACACAACATTATCCTTAGAGTCAATATTTTCTTATGATAATATTAGAAAATATTTAAAATGCAAAATATAGCTATTTATATAGTAGGGGTTTTTTGGTCATTTTAGTAGCCAAGGCGTTGTGTCTTTTGGTCCCCGAAATGGCCCTTAAGTCCTAACAGATTTGGGTTAAGGAATTGTTCTTGCTAATTATGAATTTTATTTTATTTTATTAGTCTAATTTATTATTGAATTAGAATAAAATAAAAGGCACGAAAGAGAGAATTTATTTTATTTAATTTAATTGGTTAATTAATTATTCAGGGTCCAAGGCCCAAATTGAATAATTAAAAAATTAATCTGGATATAAACTAGATAAAAAGTATGAAATTTTATAGTGGTTTATTTGGGCTTGTTAATTATTTATTGGGCTGTTTAATAAAGCCCAAAAAATAAATCATTGAGATTTATTATTTATGGGTGTTCAAACCCAAAAATAAATAATTTTATCTGGCCCAATAAATAAGACCAAGGATAAAATAAAATTAAATCAATTAATTATTAAATTAATTAATTAATTAAAATTAAAACAAACAACACGGGATAGATTTATCTGATTGGTGTGAATTAATCATTTATCAAAAGCGTGATGTATTAAATGTTATTACCAAAAAATGGCATACAACCAAAAATGAAGTCAAAGAATCAGTATTTCCTCCTGCTGAAGAAATTAAGATTCTGGAAGAAAATCAAGTTGTAACAGCTTCACCCTTTAAACTAGAAAATTTAGACAAATAAGGTGATGTAATAAAGAAAGATTTAAATAAAGTCATTCAATAGAATAATTATACAAATCAAATGTTAATTACTATAGCTAGTAAAGTTGAACAATTAGATAATAAATCCTCTATGCGAGAGATCCCACAATTAAAACAGTTTAATCCAAAACAATCCATAGATCCTAATCCAGTGTTTAAACCTATTTTGTATGAACCAAAAAATATAAAACTTGAAAAAGGAACCATGAATTTAGAGGATCTAGATTTTATTAAACAAGTTAATGAAAAACTTAATAAACTGAAAACTAAAGATGTTCCAGAATCCAGTTCTCAATCACATATTCAAACTTTACAACAATCCGTTTCTCTGATGGATATTGATCCTCCTCCAAAGCAACTCAATAAGCTTACTTTTAAAAGCAAGCAACCCGTTTCAAAAAGATTTGAAAATCCTTACACTAGGAATTACTATCTTAGACCATCCTTTCCTGATGTTCAATTTGAAGAAAGACATCTTGATACTAGAGCAACCTTTACAGGTGAAGACCAGTGAATGGAATATAGATGGCATATCTGAACATGGTATCTTAAATGTAATTCAAGAAATGTCTGTGGCTATCACTGCCATTAAATGTAAAAATCCATCCAATTTCGATCAATCTATTCTTCATATTCAAGAAATGTCTATGGCTATCCCTGCCATTAAATGTAAAAATTCATCCAATTCCAATCAATCTATTCTTCATATTTTGACAACATGTTTTACTGGTGTCCTTCAGGGGTGGTGGAAAAGATTTGATTCTTAATCCTAAAGTTTAGGTTGAACCCTATAATCTAAAAGAAGTATTTGATAAATTCAAAGGAAAATAGAAAGAATCCTCTGTATCTCTACAAGAGTTACATTTAAAAATTAAGGAACTAAAGCAAGAAATTCAATGGTTAAAAGATCAGAATACTCAACGTATTTCTGACATTAATCAAATTAATACAGATTTAGTTCAGCTTAATATGGATAAACCTTTTATTGATACGTCCAATTCTACCTCTTTATTAGATATTGAAACAGAACAAAATGAAAAGAATTCAGATTATATTTCATCCATTTCTCAGACCACTTTTCAAAAATGGTATATCCCAATTCTCCTTAAAATTGGAGATTTTTCTCTTCAGATCATAGCTCTTCTTGATTCTGGTGCAAATCAAAATTGCATTTGTGAAGGAATAATCCCTACTAAATATTTAGAAAAAACAGGTTCTACATTATATACTACGGCTGGTGAACAGCTCAAAATTAGATATAAATTATCCAATACCCATATTTGCAATAATCAATTTTGTTTTGTGAATTCTTTCTTAATCATCAAAGATTTAAGTCAAGATGTAATCTTAGAAACTCCTTTCTTAACCTAGATCTATCCCTTCTCAGTAGATCAATATGGTGTCCATACAGATATTGGATCTGTACGAGTTACTTTTTCTTTCTTGCAAAGCCCTCAAACCAAAGATATTAATCTTTTGAAAAAGAAGATTCTTTGTCGGGAAAAGCAAATAGCTTTTTTAAAAGAAGATGTGAAATACACAAAAATCCAAGAATAGTTACAATCAAAAGCCATTCAGGATAAGATCGGATCTATTCGCAAAGATTTTGAACAAAGATATTTGTTCTGACATCCCTATGGCCTTTTGGGAAAGAAAGAAACACATTGTTAGTCTACCCTACGTATATAATTTTGATGAATCTATGATACCTACCAAAGCTAGGCCTATACAGATGAATCAAGAATTGGTAGAGTATTGCAAACAAGAAATTCAAACTTTATTACAAAAAGCTTTAATTAGAGAATCAAGATCACCTTGGTCTTGTGCAGCCTTTTATGTAAATAACAATGTTGAAAAAGAACGTGGTGTTCCACGATTAGTCATTAATTATAAACCTTTGAATAAAGCTTTCAAATGGATAAGATATCCAATTCCCAACAAACGAGATTTGTTGAAAAGAACATACAAAGTAGTTCTTTGTAGTAAATTTGATATGAAATCAGGATTTTGGCAAATTCAGATTCAAGAAGAAGATAGATATAAAACAGCCTTTAATATTCCCTTTGGACAATATGAATGGAATGTCATGCCTTTTGGTTTAAAGAATGCCCCCAGTGAATTCTAGAAGGTCATGAACGACATATTTAGTCCCTATACATCATTTAGTATTATTTACATTGATGATGTATTAATCTTTAGTGAATCATTTGAGCAACATTTAAGACATTTACATCTTTTTCGTGAAATTGTTATGAAAAATGGACTGGAAGTAAGTGCACCAAAGCTCAAACTTTGTCAAACCTAGATTCGTTTCCTAAGTCATGATTTAACCCAAGGAACGTATAAACTAATTTGTAGAGCAATAGAATTTGCAGATAAATTTTTAGATGAAATTAAGGATAAAATCCAGTTACAAAGATTCTTAGGATGTCTAAATTACATCTCAGACTTTATTCCTAATCTTAGACAGATCTGTGAACCGTTGTACAAATCCCTTGGGGTATAGAACAAACCCAAACAGTGAAGAAAATTAAACAGATTGTCAAAAAACTTCCATGTTTAGGAATTCCAGATCTAACAGCTTTTATGATTGTTGAAACTGATGCATTTGAACTTGGTTATAGAGGTATTCTCAAACAAAAGAAAGTTAATTCCTCATCAGAACAGTTAGTCTGATATCATTTAGGTATTTGGCTTTCCAGTCAAAAGAACTACAGTACAATTAAAAAAGAAATCATTTCCATTGTTTTATGCATTTCGAAATTTCAAGAAGATTTGATAAATCAGAAAATTTTACTTCGAATTGATTGTAAAGCAGCTAAAGATGTTTTATAAAAAAATGTTAAAAATCTTGTGGCAAAGCAGATTTTTGCCAGATGGCAAGCCCTTTTATCCAGTTTTGATTTTGACATCGAATTCATCAAAGGAGAAAATAATTCTCTACTAGACTTTTTAACGCATGAATTCTTGGAAGGACATGTGTAATCCTTATCCATTGTAACACAGTATTCAATGCTGTGATGAATACCGACTTAGTTCTGGAGCTCATTCATTCCTGTGTGCACTTCTATAAATTGAGTGCTAAACCAGTTCATTCAGACATGGATCAACGACAACGCCTTCGACCACCAGCAGGTAATCGATTTGCAGTTCTTAACTCTTTTCCTCCTCTTCCCACAAATCTGGTAAGCAAGCTACCGCTTACTATGAATTTGTTCGATCCAGCTTCTCCTCAAAAAGTTACTAAAACACAGAAAACAGATCAATCTTTTTATGCCCTTTCTTCTCCAACTTCATTCAAAGAAGCCGTCATCCCCAAAATACCGGCTGAACCAAACAAACAGATTCTCCCTTCCAAAGAGAGATTTAAGTTTCCGCAAAAAATAGTTATTCCAGTTTTAACCTGACCCAGAGAGCTAACCATGAAACCAGAAAGATAAATTGTCAATAAGCTCCACCCAGAAGCTTATAACCAATCCAGTCATGTGTTCAAAGCAGAGCCTTTGAAAACTCGTCGTTACTATGAACACATCCTTTATGCTGCTGGTTTGATAGAATTCGAACATGAACGGAATACCAATCGAGCCGATAAAGGTATTGCCTATTCCAAATGCAGAATCATTAAGATTCTCGATCTCAACTCTTGGCCAGTTACTGGTATTTACACTCCAAGTTTAAATCCCCTTTTAAACCTCCCACTTACAATTTCATGGATTATATTGATGCTTGGTATAATTTCATGTAACTCTTTAACATAAATTATCCAATGCCCATATTTGCAATAATCAATTTTGTTTTGTGAATTCTTTCTTAATCATCAAAGATTTAAGTTAAGATATAATCTTAGGAACTCTTTTTTTAACCTAAATCTATCCCTTCTCAGTAGATCAATATGGTGTCCATACAGATATTAGATCCGTACGAGTCACTTTTTCTTTCTTGCAAAGCCCTAAAACCAAAGATATTAATCTTTTGAAAAAGAAGATTCTTTGATGGGAAAAACAAATAGCTTTTTTAAAAGAAGATGTGAAATACAAAAGAATTGGACCATTAGCTGTGTTCAATTCAAAAACTGCTAACAAACTATTTTGAAAATCGAGATGCCTGCTATTTCTGAGTAAGAGGCAAATCGGAGCATTAATACCTAATCGGTATAAGGGTTTGATGGCTACTTGAACTAAACCGATATGGAGATATTGATACTTGTTTTTGCTATGGTGTTCTAAGGTTTCTGGATTTAGAAGCTAAATTGTACTATAGGACTGATTTATGGAAATTGTTTTCTCAATGGTTTTGATGGTATAATTTTGCGCTAAATCAAACATTCTTTTTTCATAAATCTTATCAAAATTTTCTAATGGTAAATTCTAATTCATTAATCTAGATTCAACTTTATCTAGTTGAGTACTAATTTCTAAATCATTAAATGATTCAATATCTAATTCAGAAAGATTAGAAGTCATGGGGAGTGTCAAAGTAAGGGAAGGATACTTTCTCTCTCTTTCTCTATGCCTGAGTAGGTAATACGAATTCTATTGTTCCTTAGAGTTATATCTTAACCTATGTCGCTTTATTTCTTCTTAGGACACACCTAGTTTCGGACACACCGAAAACACTATACTTTTGGTTGAGAGCTACGAGACCACCCTTGGGTCGAGGCCAACACAACGCCACTCTTGGCTACCAATGGCCTAATCCAACAGTTCTGGGCTGACCAACGTACTAACTATTCACACAGGTGACTACCAACCAACATAGCTCAAGAATACTAGAAGAAACATACGAAAAGGCATAACAATTAAGAATAAGAGAAAATGGATTAAACTACATCATGCAGGATTCAGAGAAAGAAAGTAAACTAACTTACTCAGATATGATTTTGCAAATCATAAAGGATTTATGATGAGGCAAATTGAGCACTTGGCTCTAATACCAAATTGAGACCTAGGATATTCAATGCCAAATCTTCTGATTTATTTCACTGGATTGAAACTTACAAGAGGTTTTGCTTAATTACAAGGGTTTGAAATCTATAGCAAAGATTACAAATATCGAAATACAAAGGGGTTTCACTTTCAGGATGTTCTGCTCGCAAGTGAGTCTGCATCTCTTGGAGTAATTGTTGTCTTATATAGGCAGAGGTTGCATAGCTTTCTCTGATTGCTTGCTGCATTATTGAGGTAGGGTCCATCTGAGTGGAGGAAGGAATCAAATTGTCGACCATCAGGAAGAACTGTTCCAAAAGGCGTCTTAAGTGGAGGAGTCCACCACTTTCTGCTGTCTTCACAATTATTTTGCAAAAAAGTTGAGTAATATGATAAAGTTGATTGGACTACTGGTACAGCTGAATTTATCTTGTTTCTCTTTTCCACTTGGAGTGGAGTCTTGTCATTACGGACTTTGACAGAGGTATGCTTGAGCAATACCGGAGGGATTATCCATATCTCCATTGTCGAAGATGCTGAAATTTGGTTGAGATTCTGTTTCACTTTCTTCATCGTCTGCTTGATGAAGCTGTTGTTATAGAAGTTGTAGTTGAATTTGCAAATCTACTTTGCTGATTTTCTTTCCTTTGTTGGAAGAGGATTGAGTATCTACTTCTTTCTATGTTGTTTTTTGGACAGGCGTCTATCCTTTGATTTTAATCTCTTTACATAGATATTTTACATTGTCGATGGAATCTATTTTATAGTTCCATCCCAAGACATAAAAAAGCTGTTTCTTAAAGTAAAATTTGCATAGCTGATTATTCAGTGATAGTACTTGCATTTGATTTTCTATTACAAATTGGTTAAACTTCTGCTGATTTGAACTGGAGATAGTGGATTTGTTTCCACCAAACTGTTTCCACAAGGCATAGAACCATCTAGGCATTGGACTGATTATTTCTTTGCCATATTTGACAAACTAGGTATGAGTGAGGTCTCGGAGATACACATGAAATTATACCAAGCATCGATATAATCCATAAAATTGTAAGTGGGAGGTTTAAAAGGGGATTTAAACTGGATTGGAGTGTAAATACCAGTAACTGGCCAAGAGTTGAGATCGAGAATCTTAATGATTCTACATTTGGAATAGGCGATACCTTTATCGGCTCGATTAGTATTCCATTCATATTCGAATTCTATCGAACCAGTGGCATAAAGGATGTGTTCATAGTAAAGACGGGTTTTCAAAGGCTCTATTTTGAACACATGATTGGATTGGTTATAAGTTTCTGGGTGGAGTTTATTGACAATTTCTCTTTCTGGTTTCATGGTTAGTTCTCTGGGTCAGGCTAAAACTGGAATAACTGTTTCTTGCAGAAACTCAAATCTCTATTTGGAAGGGAGAATCTGTTTGTCTGGTTTGGCCGGTGTTTTGGGGATGATGGCTTCTTTAAATGAAGTCGGAGAAGAAAGGGCATAAAAAGATTAATCTATTTTCTATGTTTCAGTAATTTTTTGAGGAGAAGCTGGATCGAAGAAATTCATAGTAAGTGGTGGCTTGCTTACCAAATTTGTGGGAAGAGGAGGAAAAGAGTTAAGAACTGCAAATCGATTACCTACTGGTGGTCGAAGGCGCTGTCGCTGATCCATGTCTGATTGAACTAGTTTAGCACTTAATTTATAGAGGTGCACACAAGAATGAATGAGCTCCTGAACTAAGTCAGTATTCATCACAGTGTTGAATACTGTGTTACAATGGATAAGAATTACACATGTCCTTACAAGAATTCATGTGTTAAAAAGTCTGGTAGAGAATTATTTTCTCCTTTGATGAATTCGATGTCAAAATCAAAACTAGATAAAAGAGCTTACCATTTGGTAAAAATCTGCTTTGCCACAAGATTTTTAACATCTTTTTGGAAAACATCTTTCGCTGCTTTACAATCAAGTCGAAGTAAAAATTTTTTATTTATCAAATCATCTTGAAATTTCGAAATGCATAAAACAATGGAAAGGATTTCTTTCTTAATTGTACTGTAGTTCTTTTGACTGGAAAGCTAAATACCTGAATGATATCAAACTAACTATTCTAATGAAGAATTAACTTTCTTCTGTTTGAGAATACCTCCATAACCAAGTTCAGAGGCATCAGTTTTAACAATCATAAAAGTTGTTGGATATGGAATTCCTAAACATGGAAGTTTTTTGACAATCTGTTTAATTTTCTTCACTATTTAGGTTTGTTCTATACCCCAAGGGATTAGATCTTTGTGAAGACGTTTGTACAATGGTTCACAGATCTGTCTAAGATTATGAATAAAATCTGAGATGTAATTTAGACATCCTAAAAATCTTTGTAACTGGGTTTTATCCTTAATTTCATTTGGAAATTTATCTGCAAATTTTATTGCTCTACAAATTGGTTTTACGTTCTTTGGGTTAAATCATGACCTAGGAAATGAATCTGTGTTTGACAAGGGATTTAAGTTTGAGATTAGTGCAGAGGTCTGCACCAGCTTGATTGACATAACTGATTAATTGACCATATGCTAGATGATCATAAGGAATTGTATTCCCAAAATCTAATTTAAATTTTTACCTAACTTTTTCTACAAATAAGGGAGGTAAACTTGAAATAAATCGTTCTTTTCAGAACGCATGATGGCAATCTGATCTTAGCATTACCTTTTGCAGGAACATGTCTTTATACCATCTAAAGTCATGCAGTTTTGGGCAAGTTAAATTAGTAAGGATTTCAGAACTTCTATCAACTAATTGTTGAGGATTTCCAACAAAATATTGAGTTAAAGTAAACATAAAAGTATTTAAACAATCAGAAATTGTTTCTATTGTTTGACTGGGTTGATCATTTACATTTTGAACGATTTTGGTTTGTACCTTGGTGGCATTCAAGATTTCATGCCGCAGTTGATCAGTGAGATAGTCATTTCACCACCCCTGAAAGACACCAGTAAAATCGGTTGTTAGAATATGAAAAATAGATTGATTGGAATTGGATGGATTTTTACATTTAATGGCAGTGATAGCCATAGACATTTCTTGAATTACATTTAAGATACCATGTTCGGATATGCCATCTATATTCCATTCACTTATTTCTTCACCTGTAAAGGCTGCTCTAGTATCAAGATGTCTTTCTTCAAATTGAACGTCAGGAAAGGATGGTCTAGGATAGTAATTCCTAGTGTAAGGATTTTCAAATCTTTTTGAAACGGGTTGCTTGCTTTTAAAAGTAAGCTTATTGAGTTGCTCTGGAGGAGGATCAATATCCATCAGAGAAACAGATTGCTGTAAAGTTTGAAGATGTGATTGAGAATTGGATTCTGGAACATCTTTAGTTTTCAATTTATTAAGTTTTTCATTAGCTTGTTTAATAAAATCTAGATCCTCTAAATTCATGATTCTTTTTTCAAGTTTTATATTTTTTGGTTCATACAAAATAGGTTTAAACACTGGATTAGGATCTATGGATTGTTTTGGGTTAAACAGTTTTAATTGTGGGATCTCTCGCACAGAGGATTTATTATCTAATTGTTCAACTTTACTAGCCATAGTAATTAACATTTGATTTGTATAATTATTATGTTGAATGACTTTATTTAAATCTTTATTTGTTACATCACCTTGTTTGTCTAAATTGTCTAGTTTAAAAGGTGAAGTTGTTTTCGCGTGAAGGATAACATGCTTTCTGTTTCCATGCGAATAAATTCTCTCTCGGGACATTTGTTGAAATGAATGAAAAATGAATTGAAGTGTAGTTTTTGGTTTTGCACTTCTGGGTTCATCATTCACAGGCGAAAATCATCTTCTGTGAAGCCTTCACAGAAAGCAAAACCTTATCAAACCCGCTTCTTTAAGCTTTCACCGGTTGTGCTATGGGCACCATTTTGGAAGATCAAAGGCTTCGTGTAAATGAGACGCAGTCGACATTTACAAAGAAGTGATCCAATAATTTCAAGTATCCTTATACAGACATCTACATCAATGCGAAGAAGAACATTCAATTGGTATTAGAGCCATGGTTTGGCAAATGTAAGAAGCATGGTAGGCTTAACTAAAATAAGAAAATATTTGTTTTGAATTTTTTCTGTGATCCTTCGTGTTTGCTGGTATGGGTAGTTTCACTGTAAGCTTTGCGAGTGGAAGCATTGGAACACTATATTTTGATTGTTTTTATAAATATCGTATAAGCCCAGTGTTTTTAAGGGTATAGGCGGTTGTTTGCATTAGTTTTGATTGAAAATAGAGGAAAAAATCACGTACAGTAGCTTTTGAAACACAAAGAAAATTTGCTGGAGAAGAAGGTATTGTGCAAGCGACGAAGTCGAGCCGAACCGCCTAAGCCGAGTTGCTTGAACCTGTGACAGGAGCCGCCCAGCTGCCAGCCGGCTACCCGTTTAACCTAAATAAAAACCCTAGGTTAAACTGGATTGGGCTATTGGATTCTTAGTTTAACCTTTTAGGTTTAATTAATTATTCTAATTAGAACCAAATAAATGACCCAATTAATATTAATTTTCAGCCCAAATAAACTAGTCCAATTAACAGGCCTATATTAGTTTAGTTCCAGGTTAATATTTAATTATTTAAACTGGGCCAAAGTCCTGAATAATTAATTAACCCACCAAACTCATTTAATTATTTCTCTCTCTCCATGAACCTTTATTTTATTATAGCCCAACAATTAAATATGCTACTTAAATAAAATAAATTCTATTTAATTTAAGATCAATTTCTTAGCATGTATTTAATTAGGACTTACGGTCTATATTGGGGACCAAAAGGCACATCGCCTTGGCTACTAAAATGACCAAAATACCCTTGTCATATAAAGCTGTATTTTGTATTTTAAATATTTTCTAATATCACTATAAGGAAATATTGACCCCAAGGACAATGTTGCGTTAGCAAAGTCTCCGACTTACAGGTGTAATGACTAAAATACCCCTATATACATCGCCGTACATTTAGAGAGGAAGAAGTGTACTAACACCTCTCTAAATGACATCTATCATCCTTAGGCCTCTAGTCCAATGATCCACGACTTCTTGAATTGTTTCCGCTATCCAAGAGAGTTACCCTAAAGTAAACATCCAAGTCATGTTTCTCAGGGTCCTAGATATTTAGATCATTCAGACAATCACAATGGGCGATATAGTATAGAAACTATCTTATACAAGTCTATCTTAACTAACTAGTCATACATACCCAACATGCAAATATATTGGCCGTATGATAGAACCTCAACTATAGCATATTAAAGTATATGCTTCCAGTTTTGTCAGACCACCAACTCATACTCAAATAGTAGAGTATTAGTCCACGCTGTAGCGGTAGTAGTCTATATTTCTATCATATAGTGCTTTAAGAAACCACTACTACAGGTCATGTTCTACGTATTTGAAATACGCTTATGTCATGAAGTGAGTGGACTACTCACTGGCTAAAGGTAAGTCATTCTCTATTTAGAATTCACAATATAATAACCTAGACATGATGAGATTCTCATTCTCATCAATCGATTAAGAACGAATGTTTATGTATTAAATAACTCGTGATCCATGTCTTACTGTGAAAGACCTCCATTCACATGGACCACTTACTTAAATACAATGGGTCTTTTCCAAACGTAATTGTGCACAAATAAAAATGTAAATTCACAAACAATTTCTAAAAATAAATTCTTTTATTAAAACATTTGATATTTACATTAGAAACTTAATCTAAGAGGGCATATCTCCCAACAAATTAATCTATGAAAAAATTTCTCAAATGGTATAAACCTTGATATAGAATTTTTATAGATTTAAATATTTTATTTTTGAGTTAAAAGAAAACTTAATTGAAATTTTCAAAAGAAATTTTCTAAGAAAACGCTTATATTAAAATACTAAATGTGAGAAGGGTTCCAACGGTCCCACGACTTCCATCACGATCCTTATTAGAGATTGTGGGTCCCCTCGCGTCACCTTAGGAGTGAACCCGTATAGGATGGGGATACCACAAAGATCTAGAACTAATGGATGTATACAATTAATAACCCGGGACACGTGCTATGATCGGCCATGCCAGCCCACGTTGGAGGTTATAGTACGAGGAATGTCCATAAAAAATAAAAAGAAACGGTTATCCTACGATGGAGTTATTTTCTAGATCATTACCTAGAAGGAAAATTAATTTGTGATGATTAATACACTTAATTTAGAAAACTGTTAATCTTCCCAAGATTAACAGTGTTGGAGGTTATAGTGCGAGGAATGTCCATAAAAAATGAAAAGAAACGGTTATCCTACGATGGAGTTATTTTCTAGATCATTACCTAGAAGGAAAATTAATTTGTGATGATTAATACACTTAATTTAGAAAACTGTTAATCTTCCCAAGAAGCTATGTTAGTTTTTTTAAAAGCCAAATTAATCATATTAAAGAGAATAGTGATAGGGTTAACTATTATCGAATGTAATTTGAGGATAAAGTCGCAAATTATTTTATTTTTTCACAAACTAAATTTTCTTTTATTTTCATTTTTTTTGAAATAGTTTGTGGAGGTTCTTTTAGTCATTTGGTCGTTATTCTCCGTGAGAATAAGCTAACAAGTCCAAATTATGTGAATTGAAAAAGGAACTTGGACATAATACTCACTGCTGAGGAATATAATTATGTCATCTTTGAAACCTGCTCTGTTATGGGAGAAAGTTCCACCGCTGAGGAGCGCGAGGCTGAAAAAGCATGGAAGAATGCTAACGAAATGGCTTGATGATACATGTTGCCCTCCATGTCTAATGTGCTTCAGTCTAAACATGACCACTGCATACGACATTAGCTAATTATTAGTCATGATGTTCATTGATAAGAGCCAACCCGTAAGACAGGAAGCTCTTAGGATGATCATAAACACTAAGATGGCTGATGGAGCATCAGTCAGGGAGCATATGCTCAAAATGATTGCTGTTTTCGAGGAAGCAGAAGTCTTAGGGGCTGTTATTGACCGCAAGAGCCAAGTGGACATAGTTTTCGAATCTCTGCCGGCTCTTTTACTCAATTCAAGTTGAACTACAACATGAATAAGTTAAACATAAGTTAACTGAATTAATGAAAGAGTTCCAAGTGGCAGAGAAGGTCATGAAGCCACAATCTAAGGCTATGATTACTAAGACTTTTTCTTCCAGAATTTGGCCCAAGCCCAAGAAGTTCAAGAAGAAGAAGAGAAATGCACCGGCCCAGCCTAAGAACCAGCCCAATAAGCCCAAAGGCAAATACTTCAAGTGCAGGTAGAAGGGACACTGGAAAAAGGAGTGTCCAGAACTTCAAGCCAAGAAAAACCCTATAGATATTGTTCTTTATCTAGAGTCAATTTCAATGGTTGGATCAACTTCTATTTGGATTGTTGATTCTGGTGCTACTGATCATATCTGTAACTCCTTATAGGGTTGACAAAGATAAGAAGACTCCAGAAAGGCGGGCGTGGACTACAAGTAGAGAATAGAGCACAAGTATGGGCCCTTGCAGTAGGAGAGCTGAATCTTGTTTTTTATTGTAATAAAATAGTTGTATTAAAGGATATTTTATATGTACCTAATTTTAGATAGAATTTTATTTCAGTTGTAAAGTTAATAAATTATGGATATTCTGTTTCTTTCCATTTTGGTATTACTATCAGTAGAAATGGAGAAGTTTTATATACAAGATACATGTATGGAGACTTATTCTTTTTAAATCTTACAAATAATCAAATAAATAATGCTCAATCTGAACCTTTAAATAAGAAGAGAAAGACCAATGTTAATAACTCATATCTTTGGCATCTAAGGTTGGGCCATATTAACTCAATCAGGATTAAGAGGTTAATCCATGATGGGCCATTGGGCTCATTAAGATTGGAAAGTAGGTCTCAGTGTGAATCCTACCTTATGGGAAAAATAACCAAAAGGTCATTCATTCAAAAGGCTGATAGAGCCAAGGAGATATTGAGTCTTATTCATACCGATGTGTGAAGCCCTTTGTCTACTCAAGCTAGAAGGGGTTTTGAGTACTTCATCACTTTCACGGATGATTGTACAAAGTTTGGTTATGTCTACCTGATGAGGCGCAAGTCTAACGGTAAAGTAATAAAAAACCTTACGATCGAATTGTGGTGGAGAATACCTCCTCAGTGAGTTCAAGGATTATATGGTATATCAAGGAATAGTATCTCAACTCTTTGTGCCGGGTACACCCCAGTAGAATGGATTAGCTGAGAGAATGAACGGGATATTAATGGAAATGGTCCGAAACATGATATCTCATGCTATTCTTTCGTTTTCTTTTTGGGGATATGCCTTGGAAACAGTGGCATACATTCTGAACTTGGTGCCTTCCAAGTCAGTACCTATGACACCTTATGAGATGTAGACTGAGCGTAAGCCACGTCTAAATTATCTTAAGATATGGGGTTGTTCAACTTTATGTATTGATCAAAGGAGATAAATTAGAACTAAGATCATAATTATGTATCTAAAAGGGACAAAAGGAAGTTACTTTTATCATCCTAAGGAGTAGAAAGTACTGGTAAGTACTAATGCTAGATACTTGGAGAATGATCAAAGTACTTTCACTAAAGGTTTAATAAGGTTAGAACTCGAGGAGAACTTATCTTTGAAATCAACTTCTTAAAACTCGATTATAGAATAAGAAGAGGTATAGCCTCAAAAACCTGTACAAATAGAGCTTCATCGTTGTGGGAGGGTATCTAGAGTTCCAGAAAGATGGACAGGAAAGGCTTTCGAGCTGGTTTCTGATCATTAGGAATAAGATCCCACTAGATACGAGGAGGCTATTGTTGATGCCGATGCAGATCTATGGCATGAAGTAATAAAAACCGAGATTGAGTCTATATATTTCAATCAGGTTTGAGATCTTGTAGCTTCACCTAAAGGGATAAAATCTATTGGGAGTAAGTGGCTATACAAGAGGAAGAGGGGAGCAGATGGGAAGGTGAAAACCTTCGAAATTAGGCTTGTGGCAAAAGGGTATATTTAGAAAGAGGGAATCGATCATGAAGAAACTTTTTTCCTGGTAGCCATGCTTAAATCTATTCGTATCCTCTTTGCCATTGAACGTCATTACGACTATGAGATATGGCAAATAGATGTCAAGACAACATTTCTTAATGGTCATCTTAACGAAGATATTTATATGTCCTAACCGGAAGGTTTTATTGCTAAAGGTCAGGAACATATGGTCTGCAAGCTTAAGAAGTCAATTTATGAACTTAAGCAAGCATCTAGAACATGGAACATTCGTTTTGACAAAACTGTAAAGTCTTACAGTTTCATTCAAAATGGAAATGAACCATGCATGTATAAGAAATTAGAAGGTATAAATGTAGTTTTTCTTGTCCTATATGTGGATGGCATTTTATCCATTGGAAATGATATAGGGACATTGTCATCTACTAATTGGCTGTCTAGTCAATTTAGTATGAATTATTTAGGAGAAGCCAGTTACATTCTCTGGATTAAGCTTCTTAGAAATAGAAAGTAGAGAATATTAGAATTATCCCAAACGACATACATTAATAAGATGCTGGCCAAGTTTAGCATGAACTCATGCAAGGTAGCTCTAATCCCTTGCAAACATGTGTTGTCTTTTTATTCTAAAGATTGTCCTAAGTCTCGAAAGGAAAAAGATAGAATGAGTAAGATTCCCTACACTTCGACTATGGGAAGTCTCATGTATGTCATGCTATGCACTAGACCAGATATCCGCTTTGCCATAGGCTTAGTTAGCAGATATCAGTCAAACCCTGGGAAGGTTCATTGGCAGGCTGTAAAGCATATTCTTAAGTATCTCAATGGTACGAAAGATTATATGCTGGTTTATAGGGCTAATGAATTGATTCCTACTGGATACACAGACTCAAATTTCTAGGTAGATAAGGATGAGAAAAAATCCACTAGTGGATATATCTTCACCTTATTTGGAGGAGCTGTTTCATGGAGGAGTATCAAGCAATCTTGTATTGCTGACTCAACCATGGAAGTCGAGTATGTGGCAGCTTCGGAAGCATCCAAGGAAGCAGTCTGACTCCGGAAGTTCCTTTCAGAACTTGGAGTTGTGCCACATATGGACAAACCGATTGTGGTGTATTGCGACAACTCTGGAGCAGTCTCACAATCCAAAGAACCCAAGAACCATAAGAAGGGGAAGTACATCTAAAGGAAGTACCATCTGATTCGGGATTTTATTTAGAGATAGGAAATCGTGGTGGAACAAATAGCCTCGAAGAACAACTTAGCAGATCCCTTCACCAAGCTTTTGGCTGAGAGAATCTTCAAGAGACACTTAGACGCCATAAGAGTGGGCACCTATGAGCTTTCTTAGTCTTTGAGTACAAGTGGGAGATTATTAGAATATATACCTTCTAAACTAGTTTATTTGATATAATTATCAAATTTATTAATAAAAGAGTTTATTCTCAAATTTTGTTTATGAATTTACATTTTATTTGTGCACGATTTTCATTTGAAAATGACCCATTATGTTTAAGTAAATGATCCATGTGAATGGTAGTCTTTCATAGTAAGGTATGGATCATGAGTTACTTAATACATAAATATTTGTTCTTAATCAATTGATGAAAATGAGAATCTCATTATGTATAGGTTATTGTGTTATGAATTCTAAATGGAAAATAGCCTACCTTTAGCCAGTGAGTACTCCACTCATTTTAAAGCATGAACGTATTTTGAATACGTAGAACAGGACCTGTAATAGTGATTTCTAAAAGTACTATTTAAAAGAAATCCAGACTATTACTGCTACAACGTGAACTAATACTCTACCGCTTAAGTATGAGTTGGTGGTCTGACGAAACTAGAAGCATATACTTTGATATACTGTAGTTGAGGTTCTTTCGTAAAACCGATATACTTGTACATTGGGTATATGTGACTAGTTAGTTAAGACAGACTTATACAAGATAACTTCTGCGCTATATTGCCCCTTGTGACTGTTCAAATGATCTAATTATCCAGAGCCCTGGTAACATAACTTGGATGTTTACTTTAAGGTAGTTCCCTTGGAAAGTGAAAATATTCCAGGAGTTGTGGATCAATGGACTAGAAGTCTAAGGATGATAGATGTCTATTAGAGAGATGTTAGTACACTCTTCCTCTCTAATTGCCCGACGATGCATATAGGGGTATTTTAGTCATTACACCTGTAGGTCGAAGACTTTGCTAACGCAACATTATTCTTGGGGTCAAATTTTCTTATGGTGATATTAGAAAATATTTAAAATGCAAAATATAGCTATTTATATAGCATGGGTATTTTAGTCATTCTAGTAACTAAGGCGATGCATCTTTTGGTCTCCGAAATGGCCCTTGAGTCCTGACAGATTTAGGTTAAGGAATTGGTCTTACTAATTATGAGTTTTATTTTATTTTATTAGTTTAATTTATTATTAGACTAAAATAAAATAAAAGACTCGAGAGAGCGTATTTATTTTATCTAGTTTAATTGGTTAATTAATTATTCAGGACCCAAGGCCCAAATTGAATAATTAGAAAATTAATCTGGATATAAACTAGATAAAATGTATAAAATTTTATATTGGTCTATTTGGGCTTGTTAATTATTTATTGAGCTGTTTAATAAAGCCCAAAAAATAAATAATTGAATTTTATTATTTATGGGTGTTCAAGCTCAAGAATAAATAATTTTATATGACCCAATGAATAAGATCAAGGGTAAAATAGAATTAAAAATAATTAATTAATTATAATTAAAAAAAATAACACGGGATGGATCCCCTGTTGTTTCACATGAAGGACGAACAGAAAGTATGGATGTTTTCTGTTATGCATGCGGATGGATTCTTTCTCGAGACATTTGTTGAAATGAATAAAAAATGAATTGAAGTGTAGTTTTTGGTTTTGCACTTCTGGATTCATCATTCACAGAGATGAAAATCATCTTTTGTGAAGCGTTCACAAAAAGTAAAACCTTATCAAATCCACTTCTCTAAGCTTTCACCGACTGTGCTACGGACACTATTTCAAAAGATCAAAGGCTTCGCATGAATGAGACGCAGTCGACGTTTACAAGGACATGATCTAATAGCTTCAAGTATCATTGTACAAATATCTACATGAGTGCGAAAAGGACCATTCAATCACAAAGGTAAATTTTTTATTTTGCTAGCATGCTTTCGATTTGATAATTTTTGCCATTTTAATCCTTCAGTTTCGAATCTCTATAACGTTTTCTGATTGCTTCCAATTATCAATCGCTTCCACTTTTTCCGAATCTACTTTGATCCATCACAACATGGCCCAAGAATGAAATGGAATCCAACTAAAATTCACACTTGTTAAACTTAGCATAAAGTTGATGCTCTCTCAACTTCTCAACTTCAAATGTGTTGCATGCTCTTCAAATTCTTGGAATATATCAAAATGTCATCAATAACAGTTACAACAATTTTATCCAAATATGGTAAAAAAAAATGCGATGCATTAAATCCACAAAAGTTACTGGAGCATTTGTCAATCCAAACGACATCATCATGAACTCATAATGACCATATCGCATATTAAATAGTATCTTTGATATATCTTCTTTATGAATTCATACTTGATAATATTCTTGCTGCAAATCCAACTTTGAAAAGCAACATGATCCTTGAAATTAATAAAATAACTCATCTATGAGTGGAAGAGGGTATTTATTCTTTACTGTCAAGTTATACAACCCTTGATAATTAATACACAATTGTAGGATTCCATCTTTCTTCTTCACAAATAACACCGGAGCTCCCCAAAGTAAAGTACTAGGTCAAATATAGCCTTCTCCCATCAATTCTTCCAATTACTCATTCAGCTCCTTAAGTTGCAACAGAGCCATTCGATATGAAGTTTTAGAATTGGGCTTGGCTCCAGGCACTAAATTGATAGTGAATTCCACATCTCGCGGAGGAGCCAAAGTCATCAGTTCTTTAGGAAAAATATCTGGGTATTTCTTTACCACCACTGTGTTCTCCATCATGCATTGATCCTTAAGCTTATTAATTAGATAAGTTAAATATCCTTAACAATCTTTCTTGAGAAGTTTAGGGGCCGTAGTTCTTGATATCAAATATTTTATCTCCTTCAACTGGTTACCTTTAATTTTCAAGACATCCTTTTGGGTTTAACAAATTGTACCACCTTATTCTTATAATCAACTCAAGCATGATGCTCAAACAACTAATCTATGCCTAGAATAAGGTCATAATCTTCAAAGGCATTACAATCAAATCTCCCACCAGATTCTCCTTTCCTATTTTGATTGCACATCCAGGTACAAACTTCCTAGCTTCAACCGATTTACCTAAAGGTGTGCTCACCAATAAAGTATAAGATTGTTCTAACCTATCCCATCCCAAATGATGTGCATAATCTTTATTTATATAGAAATGAATAGTACTAGGGTCAATTAATACATTTATGCTACAGTTTTGAATAGTAAGCTTACCTTCAACAACAACAAAATCTGCTCCTAACTCATTTCTATTGAACGCGTCTATTGTTTGCTCCATTTCTTCCATTGACTTTATTAACTAGTGGAGAGGGGTTCCTTCGAGCATCTTGCTGCATTTTCAAACACATATTCCTTAAGTAGTTGGGATCCCCGCAATTATAGTATTTCTAATGATTATTCTTATTTCAACAATCCTTTTCCATATGTCTTCTCTTTTTGCAACCATGACAAATTATTTCATTTGAAGCAATTCTCATCGGAGTAGTGCGATATTACTTTCCTTTGTTATTCCACTACATAATCTACCTATAAATTTTATAGTCGTGTCAAGGTTGAGACCAAAGGCTCAGAAAAGAACAGTAATCTAGGGATAGGTAAGAAAAGAAAATGGAGATCAATGAAGTCAGAATCTCGTTTACTTCCATATAGAGCTATAAATAAAATGAACATTTGTGGACAAAAGTTCATTCGTATTTGAATAAGATTCATTCGATTGATATTTGATTCAAATTCAAACAATAAGTTTAACTAATAAACGAACATAATCGAACATGTTCGCTCACATATTATATATTTTTAAAAATTAATCATATTAATTTTATTTTATGTAATATTGCAATTTATTCTTAATAAATCTTATATTATAATATTAAGATTAATTACATTATTATATATATATATATATAATATTATAATATTCAACTATTTTTATCAATTTTTGTAAATTTCAGAATTAAAAATATAAAATAAACGAATTCAAACAATTCGAATTCGAACATTAGTCAAGTTTTTTAAACTCAAACTTTAACAAACTCAAATATTATCAAATAATAGTTAAACGAACTTGAATATAAATTTGAACTCGATTAATAAGCGAATAAACTCGAACACTATTCGATTTTAATCGAATTCAAATTCGAAAATGTGATGTTCTATTCATTCGTATTCAAATACTCTATGTAAATCTTTCACCAAGTCTCTCATTTGATTTCATGTCACTTTTGCCACACACAAATTGTATTTTGGTTCCATTTTTTCTATATTAATGTTTGTGTGTATATACTTATGGTTACATAAATGTTTGGGTGTTTGGGTAGATGACATGCTATTTTGAAGATATGATTTTTCTTTATTTTGTTAATTTTAATTTTTCTTCATAAAATTATTTAGATTGCAATTATTTCTAGCACGCACATGATAGAAATTTGGTGCACTATATTATTATTATTATTATTATTATTATTATTATTGTTATTATTATTATTGTTGTTGTTGTTGTTGTTGTTGTTGTTGTTGTTGTTGTTTAAAATTTATAATAATGTAATTAATTTTGATATATTAAAGCTATCATCATCATTATCGCCATCATCATCATTATTATTATTATTATTATTATTATTATTATTATTATTATTATTATTATTATTATTATTATTATTATTATTATTATTATTATTATTATTTTCTCCTTTTCTTTTAATAGTGTTGTAAAGGAGAAGGTTCTCATAATCATCTTTTTTTTAAAAAAAATTTCTTTTTTGCTACGTAAGTTTTTAAATAACAATTTTTATTCATTTACAAATTAATGTTACTATTCACATTACTCAATATTTAAACTAATAAAACAAGAATTTTTACAAGAATTCCAAAGGCATAATTGGACCATTCAAAAAACTTAACAACAAAAGTATAAATTATCCTATATATCCACACTTTTGTGATGGTACTATCAACATGCATGCATGTTGCACGTGATGAATTTTCATTATCCAAGTTATATTGTTTATGACTTTTTTATATTCATTTTAATTTTTTCTCATATTCATTCAAACACACACACACACTCTCTCTCTCTCTCTCTTATATATATATATATATATATATATATATATATATGCAATTGCATGTTGAAATTTTATGTATTGTTATTTAAATAATTACTATACTTATTTTAACTCTTTTATAATTATTTGTTCTTTTTCCACTATTTTAGCTTTTTATCATTATCTTATATTTCTTTTTTGAGATTAAAAATGTTTTTCTTCTTTTTATTTTTAGTACTCGATTTATCAGTAGCAAATTATGAATATTCTAGATCTATTTCCGAGCATTATAGTAAATATTTGTTAGATAATAATTTTTATTTCGTTTACAATTCATTGTGACTTTCACAATAATCTATATTTGAATTAATAATTGAAGAAAATGCACATAAGTTCCCAGTGCAAATTAAACCATAAAAAAGGAAGAAATAAAAAAAAGTTATAAATCATCATGATCTCTATTATAATATTATCTTGATTCTCTACCTGGCTCTTGCAAATATGCTCCTTACAAGGGAAGAAGAATTTTAAAAAATAGGAAGTTGAGTAACCTCCCTAATTGTTATAAGAGTTTAGGTTGAATTGTATTTCTTCGATTATGTGGATTTAGAATATTAAGTATCTTGATCTGAATCGTGTTAAATGTGTTTTATGTGAATTTAAGATTGTTAGACTTATTCGAACCGTTCTCAAGACCATAACAACTAGGTATATTCACTAAATATATTTTCCAATTGAACTTTATTATTATTGTTTTGACCTCCTCCCCTGAGGAAAAGATTGAGATGGTTATTGTCTTCCTTTTTTAGAGAATCATAGATTGCAAAATTGGTATGAGAACTCAGGTTGAATTGTGTTTCTTTGATTGTGGATTTAGAAACTTAAGTATCTTGATTTGATACCAAGTTAATGTGTTTTTTTGAATTTAAGATTATTAGACTTATCTAAACTGCTAACAAGGCTATATTTAGTTGGAGAAAAGAGAAAAGCATTTTGGGTATTACTTACAATTTGTATGAGAAACATGTTGGAGAGAAACTTCGTGCGGATGAAGAAGAATCTAAATTTCTACAGGGATTATGGCTTAGTGGTCACATCCCTTGCAATCAAAGTACGTATTTTTATTTAGAAGCCTCTCTCAAAACTTTAAATAGGAAAAAAGGAATTATTCTCTCAAGGACTTCTTTCCAAAATAAAATTAATGCGATAAGCCTTTCAACACATTAAATTTGATTAGGAATCCTTGAGAAAAAAGAAGCATTGGTTGGCATTGCTTCCTCAAAATGTGGATATGCAATAAAATGAGCAGACAAAGAATATTTTCATGATTCAATGACTAAAGAGATTAACAGGGATACTTAGAAACTCTAGTGTTTTAGACAACCCCCTATGCTATGTTTATCTTTACAAGGGTGGAATTCTTTAAAAGAGTCTTGAGAAATTAATTAAGGAACAAATCAAAGAAAATTTAGATCGTAGATCAACTTCCGAGGCTAAGCATTATAAGTGTGTTTAGTAATTTTAAGTGCACAACAAAGGTCTTACTTTCTGCAATAAGATGATGTTCATTAGTGGGAGTATCAAAGGTGGTTCTACTACATTATTTGAATCAATCTATGGAAAGGCAAGCCATAAGTCGACCTCATAGGCTTTGAAAAAAGAACATTTTCATTTTCATTTTCAATTTGATATAATATGTTATTATTTCAATTTTATAACTAATATAATTTTGTTATATTTTTAAAGTTTTGTTTTAAATTACTATTATCGTATATGTTATAAAATTTTGATAGTGTCAGAATAAAATTTATACACAATAAATCTCTGACTATTATTTGTACAATAATTTCTTCAAACTTCTCTATTTCTTTTCTCTCACAATTTTCTTCAACAATTCTCTCACAATTGGTATATTTTTCAAGTTTGAGGAAGGACTCTATTTATAAAGCTCTTATTAGTGGTGTCTCCACTAACTCCACTAATATGTATTGGTGGTGTTAATGGTAGACATCCATATACATTTGTCCACTAATAGAATTAGTGGATTCTCCACTAATAAATTCACAACACTCCCCCTTGGATGTCAATTATATAAAGAATATGTCTCATTAAAACCTTACTAAATAAAAATTCAGTGAAAAAAAATATAGTGAAGGAAAAAAAATACACTATTCTATATGTCTGTTTATTACTCCTCCTGATGAGACGATCCATTGAAATATTTGAATCGACGCATGTCGATTTTATATTTCAACTTCTCAAATATTGCAATCGGTAAAGTCTTCGTGAAAATATCTGGCAGGTTGTCACATGATTGAATTTGTAGCACATCAATTTCACATTTCTTCTGAAGTTCATAAGTAAAGAAGAATTTTGGTGAAATATATTTTGTCCGATTTCCTTTAATATATCCTCCTCGTAATTGAGCTATGTAAAGTGCATTGTCTTCATAAGGAGGAGTTGGAATATCTCTTTTAGATGATAATCCACAACTTTCTCGGATATAATGAATCACTGATCTTAACCATACACATTCTCGACTTACTTTATGAATGGCTATAATTTCAACATGATTTAAAGAAGTAATTGCTATAAATTATTTTATAGAACGCCATGATATAGCAGTATTTCCACATGTAAATAGATAACTCGTTTGAGAACGTACTTTATGTGAATCAGATAAATAACCAGCATCTGCATAATCTATCAATGTTGGGTTGGTTTTATTTGAATAAAATAATCTGAGATCAATTGTACATTGGAGATATCGAAGGACTTGTTTAATTCCATTCCAATGTCGTCGTGTTAGTGAAGAACTAAATCTTGCTAATAAATTGACAACAAATACAATATCAGGTTGTGTATTATTAGTAAGATACATTAATGCACCAATTGCACTGAGATATAGTATTTCAGAACCAAGGAATTTTTCATCATCTTCTTGAGATCGGAAAGGAACTCTATTCATATCTAATGACCAGACGATAATTGGAATATTCAATGAATGTGCTTTATCCATGTAAAATCTTTTTAGAACTTTTGTTGTATATATTGATTGATGAATAAATGTTCCACTTTCCAGATGTTCAATTTGTAAACCAAGGCAAAATTTAGTTTTACCAAAATCCTTAATGTCGAATTATTTTTTTAAATAATCAATTGTTTCTTGGAGCTCTTCTGGAGTTCCAATAAGATTAATATCATCAACATATATAGCTAATACCACAAATTTAGAATCAGATTTTTTAATAAAAACACATGGATATACCTGGTTATTTTTAAATCCCGTTTTCAATAAATATTCACTAAGACGATTGAACCACATGTACCCAGATTACTTCAGGCCATATAATGATTTCTGCAACTTGATGGAGTAATTTTCACAAGGATAATATTTATATGCTTCAGGCATGCGAAATCCTTCGGAGATTTTCATATAAACATCATTTTCTAAATTTTCATACAAGTAAGTAGTGACAATATCTAATAGGTGCATATCTATCTTTTCATATACTGCCAAACTGATAAGATATCGGAGTGTATCAGTATTAACAATAGGAGAATAAGTTTCATCATAATCAATACTTGGTCTTTGTGAAAAATCTTGAGCTACTAATTGTGCTTTATATCGTACGATTTTATTATTTTCATTGCGTTTTTGCATAAATATCTATTTGTAGCCAACAAATTTTATACATTCTGATATTCGAACTACAGGTCCGAAGACTTCACATTTTGTAAGTACATTTAACTTCGATTGAATTGCATCTTTTTATTGTAGCCGATCTTTTCCATGCCAACATTCATCAACTGATATTGGTTCAAGATCATCATTATCCTGTATAACATCAAGAGATATATTGTATGTAAATATATTATCAATAACTATTTCTATCTGATTCTAACTTCTACCGAAAGTAGTATAATTGATCGAATTTTCAGTGTTACTTTCATTAACTTCTGATTTTTTGTCATTAGTTCTCTCTTGATCTTTATTATTCTTTTCTTCAATATGATCATCTAGATCATTTAATTCTCCTTTCTTTCGAGGATTTTTATCTTTAGAACTAAGAGGTCAGCCACCATTCTGGCGTGCTTTTGACTCAGTAGTTATAGGGATATCTTTTATTCTATTGGGACTTCAATTCGAATAGAAACATTCATAGCTGGAATATGCGATTTTGTTATTCTTCTAGAGTCAACAAAAACATTTTGGCATTTGATTTGCAATACTTTGTAAATAAATTATCTTTTGAATTTCAAGTTCACACGCGCTTGTACACGGATCAAGATAATTTAATGATATTGTCCAAGTAAGATCTTTTTATGTTGTTTATGTTCTCCCCCCCTAATTTAGGGAATAATGATTCATCAAAATGACAATCAGCAAATCTTGCTGTGAATACATCTCCTGTCAGGGGTTCAACATACTTGATCATACTTGATAATAGAGGGAGAATTATATTCAACGTATATCCCCTTTCTTCTTTGAGGACTCATATTTGTATGTTGGTTTGATGCAATTGGAACATATACAGCACACCCAAAAATTCTTAAATGAACAATATTTGGTTTTGAACAAAAAACTAATTACAAATGAGAGAATTTATTATAATTAGTTGTCCTTATACGTACAAGTGCTGCAGCATGTAAAATAGCATGTCCCCAGACAGATGTTGATAGATTTGTTTTTATTAATAATTGTCTAATAATTAATTGTAATATTTTAATAAAAGATTCAGTAAGACCATTTTGTGTATAAATATGAGCTATATGATGTTCAACATTAATCCCAATTGACATGCAATATGCATTAAAAGTATGTGATGAAAATTCACCAATATTATCCAAACTTATATTTTTAATTTGATAGTCAGGAAATTGTGCTTGTAATTTAATTATTTGAGTAAGTAATCTCTCAAACGTCAGGTTGTGAGTAGATAATAAATACATATGTGGCCCATTAGGATGATGCATCGATTAAGACCATAAAATATCTGAACGGTCTACATGGTGGATGAATAGGTCCACAAATGTCTTTGTGAATCCGTTCAAGAAATGTAGGACTTTCAACTCCTATTTTTACTGGTGATGGTCTAATAATTAATTTTTCCAGGGAACATGCAACGCATGAGATTTTTTCTGATGTCAATATATTTTTATTTTTTAATGGATGACCATGTGTATTCTCAATTATTCTTCTCATCATAATAGATCTCGGATGATCAAACTAGTCATGCAAAATGCTAAAAGTAGTAGGATCAGTAAACTTCTGATTTACTAGATAATGAATTTCAATTGTACATATTTTTACAAGATATAGGCTAGTAGAAAAAGATGGCAGTTTCTAATACAAATTTCTTACCCAAATTAATTTGAGTAATAAAAAGATACTCAATACCATTTTCCTTATTTGTTTCAACATGATATTCATTTATGCGAATATCTTTAAAACTTAATAAATTTCTTTTGAATTTTGAGAAAAATAATGTTTTATTAATATTAATTGTTGTTCTTTCAGACAACAATATGCTAGCTCTTCCGGAGTTTTCAATTACATTTGCACTACCGTTTATAGTATAAATATTTATTTATTCCATTTTGAGATAAGAAAAATATTTCTCATTTTTGAGTATAGTGTGTGTACTTTCACTGTCAATAATACATACATCATCATTAACAACAACTATCTGAACAAAAATATGTATATAGTGATATTAAGATCTTCTGGATTAATATCATCGTCGTCAGCATCATTCATTAAATGTTGAAAAAAAATTGCTTCAACATTTTTATTTTTTTTTTCAGTGAAGCTTGATATAATTCCACTAAATATTTGACCGTACGATAATTACATGACCAATGACCTTTCATGCCACATTTATAACACTTATCCTCATAATTTTCTTACATTTCTTTTTCTTTTCCCTTATTATCTTTTTTTCTCACTTCAGGTGGCCAGTATTTCTCACACCTTGATTATTATTGTAATAAGAAAAATATCGAGCATGTTCACGACCATAACTATGACTACGGCCACGACCATAACCACGACTACAACTATGACTTCTGCTGAAGTCAACAACATGCACTTCTGGGAGTGCTGTTGAGTCAGTTGGTCTGGCTTTATGACTTTTCAATAATAACTTTTTATTTTTCTTTACAATGAGAAGGGTAATAATTAAATTAGTAAATTTTGTATACCATTTTTCTCGATATTGTTGTTGTAGGACAATATTCGAGGTATGAAAGGTGGAGAATGTCTTCTCCATTATATCTTCTCCAGTAACTTTTTTTTCGCATAATTTTAACTGAGATATAATTTTATACATGATGGAGCTATATTTTATTCACAGTTCTAAAATCTTGCAACCTCAAGTGCAACCATTCATACTGTATAGTTGGTAGTATGATCATCTTCAAATGGTTAAATCTTTCTTTTAAATTTATTCACAGGACATATGAATATTTTTCGGTAAGATATTCCATTTTCAAATTTTCGTTGAGACGACAACGGATAAAAATAAAAGCTTTGGCCTTTTTTTGTGTAGATGCACTATTTTTTCTTTAATAGTTTATTAAGACTTTCAACATCTAGATACATTTTTGCATCAAGAACTCATGATATATAATTTTTTCTAAAAATATCAAGGATTACAAATTTGAATTTAGTAAGATTAGCCATAGGGATCAACAAATGCGTACCATTAGTCTTCTGATAGAGACTCGTACTTTTTGTCTTCTGGCTTTTGTAATAACAGACTCGTACTAATAATGTGTTATAAAATTTTGACAGTGTCAGAATAAAATTTACCCACAATAAATCTTTGACTATTATTTGCACAATAATTTTTTCAAATTTCTCTCTTTCTTTTTTCTCACAATTTTCTCTAACAATTATCTCACAATTAGTATATTTTTCAAGCTTAGAGAAGAGCTCTATTTATAGAGCTATTATTAATGGTATCTCTACTAACTCTATTAATATGTATTAGTGGTGTTAATAATGAACATCCATATATATTTATCCACTAAAAAAATTAGTAGATTCTCCATTAATAAATTCACAACAATATTTATTTCTTTCTCTTTTTTTTTTAAAGATTATTAACAAGTTTTCTTCTCTCTTTTGTTTTAGTACTCTATGTACGAGGAAGAAATTACGCACATTTCTCCTCTTTTTTTTTTTATTTGTTAATTTTGTTGGTTTGATGGTGAAGAAAATGTATTTATAAGATAATAATGTTATTACTTTCACAACTCAATGTATTTATTCATATTATTTTAAATCATTAAAAAAAGAAAGAAGCAAGGGTCAGACAGAGCTAACCCGAGATCAGGCCGTAGGAGTCCGTAGATGAAGATGGAGGCAGCACTCCCCACCTTCTCTCTCTAGCTTTCTCCCTACCGACCGAGAGCTCTTTCTCAAAGAATGTGCTGACTAAATTTTATTCTGACATCAGAGCCGTTAGTTTTGTATCTGACCCCAGTCTGGCGGGTCTTTTAAATACCCAAAAATTATAACTTTGTATTTTTTATTTCTTTTGCTTTGAAGAATTTTGTTTCGCTATTTGTTCTCTGTAATTCTTGCTTTGTTCGCTGCCAATGTCATGAATTTCCATCCCTTTTCAGTGCGTCGATGCCTAATTTTTGGAAAATTTTGGCGATGACATTTTGTATTCGGTTGATTCCACCGAGAATTTCCAGCAGAAGAATGTGCTTTTCGAACCAGCTTATTAGTTTTTCAGCATCGTCTGCTGCTAATATCTTGAATACTGGTGAGGAAAACGTTGCTCCGGAATTGAATTACAATGAATTAAATCACAAAATGCAGATGTTTGCTACCTCAGGGTTCCTTCCCGAAGCTTTGGATGCTTTGATTTTTATGAGGTCAGTGCCTGGAAAACCGTCAGTTTATGATTTTAATTCATTGATATATTGTTATTTGAAGTCTGTAAATGTGTCCGTAGATAGCCTAATTGGAGTCTATAATGGGATGAAAGAGTTTGGTCCATACCCAAATGCATCAACTTATAACACACTCTTGAATGGGATGCTTTCACTTGGACGGTTGAAAGATGGGATTGTTTTTGCAGAGGAGATGTGTTCAAGCGGGTTTGTGCCCTCATTCACTTGTGCAACTAAATTGTTGAAGAAATCACTTCGCTTAGGGACATTGGTGGATTCAATAACCGTATTAGACTTAATGTTCAGATTGAATTATGTACCTACTGAACCGTCGTTGGATAATTTAATTCTTGCTCTTAGCAAAGCGGGGATGGTAAGAGAGGCCTTTTTGGTGTTCTCTGTCCTTCTTAGAACGGGCCAATTTCGAGGATCTTATAATTATAATCATATTTTGTGGGCTTTGTGCAAGTCGTGCAATATTAATATTGTGTTGGCCTTTTTCTGTAGTTTGAGCAAGATGGGTTTTGTACATAGTGTTTGCACATACACAGCTTTGGTTTATGGATTTTGTAGGGAAAACTTATGGAGTGAAGCCTTTCGATGTTTTGATGAAATGAAAGCTGATGGATGTAACCCTAATGTGAGAACTTATACTACTGTTATCAAGTTTCTCTGTAATCATGGTAGGATTGATGAGTCATTGGGCCTCTTGGATTTAATGAAGAAAAATAGATGTGATCCTGATTTAGTTACATACAATATTGTTCTTCATGAACTTTGTCTTCAGGATAAGCTTGTTCAAATGCATGAACTTTTTCGGGTTATTGATAAAGAGGGATTTTCTCCTGATCCATATAGTCATGCTGCCTTGGCTGGAGGCATGTTAAAGAGGGGGAAGCCCAAGATTGCATTTGCATTTTTGGTTGACATCATCTCAGGGAGCTGCTTAATGGACACAGTGTTGTATAACATATACTTCCATACTTTGTGTTGTCTGAACAGATCAAGAGAAGCGTTGTGCACGATGATGTCTTTGATGAAATTGGGTTTTAGGCCTACTAATGTATCATATAACACAATTTTGAAGGGAATTTGCAAAGCTGAAAACATTTATGATGCTTTGAAGTTCTTTGAACACATTGATTGGTTCAGGAATGGACCTGACTTGATATCCTTCAATACAATTTTGTCTGCAGCATGTAAACAGAGAAATTATAAGCTAATACATCGGATTTTGTACGAAATGAAATGTATAGGTTTTAGGCTCGATATTGTAAGTTATACTTGTCTGATTCAGTACTATTATTCAGTTCGGGGTGTTTCAGAATGCTTGAAGCTTTTGAAGTCCATGATCAATGATGGTCTTGTTCCCACTTTGCTGACTTTGAACACTCTTATGGGAGCTCTTTGTAGAAATGGATTGCTGGGAGAAGCTCTAAGGGTATTCAAGTATCTTATGATCTCTGGAGTTTCACCTGATATTACCACATACAATATTCTCATTCGTGCTTCCATTCAAGAAGGCAATAATTCGGTTGTACATCAGCTAGCAAGGGATATTTACAGCCAAAAACTGAATCTAGATCTCATAACCTATCAACATTTAATATTTGTCCTTTGTGATGAAGGAAAGATATCATCCGCTCTGCAGCTAAGGTATCAGATGGTTAACGAAGGGATTCCTCCTACTATTTGCATTTATAATACGATAATGGAGGCAATGTCTCAACAAGGAAAGTTTAGGGAAATCATCGTATTATTAGAAGAGATGGAAAGGGAAGGGTGTGAGCTTAATGCTGCTTCATTCAAGATTCTAAATCGTGCAGTGAAGGATGGTCAGATGAAGGGGTTTCCCAGGACAGCAAAACTTTTGCGGCTTATCATGGATAAGGCATATGGCAAGAACTATATAATTTGAGGGAGACTTTATGGGATACCAACAAAGACAGAGCTTGCAGGTCTGGTTCAATCTGGCAAGAACATTTTGACCATTTTTCTGGATTCTGCTACATCGAACATAATTTTTGATACCAATTAAGTGTTTTGTTCCTTTGCATCCACTGTAAGATAAAATCAAATTTCTTGGAGACCTGACTCAAGTTTCACCTGACTCTAGAAGTTAAGGAACCCAAGAAAGCATGAACTTTCACTGGCAACCATCGGTTGAGATTACATTTCTGATATAACAATTTTCATACACTTACCTGTAGATGGTTCAGCATGTCAACTGTAGCATCAAGGTCACCTTTGTTTGCAAAATACACATCAGAAAAAGACTCATCTGAAATGCTGATGCCAAATCCATGTCAAATTCCTCATCCAGAATTGCCTTATCTGATTTAGATGGATTAAATGATGAAGAACTCTGATTTCTTGAACAGCATGGCCTTTCAGTTTGGAATTTTCAGCAGAAAAATCATCATCACGTGTATCTATTGTCCACAGGATCCCAGGATTGAAGGGAGCCGAAAGGTAAAACAACATTTTCCATGCTGGAAGAATTTGCATCTTCAATTAATTTCTTGATTATAGAATATTTTGTCTTCTTTAAGCTATGTTAAAAAATTTTGAGCTGGATAACCTGATTAACAGAACTCTGATGGCTTAGTATAATGTTAGAATCTATTGTCCGTCGATAACTTCAAGGAATCCTCCATTTCTTTGCACTAGTTAAAGTGCTAGTTTCATATGTTCTGGAGTTAAAGAGGCCTTAGGTTAAATCTTGCTATTTCCTACTATGATATTTAAACATGCTTGAATTGTGTAAAAGTACCTTCCCAGTGGAACCTACAGTCTTGGCAAATTTGGTAGTTAGCATCCTCCCATCTTCAATCTATGGCAAAATGATTACTCTTTTGTTAAGACAACAGAAGTTTTGGGATGGGAGAGTAATGCGAACCTAGGAATTTGCCGCTTTCTTTTCTTATTGTGATGATAGGCCCCAACGGCATTGCTTCTCTTCATTTTTTCATCTACCTTAACTTTTTTTTTTGTGCTAGAAAAAGATGACCAAAAAGGCAAGTGTTTTTGAAATAATATTGTTGCCTTCTTTATTGCATATATCCACAGCCATATCCATTGTAATGACTCAAGTATGTCATTGAAACTGTTATCTTTTGGGTTATGTTTTCAATTTTTTAATATGCTTCCATTCATACAAATTTGGAAGTTCTATCTGGATGCTATACATGGCTTTTTGTAGGACATCTCTGCCAGTCTGTTTCCGTGCCCAGCGAATATTTTTATACAATGCAAGTGGCTGGTTTGGGAAGGTTCCTGTAGAAGCTTCTGTAGATTTTGGTATTGATCAAGAGCAAGGTTGGAATTTCATCTTATATATCAGGTACTATTATGTTCAAAGCGTTGATATTAGTTTGGTTTGGATGATTCAATCACACTTCGTACCATATATGCTTTACCGTAAGATGTTAAGTACTCCAGATATGATTCATGGATGCTGTTTGAGTGTCATTGAGACTATGTCTTGAGCTCACAAGTAGACAAACTATTTGGAGTTGAAATTTTCTCTGGACCTTTCATTGATAGAAATTTCACAAGTTGAATGCTGTATTTTCTTGGGAAGGAATTATGCCATTCAGAAGGAGAGAGAAGGGAGTGCATTGATGCCATGTGAGTGGACTTGTGTTCTGTACTGGAGATGTAAGATATAATACAACCAGCGTAAATAGCACCTGAACAAGAATAGAAAAATGTCTGATGCCTGACATCTTGCACTTTCCTTTTGAGTAGGTAGCTACAGTTGTCATTCCTTGAGTGCTGATTTATGGAAAAGAGCTTTTCCTTGGTTTGTGGATGGATATATTTGATATCTAAAGGTTTGATCTTTTCAACTATAAGAAGATCACCACCATCTTGGAATTCTTTGCCTCATCCTTCTGTGATTACTCTTCCTTGTATTTCCTGACATGATTATCATAACAGTTAGATTTATGTTGGCCAGATTGGAATACAAAGTTAAAAAAGGATAAAGTCGCTTAGTTATTCTACTATAGGCTTATCTATTTATTGAATGGAATTCAAGCCTGAGTACCCTTTCGTATTACTTGCTAAACACAACCTTTATTTTTCATGGAAGTTGGGCCACGAAAGGAATGAGAAATAAGTACACATATGTTAATCAGAAAATAGTGAGTGCAGCTATCTGTAAATGATGGAATGGACATTCTAGGTTCGAATATACCAAGAATGTCTCAAATGCTCAATAAGTTTTAGTAGGGAACTAGATAATGGCCGCCTAAATATAGTTTCTAACACTACTTATAGGAAGCGATCATATCTGATAAGGTAAAATAACTAGTGGCTTTAGAGAAACAAAATTAAGAAAAATAACAGAAAATAGTGCCATGTTATTCTTATCCATATAAAGTTTTATATCAGTAGTAGGGGTTGGCCTGGTAACGAATTAGATGAACTGCATTCTTCTTGTGTTTTGAGCATTACTGCTTTAAAGTTATGACAATGAAGGATATAGGTTCCTTTGGTAAGTGACGCTTATTGAAAGGCCTACTATAATTGCATTAATATATGGAAGACTACCATTTGAAAATTAGGATCTTGGCAAGACAAGAAGTGTTAGTACACATGTAGGGGAATTAGTATTGCAGCAGGTTGTTATTCTGTGACCGATGATGGGTAGTAGCCACATTTGCATGTATGATATACATGCAAATTGACAGAAAATTGCATCCCCACCCTCCCCACATGCACGCACCACACCCACTCCAAACACAAAAAAAAGGGGCGCACCCGTGGTAAGTACGATAAGTAAAAGGACCATCTAATTCTTTTTTGTCTTCTTGGTCGCTTAGTTTTCTTAAGTCCACAAGGTAATCATGTGCTTTGTTATTCGTTCCTCAGGTTCCTTCTGTTGAAGTTAATGCATTGATGAAAACTTTCAAAAGGAAGCCTTTGTTGTTTCTGGTATGTAATCTTATTGCTCTAGCTTAATTGCATACACATCTTGAATGCAACTTCTGGAGGAGCAAAATGTGAAGTTCTTTGTGTTATTTTAAAACCAAAGAATACAAAGAGGCCTCCCAAGCACTTAGATTGGACCAAAGCCGAAACTAAATTGAACTTTTAGGTCTAAGGATAATATTTTTGGAAATAAGACCAAAACCATGTAGCCCAGACACATTATCTTTCTAGGTTTGGTTTGGTTTGAGTTCACCAAACAAAACACAAATATAGAGTATTGGAAATTCTATATGTCCACCAAAAAAAAAAAAAGGAAGCTACGAAGTGGGTTAGAAATATTGGTGGAAGAGTTTCAATAGATGAAATAAAGAATCATAATGTTGGTATGTTTCATTTAAATCATAATAAGATAAAAGGACAAGGGAAAGAAAAATTGGCATCTTTTCGTGCATCACATATTTAAATGTTTGCTGAAGGATTGAAAGACTTCTTTGTTATTTTTTTTTGTTCATAACTGCAGTTAAAAAGACTTCACTCCAGGCCCAGCTTTTGGGAATTCTGTTGCAATCCTAAATGAATGATTCTTGTCTTTCTTTGAGTCTTTTCTATGTTACACAGAATCTGTAAAGATTGGTTTGGTTCGGTTGGGGAGGGTATTTTTGTGTTTTACTCAGAGAGGGGGAAAGAATGGTGGAGAGTGCTATGACAAATTTAAGAGAGTTTTGGAGAAAAAGTGTATGTATTTCTTGGTGGAGAATTCCCCTTGTATACTAATTACAAGCTGATTTCTAGCCCCTAAACAAGCTATATACAGATTTCTAGCCCCTAAAAAAGCTATATACATATTTGTTACAAATTAATTAAGAAAAACAACACAAAATCTGTTGGCTTTAAATGGCCAGTTACAAGGCTGAAAATCAGTCATAAAATTAGCTAATTAAATCAACATAAAATCAGCTAATAATCAAGCATAGAATTAGCTAATTCTTCTAACATCTCCCTTCAAATTAATGCGGGTAAGTCGACAAGCATCAATTTGCCAACCAGAAAATTATGCTGCTAATGGGTCATGGGTTTGGTGAAGATGTCCGCAAGCTGTAGAGTGGTGGAAATATGAGGTAGGGAAATAATCTGACGGTCATAGGCTTTGCGGATGGAGTGGCAGTCAACTTTGATATGCTTTGTGCGCTCATGGAAGATAGGATTTGCGGCAATTTGGATAGCGCTAGTGTTATCAGTGTGTAACGGAGTTGGTTCAATGGGCAGGAAACCAAGTTCAGTGAGCAGACCACATAGCCAAATGATTTCAGAGCATGTAGTGGACATGGTACGATATTCGGCTTCAGTGGAGGACTTGGAGACATAGGTTTGTTTCTTGCATTTCCAAGATATTAGAGCATCACCAAGGAACATGCACCATACTGTGGTAGATTTCCTAGTGTCCGGGCAACCTACCCAATCATCATCACTATAGGGTTGTAAGTGGAGTGAAGAACCAGTAGGAAAAAACAAGTCACGATGAGGAGTGTCAAGGATGTAGCAAATAATGTGGCGGACTGTAGAAAGGTGGAAATGTCGAGGAGACTGCATGAACTTGCTAACAGTGAGATATCTAGTCGGGTAATGGTTAGGTCAATAAGACTATCGATCAACTTCCAATACAAATTAGCATCCAAAAGAAGCTCTCCTTCGTTAGCGAGATATTTAACATTAATTTCCATTGGAGTGGTAGTTGAAGAAGTGTTGTTAAGGCCAGCTAATTCTTTGAGATCCTGAATGTATCGTTGTTGATTGACAAAAATACCTTGAGGTCGATGATACACTTCTAACCCCTAGAAATAGGTGAGTGGACCAAGATCTTTAATGTGGAAAGTGGAGTGCGACAATTTCTAAAGCTGATATATGGCCTCAACATCAGAACCAGTGAAACAAGGAGAACACCAATGCCTCTGGATGTCCGTTGGAGAAACGGAGAGGAATCATATCGACTCTAAGTAAAAGAGAACCTAAGGAGAGTGGACCGAAACTTTTCAAACCATACACGTGGTGCCTGCTTTAAGCCATAAAAGTTTGCAAACATCATGTGGAGAGGAAGTAGGCATACCATAGGGAAGTTTGATGTAGACTTCTTTCTTGAGATCACCATGCAAGAACGCGTTCTTGACATCCATGTGAAGTAAAGGCCACGATTGGGATATAGCAAGGGCTAGGAGTGCGGCATTGTTAAGGGCGCTAGGAGCCTCATATCACCCAAGGCGCAATCTAAAAGAAGCGCATGCTTTATAAAATAAGGCATGCACACACAAAGCCAAATTATGTATATCATATAAAATAACTCTGAAGAGCTTTCTAATTTTTTTACTCTAATATATCCTAATTCAATTTTTAATTTAGTTTAAATCTAAGTCTATCCAAAGGATGCAGTAGAGGAAAATTCACATAAACGAGTAAAAATCATCGTCACTAATGTCAAACTTCATGTTCGCGTTTTCTTTTCCTTGTTCAGAATCACAATCTATATCGTGTTTCATTTCATCTCTTCAATGGCTAAAAATTTTCTTTTAGATTTCGATTGTGATCTGGTTGGTCTTAATAGTTCTCCAAGACCAACAGCACTTGCCACTACACCCCAAGTCAGCTCATCATCCTCAAACACCAATTTATCCTCTTTTACCTCTTGTGCACCCATTTTCTACCAACTTACCTAGTAAATTGTGGCTTCTTTTGATTACATTTGAGATATTAAATTCAATTACCAGATCTCAATCACGTCTTTTTGAGTACCAAAATTTGAAAATTAATACCTTTTTTTTTTTTAAGGAAACAATAGAAAACCAACAATTGCTTTGATTAGGTGTGACTTTTTAGCACCTTGGGCTTCAGAAAAAGGTGCAAAAAAGCGCAAAAAAGCCTTGCCTAATTGAAGGTGCCTCACCTTGGACTATGAGAAGTGCAAAGGGGCTTTGGGGTTGCGCCTGGGGGCCTAGGCGTGCGCCTTAACAACATTGAGTGCGCACAATTGTCATTTTAGCAACTGGTGCAAAAGTTTCTTTATAATCTAGACCATATTCTTGCTTATTTCCAAGAACCACCAGTTGAGCTTTGTAATGATCGATGGAGCCATTAGATCGAAGCTTGATAGAAAACACAAATTTACTGCCAAGAGGTTTCATAGAGGGAGGTTGGGGACAACTTCCCAAGTTTGGTTTTCTTTAAGTGCAAGAAGTTTTGTTTCAATAGCTTTCCACCAACACTCATGCTTTGTGGCCTGTTTATAAGAGGAGGGAATAGGAATAGAAGGCAAGGTAGCGGTCAAGGCTGCGGTTGGGGAGAAACCATACCTATCTGGGGGTTTATTAATTCAAGTACTGTGTCGATGAGGGGCAGGTGTTGTTGTTGTAATAAGATCAGCAACATGGGAAGGAGCTTAAGGGGGCTCTAGAGAGACGGAAGTAAGACTAGGATGGGTAGGGGGACGCCTTTGATACACCAAAAGTGGTTTTGTGTTGGTGAATCTGCATTAGATAGTAAATAAAGGGAGAATAGAAAAGGAAGGAGAAATAGGATCGTGATGAGAGAGGAAAAAATATTGATTTTCCAAAAAAATCACATTCCTAGAAATGGGAATAAAACACAGATGGGGATCATAACAAAGAAAACCTTTTTGATACACAGAATATCCTAGAAAAGCGCATTTAATTGATTGAGCAGTCAGTTTTGTGCGCTGTGTACTGGGAGATGAACATAACAGACACAACCAAAGGTACGAAGGTTAGCATAGTTGGGAGCATGACCAAATAATCGAGTGAATGGAGAGACATTGTTCAATTAGGGAGAAGGCAGTCGGTCAATGAGATGGACAGCAATGGAGTGAGCTTCACACCGAAACTTGGTAGGTACTGAGGATTCTAATAAAAGGGTGCGGACAATATCAAGCAAATGGCGGTTTTTTCTTTCAGCCACCCCGTTTTGTTGTGGGGTTGAAGGACAAGTCCTTTGAGAAATTATGCCATGAGCTTTTGGAATTCCTGAAACAAATGATACATGTATTCACCCCCATTATCAGATCGAAGGATTTTAATTTTGGCAGAAAATTGGGTTTGAACATATGCATGGAAAAGTTTGAATCCAGAAAAAAATTTCATTTTTAGAATGAAGAAAATAAACTGAAGTGAAATGACTATAGTCGTCAATAAAAGTAACAAAATACATGTAATTAGCATGAGAGGTAACATGTGCCATGCCCCACAAATCACTATGTATTAGTTCAAAAAGCTGGATCACATTAGGTGTGTGAGTAGGAAAGGGCAAAGTTTTACTTTTACCAAGTTTACAAGAATTGCAATCAAATTAGACAGTGCTGAAAAAAGGTGACTTTTTATTCCCAAGTAAACCACAATTAAGCAAATTATGAAGGACAATAGAGTTTGGATGCCTAAGGTGTTTATGCCATGCTCGGTAATCAACATGGGCAACATTACATGAGACAATAGGAGATAAAAAACAAGAAGACAAAGGAAATTGGATAGGAAAAACACGTCCGACTTTAGGACCCCTTGCAATCATCTCCGCTGATTGTTGATCCTCCATAACACAATCAGATTTTGAAAATTCCACTTTATGGTTATTGTCAATCAACTAACCAACGGAAACATGGCAATGTTAGGGAAGACAAAAACATCAGTTAAAGAAGAAGAAATATCAGCAGTGGCTATGGGCAAACGATTGCCATTAGCAGTGTGAATCTTAAGATTTCCATAATATTTGTGAACATTTTTCAAGAATTGAGCATTATTTGTCATATGATTGGATTCCCCCAAATCACAATTCCAAGTAGATGAGGTAGAAAAGGGTTTACCTGAGAGTCCTAGAGCAGAAAAAGCAGAGGTAATAATTTTTTGAATCATTTCAAGGGTCACAGTTTGAATAGGATTTGGAGCATTTTGTGTTTGGGTTGATACATCCACAGAACCATTAGAACTAAAGAACTGGTTAAGGCAGCATATGCCACTACAGATGTCTCAGGAGGTCGAATGCGGCATTCCGTGATGATATGGCCATCGTTTTTGCAATAGTTGCGGAACTTTTGGAGAAAATGACCAAAACCTTTGCAACAAAATCATTGAACATTACTCATATTTGTGCCTCTGGGCTTATCTTGTGCTGCAAAAGCCACTAGAACATAGGTAGATTTGCGTTGTTCTGTGACTGTGTGAGTGAGAAGTCAGTGCTCTTCTTGAAGCAACTCATTGAGACATGCATCCGAGGAGGGAACCGGGTCTTGATTCATAAGATTAGACCTGGCACCTTCAAATTCAGATCTCAATTTCATGAGAAATTGGTCCCTTGTTGTAGTTTCATGGACCGATTGAACAATACTAAGGCCTTCATCAGATAAGGTAGTGTAGATGATATCAGTATATTGAGCCCAAAGATTCGTAAAACTAGAGTAAAAATCAGAGATAGAAAGATTGTCCGGTTGGAGAGTGGATATTTCATGTGCAAGCTGGAATCTACGAGCTGTGTTTTGCTGGCTATAAAGTTTCTGTAAGTAAGTCCACATCTCAGCTGCAATCTTAAAAGGTCGAAGATTCATGACAATATAGGGTTCGACGGGTCCTAGAATCCATGCCATGATCTGAGCATCCTTAACCTCCCACTTGGCATATTCATCCTTTTTGTCAGGAGTAGGTTTACTTCCATCAACATGACCCCATAAATCTTTGCTTTTAACAAATATCTTGAAATGGAATGCCCAAGTAGAGTAGTTTTTGCCATTAAAACGAATCAAGGAGTTGTACTTGTTTGAAGACATGGGGCTTTGGAAATCAAGATAACTAAGAACAATAGATTGAACAAGGGCTATGGACATTTAGAGACGAGTTTCAAGATAACTAAGAACAAGGGATTGAACTAGGGCTATGGAAAACAAGAGACTTGGCTTATCTTAGACTTGAGAACAAAAAGATCTCCTTGCATTTGAGCGTAGTAGCCCGTTTCTTTACTAATGAATCCTTGGCTGTGAACCAGATCTTCGTTGCAGTATTGAATAAAATAAAAGCCCTCTCGCTAGTGTTCTCATCTCTGTGCTGAATGATTGAGCTACCCTGACTGAACTACTGAGATTGACTGACAAAGGAACCCAGCTCTCACAAACCTAGCTATTCTACTTAATTACTGACATGCTACCTATTCTAGTGCGCTAGGTAGGATAGGGGGACAAGACCTACATTGCTATACCTAAATCAGTTTGACTTAATGCTTGCACTTGGACTTTTCTCCCAAGCTTCCTTCTATGCTGAAAGAAGCGGATAGGCAGGCAACAAAGAAGAAGAAGAATGGCTAGGGACATTGTAGTAGCAGTCCTAAGACTGATTGAAGAAGATGGCATAGGATGCTCGACTTCAGTTGCTGGTGCTATAGGTAGGAGAAAATAATGGCAGGATCAGTCCCAGGGCAAACAACCCTCCTCCAAGAAGAATTGTGCTATCCCCACCCACCCCCCTCCTCCGATCCCTATAGAGCGAAAGAGCTGCCTGGTGATCCCTAGGTTGTAGCAGAGTTTCCAGATAAGTAGGGCTCTGATACCATGACAAATTTAAGAGAGTTTTGGAGAAAATGTGTATGTATTTCTTGGTGGAGATTCCCCTTATATACTAACTACAAGTTGATTTCTAGTCCCTAAAAAAGCTATATATGGATTTCTAGCCCCTAAAAAGGCTATATACATCTTTTACAAATTAATTAAGAAAACAACACAAAATCTGTTGGCTTTAAATGGCCAGTTACAAGGCTGAAAATCAGGCATAAATTTAGCTAATTAAATCAACATAAAATCAGCTAATAATCAAGCATAGAATCAGCTAATTCTTCTAACATGCTAAAGATCTGTAAGTGGTTGACCATTAAGCCTGTGTGGTGGACCTGTTCGATTTTAGGCTCTTGTAAAACTAGCAAAAGCACAATCATAGGTACATTACATTTTGGTTTGTCCAGCAGCTCAGATTGGAGACTGTAGCATTCATCTGAGGCACTAAAACCAGTTACTGATGGCTTTTAAATCTCATAGGAAGTTTTGGAACTGTAATTTGAAGCATCAATTTTATGCTGTATCCTGGAAATCTGCTTCTTGTTTCATAGTTCTCTCTCTTCCCTTTTTCTCCTCTAGGGAGTTCAGTGTATGTCATTTCTCATCTTTTCATGGAAAATGTTTCTCTAGACCATTTTCTCCCCTTGTATACCAAAATGCAGAATGCATTCGCCTTTTACAGTTTTTGATCAGTAGGAGGAACTTGACTTCGTATTGTATTTTCTTTTATTAGATTACCATTTCTGAGATTTGAGGTTTTTCATCTTTGTTTTCCTACTTCAGTTAGCCAGTTCAGTCACAGCTGTGTTCAATTGTCAAGGCCCTTTGGATGCTCCTATCTTTGTGGGGAGTGCACTGGTCTCAAGGAAAATGTCTAACTTTGCATTTGATGTTCCTTCATCAGTTGCATATGAAGCAATGATGAAAAATAAAGAGGCTGGTGGCTAATTTTACTTTTAACATGGATAATTGTGTAATTACTTGAAAATAACTTGTGAATATTAAATTTCAGGCTTTAATTTCATTCTTCTGTATTGAAATTCTCTTCATTCATGATGGGATAGATGTTTTGTCTGGCAGGTTGCTGATTTGTATGTACGAGCCAACGTTGTTGATGGTGGTGAAATTCATGGAGCAGGAAATGCAGGGATATGCCCTGAGGTTTTTGTTTATTAGACAATCTTCTTAGTGTGAACAAGAAATAAAGTGCATCAACATGTCTTTGGCTTGAACATGAATGGGCTCTATCACTTGGATTTTCTTTCATTGAACTTTCTGTGTCATGCTCAACTGTGTTTTTCGGTTTTGAAGTAAAGATCTTTAATCTCGTTGGGTGAGTTTGATGACATGTCAATGGATGTGAACTTTTCAGGCAATTTATGCTTCAATAAAATTATGCGTTGTTATATACCTGGTTATCTTCAACTAATGCCACTTGAGTTGGGGGATCTAAATGGAGAAACAAAGCTTTCTGGGTCATTGTTGAGATCGTAAGATCATCATGGCTTGTCTTTGTTTTTTTGCACATGAACAATAATCTTTGCTTAAATGGACACACCTTTGCGTGGATGGAAATTCTGATAGATTATCTTTGTAATTTTAGGAGATTTGACATAAAATGGACTGCAACAAAAGCTGAAGGATCACTAGCAGATGCTCGTGGAGATATGATAATTTCACATGATTACATAACTGTGAATTCTTCATCAGTGTTGTACACAAAAGCTATAACATCATATGGTGATGAGTATTGGTTAAACCAGAGTGATTATGATTCAAAGGTTTCCCTGCCTGTGATTGTTGAAGGAGTTGAGTTGGATTTACGAATGCGTGGATTTGAGTTTTTCAGCAATGTCTCTTCCTTTGCTTTTGATTCTTTGGGGCCCAGGCATCTGAAGGCAACTGGAAGAATTAAGTTGCAATGAAAGGTTATGAATAGTGAGCAAGTTTTGCATTTTGAGAAAAATCTCGGACCTAAGGAGGGTGGAGATGCATATACTCTTTCTAGTGCATGTCAATCTCAGGTCTCAAACTCAATCAGTTAATGGTGGCACCTCAGTTGGCTGGTGTATTGAGCATCTCACACCTGGGAATTAAGGTTTTGATTTACAGATATCCTTAAGAAAGATGTTTCTTCTTTGGTGCTTAAATTTTTCTGCCCTGTTTAATACCATTTTACATTTCAATGTTTTCAAACAAGTTTATGTTCGTATAGAAAGTTGAGGAACAATTTTTCAATTTTTTTCTTCTCTTTCTATTAATTTTGATTCTAATTTTAAGTTCTTAAAATCTTGGGATGCTCTAAATTTGCTCTCGAGGCATCTGGCAAAATTGCAACTCACCCCCCATTGAAGAAAACTGCATCTGTTCACTTTTGTTCTTGTACCATTTCAAATCTAAGTTCAGGCAAACAGTGGCCCTTAGACCAAAATTTATTCTTTATTATTTGTACCTGCAAAATGTATCTTGCTTCTTTTCAATAATTTATTTTTTATTTTTTATTTTTTAATTGTGAAGTGGCAAGGAGGATCCCTTTTCTAAGTTTTAAGAAACTTATTGTCAGGACTGGTTCAATGCTGGGGTCACTCTTCCTATACCTCATGATATTGAAAGCTCTACTACTTTTTTAGATGATTCACCTTTAGCCGGTGATTGTCATGGTGCTAATCGTATGAAGAATTTTCTTATCTTTCTGATACTAAGAAATGAAAATTACCCGATATGGAGAACTGATTAGCTGAGCTGTAGGGTATATTTGCGTAACATCTACGTTCTTACAGTTGACTTCTCCAGTGGATAGCGAATTAGACGATATTTGTACAGATTTATACCACATTAATGAACCCGACATTCAACTTAAAACCTGTTGGCTATTGTTACAGAAATAACATCACTAATTCCTCTAATCAGTTCAAATTGTTTGATTTTGCAACACAAGTTTGTGTCCAAACCCTTTTTATTTGTAGTTGTGTTTTCAGAGCTCTTTCTTTAATGCTCACATTGAAACTGTCTTACGATAACTGAACTTATGGTTCTTTGATGATACAGTTGGATGCTACAGGTAGACCTGATGAAAGTCTTACAGTGGAGATTGTGGGGCTATGACAGCCTAGTTCTGAAGAAAAATTAGAGGAAAAATGTTGTCTTTTTCTCTTAAGAGCTAGTGCTTGTTACCGGCCACTACAATCGGCTAACTTGGAGGTTCTTTTGTTGATTTTGATACATATCCTGCTCTTTTTTTTTTTTTTTGGTGCTTGTCTGTCATACTTCTTTCTCTGTAGTTTAGTGAGTTTTCTGCATAATGCGATCAACCAGGTATGCCATTTACCACTGGATGAGCTAGAGCTTGGGTCACTTCGTGGAACAATTCAGAGGGTAACCAGTCCTTCAGATCATGTGATTTAATTATCTTGGTAGTGCACTGGTGATTGCTAAATAGTCTCTTACATGCTTGAAGACAATCATTTGATTCGAATGTAGTCATAATGGTCTCACACTTAAATCTAAATATTTGGTTCTCTCGAATCTGGAATTCTGAATCTATGCTATTTTTCCATTATTGTTTGTGGAATAGTGTAAGCCAGAGTTGTACTTAAATGAAATTTAGAGTTTGCAACAGGGGACTGAACAATTTTTGTGATAAATGATCAAAAGGAGAGCTTTTGAATGTGAAAACCTTCAGGTTTTATAATCATGAATTTAAGTTCAGATACTTCTATATGTCTGTTTTTACGTTACTGCACTACAAAAAGGGGTTTTAGGTTATATTGTGTATATAAGGGTAGACTCTCTCCTTTTCCGAAAGGTAGTATCGCGAAACTTCTTTTCAGTACATTCTTTTCTATGAAATAAGGCTTAGTACAGTTGATTCATTTCCAGGAGAAAGTGTTTTTCAGCCAAGAAGCCATATAATGCATTGTAGTTCAAGTGTTGGTGTTCTTAAGAGCTCGAGTGTCCTTGATTCAAAATCTCTATATCCCAAAGTGAAGCATCTGAGCTTGACAGCTGCCACCTCAGCTTCTCTGACAACAGTGTCAGGACCCAAGATAGCATAACATATTTAATAAATCTGGATCTTAGATCCTTGAACTTGTGGTATTGAACTACAGGTTGGTTTGATGTGGTAGAGCGGATGATGTCTAGGAACCATGAAAAGCAAGTGATTGCCTTGAACAAATATGCTTATTTTTTAGATATTTCTTATCGTCAGGTGTCCCTTGACGAGGGCTCATCATATACATATTTTTGAGTATTTTTTTTGCTTTAATGATGACAATTTCTTGTTTAAATCATTACTCATCATACCATTTTTATTTTCTTTTTGTAAGAAATAAAGAAAATACTAATTGGAGATGATAAAGATGAAAAAGAAGGAAAATAGAGTAAAAATTGAAGACGCCTAAAAATAACCTGGTGGCCTAAGAAAGTATAGGCTGCCTAGATGAGGTCAAAACATGCCCAGACAGCTACCTAGTGGCGTAGGGAAGTTGACTGAAATGCGGATTCCGCGCATTTTTTAAGATCCATGGGCATTTTAGTATTTAAACCCTTTATACACTTCAAAACGCTTGTTCTTAGATTTGGGCTTCTTTCTAAGAATCTTAGGAGGCTTAGTTTTCACACAAAATGAAGTGAAGGAGCAAGGGATTCAAGGAAAAAGAATGGAGGATTGCAAGGAAATCTCAAGGAGGAGGAAAAAATGGTTTGTCTATGAGTATTTCTAACTCTTTTCTTTGTTATCTTGTAATTTTTATTCTAAGAATTGATTTTTAATTGGAATAAAGAGTAATACCCTAATTTTATACCTTGAGATTATGTATTTTTCTTATATTTATGATTTTTACTATATGGTAATTGGTTATTTGTGCTTATTGTATTAATTTTGGTTGTGTGAGTTTTAATTGATTTTTAAAAGTTATTTGTTCTACTTTAATGATTTTGAGAGTTGAGGTTAAGGTTGAGCACCTACTTAGCTAATTTAATGTTTGCCATCTTCAATTAACCTAAGAGGGAGGTCGTGGATTATGGCCAATAACTAATAGGTTCATGAGATTGTCTAGAGACGGAGATTTTGTAGTTTCCTGATAGTTTGGGATTGTGTGTAGTTGTTAATGCCTCCTTGTGTTTGGTTGATTAGGTAGATATATCGATTAATTGAATATAGAGATTAGAGATCTTATAATTCGAGAGAGAGTGAGATTGATATTTGACTCAATCTGGTGTCTAGAGTTAAAATTTATGGGTTTAAGGGATACTCATCTTTGAGGTGTTCAATGAAGAAATTCTCTTTGTTGCATGACCTTTCTCTTCTTTTAATTCCTTGATGAACTGGTGACTCTTCCTTGAGTGCGAACATAATAGGTTTCTGAGTGTAGTGTAATTATTTGTACTCCACATATTTAATTAGCTAGACAATGAGATTAGAGTAAAGTAATAATAATTGTTAAATTCTCGTAAATTCGATATTTACTATTCCTTATACTATGCGATGGACATACTTGTTCGTATGTGTAGTTTTAGTACTTAACATTTTAATTTAAAACTTGATTTTTGTGGCTTGTTTATACTATTTTTAAGGCACGCAAAACACGACAAAAAATTGATGCGCGTGTTTGCGCATATAGAAAATCTAAAACAATTGTGCTCTATATACACATAAGTTTTAATAATTAAAATGCCAATTAGAATAACACAACATACATATATAGGCAAGTGCACCTATTGTGTAGTCTAGTCTCGTTGGCAAATATCGAAGAATTTTAGGGAAAGCGGCCACTGCCCCTACTTTCTTATTTTCTCATTGTTTAGTCAATTATAAATGTAAAGTATAACACTAACTACAATAAGAAAGAAATTATGTTTTTACACAAGAGAGAGTCACAATTTCCTGAAGGGATAAGAAAGAGAATAACTCATGTAACTAAAGAAATTCTCCCATTCAATACTTAAGAAATGAGCATTAGTTGAACCTATAATTTTTAATTTTAGACAATGGGGTGAGTAAAATATCAATTTCACCATCTTTCGAGTTATGAGATTTGTACTCCCAAATTCGATTAATCGGTATCTTTATCTAACAAACCAAATCTAAGGATGCATTAATTACAACTCACCATCCGAAGTCATCCGAATGTCACAAAATTCCCATCTTTAGGCAATTTCATTAACTTTTTGGTTACTAGTCCTAATTCCCAACCTCCTTCTTAGGTTAATTGAAAATGACAAATGTTAAATTAGTCAAATGGGTATCCTAATTTTAACCCCACATCTTGAAATCACTAAGGAAGAACATTTAATTGAAGCAAATCAATCAAAATACAACTTAACAAAGATAATCAAATAAGCTCAAATAACCAAATAGCACAGAACAAGAATCATAGATCTAAAGAAAATACATCATTTAAAAAATGGGGTATAATCTTTCATTACAATTAAAAATCAAAATTTAGCATAAGAATTACAAGTAGGATAACAAAAAGAAAAGAAAAGAAAAGAAAAGAAAAGCAAATTCATACATAAGCCTCTTTTTTCTTCCTTTTGAAGTCTTCAAATAATCTTCTTTCCTCTTCCTTGATTCTCTTGGTCTTCCTTTCTTCTTTGAGCTCACACTCACAAGAATTAGTATTTTTGAGAAATCCTAGCTTTTTTCAAACTCTGCTCTCTTGTTTGTTTGTGAAAAGAATGAATTTATAGAGTTTTGGCCATGTAGATATGAAAAAATACACTACAGATATGTTTTTCTCGTAAGAGGGCAGCCCAAGGAATTTGGACTTCCCAAGGTCGCCAAGTTCTTCGAAAACAAGGCGGACTTCCCTGGGCTGCCAAGGTTCTTGAAAAAAATGGTAAATATGAAGGAAGACTAGGCAGCCTGGTGGCCCAGGGAAGTTTAAGTTCCCTAGGCTGCCTACATTCTGGAAAATTTCCTCCTGTGGAGGCCACTAGGTAGCCCAGGGAAGTCTAATTCCTCTAGGCCGCCAATATTCTAGTGAAGGCCACTTGATATTATTGAAGATTAGCTGGTGGTCAGGCTCCTTTGGCCGCCTGCAATGTACACATAGCTTGACTTGTTCAATCTTCATTTTCTTGTATTTTCTTTCTTTTTTTCTTCATTCATTTTTCTTTTTATATTTAATTGATATTTTCCATTTCCTAGCAAAAATATGATAAAAAGGATGTGGTGAGTAGTGAATTGTGTAAGAATTTATCTTATTTGAAGAACAAAAACAGTAGAAAATGTGTATATGATAAGGCTTCGTATATACCCCCACACTTAAACTTGTGTTTGTCCTTAAACAAACCATGAAACACCATAAGCAAATAGTTTTTCACAAAATAGGATAATATTTTTGAACATAAGTTGGCCAAGATGGTAAATGTATTATTTCTTATTTAATTTAAGAGTCAAGTTCAAAACCCAATTGGCCAAGTTAATTTTTGTGTAGACTAATAAATTAGGAAGGAAATGATCAAAGCTATCGAAGTTAAGTTAAATAAGTTTATGCTCATTCAAGATGTTCCATTTTGATTCTTTGGGTTTCGAAAGTGAGTGATGTGATTCATATAAGTTAGGCCTAACAAGCTAATTCCAAGTTCTATGATCTCCCATTCCAACCACTAATGTCTAAGTAGTCAAATGCAGATTGGTCCAAAAGCTTACTTTATTCTCTCAATTCTTTTTCAACTCTTCTCTTTTTCTTTTGCTTGTAGTAAGGTAATGCAAAAGCCTAGTAAAGATGTGTAATAAGGATTTTTCAACTTTTATGTTACATTTTTTCAGAAAATTTTCTATTTTCTTTTAGGTTAGACAAGGTAATACAAAGGTCTAGTAAGAATATGAATAAAGATTTTTTAGCTTTTGTATTTCCTTGTTTTATTCTCTCATTTTTTTTTTTACCTCAATCCATATTTATTCACGCGGAATAAAGACAAGTTGTGCAATTACAGAATAAAGATTAACCTAAAGTTCCATGCTTATATTTCATCACAATCACTACCTCAATTCCTAAAAAATAGTATGATGTCACTTTTACTAAAGCCTAAACGATGTTAATTTAAATTCTCAAGATCTAACCATTTCATTTTTAATGTATAAGTTTACTCAAAAACAAACTCATCCAATAGGTTTAAGATTTAATTCTCATGCTAAAGGGGATCAATACTAATACCATCAAGGCCTAATCAAGTCCAAAATCGAAAAAAAAATTGGCTCAATTTATACACAACCCCTCAAAATCAAGAAAACATGCAAAGTACTTCCCACTTTGTAGGATCACAAAGCTAAGAAACAATATTTTTGCTTTTAGCCAATTAGAAGGAGAGACCCTTTATGATAGCTAGGAAAGATGGAAGGAACTTTTGAGGAAGTGCCCGCATGGGTTGGATTTAGGATTCCAAATGCTAACCTTCTATAATTGCCTTAATTTTGCCACTAAACAGCTTTTGGACGCAGCATCAGGGGGCACTACAGCTACTAATACCCCTAAGAAGTTGAGGGATCTTATTGAGAACATAGCTATGAACAACTATTCATGGAGCAATCCAATCAGAAATAAAACCCCCAAGGAGTTGAGGGATCTTATTGAAAACATAGCTTTGAACAGCTATTCATGGGGCAATCCAATCAGAAACCAAGCGGTGTCCATTGACTACAGAAACGCTGATTCCGCGCATTTTTGAAGATCCACAGGCATTTTAGCTATATAAATCCCTTATACACTACAAAACCTTGCTATTGGATTTGGGTTTCTCTCTAAGAACCATAGGAGGCTTAGTTTTCACAAAGAATGAAGAGAAGGAACAAGGGATCCAACGAAGAAGAAAGGAGGATTGCAAGGAGCTCTCAAGAAAGGGGAAGAAATGACTTGTCTATGAGTATTTCTAACCTTTTTCTTTGTTATCTTACTTGTAATTTTTGTTCTAAGAATTGATTTTTAATTGTAATAAAGGGTTGTACTCTATTTTTATACCTTGGGATAATGTATTTTTCTTAAATCTATGACTTTTACTCTATTATGATTGCTTATTTGTGCTCATTGGTTATCTTGGTTGAGTTGGGTCTTGATTGATTTATTTCAATTAAATGTTCTTTCTTAATGGTTTTGAGTGATGGAGTTAAGATTATGACACCCATTTGACTAATTTAACATCTACCATTTTCAATTAACCCAAGTGAAAGGTTGGGAATTAGGACTAATAACCAATTGGTTCATGAGATCAATTAGAGGTAGGGATTTTGTGGCTTTTGGATGGTTTGGATTATGAGCGGTGTTTAATACCTCTTTGGATTTGGTTGATTAGGTAGGGATATCGATTAATTAACTTAGGGATTAGAGATCTCATAACTCGAGAGAAAGTGAGATTGATTTGTGACTCACACTGGTGCCTAAAGTTAGAATTTATGGATCTTGGAAGTATTCATCTTTGAGGTGTTTAATGAGGAATTCTCTTTGTTACATGGCCTTTCTCTTTTTGTAATTTCTTGTTGAACTTATGACTCTTCCTTGAGTGAGAACATGATAAGTTTCCTAATGTAGTGTAATTATTTGTAATTCACATATTTAATTGGTTAGACAATGAGATTAGAGCAAAGTAGTGGTAATTGTTAAGTTCCCGTAGAATCGATTATTGTTATTCTCCATACTATGTGATGTGTATACTTGTCCGTTTGTGTGGTTTTAGTACTTAGCATTTTAATTTAAAACTTAATTTTTGTGGATTGTTTATACTATTTTCAATGCACGTAAAACACGAAAAACTTGATGCGTGTGTTTGTGCATATAGAAAATCCAAGTAAATTGTACTCTATATGCACACATTTTTTAGTAATTAAAATGCCAATTAGAATCACAAAATGGACACATATAGGCAAGTGCAGCTATCGTGTACTCTAATATCATTGGCAAGTATCGAAAACCTTAGGGGATACGGCTATTACCTCTACTTCTTTCTTTTCTCATTGTTTAGCCAAATATAAATATAAGGTATAACACTAACTACAATAGGAGAGAAGTCATGTTTTTACAAAAGAGAAAGTCACAATTTTTTCAAGGAATAAGAAAGAGAATAACCCATGTAACAAAAGGAATTCCCCCTTTCAATACCTAAGAAATGAGTATCCCTTAGACTCATAATTCTAAATTCTAGGCACCGGAGTGAGAATATCAATCTCACACTCTCTCGAGTTATGGGATTTTTACTCCCAAATTCGATTAATCGATACATCTACCTAATAAACCAAATCTAAAAGTGCATTACAATTAAACCAAATCTAAAGAACAAGAATCATAAATCTAAATGAAAGACATCATTCTCAAGCACAAGAATAAGGTACAACCCTTCATAACAATTAAAAGTCAAAATTTATATAAGAGTAACAAGTAGGATTACAAAAAGAAGAGAAAAACAAACTCATAGATAAGCCTCATTCTTCTTCCTTTTGAGAACTTCAAGTAATCTCTCTTTCTCTTCCTTGAATCTCTTAGTCCTCCTCTCTTCTTTGTGCTCAAACCCAAAAGATTTAGGGTTCTTGAAAGAACCCTAGCCTTTCCCAAACTCTTCTCCTTATTTGTGTGTGAAAAGAATGAATTTATAGAGTGTTGGTCGATAGATCTGAAAAAATGTGCTATAGATACGTTTTTCTCACAAGTGGACGGCCCAAGGAAGTTGCATTATTTCTGGTCACCAAGGTTTTGGAAAAAATGACAAATATGAATAAAGACCAAGCAGCCTATGGAACTTAGACTTCCTTATGTAGCCACCTTGAAGCACATATATATATACATGTAGAAGAAGGCAGCCTAGGGAAGTTAAAGTTCCCTAGGCCGCCTACATTTTGTAAAATTTCCTCCTGTGAGGCCGCTAATTTTTTGGAAAACTTGGTATTATTGAAGATTACCTAGCGGCCTAAGGAATTCCTATGCCGTCCGCTCCCTGAACAAAATTCACACACAGCTGCCTTGGCTTCTTCAATCCCCATTTTCTTGTATTTTCTTCATTTTTTTCTTCCTTCTTCTTCCTTTTTATGATATTTTTCATTTCCTAACAAAAATACGATAAAAAAAGATGTTGCGTAAGAATTTATCTCAATTTAAGTATAAAAATAATAGAATATATATATATATATATATATATATATATATATATATATATATATATGATGAGGTCTCATCATATACTACCACACTTAAACCTTTGTTTGTCCTTAAGCAAACCATATAACACCACAAGCAAATAGTTTTCACAAAATAGGATGAGATTTTTGAACATGAGATGGCCAAGTTGGTAAAGGTATTATTTCCCATTTGATTTAAGAGTCAAGTCCAAAACCCAATTAGTCAAGTCAATTTTTGTGTAGACTAATAATTTAGGAAGAAAATGATCAAAGCCATCGAAGTTAAGTTAAACAAATTTATGCTTATTTATGGAGTTCTATTTTGACTTTTTGGGTTTCGAAAGTGAGTGGTGCAATTCATATAAGTTAGGCCCAACAAGCTAATTCCAACTTCTATAATCTCCCAACTACTAAAGTCTAAGTAGGCAAATGCAAGATTGGTCCAAAAGTTCACTTTATTCTCTCAAATCTTTTCTTTTCTTTTCTTTTTTGTTTGTAGTAAGATAATACAAAAACCTAGTAAAGATGTGTAATAAGGATTTTTCAACTTTTGTGTTACCTTGCTCAAGAAAATTTTCTATTTTCTTTCGAGTTAGACAAGTAAACAAAAGCCTAGTAAAGATATGAATAAGGATTTTTTAGCTTTTGTATTACCTTACTTTATTCTCTCATTTTTTTGTTACCTCAATCCACATTTATTCACTCGGAATAAAGATAAGTTGTGCAATCATAGAACAAGGATTAACCTAAAGTTTCATACTTATATTTAATCACAATCACTACCTTAATTCCTAAGAAATAATATGGTGTTACTTTTACTAAAGCCTAAACGAGGTTAATTTAAATTCTCAAGATCTAACCATTTCATTCATAATGTACAAGTTTACATAAAAACAAACTCATCTAATAGGTTTAAGATTTATTTCTCATACCAAAGAGGATACAATAACAATACCACCAAGGCCCAACCAAGTCTAAAAATCGAAAAAAACTTGGCCCAATTTATGTTCAACTCCTCAAAATCAAGAAAAATTTCATAATTATAATAAAAACTTAAAGAAAGTATTAAATAATCCCCCTCCCCTCACTTAAACTAGACTAAGAAACTGATAGAGAACTATTTTCTTTTTTTTATACCTTAAAGTTTACAATGAGTTGTTTATATACAAGTTGTCTAAGAAACAAATATGGCAATTACCTTAATACATTGATTACAAAATCTCCTAATCAATTGCATAATTATTGCTCACAAGATCTCCTAATCACTGATTATAAAATTCCCTAATTTAAAAGTCAAACTTCTCTAATTTATTTTAATTATAGTGTTATAATATTTAAAACATTACTTTCCTAAAATACATCTATTAGGCATATTTTTTCACACTTTTCGTCAAGCTGGTGAATAGATATTTTCTATTCCCAACTTGGATAAAATACTTTCAAACACTGGATTACTTTATCCTTTGGTTAACATATCAGCAAGTTGATCATTTATAGACATATAAGGTGTGTAGATCAATTCACTCTCCAATTTCTCCTTGATAAAAATGTCTGTCAATTTCAATATGTTTTGTTCGACCATGCTGCGCAAGATTGTGAGCTATACTAATTGTAGACTTATTATCGCAGTAAAGTTTCACCGAACCCTCCAACTTGATCCTTATGTCTTTTAGAATGATCTTTAACCAAAGTAACTCACATACTCCTTGAGCTATCGCTCGAAACTCAGCCTCTGCACTAGATCGTACTAGCACATTTTATTTTTTACTCCTCCATGTCACAAGATTTCCACCAAGCAATATACAATATCTAGTGGTCGATCTTTTATCAATTAATAACCCAGTATATTCCACAGCCGTATAGGCTTCAAGCATTAGATCTCTACTTCTCCTAAAGAGAATTCCTCTTCCTAGTGTCTTTTTAAGATACAACAACACTCTGCATGTTGCTCGAAGATGAACATTTTTTGAATTGTGCATGAATTGACTAATCATGCTCACATCATAAGCTATATATGGTCGTATGTGGGACAAGTAATTGAGCTTCTGATAGAGGCTAAAATTATCATTATTTTCCTAATTATTTGAGGCTAATTTGAGACACTTTTAATACAATAACTAGTCATATTCCTTCCTATTTGATATTTCACTTATAAAAAAAAAATATTTTTTTGTAATTTTATGCAAAAATAGGTAAAATTTGAAGCAAATTGAATAATTTTTCAATGCAGGCCCAACCCCAGGCCTTGGAAGATAGACCTGGCGCCAGTCCTATACTGGAAGAACAGAGAAAAGTGGAAAAAAATAGATGGAACAGGGCAATTGGAAATTAAAAAGAACAAGAAAACAATGGCTCAAGGATAAGCTACGGCTCACTTGGTCGGCTTCACCAAAAACAAAAGCAACAAAGGAAAAAGAAGCACAAAGTCATGGGCCAAGGCAGTAAACAACAAAGGCAAAAGCAAAAGCGGAAAAGGACAAAATTGTATCATGCCTAGGGAAAGATGGGCTAAGTCGCATTCAATGAGAACAAAGAAAGAAGATGGCTTTGATGGGCTTGGCTAAGCCGTGCGCAAGGAGAAGAAAGAAGTTAGTTTCGGCTTCTCGGGCAAGCCGATTGCAACAAGAAAAATTCTTCTTGGCTTCAGCAACTCGGAGGCTCGGCTCAATGACAGAAAAAGAAGAAATAATGATGGCAAAAAGGAAAGCGACTCGGATGGCTTTAGTGGCCTGGGCAATTAAGCTTCAACAAGAATGGCCTTCAGTGCATATGACAAAAAGAGTTTTCAAAGCTCAATTCTCAATTTAAAGGCAGTGACTTAGATTTGCAAATTAATTTCAAAAGCCTTTTTAGAAATTACTCTTTCTTTACTTAGGATTCTTTTAGGCAATTTATGTGTCTATAAATACAAGCTATTCATGTTAGAAAAGGAGGGGGGGTGCACAATGTAGAGGCGTAGACATATTTTTAGAGTGCATCACCAATATTTTCTCTAGAAAAATTACTCAAGGAGCATTAATTCTTGGAGGGGTTTTCATTGGAAATTGAAAAACTTGTCTATGAGTATTTATCTCTTTCCTTTATTTTTTTTTCTTGAGCAATGATGATTTTAATTTTTTAATTGTATTTAGATATTATTCTTGAATTTATATTTTCAGTTAATTTAGTTCTTTGATCAATTAATTATTTTCTTTGTATTTGGTTACTTGTTATCATTGGGTTATTGATACGAGTTCTTCTAATTGACTTCGACAAAACAATGTTAGGTTTTTATTGCATTGATTTCATATTTGTTAAATCTTAATGGATTTGAATGATAAAGTTAGGATTTTAGAACTAAGTAATCAAAGATTAGTTGGTTTCACCTTAACATAGTGTTATTAGCTAATTTCATATTTTTAAAGAATTGGGATTCATGCATATTTTGGTTAGGATGACTTGATTGACAAATCTGCTAATTGAATCAAAATATAATGATAAGCTTAATGTATGTTTTGGTTATGTTAGCTTGATTCTGTTAATATGAATCAAAATATAAGATTCTATAGATTGACAAACGAAGTGGAATTTACCTAAGTAGGTTTATGGCCTGACAAACAATTGAATTTTACTACACATTTCTTCATGATGCCAAGATGATAATTACTTGAGAGAATTACTAGTTGGTTCATTATCATGTTTTCTAGGATAATTGTTTAAACTATATATTCCTACATCCTTGAGTTATATATATTTATTTATTTTTTTTCTTATTTTTTCACTTTATTGGGTCAGCTAAACAATGAATGAAAAGTAATTAGTGTATACTTGTTCTTTTGAGGATCGATACTCATTAATTCCTTATACTATGCTTGCGATGGGTATACATGCTCGTATGTGTATTTTGATATTAATATTTTAATTAAAACTTAACTAAGAGATGAATTTAAAGTTGATGATTTTTATACACTCAAAATTTACGCATCACTTTCTTACCAAATGTTGCTACATCCCTTTGTCCACTATAGTATCTTTCTCTACTATTCTAAGATTTATATTCTAATCTATTAGAGTACTCACCGATTTGCATGTTGTTTCCCTATCTTCTTAAGTAGATTAGCTCTATACTTTTGTTGAGAGAGAAAAAAATACCATTTTTTGAATGTGCCACTTCAATTTCAAGCAAATACTTTAGTTTCTCAAGTGTCTTAATATCGAATTCTTTTGCCAAGCACTCATTCAAAGAACATTTCTCCTTATCATCACTTCCTATAACAATTATGTCATTCGCATAAACTAAAAGAACTGTGATTCCCCCTGAAGACGAATGCTTGATGAATAGAGTATGATCTCATTGACTTTGTTTGTATCATAACATCACCATAACTTTGGCAAACTTGGCGAACCATGCTTGGGGAGATTATTTAAGCCCATACAATACCTTCTTTAACCTACAGACTCTATAATCAGTAACACGTTTTTCATAACTAGGTGGTATCTTCATATATATTTCTTCTTGGAGATCTCCATGCAAGAAAGAATTTTTTATATCAAACTGTTGTAAATCCCATCCAAAGTTGGCTACCAAAAATAATAGGACTCTAACAGTATTTAATTTTGCAATTGGGGTAAAAGTCTCTAGATAGTCTACTTTATACATCTGAGTATAACCTGTGGTAACCAGCCTTGCCTTAAATCTTTCCACTGAATCATCAGTTTTATATTTCACTGTGTACACCTATTTACACCCTATTTTTTTCTTACCTACTAGTAACTCCACAACCTCTCATGTTTTGTTTTTTTTCCAGGGCTTCCATTTCTATATTCACAGCTTGTTTCCATTTTTCATTAGACAAAGCTTCGATATATTGGAAGAAATGGCAATGGTTTATAGATTACTGAGAAAAACTCTATGTGATGGAGAAAAATACTGAAAGGACAGGAAGTGTACAAGGCGATATAAAGGTCTTTTGGTGCACTCTCTCGTACCTTTTCTCAAAGCAAGGGCAAGTCAATGTCACTACTACCCCCATAGATCTCATTCTCTACGTCTAGTTTTGTTTCAATTTGTAATGTGGGTTTAAAAGTTATTACCTGATCAGGCTCTTAGATTTGTATAGGGTTGGAGACAATCGTATTCTTCTTTGCATATATCTTACTTTTGCCAAATTTAACATCCTTGGCAATGGACTCAGTGTTAGATTGAGCAAATAAAGGTTTAAAGGAGATTATGACAGACTCAGACAGCTCAGAGTAAATTGGGCATGATGACTAGTGGATGAGAAAATAGGATGATTTGAAACTAAAAGATCCAATAGCAGATCAAAACTCAAACTCTCATATTCCCTCACTAACTTCTCCCCCTGAAGATAAGGGTTTCGAAAGTAAGATTCACGTCAATAAAGGTAACATTCATAAAAACAAAGAATTTTTGGGAGTGTAGATGATAAGATTTGTATTCTTTCTGAGTTGACAAATCCTACAAATACATATTTTATAACTCTTGGATCTAATTTTTCTTGATTGTGACTGTGAATATGTACAAAGGATGTACATCCAAATACTCTAAGAACAAAATTATTTGTGATGTGGAAGTTAGGATAAAAGGTAGATAACATGTCCATTAAACTCTGAAACCTTAGGACTCAGAACAGCTATAAAAACAAAGAATTTTTGATAGTGTAGATGATAAGATTTGTATTCTTTTTGAGTTGACAAATCCTACAAATACATATTTTATAGCTCTTGAATCTAGTTTTCCTCAGTTGTGACTGTGAATATGTACAAAGGATGTACATCCAAATATTCTAGGAATAAAATTATTTGTGATGTGGAAGTTAGGATAGAAGGTGGATAACATGTCCATTGAACTCTGAAACCTTAAGACTCTAGATAGCAATTGGTTTATGAGATATATTGCTGTAAGAATAGCTTCCTCCCAAAAGGTTTTAGGTACATATGTTCAAATAACAATGCTCGAATTTTTTTTTAGGAGATCACCATTTTTCCTCTCTGCAACCCCATTTTGTGGCGGAGTATTCACATAAGATGACTCATATATTATCCATTCCTTTTGAAAATATAGACTTAGAAATTAATTGAAATAGTCCTATGCATTACCAGACTTAACTCTGTTGATAGTTACTCTAAACTGATTTTTAATCATGGAGCAGAAATTTAGTAAAATAGTATTGACATCAAATTTTTGTTTAAAAAGAAAGATCCAATAAATTCGAGTACAGTCATCAATAAATGAAATAAAACCAGCATGCCTTAAAGATATTAGCAATAGGAGATGGACCCCAGACATCACTATGGATTAAATGAAAAGGAATAGAACTTCTTTTATTGTTCACTGGAAAAAGTACACATTTGTATTTGACAATTTCATATTTTTCACAATGAAAAGACTCAACATATAAATATTTAAACAAATATAGAAACAAGAGTTTTATGATTCGAAATGATGGATGTCCAAGTCAACAATGATGGACCCAATTTTTTTTATTTTATTGGATGATAAAGATTCAGAAATAAATAACATTGTCCAATGGAAAACGGACACTCAACTAAACATGTCATAGAACAATTATTTGAGGACTTTTCTAAACGACTGATGAGAGCTCTCACCTTTTCCAATTCATCTTGGATAAGACTAACTATTTTTTATGTTTGTGGCTCATCAATTTGGCCAACAACTACATTGGCTTGTCCACTTTTGGATTGTCCCCCATTCTTGGCTATGTGGCTTCCCAAGAAGCTTCCAATATTTTGCTCTTACAACTTGTGTTTGGGAGGTTGACATAGTGAAGGAAAGATATTTGCAGCAATTAAGGTTGCTCAAACAAGAAGTGGAGAAGGAAAAATAAAAAGAAAACGACAACAATGAAGGCCACTCAAAAGAGAAGACTGTAGCAATGAAGACTACTTGAAAACAAAGAGAAAATGACAGCAATGAAGGCTACTCAAAAGAGAAGACTACAACAATGAAGGCTACTTGAAGAGGAAGAAGAATCCTAGAAAGCCTAGGGCTCTGATACCATGTAAGAAATTGGGAGAGAATGATCTCTTTTCTTTATACCTTAAAGTTTACAATGAGTTGTTTATATACAAGCTGTCTAAGAAACAAATATAACAACTACACTAATAAATTGATTACAAAATCTCCTAATCACTGATTACAAAATTCCTTAATTTAAGGGTCAAACTTTCCGAATTTATTCTAATTTTAATGGTATAATATTTACAGCATTACTTTCTTAAAATACACCGATTAGCCATATCTTTTTTTCACAGGCACAAATATAGCAATAGATTCATCTAAATTGGACTGAAATAAATAAAAAGGAAAAAGGGTTAGTAATACGCCCAAAGTGATCGTAACTTCATGCAGAAGTGTAATTGTGTCAGAAGAAGAAAACAAAATTATCAAAAAGAAGTTAAATATAGTAAATGTCAAATGTGAGAAATAATAATATACACGATCAAAATAAAAATAAAAATAAATTAATATCAAATATGTATAAAACTGAGTCCAAAAGGAATAAAATACAAAGGAAAGCAAATGAAAGAAAATTCCCCCCCCAAAAAAATTAGAACTGGCCTCCTCCTGAAGTAGATGGTCCCGCTCCTCCGTGTGGTTCTTGATTTCTAAATAAAGCATCCCAAATATTTTTCAAGTATTGTTGCTGTTGGTTCTATATCTGTCGGATATCATCTAGTAAACCCCTAGTGGCCCTCTGGTCTATCCAGAGTTGGTCCATCTGATCTTCAAGATGGGTGAAGGACTTATACTACTACTTTTAACCCATTTTCCATTGCTGGTCATGCTCCATATAAGTGCAATATTGTGCAAACCAGTCATCATGTTGTAGCTGGGTGGCTTTTATTTCACCTTGTTCAGTTCTTAGTTGTGCCACCTCCATTTGTATTTGGGCAAGAGCAGTCCTCATCTCTACTTGAAAATCCTCTAAAATTGCTTACCTTGGAGCTCGGGATGTCGAAGTCCTTGATGGTTTATCTTCTTCTAAATCTTCTGCTTCCCTTGGTATTAGCCATCTTTTTACATTTTATCGTAAGTGTAGCATATATTCTCCAGAGTTCGATCTAAAATTACATTATTTGTCCTCATGGGTATGACTATTTCACCTGAAAAATCAATAGCAACACGAAGAAGCACCTTGGTGATGACCAAGGGAACTACAAAGGCTAAAAAGCCTTTGAGGGATTGTTGTATGTGGTTACCTCATGAATAGATAAGATAAGAAGGGGAGCAAAGGGTATTGGCTTTGAGTGTAACATCTTATGAGTACAGTACACATCAATAGCCCTTGCTTCATTGATTGTACTCACTTTTGGATAGACATTTACCGCAATAGATATACCACTAAACATAACTGGGAGGACAAAAACTTCATCTGCAACACAACTGTGAGTAGTACGCTTGTATCTCAACCCGAACTCATTTTTTGCAGTATTGAACTGCCATTGCTCATCCAAGGTGACTTTTTTGTTGAAAGAGTCCACAAAAATGCACTCTCCTTCATCTGGAACATTAAGGACCTGTGCTAAAGCTTGCCTCATGAGATGGATAGGGACCCCCTTGATTGTGGTGTCAATGTGTGTGAAATGTCCTTATTTCTTGTCGCGCATATTTGCATACAATTCATTCACTAAGTATGGGTAATAGGGACCCTTAAGGTGAAGGATAGGCCTCTAACCTATCTTATGGAAAAGTTGAAAAAGTTTTAGAGATCTGTCTAACTCTTGTTCGATTGTCTTCTCAACTATAATTTTATTAGATACTCCCTGAGCATACTAATTGACATAGGTTCCATCAACAAAGTATCTACAGGGATTGGGATTTTTCGGAGGGGGCATGCGAGAAGGAGGCTTCGCCTATCTTTCTTTTAGGAGGAATGTTTTTGGTTCGAGACATTGTATACAAAATATTGTGAAATGTGGGCAGGTTAAGAAAATGTACACTTTTCAAAAATAACCGACAACCATAAAGCACTTTTCTTAATTGCACCAACTCGCAGACAAAACACTTATTCTAGGCCAGCAACTATTTTAACAAAAGATCCCTTTCACCAGTTTACACAAATCAAAACTCCTACTTCAACATTTCAATAATATCCCACAATTATTAAGAAAACACCTAAACACAATATTTAAGTTGAGTATGTAGAAGCTAAAGTGGGAAAATTTGATCAAGTAGTAATTGAAGGAAATGAGTAGGAAGAAGTAGAACAATATTATGGGAAGAAATGAAATGAGTGTATGAAAATTAAAATGAATGAAGGTGTGTGTATACATTTATATGTGCAATGTGTGTGAATTAAAGTGTATGAAGTGAATGTATCACGTGAAGGATAGACATAAAGTTGTGAAAGTGAGAAGCCACCGGTCAAAAAAAAAAAGAAAAAAGAAAAACCTATGACAGAAAATAGAAATAATCATTGTGAATGGTCTGTGCAATCGATGCAACAAAAATGAGAAATTATCTAAGGTATACAATTAGACAAAAGAAAAAAAAAAGGAAAAGGTGACAAGAAAAAGAAAGTGACAAGAAGACAAAATTGAATATGTGATTGTTGTGTGCATTTCGTGAGCAAAATAGGAAAAAGCATTATACAAAGTATACACCCAAACAAAAGAAGAAAAGCAGCGAAGTGACAAGACAAAGAAAGTGAAGAAGATAGAATTGGGCTTGCTATAAGTTGTGTGTGTTTGGTGGACAGGAAAACAAGAGCAAGGTACAGTACATGAAGAAAACTACCGGACAAGAAGTGAAAAAGAAGAAAATGCAAGAACCACAACTAGAAAAGAAGAAAAAGACAAAGCTAAGAATATAAATTGAAATGATGTGTGCATCAACGAAGAGAAAGGAAAAAGCATGCTACAACTACAAGATGAATAAGAAGACAAGAATATCAAGACAAAAGCTGGGTAAATGGATGTAATTTGTGAAGCCGAGATAAGAAAATATAAGGAGAGATCCGAACCTAAAAAAAAAAAGAAAAAGAACAAGCTACAATTTCTGAAAATTAGGACACTAAGCCACCTAGGGAGGTCCCTGGCGGCCTAGACAAGTCCTTCATGAGACTATAGTGGCCTAGGGAACTTCCCTAGGTGGCCTAGACCGGTCTTCTCAGCTCTTTTTTTATATTTAATAAAAATAAAACCAAAAAAATCAATTAAAGCTATAAAACTCCTATAACAATTGACATAAAAATTAATGCTAAAAAGAGGAATTAAAATACACATCAAATAAAGCATAATAATACTGTATTAAAATTTTCCATGCAAATTGTTTTCTAGCACTTCAATAAAAATTGAAACTAAATCATACGAGAATCTGCAAAAACATCCTAGATGTAGCAAAAAGGCAAAATAAAAGTAGAACAAAGCAAAATAGAAATTGTCCAAGCTTGTTAGCACATAAAGAGAGAAATCATTGCTTTTCACGCTCATCGCGAGGGTTGTTTTCAGTCTTACCCGGGAGTGATCCACTTTACCTTTTCGAGATAAATTTGGAGAGTTATCCAATTTGGTTCTCCAAGTTGTGAATGGAGGCTTCTTGATTCCTCATGAATGCTTCAACCTCTTGGAACCTTGTATCCATTGAGGAGATCAATTTGGTAATTAAATCTTCAAGAAAAGACATTGTAGGACGAGAAGAAAGGGCATGATAGGAGGATGCTTGAGGTCGTGCCATTAGGTAGCCTTGATGGGGAGGAGGATGCTAGGGATATGCCCTAGAGTTAATTTATACTTATACTATTGTCGTTATGTATTATGTAATAAAACGAGGCATTTTTTTTCATGAATAGTACATTTAGTTTTGTGGTTATCAAGTATGTGACTTGATAGTAAAACCCTACAATCAATACAATGACTATTCTTAAACTGTCCCTGATTGATTGTTATTAGTGGAACAATAATAAATTAAAATTAGTATGTTTGTGACTTGATGGCTATATTTTACTGGTCATGGATATATGTGATATCAAGTCAAAACATAAATCAATGTTAGAGAACATTGTATTGGACGTGATCCATTGTGAGAGTATTTCATGGAACATGTCATAAGTACTTTCTAGCCATAATGATATTAAAAGTCCTTTGACCTGAATTCATCATAGTTTCTTACTTGATAAATTCTATATTTTGACGTTGTCTAAAGTTATCTTTAACCAAATAATAAATTAGTCTGCTGTTGGATATAGAATAAATTAGGGAGAGGAATATGATTGATAGTGAAGAAATTTGTTCTTCTTAATTATAAGAGAGATATCCATAGCTCCTTGATAAGTTAGACTGTTAAAATACATAGCCGTGCTCAAATTTATCAATCTGAGATATTAATATCATTTGTTTGAACAGTTTACTATGAGATCAAGAAATAATTGATTAAACTTAATAAGGATGACATACTCCGTGCTTTATATTTAATCTGGATATCGTGTGACAAAAGGACTACATATAAAGTTATGGTTTGGTTCAAAGAGATCACTGATCTTCATTTAATCTGGATAGTTATAATGTTTTGCTAGAAATTGCTTATAACTTGTGGGCCATTTAAATATGATTTGGGCACACTGCCAGTGTTAAATGAACCTATAGGGTCACACAATAAGCGAACTTGTTAGGTTATTTTTCTGATAATCAGGTTCGATGAATCTGGAAATATATTTAAGTTAATCGAATCTAGAAAATTGACCAGATACAACGAATCTAAAAATATGTCCACATTTGATGTATCTTGACGATGTTTAGATTGTAAGAATCTGACTTGGTAAATTAATTAGTTAAATTACCGAGTAATGAAAAATCTTATCATATCTGTTTTAATTTAATTTGAATTTAAAATAAAATATGATAAGATATGTGAAACCCCAATCAAGACCAACCTTAGAATAAGGGGGTTGGGGATGCATAACATGCTTTATTTCATGTTTAAATATGCTTTCATATGATTTTTATATGCTTTGGATGTGAGTTTATTATTTTGAAATTGTGTAGGTGAATGTTGTGTGAGAAGGGCAAAATGGTAATTTTTGCCCGAGGTGAAAATAGGGAGATAGCTTGTGGATTGAATAGAAAATAGTTTTTCTAGTGAAAGTATTAACAAGAGTTGTTGTGGTTTAGTGGTTAGAGCTTTGGAATAAATTATTGAGGTCTAAGGTTCAAAGTCCATCATAGAAGCTTTAGCTTGAGTAAATTTTATTTTGCTTGGGAAAGGATGGTTTCGGCCTTAAGGGCCTAGATTAATGTGGTGATGATGTTCTAGGAGAGACATGATAGAAGTAATCTCATTCCACTCCTTTTACTCTTCTCGAAATTCTTATAGGGAAAATCATTCTTCATTGATCTTTAGTTTTCCTTAGTTTCAACTTATTGGTTTAATCAAGATGTTCTAGCCTTTTTCTTTCCAGAAAATCCAGTAGAGTGCTGAGGTCTTTTAGGATCAAAATGTCTTGGCAAAAGACTTCTTTTGGTTTGGAAAATATGGTAGATTTGTGGGAAAATTCAAGAGGAAAATCCCTCTTGAAAGCTTGCTGAAAATTTTCCTCTTAGTTCATCTATCTTCATGGAATGAGCTGAAATTTTCCAGCTTGTTGTACCTTCAAAAGGTAAAAAATTCTAGCTCACATTCCCTCCCAAATGCTACCAGAAAAATAGTCCTTAGGATCAGTTTGAAACCTGAAAGTTTTTGTCCAAATTCGGACTGCTCAAGCTAGAGCAAAACAGGAAAAATTCCTGTACGAAAATCAACTTTGAGAGCTCCAAACCAAGCTGTTTTCTCCCAGATTTTGTGCAGCACTTTAGCCATGTTTTTCCTCCATAAAGAAGGCTAGAAACCAGCCTTGAATACCCCTGAAATCCCCTTCAAAACTCGCTGCAAAATGGTTTTGAACAGCAGACGAAAATCTGCCAGAAAAATCACTGTGCAGCGAAAATTCTGGGCAGATTTTCGTCCAACTTGTTTCCTATCTCTCTTCCAGCCAAAACACCAACCTTAACCTGTCAAAACCTTCCTTAAACTTCCATCAACAGAGCTCCATTGATCCCCTTGAACTTCTGCACAAAATTCCAGTAATGGCTGTTCGAAAATCAATCAACCAAATCCCTGCAATTTAGCTTGAATACTTTCCAAAATTTCAGCCATCTTGTTTAACAACTTTCCATAAAATTTTGCTCAATTGATCAGACATCTTATCCACCATTGTGCACCTTGGTTTCGGCCATCACAAGCCTCCTTTAACCAGCCTTAATTCCCCAGAAGAGCTGCACAATCCAGTCGGCCATAGGAGACTTCAAGCTGTCCAAACAAATCAAGATATTCTTAGGATATCTACTTTCCAAATTCACTTCCCAAAAATATTCTTCAAGGATTGTAACAACTAACCTTTCCTTTTCCCTTCCAAACCAGAGAATCAACTCCCTAAACCCTACTAGAATTCGGCCAGGCCTATTCCCACAGAAAAATCAGCAGCTGCAAACCATCTCTCCCTTTCTCGATTTTTTTTTCCTTCAAGCATCAAGAACACACACACACACTACACCAAGAACACCCACTTCTTCTCTACACCTAATACCCCTCCAAATCACCTCAAACCCTCACGAAAATCTCCAGATTTAGTCTACTCATTGTTGTGAATCCATCAACACCATTATTAACATCAAACTCCTCCAAACATCTTGCTACTTCGGATCAAAGCAGAAAATTCTGAACAAGAACATCTTCAAGGTAAATTCACTCTATCAACATCAACCTCTTCAAACTTGATCTCTAGTGAGAATCTATATAAATAATCATGCTAATGACTTTTCTTCTCTCTCTCTCTCTCATGGACCGAAATTCCCTCTCTTGGCCGAATGGTCCCTTCCTCCATGACCATGCTTTCGCCACCTTTCTTGAATAAGATTAGCCATTTAGGAGTTGAGATCTTCTCTAAACTCCTTCAAGTCATTCATCAACCAAGTAAGTACCTTCAATCATCTCTTTAAACTTTAGAATCATGTCTCTAGGTTGATGTTGTGAGAAGATGAATAGCGATGGGTTTGTGTATGTGTTATTGTCGAGATTGAAGCATGAGTATATGGATAATTGTGAAGGAGATGGGATTTATGCATGGAAGGATTATATTGGTGGATTGAATGATGAGTTGAGGTTTGATGCATGTCATAGGTAGTATTTGTGATGAAGCATGCTAGAAATTATATCACCATTGGTGAATAGGATTTGTATGCATGATTAGATTTTGAAGCCATGATCATGTTTATGCTGGTAGAGGTTAAAGCATGTCTTAATAAATTTAGATCTATGCCTATGTGCAAGATTTGGATGATTTGATGAATTGAAGGATTGAGTATGTTATTGATTATGGTTGACCATGGAATCTTGATCATGATCTAGTTGTCCCTAAACAAATTTTATTTCATGAATAAAATATTTACTAATAAATGTTGATAGAGAATTTCGAAAACCCTAGGAAGGTTAGATTTGGAATTATAATATATGTAAAGGATATTTTAGTCAAATAAATAATAACTTTTCTAGAAAATAAAATAAATAAATATTATTTAAAATAAAGAAATTAATTAAAGCCTTTATGGAAAATATTTATACTTAATAAAATATTTACTAAATCAAAACCCTTAAGGATTTACTTATTATTTTCCAAAAAAGACTTATTAAATTTAATCTTAACTAGTTTTAGCTATCAATTATTTTCTAACAACTAAGCTATCATTAAATCACTATTTTACCTAGTACCACCTATGACTTCTGATCAAATAAACTCTAAATTTTTCTTAACAAGATTTAAACTTTCAACTTGTTAGAATTTATCTCCTAATCCATTAATTATTTTAAATAACAAATTAAACTTAGCTTATAAACCTATTCAATTATTGTTTTGCCTTAAAGTTTGGGACACTAGGATCATGGTAGTAGTGAATTGAGTTGATTTAAAATTGAGGAAGTGGATTGTGGCTTGAATCTGATTAAGATTTGTATTTGCCCATGTGGGGTTAGGTCAGCTGTTCGAGACCTTGTTGTTGTGAGTAAGAATCAGGTAAGCTCCTGCATAAAACCTGATTGATGTGAAATGATTTCCTTATGGCAAGCCAAATGTGGAGTGCAAGGACACTCGGTTATTTGAAAGCAATTGAGGGTTGAATTCATCATTAATTCCAACGCTTAAATTATTTAAAAGTCTTTGAGTAGATTTTTTCAAACTTGAAACTCTTTCTAAAACTAATCTCTCCCAAAGCTTTGGAAACCCTCAAATTGTTATTTTCATGAAGAACAATGCTTTGTTCATTTTATCCCAAGTGGAGAATGTCGTTGAGTACTCAATAAGGGTGGACTATTAGGACTAGTCTTTGAAGGGTTAGGGTAAGTCACTCAGTAGGTGGCCACCTCTGAGGGGTGAGTCATTCTCGGATAAGATGCCAGTTCCAGTGAGTCGTGCCAGTCCGAGCTAGCAGTTTATTTTGTTTCAGTCAAGTGATTGTGTTTTTGTTGGAATGGACACCCGTCGGTTGTTTGGGTATAGAGAAGGAGGAGTATCTTGCCCAGTAGGCCGATCACCTACTTTTGTCAGTCTGCACAAAGTATTAGGCATTCTGACCGGTTATGGGGCCCAACGTGTGTGGTAACCCATATCACTTTCTTTCGAGTGGTTGATTTCATTACTTATGTATAGCTAGAAGAGCCAAAACGCCACTCTTGCTTTTGACTAATGTTTATTGCTTGCCGATGTTTTTCTTATAAAGATTTCACACTTTGCATCCACGAACTGTTTCCACTAAACACCCAAAGCACACACGGACTTACTGAGATTTATGTCTCACCACCTTTTATCATGTTTTCAGGTTGATCCTGTTGTGGGTGAGTAGCTACCTTGGAAGAGAATGTGTTTTTTTTTATTTTATGTACTGCTTTGGGGAGACGAGAGTGGATGATTTTAATTATGATTTTTGTTTTGGGATTTCATGGATGTACTTTTGAAGTATTTTGGGTTGTAATAAATTCTTTTTTAGTTTGAGTATTGTTCATTTCAGCAATTTTATTTGTGACGTAGTTATAAAGACCCCTTATCCTTTGGACGGGGCGACATCCCCGGCCCTGGTGGGCCTAGGTTTTCCGGGGTGTTACAAGATATTATCAGAGTTTGATTCCAAGAGGTTTGTGTGGTTTTAAAAGAAAACCCTAACCGTCTTCTCAAGAGTGCTCTCTACTATTATTCGTGACTCCATTCACCAGAAAAATTTAAGCCTCTCAAATCCTAGGTGCTAGCACTTATGGGGTAATGAGTTGATTCGTCGTGTGTATCTGATAGAAGGCGTTTACACATTGTAGCGTCTGGTGATCATTTGAGTTGCACGTACGATAGCAAAACTAGAATCCAAGGATCTTGATTATGCCGAACAGAGGTAATTCTGTAACCCCTAAATCGTCATAATCGTTTGGCTTGGGTTTTTGGAAAGGATTCGTGGATATTTTTCGTATTTAGGAGTCCACGAATCCTAACAAAGGAAGCCTTATTTGATTCGAATTGCTCCATCAAAGTTTGGTTGGTTCCTCCATTCAAGATTGTATGTGTTACTGTAAGGGTTGTTTGCTTGCCTTGGATTTCCAACAAAATCCACTTGCTCCATCGGTTACTCACTAGGTAACCCCATGTTTTGACATTCATGATTTGGGTGACTTCCTCTACAAAAATTGCACATCGCTTGAGTTTGAACTAGAGGGGGCATGCATCTTCTCCATCTTTTTGGCAAGGGTTTTAAATTTAGCTTCCATAGCTGCCATGACATCAACATTATGAATTCCTAGAAGATGCATGCCCCATCTCCAGTTCAACCTCAAGTGATTGTATAGGAAGATACCTAAATCACGAATGCCAAAACATGGGGTTGCTTAGTGAGCAACCGATGGAGCTAGTGGATTTTGTTAAGAATGCAAGGCAAGCAAACAACCTCTACAATAATACCTACAATCTCAGATGGAAGAACTATCCAAAATTTGCATTGAATCAAGTGAGGCCTCCTCCTCCCTCCCAAGGCTCCAATGGCATGACCTTAAGCATCCTCTTATCGTCCCCCTTCTCCTTATCCTACAAAACCTTCTTTTGAAGATTTAATTGCCAAATTAGTCTCCTCAACAGATACAAGGTTCCAAGGGTTTGAAGTGTGAATGAGGAATCAAGAAGCCTCAATTCACAACTTGGAGAATCAAATTGGACAACTCTCTAAGTTCATCTCAAAAAGGCAAAGTGAATCATCTCGAGCAACACCGAAAACAACCCTCGAGATGAGCTTGGAAAGTAGTGATTTCTCTCTTTATGTGCTAGCAAGCTTGTACAGTTTCTATTTTACTTTGTTCTACTTTAATTTACCTTCTTGCTACTTTTACGATGTTTTTTCGGATTCTCTTATGATTTAATTTTAGTTTTTGTTGAAGTATTAGAAAACGATTTGCATGGAAAATTTTAAAGTAACATTATTATGTTTTATTTGATGTGTAATTTGATTTCTCTTCTTAGCATTAATTTTTGTTTCATTTTGCTATTTTTATAGGAGTTTCTAGCTATAATTGATTTATACTTATTTATTTATTTTTTATTTAAAAAAAGATCAAAATTGAATTAATAAGACCGGTCTAGGCCGCCTAGGGAAGTTCCCTAGGCTATCAAGACTATGAGAACTGGTCTAGGTAGCTTAGGGGAAGTTCCCTAGGCTGTCAAGACCATGAAGGACTTGTCTAGGCTGCCAGGGGCCTCCCTGGGTGGTCTAGTGTCCTAGTTTTCAAAAATTGTAGCGTGTTCTTATTTTTTTGTTCGGATCTCTTCTTATATTTTTATGTCCCTGCTTCAAAATTACATCTATTTACCCAGCTTTTGTCTTGATATTCTTGTCTTCTTATTCATCTTATAGTTGTAGTATGATTTTTGTTTTCTTTTCACCGTTGCACATACCGCACACAACATTTCAATTTATATCCATTCCTTTTGTCTTTTTCTTCTTAACTGGTTGTGGTTCTTACATTTTCTTCTTGTCCTCTTCTTCTTGTTCATTTCTTGTCTGGTAGTTTTCTTCATGTACCGTACCTTGCTTTTGTTTTTCTGTCCACCGAACACACACCACTTATAGTAAGCCTAATTCTATTTTCTTCACTTTCTTTGTCTTGTCACTTCATTACTTTTCCTTTTTTGTCCAGGTGTATACTTTTTATAATACTTTTTCCTTCTTTGCTCACAGAATGCACACAACACTCACAATTTAATTTAGTTTTCTTGTCATTTTCTTTTGTCACATTTTCCTTCCTTTTTCTTTTCTCCAGTTGTATACTTTAGATAATTTTTTATCTTTGTTGCACCGATTCCACACACACCATTCACAGCGGTTATTTCTGTTTTCTGTCATATGCTTTTCTTTTTCTTCTTTGACCGGTTGCTTCACCTTTTTTCTTTCTTTTACAGCATTATGTTTTTCCTTCATGTGATATATTCACTTCAATTCACACACTGCACATATAAATGTATACACACACACACATTCATTCATTCATTCACTTTAATTTTAATACACTCACTTCATTTCTTCCCGTAGCATTCTTCTTCTTCTTCCTACTCATTTCCTTTACTTGCTATTTAATCAAAATTTCCCATTTTAGCTTCTACTTACTCAATTGGAAGATTGTGTTTGGTGTTTTCTTAATAATTGTGGGATATTGTTGAAGTGGAAGTTTTGATTTCTGTAAAGTGGTGAAATGGACCTTTTGTTGGAATAGTTTTTGGCCTAGAATAAATGTTTTATCTATGAGTTGGTGTAGATGAGAAAAGTATTTTGCGGTTGTCAATTATTTTTTAAAAGTGTACATTTTCTTAACCTACCCACATTTCACAACATTTTGTACACAATTCCTCGAACAAAAAACATTCCCCCTAAAAGAAAAGAAAGAAAGGCGAAGCCTTCTCGTCATGTGCCCCTTTCGAAAAACTCAATTCCTATAGTTACTTTGTTGATGAAACTTGTGCCAATTAGTTTTCTCAGAGAGTATCCAATAAAATTGTAGTTGAGAAGACCATCAAATAAGAGTTAGACAGATCTCTAAAAATTTCTCAACTTTTCCATAAGATAGATTAGAGGCCTATGCTTCACCTCGAGAGGCCTTATTATCCAAACTTAGTGAAAGAATTCTATACAAATATATGCGACAAGAAACAAGGCCATTTTAGGCACATTGACACCATAGTCAAGGGGTTCCCTATCCATCTTACGAGGTACACTTTGGCACAGGTCCTTAATGTTTCGGATGAAGGCGAGTAGGTTGTTGTGGACTCTTTCAACAAAAAGGTCACGTCGGACGAGTAATAACAGTTTAATACTACAAAGGATAAGTTAGGGTTGAGATACAACCGTACTACGTAGTCACTTATGTTGCAGATGAAGGTTTTGTCCCCCTAATTATGTTTAGTGGTTTATTTGTTGGAGTGGAATGCCTGTCCAAAAATGAGTACTATGAATAAAACAAAGGTTATTGATGTGTACTGTACTCATAAGATGTTATAGTTAGAGTCAATGCCCTTAACTCCCTTTCTTATCTCATCTATGCATGAGGTGACTGCATACAGTAGCCCCTCGAAGGCCTTTATGCTTCCCTTGGTCATCACCTAGGTGCTCCTTTGTGCTAGTGTCGATTTTTTAGGTGAAATAGCCATGTCCACACGGACAAATAACGTAATTTCAGATCGAACTCTGGAGAATATAAGCTATGCTTACGATAAAAATGCAAAAATATAGCTAACATCAAGGGAAGCACAAGATTTAGAAGAAGAAAATGAACCCCCGAGGGCTTTGACATCTCAAGCTCCAAGAGAAGTAGATTTGGAGGATTTTCAAGCATGGATAAGGGCCGTTCTTGCCCAAATGCAGATGGAAGTGGTGCACTTGAGAATTGAACAAGGCGAAATAAAAGCCACCCAATTGCAACATGATGACTGGTTCGCACAGCAATGCACTTATATGGAGCATGACCAACCAGTGTTGTTAAATACACAAGGCACAAAAAGGCACAAAGGGGGTTAAGAGCCTTGAGGCACAAGGTGCAAAAAGGCGCATGCCTTTTTTTATAAAAAGGTGCACTATTAATATAAAATATTATATATTTCCCTAGTAGATAATCATTTAGATAGCTTAGTGACTTAATGAAAAACAAATTAGCAAAAGAGTCTAATGTCTAATCAATCATAATCATCATAATCCTCAGAATCCCCAAGAACAATTTCCTCCACTTATCTCCATTTTCTAAAAGAGCATCTTCCTCTTCCTCTTTCTCTTCATCATGTTCATCATTAGTAACATCAAATCTAGGAATACTTGAAGATGATGGCCTTGAAGTAGAATGTGGATATTGAGAACGAGAAGAACCAACATATCTTGACCTAGATGAATAGTGTGGTTCTTCTACTCCAGCTTGCCCTAGAAACCTCAGACCAAGTCAAATTCAAAATTTCAAATACTCTTATCATCATCCTACAATCCTTCAACTAACCACTTATTAGAATCATCAAAAGATATGGAATCTATTTCATCCCTCATTGAGTACAGGTGAAGCAAAGCTCTATTATACTTAACAAAGACTAGATCATTAAGTCTTTTTTGCTCGAGCCTGTTCCTCTTCTTTGAATGAAGCTACAAAACAAGTTTACTGAAATTATAAAAAAATTTAATAAATAAATAATAAACACTAAATCTTGCAAATTATAATTAACTTACATGCTCAAATACGCTCCAATTTCGCTCACATCCTAAGGTACTACAAGTGAGATTTAAAACTTTAATTGCAAATTTTTGCAAGTTTGGAGTTGAGGAACTATATATGCTCCACCATATAGCTACGAAAATAAAAAAATGTAAAATTTTAATTATACAAAAAAGAAAGATTTAATCTAATATATATTAATAATTAAGTTTCATATTTTAAATTAAAGAAACGAATATTAGTTAGTTAATTACGTCGAGCAAATGTTTTTCTTGTAGATATTGCACTCTTCATTCAAAAAATTCTTTCCACTGCTTTATATTTTGCAAGCTCCTCCATAATTAGTGGCATTTTCTTCTGGTTCTTCCAATTTCTCAATGCATGAAAGTAACCCCCTATTTACTTCTTCATCTACTTCAATACTTTCATTCTCATAAAAAAATTGAGGATTTAAGAAGTATCCAGCTGCATGTAAGGGACGATGAAGTTGACCCGATCACCTATGATCAATGATCTCAAAAATCTTCTTATAGTAACTCTCTTCCTTATATGCTTTTGCAATGGCTTCTTTTACACGATCCATAGGTTTATATATGTACCCGATAGTAGGCTTCTTCTCACTATCAACCAAACGAAGGACCCGAACTAGAGGACTAGAAACTTTTAATGAATAATTTACCTTTGTCCATCATCTTTGATCTATCACAATTGCTTAAGCTCTCTTTCCAGCACTCTCTCTTGCCTACTTACTTTCTGACCATTCTGATGATATGAACATGTTTCTCAACTTATTCTCTAATAAATAAATTCTTGATAGAGTGGTGAAAGTACTCACTAATCTAGTCTTTGTACGTCTAAGAAACTCCATCCCAGTAGTAAATTTTCTCATCAAATTCAGAATTCCAACATGGCTATATATAAAATATATGAGTGACATTGCCCTTTGAAGTGTGAGTTTGATATTTGATATTTTGTAAATATCCTCTAATATCAAATCAAGGCAATGAGCGACACATGGAGTCCAAAATATTTGAGGATATACACCCTCTAGCATTTTCCCTATCAAACCAAACAATAAAATAATGTTATCTTTAAATTAAAATATTATAAAAATAATAGTATTAAAAATAAATTGTAAAAAATAATAATATAAATATTTTAACTTACCCGCCATAACATTACTAGAGGCATTATCGGTGACAACTTGCACCATATTTTCGTGGAATTTTCGGAAAATGGGTCTGTTTTTCATTGGAATTCCGACAGTGGGGCTGCCCCAGTCGGAATTTCGAATGTAGTGAGAATGCCTATTTTTTTCCCCACAAAACGGAATATTGCAAAAAAAAAAAATAATAATGACATGCAACCTTGAGGTCGCATTAATACAGCTTCACAGCGCCGCATCAAATGCTTTCTTCCTCATTTCTCCGAGCTACATCCCGGCGATGCAGACGCATCAGTGCTGCAATAGCACCACATCATCTCCCTCTTTCTTAAGTGATTCCACCGCCGGCGATGCAAACGTGCCCAAAAGAAGTGTAAAAAGGAAAAGATTTCCAAAAAGGAATTTCACATCTTGAAGCACTAGGAAGCATAGCTTAATTAAACATTTCCATAGGTGAGTTGATTCATCTACAATACCTTTTTCTTATTGTTGTTAACTACTTTTTCTCTCCTAATTTTGCTAAACAAATGCTATTGTGATTTTCATAACTTTGAGGATGGCCCTTGTGTAGAAAACAACAAATAAAACCATTAGCTAAAATATTTTAGGGTAATCCTATAATTGAGGTAAAGATTCATTGAACTTATTAGGTCCGAGTCCTATGATTAAGATAAGCAGAAAATAGTTATAGATGCCTAAACATGGTTGTTAACAATAATCACATGGATAGTCATTAGATTGCTGTTGGAATTCAAACATGGTAAAATTTTCTAGAACATTGTATAAAATTATTTTTATTTAGGCTTTAAAGTTTGGTTCTGCACGTTGAGTATATGATGTTTTCTTTCAACTCGATGCTGCAATTACACTGTTATTTTTGGTTAAACAATTTGTTGCATAGTATTAGATAGTGATAGTGATTTGGAGCAGCGAAAGCCATTGTAAAAAATTCCAAGCTTTGAGCCTTAATTAGATAGCGATTTAGACTCCGATTGAAATGAATTTAGTGCCATGTGATCCTTTCAACAAGAACTTCTCATATATTAATTTAGATTTTAATTTTGGTAACATTCTTCAAAACTCAAATCTTGTTTAGTTGTAATTTTGAAAGAATATATTTGTGTATTATTGGTGTACCTCTAGTTTTATCTAAAGAAAAATTATTATTATTATTATTATTATTATTATTATTATTATTATTATTATTATTATTATTATTATTATTATTATTATTATTATTATTATTATTATTATTATTATTATTATTATTATTATTATTATTATTATTATTGGTGATAGTAGAAATTTTTATTGGATTAGGTTGTGTGGTTTTTTTCATCTTCGGTTTTTTAATGTTAAAAATTCTAGCGTCTTTTGTTGTTTATTTTTATACTTTCCATTACTCACTGCTTTGGTGTCATTGGTTTGTTCTTATTTTTTTTATTGGCACTTGGGAAATACTTTTGATCTTGGGGTATATTTTTGATTTGTGCAGAGCTTTGTTTTTTGCTCTCCTTGGTAGTATATTTCCCAATAAAGTGGTTTAGAGCTAAGTTAATCAATTGGCCAGTCTGTACTAATTAAAAATGATGATTTAGAGAATGGGTGCATGATTTTAATACTGAATATGTCAAACAACTCAAAGTGGAAGCCTAGAATGGAATATCATTTATATCATTTATTTAGAGAGTGGAAGCCTAGAATGAACAAGTCTTATTATTTGAGAAATATTACTCGATTATGATACAAAATTTGTGCTGATATGAGTGACTATTTAAGTACCTTTTAGGGATTGATAAACTAAGTAACTTCATTGAAACTGTAGCATAGTATAAAGCACAAACAACTTAAGATATTTAACTTTTGATTGCCAATCATGCGCATAAATACAATCATAGTTTAATTGTGTTATTATAATTTAAATAGGTACAATGGATCACATGCACATAGATATCCATCCGGGGCCTCTCATCAACGGTTTACTATCGCTTCAGCTCTTCAGTCGAGTCATCATTCGTCTTTGGTATGGTCTGGTGATCAGTATGCTTGTGAGATTCCATTGATGTATAGACGATACAATTTTGCATTTTGGGAGCATATGCCCCCTTCCGGTAGAGTGACGGAATTAGTGGATAGGGTTGATTTTGGTGGAGTTAGGCGAGCTGGACATATCCAGGTTGATCATACTCTCGTTACCACACTGGTAGAGCGATGGTGTCAGGAGACCCATACATTTTATTTCCTTTTAGGAGAGGCTACAATGATACTGGAGAATGTTGCGATATTATAGGGCCTTAGGGTAGATGGAGATACGGTGATAGGGCCTCCTTATCACTATTGTAAAGGTGACTGGATTAACTTTTGCGATATACTTCTTGACATTAGGCCACGGGCTGAGGATATACGGGGAAATAGGATTAGGAAGGGTCCTATTAAGGAGGTCTTAGATTTTCCTTTGACCGATGATGCGATTGATGACATCGTCATGCAGCGTGCTCGTTGTCTTATCTTCCTATTGATTAGGGGCGTAATTTTTTCTAATAAGTTAGGGAACCTGCTTCACTTGAGATACTTACCTCCCCTCATGGATTTGGAGGCATGTGGGACGCTCAACTGGGGTAGTGCTGTTTTAGCATTCCTGTATAGATGTCTGTGTCACGCTTCTATCGGGTCGGCGCAGGAGATTTGTGGACCGATGGTCTTACTCCAGGTACGAACTCAAATATATTTTATTTTTATCTTATAAACATGTTTGCTACGAGTCGAACACATTTGTGACTACGTTGTAGCTATGGGCATGGGAGCATGTTCGGGTTGTACGACCAAAGAGAGTATACCCCGCGATGATCTCCGACCACTTGCACCCTATAGTGCTTGATGGGATGTAGCAGTATAACTTTATCGAACGTCTACACATGTTCTCGTAACATATCGCTCCCAACTAGATGCCCTCTCAGACGAGGATGTGAGTATATATAAATACTTTATTTAGCACTATTTATTTGTTTAACACTAATATTCCCAAACAATGGTATGACAGTTTGTCTGGCAACCTTATAAGACTGATTTGGTTAGTCTCCTCCCCCCTAATTATTTTGAGGGACCCGATATCTAGAGGTTACGCACAACACTGATCAATTAGGAGGTCATCGAGCTATAATTTTCGGACCAAGTGATGCGGCAGTTTGGGATGCTTCAGTCTATTCTGATGGATTGCAATACAAGGATTGACCTGCATGAAGTTGATAGGTGAAGCAATCTCTCTAGAGATTACAAAATATATCATGGGTCATATATTTAGATGTGGGCCAATCGAATAGACTTATCCAGACCAGTATGATTGGCGTTTCGGTCGCAGTAGATTATATACATTGGTACAGGGACCGTACCCGTCTTCAGATCGGGAACCCCATTACTCGTGCTTCTTTGCCGTTGGGGTATCATCCTACCAAGTCTAGCACAGTTGTCATAGTATGTAATTCATTTGGCGATGTAGGAGTTAATAACTTGAGAAGGCCTTTAATTATTCACTAATTTTTTTGAATGATGATTTCAAGTTGATATTATGCGACGAGCTATGACAGTAGCTGAATGTCACATTCACAGTGCCGACTCAATGTCTCGAAGGGCATTTATTGACATAGAGATATGTGTACTCGAGAACTTACAGTATGTCATCAGGAAGACGACCGGTATACTGGTCAAATACCGGTCAATTTAGGTGAGCTGACCATCGCAGTTACTCAGCCTACGTCGAGGTCCCGGGATCCTATTGATGGACGTATGCACCTAGGAGTGAGGCATAAGGACAGGAGACCCCGAGTTCGAGCGCATCCTCCACCTCACGATCCTATTTCGAAGGTGTACCAGGAGCCTGAGATTCAAGAGGAGATGGGAGGTAGCACACAGACAGAGATTGGGACAGATGATTTCAGTACCCGGGAGGATGATTTTTACACTGATATTGTATCAGATAATCTGATTGGTCATGACTTCATTGTCATTTCGGTTCACTCTCCGTGTATGACAGTGAGCGTGTTCAAGGCGAGGATGCGGGGCCATCGTTCCAGGACACGCACTATTCTGCGTAGCCTATGCAGTGTGTGACTCAGGCGACAGGCATTTCTCGTATTGAGGAGCTTCCAGTACGTCTCTTTCGTGGTATAGTCTGTCACCGGCTACGCAGACTGGGTGCACCTGCAGTAGACCGAATTCTCGATCTTGAGCCAGCAGCAGACCAGCTTCCAGATCCAGTGCCAACTCCACACTCGCTTTCAGATCCTACACCAGCTCCATACCAGCTTCCAGATCTCAGACCAGTAGGCTAGAAGGTCCGGATCATGCTCATGACGGCGATGAGCTTGTAGGTGGTGGGAGACCAAGGTGAAAGATTAAACCTCACCGTCTTTGTGTACTCTCACCACATTAGGTGTCGTTGATGTTAGAAAATACTCTGACTTCATATACCATTTGCGAGCTATCTTTGTTGATTTTGAATTATTAAAATGCCATATTCATTTGTTTTTTGTATTGTTGCTTTTGAACTTTGTTTAAATTTGTATACAGGTTATGGATATTGTTATGTGTCTTTTTTTTTAAAAAAAAATTTTCCTTTAAGGTCGCATTCCAAGAATGGGACCTTCGTGGGCCAATATCTACAAACAATAGCTCCAGTTTCCACATCTACAGATGTATCTCGTTTCGGGGCAGATTTAAAAAATTGTAATGCTACTGTGAAATGGGTGTTTGATGAATAGCTCAGATTGGACCTATTAATTTTGGACTTCGATCTACTTAGAAAGATAACATCAATGCATTCTGATTGATTTTATTTATAATTTTTCAAGTCATTCTTTCAACTCCCGTGCACATTTTCATTATTTCATCAGATTTCTCAGATTATGCTCTGTTTTTTTTAGATTGTCAAATTTACCGGGATTATCGAGGGTCTATATGGTTTGATGGGGCTATTAAAAAAACTTAAATACTCCGGCGTCGGATATTGTACTCTGAACTACTTGAAAAGGTTCAGAATTATCTTGGATTGGGAGGAAGAAACGTGACATTTAAGATTACACTCCGACATCCATTCCTGTATAGATCTAATCAACAATATGCTATGAATGAGTTGAGTGATGATGATGATATGGAGGTTTTAGGGATGCTGCCAAATGAATTTAAGTCACAAAGCATCTAACTTCATATTAACTATGCTGACTTGACATCTCAACACACATGTCACTTGGTAGGGTTGTCTCCACTAACAGGTTCATTTGTGGGAATGCTTAACCAAGTCCAACTCCCCACGGGCATAAGGATGGAAGATTTGAACAACATATGGCCCCAATCATTTTACCAACCAGTAGAAAATACAAGTGCAACATTAAACGTTATCGGAACTGGATACATTAGTTCAACTGGTAGTAATGCTGAGACAGTTGATGTTGGTCACACATCTGAAGGTTTGGGAAGAAGGAATAACTTGATCATTCCCGAGCAACTACTGGTTCAAACACAAAATCGATAAGAAGTGGATACGTATCCAGTAGACGGCAATCGACTGCATGCTAGCACTACCCCGATAGATATAATATCTCAATTGCATGTGGTCACAGGTGCAGTAAATGTTAATTCAATATTGCATACATCTGACGGTGACTGTTTCACTAGCTCGGGGGGACTAATGAATTGGTATGCCACAAATGAGAGTGAAGAAAGTGACATTCCAGCAAACATTCCCGCATCTGAAGTGCAAGATGACATGAATGACGTAGCGGGGCCTTCTAATAACATTTCTCAATCAACAAGATTTCTAATATTTGATGACGTAGGGTCTGGTGCATGTGTTAATGAATCGCTCAACAAGTGCTTAGTCAATGTTACAAGAAGTTGATCTGATACTAACACTGATTTGCATTTAAACATGAGATTTCAGAACAAGAAGGAGGCTATATATGTAGTAAGAAAGTGGTCTATTCAAGCAAGTCGGGAATTCAGAGTCTTGGAGAGTAAGAAAGATTGCTGGTATGCTAAGTGTAAGCATTTAAGTGCTGGCAATCCTTGTTCTTGGCATATTCGCATTATAAATAAGAAGACTCATGGACAGTGGCTGATAACAGTTTTGAACAAAGAACACATATGTGTCATTACAGTTGTGAACAATGTGCGTAGGAACATGGATCATCGGTTCATAGCTCGTAATTGTTGGATTGTATGCCCTCTTAGACTAGATTTCTAATGTAAAATCGAATATTTTAATGAAAGAATTTATTTTCAGAAATTGTTTGTGAATTTACTTTTTGTTTGTGCACAATTTTTGTTTGGAATAGACCCATTGTGTTTAAATAAGTGATCAATGTGAATGATGGTCTTTCACAGTAAGGTATGGATCACGGGTTATTTAACACATAAACATTTGTTCTTAACCTATTGATGAGACTGGGAACCTCATCATGTTTAGGTTTTTATGTTATGAATTCCAAATGGGGAATGGCTTACCTTTAGCCAGTAGGTAGTCCACTCACTTCATGACATAAGCGTATTTCGAATAAGTAGAACATGACATGTAGTAGTGGTTTCTCAAAGTACTATATGGTAGAAACCTAGACTACTACTGCTACAGCGTGGACTAGTACTCTACGACTTGAGTATGAGTTGGTGGTCTGGCGAAGCTGGAAGCATATACTTTGATTTGCTGTAGTTGAGGTCCTATCGTAGGGCCAATATACTTGCATGTTGGGTATGTGTGACTAGTTAGTTAAGACAGACTTATACAAGATAGTTTCTGCACTATATCGCCCCTTGTGGTTGTCCGAATGGTCTAAATTATCCAGGGCCCTGGGAAACATGACTTGGATGTTTGCTTTAGGGTAGCTCCCTTGGAAAGCAGAAACACTTCAGGAAGTCGTGGATTATTGGACTAGAAGCCTAAGGATGGTAGATGTCATTTAGGGGGGGTGTTAGTACACTTCTTCCTCTCTAAATGTACGGCGATGTGTAGAGGGGTATTTTAGTCATTTCACCTGTAGGTCGGAGACTTTGCGAATGCAGCATTGTCCTTGGGGTCAATATTTTCTTATGGTGATATTAGGAAATATTTAAAATGCAAAATACAACTATTTATATAGCAGGGGTATTTTGGTCATTTTAGCAGCCAAGGCGATATGTCTTTTTGGTCCTCGGGATAGCCCGTAAGTCCTAATTACTTTTGGGTTGAGGAATTGGTCTCAGTTGAAGAGGATTTTATTTTATTTTATTCAGGAAGTCTAATTTATTATTGGACTGGAATAAAATAAATAAATAAATAAAATAGGAGTTGAGAGAAATTAATTATCTAGTTTAATTGGTTAATTAATTATTTTGGGCCTAGGTCCAGTATGAATAATTAAGAAATTAACCTGGGCTTAAACTAAGGGAAATAAATAATGTTTAATTATTTATTGGGTTATTTATATAGGCCCAAGAAATAAATAATTAAAGATTAATTATTATGGTTCATTTGGGCTCATTAATTATTTATTGGGTTACTTATGTAAGCCCAGGAAATAAATAATTAATATTTATTATTTTGGGCCTTTTGGGTCCTAGAAAAATAATAAATATTTTTCTGGCCCAATAGCTTGGACCTTAGGGTTTTTCCAGATACGGTTAAGAGGAGTTTAGGGTTAGGCCAAACTGGTTCTCAGGATAACATCCGGGTGTTTTGAAATCCCGGGGTATATGTTTATCAGAGATTGAGAAACCTAGTTTAGGCCAACTTATAAACAACTCTTTGGAAAAGAAAAAAACCCTAATTTTTCCCAAACCTCACAAGACTCACGTCACACTCTCTCTCTGGGAACTCACGTTTTTCCCTCTCCCTCCTCTGTGGTTTTCTTTTTGTTCTTTGCTAATCAATAGAGAAAGAACCAAGGAGTTTTGAGATCGTTCCTCTTCACCATAGTGTTCACCAACTAGAGGTTAGGTTGAGGAATATCCCGAGAGTTGGAGAGCTAAGCGTTAATGCAAACAAGGCGAAGTAGAAGGCTAGCGGGTGTTCAACCGGAAGCTCCTTCAAGTGTGCAAAGCGAGGCGATTCCAGCCGTTCAATCTGTTCCTACGCAACCTAGGAGGGTTAAGGAACGCAAATGTATGATCTTCACGCTTCTGCATGGCCTTTAAGGCTCGCATTTTATTTTTCTCCAATTTTTTTTTAACGTACAGAGCATGCCCCTGTTTTCTCGTTTTCCATCAGAATGTGACACATTTAGTATTAAATGACCCTGAATGCTATGTGAGTGATATTATTGCTGAAGTTTAGAACCTGTGGAGGAAAGGTTGTTCTTATAAGAAAGCTTGGGAAGCCCGAAAGGTTTCTATGGAATTTGTATATGGTGATTGGCCTTCAATGTGGATTGCCCTACCAAAATACATGCTTGTCTTGTAGGATTCCAATCTTGGGACTATTGTGAGGTGGAGATACCATTGGACTAGTGTGGGTGATTTGAAAGCTTTTAGTTTCCTTTTCTGGTCATTCAAACTATCAATTGCTGGTTTCAAATATTGTTGTCCAGTGGTATTAATTGATGGAACCCATTTAAGGGGACTTTATTGAGGAAAACTATTGGTAGCGTCCACTTGAGATGCAAATAGTCACCTCTTCCCTCTTGCATTTACCATCGTGGACGAGGAATCATTGGAGAGTTGGAGCTGATTCTTAAAACTCCTATATTAACATGTCATTTTGGACAGACATATATGTCTTATTTCTGATAGACATAAAGCCATAATCAATGCTGTACGCCATGTGAATGAGTGGCAAGAACCTTTGGCTTTTTATCGATATTGCCTCGGGCACATAAAGAGAAATTTTCATGCTAAGTTTAAGGACAGTAATTTGACAAGTTTGATGTACGCTACTGGTTTAGAGTGCAAAATGACTAAGTGTCAATTATATTTAGATAAGATCAGGATCCAAAAAGAAGATACATTTAAATATTTAATGGATATTGGTTTGGAGAAATGGACTTTGTCATATGATGAAGGGTACATATATGATTCAATGACTACTAGTTTATCTTAATACATAAATAGTGTGCTAAAGAAAGCAAGATTTCTTTCACTGAAAGCTTTAGTTAAAACTTCATTTTAGAAGTTAGTTAAATATTTTAATCAACATAGAGATGAGGCATCTAATTTGAGACACCCTATACCATTTGAAATATGGAAGTTGTATTCTTATTTTGAGGACAAATCTAGAGGACATGTTGTAACTGAATTTAATGCACAAGCCGGTATATTTGGGATCAAATCGTCTGTTCAATAAGGAGGTAGAAGTCCAAATGTTTATAGTGTTAATTTAACGGAGAGATCATGCACTGGGTAAAAATGGAGTATATATGGTATTCCTTGTTCACATGGGTTTGCAGCATGTCATCACAGAGGTTGGAACCCCATTGACTTTGTTTTTGAGTTCTATACTAGAAGGAATTATAAGTTGACATATGTGGATCAATTTTTTCCTATGGCGGATGAACAATATTGGAGGCCTTCTAATTTTACGCTTGTACTAGTGGAAGAAATGATGCGAAATGAAGTTTTTGGTCGTCTGTCAACATCAAGGATACCTTGTGATATGGATTATTGGACACCCAACTCTCTTCCAAGATGCAACAACTATCATAGGGGTGGACATATTATGAGGGATTGTAATAACAATAATTTTACTGTTTTGAGAGATTAGCCCTTGTCATCATCTATTCTTTCATTTTCTGTTTAATTGTATTTTCATTACAATTTCTCTATGTACTTGCGATATTGTTCTTGTTATTTTGAATACTTCAATAGACTATATATACTGTTATATTGAATGTTATTCATGTAAGAAATGTTGACTTGAATCATCTTGAAGGATGTGAGTCTTTTTGATTTTACTGATAATTAACTTGTATTTCCTTGAAGGGTAAGTTGTTTGTGTGGATTGTAAGAGGATTGAGGTCGCATTCGTGGAATGAAACCTTAAGATTACATTTAAGAAATGGGACTTAAAGGTCGCATTTCACTAATGCGACCTTCTATTTTTTTTTTAGTTCGGCATTAACATTGGCAATATGATAAAAAGATAGAGGTCGCATTCACCAAATGCGAATGCGACCTCACTACATTTGGAATTCCGACTGGGACAGCCCCACTGTTGGAATTCCAACGGAAAACAGACCCATTTTCCCGAAATAGTGATATTTTTGGGACCAACTTCTTTAATGAACTTGTCAAAAAGCTCAACATATAAGTTCCCATCTTTGACTCATTAGAAGCATCAACTAACTCAACAAACATACTCCCTTTTGGAGAATTAACTAAGAAATTTATCAATGTTAATTTTCTTTTGACCACCCAACCATCTGCCAAAATAGAACATCCAAACTTACACCAAGTATCCTTATAAGATTGGAACTCTTCATTAATTTTATCCATGATGTGTTCGAACTAGGGTATAAAAATCATATAAAAACTAAGCACATTCCTAATCAAGTTTAAATTAAAATGTTCAACCAAAATCACACATATGAGCAAGCGTACTCATCATTAACCGAGCATAGGGTTCAAATGAGTGTCGATCCTCAAGGAACAAGTAGACATTAATCCCTTTTCTTTCATTATTTAACCAACTCGATAAAGCGAAAAATAAATAAAATGACAAATAAAATAAAAATATGCACATGTCAAGGATGGAGAAGTATGTAACTCAAACCATTGTTTAGACAAACATGATCTTAAAGTACCCAATCTTCATCATAACTAATTACTCTCTTAGCATCATGAAGGATTAAAGTAGACTCACTTTGATGGTCAATCCATGAAATCACTATCTTCTAGATAAATTAGAATCACTTGGTCCGTCTCAACTAATTCATCCAAAAGATGCATTAAACACAATCCTTAATTAAATTCCCTTGGTCTAAAAAAATTCAAGGCATGAAATTAATCAATGAACCCTTGGTCTCAGAAGACATCAATTAACCTTCATTTACTAGTTCTAAGCAATCAACCCCCTTTGGTCCAGCAAGTCAATAGCCAACAGAATATGAAATTAATAAATTGAAACTACCATCAACCCCCTTTGGTCCAATAAGTTAATGGATAGAACCAACCAACTAATCTCGTAATAAGTACAAATAATTGAATACCAAGAATAATAACCAATTAATCAAAAGATCAAACAACTCTAAATATCATGAATATCTAAACAACGTTGAATCACAATAAAACCAATTAACATATCATTGTCAAGAAAAAGAAAACAAAGTAAAAGAAAGCACTCATAGACAAGCCTCCTCCTTCTTCCTTTGAAGACCTTCTTATACAACCCTCCTTGAACTTGAAGAATTCCTCCTTTGATTGAGTAATTTTCTATGATGATCAATGAATTCTCTCCTTTTCCCTTGTGTTTTCCCTCTATTTATAGGCTTAGGAAGTGCCTAAACTCGTAGGTACAAAGTTCTTGGCTGAGTAGAAGTTGAAAGATACTAAAACTCCTCAGATTATCAAAAACCCTGTAGAAAAAATCAAGTACCGTCTTAGCTTCAGGGCACAGCCGGCGCCGCCTTGATTCTTGGAGCCAGCGCCGATTGTGTTCTGTTCCTCCACTCGTTTGCCAATTTTTCTTTGAATTTTGCACAATATGTTCCAGAATGTAGTTGGCGCTAGTTCCAGCTTCACAGCCGGCGCCATCTTGGTTCTGTTCTACTCTGTTTCACCAATTTTTCCGTCGCTTTGAAGATCATTTCACCAGTGCATGGCCGGCGCCGGTTCTAGGGTCCTAGCTGGCGCCGCCTCTCCTCTATTTTGTAACGTTTTTATTTTGTTTTACCCTAAAAATCTAAAATAATGAACAAAACACCTTTCCAATGGTAAAATTTCAAATATGAAGGAGTATGACTAGTTATTGAACAAAATGTATTACAAATGAACCTCAAATAACTAGGAAAAACATGACTAATTTAGCCCCTATCATATTCTCCTACACTTAACTCTTTGCTTGTCCTCAAGCAAAGTATCAAGAACAAGTAGGAAAACATAAGGTTTACCAAATCACTCAATCAATTTCAAAACAATATCTTCAATGCTTTCTTTATTCAAGAATATAAAACACATGACTACTATATCTTTCACAACCAATGCAAGACTTGTGTTAGTGATAAATGACTTAGTAGAACCATCACAATACTTTACACTATTCTTAAACCATTGGAAAGAATTTAGTTTAAAAAGAATATGCATTCTATATGCTTTCTTTTCCTACACTCTCTCCACTAATCCGAGACATATCATGATTCTACTTAGATCAAGTAGGATTTTTAAACTTGTAATGTAAGGTTAAAGGCTTGTAATGCAACTTATCAAACGAAGGATATATGAGAATCAAACATCAAAGAAAAACTGAGAGTTCGCAAGAAAAGGATAAACAAATTGAATCAATAATTTCCAACTCTTCTTGCTCTCCTATTCCAAAAATCAAACAAACCATAACCTTATATAGCAATTACAACTCCATTCAAGCAAATCCTGCATTTTTTCTCTTTTTCTTTCAACTCTTTTTTTCATCAACTCTTTTCTATTTCTTTCATAAAATCACTCAAATTTTCCAGCAATGGTGTCAAGTACTTTATATGAACTTTAACTTTTTTTTTCCAGCTCAATCACCATTCCTTTTGTGATCTTTTCTTTTCTTCTTCTTCCTTCAATGTGTCTTTTCTTTCACTACTACTGTGTTTTTTTTTTTCACGTCTCTTCTTCCATCTTTCTAGCAACTTTTTGCTTTCTTCCCTCACCTACTGCTACTCTTCTTTTCTTTTCTTGTTCTCACTCTCTCTTTTCTTTTTCTTCTCTTTCTTTTTCTTTTCAGCTCAACTTGTTATTGATCATGATTGAAAGTAACAAGTCATGATCTTTATCCCCACATTCTTCCTCACCATTCTCATACATATACTTTCATCCATCGAGAGCATAAAGGATTGGAAAATCATTCAAACTCTTAGCACCAAGCAATGGACAAAATATTATGACGAGTTTTAATGAAAGAAATCAACAATTTAGGCTTAAAATAGGCACTAGGGATAATATAACAATAGATAGGTTTGAAAAGTTCAAACTATCCAAAGAAGGCCTATTACCGTCATCCCTAAGTTAAATCATGATTGTCTTTCTTATTTCGCCTCGAGAGGTATTCAAGTAAGTTCTAGAATGCTCTATGAATTTAGTAGAAAAACAAGGTTTAAGAACAATGTACAGCATTTGATCAAGAACTACTTCGTCCAAGTGCGTGCAAAAAGTCATGCATAAGCCATAAATGATCTAGAACATATGCTCTATAATCCATCATAAAGACATGCGCTAAAAATATAGCTTGAAATCTCCAGAAAATCAGAAAAATTTTGAAAATTTTTACTCAAAATTTGCTCCTAAGAAGGCAAAAGTATATGTATAGAAGACTTGTCAATCAAATCACTCACCCACACTTAAATTGGACATTGTCCTCAATGGTCAAATAAATATAACAAAGAATTAGCCATACTATGGGACCAAAAATATAAAGGAGAAGAGATAAGAAAAACAAACTTCTATTCATTGCGCATTGTGCTGTACAAGAGTTGAATGCTCGAAGAATAAGGCAGTGGCAAAGTACCTAAAAAAATACCAAAAAAAATACACCAAAGCATAAAAACTAGAAAAGAAAAGAAAGCAAAACAAAAGAAAGAAAATAGTACAAAATAGAGAAGTACAAGAAAAATAATAACAAAATCAAAACACACAAAGATAAAAGAAAACAAACTAAAAATCCTAAGAAAGCAAATAGACGCGACTTAACAAATAATGATACAATCTCTTTCTACTTATTATGCTTCCTCATTAAACCTTTGGAAAAGAGATTAAAGCTCCAAGTAGAAGATAGGCATAATGAATGTAGAAAGAATGGAGGATTTTAAAATAAAATGGAAGGTTTATGAAAACGATTTATCTCAGCAAAACCAAACGCATAAACCTCATTCTCTAACATTCCTTTAGACACATAAATATCTTTTTCCACAGATGAGTGCACATGGTATCTAACGGATGCATCAACTTTGAAATAAGCAATTAACCCTTCAAAAGAATTTTTACAATTAAAATTTCCCTTAAAACTTAGCAATTGTGTTCTTAAAGATGGGATAAAAAAAAAAAAATTCCTTACTTTTCGACACATCTACAAAAACTAAGTTACCTCCCGTTGAATGGGGTGAAGGATAAAAATTACCACCATCCTCCAAGGACTTCTTACGATATAGTGTTGAAAAATCCAACTCCTTGAAGCATGGTAAATTCAACGCATCATTATTTGGACCCATATTCTCCGACAAAAGAGAGGAACCTAGGAAATCATGTGACAAAGAGATGTTAGGATTATTAGCACATAGAGAAGAATTGAATACCTCCCTTCCCACATTGGATAGTTGTCTCTCATAGCATCTCTCCTCTCCTGGGAGATTCTCTTGTTCGAGTGTATGGGCTAGCATGAACTTATGATTTCCCTCAACAATCTTAACTAAGTGTTTCCTTCGATCGCACAATCATTGGGAAGCTTATTCATGCCACTGAACAGATGAATTTGTATTGGCAACAAAAGAATTCACTAATGTTTCTAATGACGTCTCACCAAAAACATCAATGTGAGCTTGTAATTTTGCCAATCAATACACTAATGCTGTTTTTTTTTTTTTTTATGCGAGAAAAATAATGAACATGCAGTAATGATGAACAATGCAATAGAAATAAAACAAAATCTACTATATCGCCTTTAGGTAATTGGATTATGTACCAAGGCTCACACCTAGCAAAGACAAGAAGCAAGTTAGATAACGGATTCATAGTTAAAACAACATTAAAAGAAGAAAAAGTTAGTCAATTAAATAGAGTCAAGGTTAGTAAGTTAGGTTAGGTTACAAGAGTGTACAAGAATACATGAAATACAAAAGATAACACCTTTTTGTGAAAAGAACAATTATACATAATTTACATATTTACATATTTACATATTCACATGGTTAAATCAATAAAATCCAAACTTTCATGCTATTGTTCCTCGGCAACGGCGCCAAAAACTTAATGTGTTCGAACTTGGGTATAAAAATCATACAAAAACTAAGCACATTCCCAATCAAGTTTAAATTAAAACGTTCAACCCAAATCACACATATGAGCAAGCGTACTCATCATTAACTGAGCATAGGGTTCAAACGAGTGTCGATCTCAAGGAACAAGTAGACATTAATCCCTTTTCTTTCATTGTTTAACCGATTCGATAAAGCGAAAAATAAATAAAATGAAAAATAAAATAAAAATATGTACATGTCAAGGATGGAGAAGTATGTAACTCAAACCATTATTTAGACAAACATGATCTTAAAGTACCCAATCTTTATCATAACTAATTACTCTCTTGGCATCATGAATGATTAAAGTAGACTCACTTCAATGACCAATCTATGAAATCACTATCTTCTAGATAAATTAGAATCATTTGGTCCGTCTCAACTAATTCATCCAAAAGATGCATTAAACACAATCCTTAATTAAATTCCCTTGGTCTTGGAAAATTCAAGGCATGAAATTAATCAATGAACCCTTGGTCTCGGAAGACATCAATTAACCTTCAATTATTAGTTCTAAGAAATCAACCCTCTTTGGTCCAACAAGTCAATAGCTAACAGAATATGAAATTAATAAATTGAAACTACCATCAACCCCCTTTGGTCCAATAAGTTAATGGATAGAACCAACCAACTAATCTCGTAATAAGTACAAGTAATTGAATACCAAGAATAATAACCAATTAATCAAAATATCAAACAACTCTAAATATCATGAATATCTAAATAAAATTGAATTACAATAAAACCAATTAACATATCATTGTCAAGAAAAAGAAAACAAAGTAAAAGAAAGCACTCATAGACAAGCCTCCTCCTTCTTCCTTTGAAGACCTTCTTATACAACCCTCCTTGAACTTGAAGAATTCCTCATTTGATTGAGTAATTTTCTATGATGATCAATGAATTCTCTCCTTTTCCCTTGTGTTTTCCCTCTATTTATAGGCTTAGGAAGTGCCTAAACTCATAGGTACAAAGTTCTTGGCCGAGTAGAAGTTGGAAGATACTAAAACTCCTCAAATTACCAAAAATCGCGTAGAAAAAAATCAAGCACCGCCTTAGCTTCAGGGCACAGTCGGTGCCACCTTGACTCTTGGAGTCGGCGCCGATTGTGTTCTGTTCCTCCACTCGTTTGCCGATTTTTCTTTGAATTTTGCACAATGTGTTCCAGAATGTAGCCAGCGCCGGTTCTAGCTTCTCAGCCGGCGCCGCCTTGGTTCTGTTATACTCTGTTCCACTAATTTTTCCGTCACTTCTAAGATCGTTTCACCAGTGCATGGCCGGCGCTGGTTTTAGGGTCCTAGCTGGTGCCACCTCTCTTCTGTTTTGCGGCGTTTTTATTTTGTTTTACCCTAAAAATCTGAAATAATGAACAAAACACCTTTCCAAGGGTAAAATTTCAAATATGAAGGAGTATGACTAGTTATTGAACAAAATGTATTACAAATGAACCTCAAATAACTAGAAAAAATATGACTAATTTAGCCCTTATCAATGCACTTCCTTCTTTAGCAAAGGAACTTTAACCTCATGGTAGGATGGAGGTTTCATTCCTCGACCATAATAACCAATTGCATGTGTCATTTTCTCAAAGCTGTTATATTTGACAGCATTAAATGCTATTCTAGCATTATACATCCACTGAGCAATTGCTTCACAAGCACGCTCTCTAGGTTTTTTCTTAACAATATTATCTTCTTCTATAGTCTTTTGTCGGGAACCTCTCCCTTTTCCCAAAGACTGGCAATGAACATATCTATTGGTCCTCTTGTGCTTTGAGAGCCTCCAACATTTTTCTTGCCTCTATTTGAGTTTCCACTTGTCAATTTTCTTTTCTCTCTAAGAAGTTCAACCTCATTCTTCTCTTCTTCCCCAAAATCAAATCATCTACATCAAGAGGTCTTTCTATGTTAAACACCTCTTTTGCTTCTTTTATCTTTTCCATGTAATCTTTCATTTTATCACAAATAGATTGGGGAACAACTTTACACTGAATGGAATTTCTGAATCCTCCAACCGATGATGTTTTATTCTATGAATACCTCATTTGATCACCGTCTTACAAAAATTGCATCTTAGATTTGTTTTTTTTTGCCACTCTCATCAACCATTGTACAATATTCCCATGTTGAATCTTTTGATTTAGATGTTGATTTATCCATAGTCTACCTACCTGCCAATCAAAATATACATACATATAATTAGTTACCTAAATAATTAATGAACAAAAAATAACAAGCAAATAAAAATAATAACTTAATGAATAAATAAAAAATAATTATCAAGTAAAAATAAATAACTTAATCAATTTTTTGAACCAAAATAACTTAATTAATTAAAATACTGTTTAAGTAAATGATGGGGGGCTAAAATCATCACTATTTTCCTAGTTATTTGAGATACTTTTGATTTAATAACTAGGCATATTTCTTCATATTTGACATTTTGCTTATAAAAAGTATTGTTGACAAATTTGTACATATTTAATTTGATTTCGAGTAAAAAGTGGTGAATTTCAAAACACACCTGCCGCCAGGCCTAGCAATGGTCCCAACTCCAGGTCTAATCTGGCCAAACAGTAAAAATAGAGCAGTTCCAGGTGGAAAAATAGAACACACCCGGCGCTAGGTGGGTCGACTGGAACCAATGCCAGGTCTGCTCTGGAGAGGCAAAAATTTTGTGCACGAATTTAATAATTTTTCAAAGATTTTGATATTTTTTTAATCCAACTCGATCAAAACTCCTCAAGTAATGAATTTGGCATCAAAGAAGCTTATAAAACTAAGAGAAAACACAAAAGAAAAGCAATGAATGCAAGGGCAAAAATTTCAATCACTCAAAAAATGAGAGATTCACCATTCAAGGATGGGTGTTTAAGAGAGTCTTTAAAGGAGAAAAATTGGGCTTGTCTATGAATATTTTCTATTTTCTTTCTCTTAAACAATGATGTATTCAATATTTTATTTGTAATTTGACATTATTTTGATATTCATGGTTTTGTATTAATTTAGTTATTTGATTAATTCTTTATCATCTTTAGTATTTGATTACTTGTTCCATTGGTTATTGATGCGAGTTCTTCTAATTGACTTGGGAAATGATGTTTGGATAATTGCATTGATTTCGTATTTGTCAAATATTAATAAACTTGGGAAACGATGTTAAGATTAAATGACAAAAGTGATAAAAAAAAATAGTTGATTTCACCTCGAGCAAAGGGTTAATAACCTTGGGGGGGGGGGGGTGGGGGTATAAGGCTTTTAGCAAATTTAAAACACTTTTAAAAAAGCATTAATTTTTTTGAAGTCCTCATTTTGTTTTTCAAATCGAGAAGTTTGCTAAATATGCAAAGAAATGTTTTTGAGCAGCCTTAAGGAACCAACTAGGATCTTAATGAAATAAGACAAGAGATGTGAAATTAATATAAAAATAAAGATGGGTTGGTGAGAATCATAAATATTTTTTTTGAATGATTGAAACTGTTGGTCAAAGAAATTCGCAAGCAGTTAGAAGTTAAATGCAAGAACGATGAACAAGAGATTTATAGTGGTTCGATCCTTCAAGATCTACATCCACTACCTTAAGCTCACACTTAGGGATTTTAAATTAGATCACTATAAACTCAAGCCAACACAATGGTGTTTGCCTACACCAATTACAAGAGAGTATCACCACACTTGATTTTAACCAAACCTCTCAATCAACTACAAATTAAGGCTGACCCTAAATGGATTTTACACCACAACCTTGATATATAAAAAGGATTGTAAGAGTGAAATAGAGATAGCTCACACTTTCGAGCAAATGTGCAAACAAATGAGTACTAATAACCTTTACCTTTTTAAAACAATCAGATTTCACTTTGAAGCACCAATGAAAAGGGAGATTTTTGTATTCTAGAGAGTAAGAGTGTTTCTTAGAAAGATAGGACAAAAATCTAATTTAAAATTGAATTTTGAAAGCTTTTATAGAAGCAAAAAATAAAGCTCCAATAGCTAAAAATGGCTAGTTTCTCGCTTTCCAAATTTTCAGAGTTTTGGACTCAAGGATCGGATGATGGAGTATGCAAAATGTGAGTCCAAAATAGCACTTTTCTAGGCAGAAGCATTTTAACACTGTTCACAGGGCTTTGGATGAAACTTTTGGATAAAGAGGCATCTAAATTACTCAATTCAAAATTCTGAAGACTTAATACTTTGAAATCTTTTTGCTTGTGTGCTTTAAAGTAAAAATAAATTGAATCATAAGGTAAAGAAGATATAGGAATTTGCACAAAATACCTTAACAAAATGATTCCTAGTCTAAAGTTCTTTTTCAAGAACTTCATGATCTTGTGAGCTTTTATGTTGAAGTTGTTCTTGATCAATCACCACTTTGAATTCTATTTCCTTAAAAGCTGCTTAGCAACCTTATTTGCATGCCTTAAAAGAATTGGGACAAACGTGTCCTATCATATGTAAGTCACACGAGTTAGTCCTCATCAATATTTGTCATAAGTCAAAACATAGGAGAATACCCTTAGGGCTAATAATCTCCCCCTTTTTGAGTGATGCCAAACTTGATGGGATTGTGATATAAAAACAATGATATGTACAGTATAGACATGTTAGACTGAGAGAGATAAGAATATTTTTCATTAAAATGCATTCTCTTATTATAGGACTCAAAGAGTGCTTATGAGATTAAAATAGAAATTTTAAAGCATGTACTCATAAATATGGCTCAATGAGCCTATAGTCCAACCTACCTCATTATCCTCCTCTCTTCCATCACATGACTATTCCTCAAGAGAATAGCCGCAATTAGTAGTAAAAAAAATGTATATATATGTACATAAGGAGGTATAGAATATAAATCATAAGATGAAATACTCCCTCTTAAAATGTACATATATGAACATAGGATGTAAAGCCATAAAGTGTGTTTTAAGAGTAAGACTGAATTTAAAATTTTGGACTTCTAAAGTGTGCATCCAAACTAGGATAAGTAAGACAGAAGCCAATCTTCTTAGGGAACTTTTGGACTTAAGGTTTTGGATTTTCAAAACATATGTCCAAAATAGGGTAAAATTAGACAGAAGCTAGCCTTTTTAGAACCCATATTTGGACTAGACTTTTGGATTGAAGAAATGTGAGTCCAAAACTCCCCCTGTGTATGTGCATGGTAAAAATAAATTTTCAGAGATTTTATTCTAGCCTAGTTTTCTTAGGATATTTTAGACACAAGGAAATTTTCCGAGCAATAAAAAAAATATAAGTATAAATATCCTTATCATCCGAAATTTTTAACATAGTGCATATCCTAATCATTTTCAAAAACAGATTATTTAGTCAACCAAATCTCAATTTGTTAGAATGCACAATGGACTCATGCACATACTTCAATCACTTTTGTCCTCAATAACAACGATATCTCAATATAGTCTCTATCAAAACACTACAATCTTCACAGTCCGCAATTTTTGAACTATGATCATAAACAGGCATAATCACAATCCGTAACAAGTTTTCATAATTCATAATTCACATCATCACATCATCACACAATCTATATATCCACAGTCTATTCATAGTATCACACAGTATATATCTAACAAGTCTATATATTTCATAATTCATAATTCACATTATCACACAATATATATATCCACAATCTATTCACAGCATCACATAGTATATATCCAACAAGTCTATATATCTTCATCAATAATCTATAACAAGTCTATATATCTTTTCTCCTCCTTTGTCATCAATCAAAATGCAGAATTAGAGAATAAGAAGAAAAAAACTATCAAATAGAGAACGTAGGGACAAGAAGAGATATATATATTTAGCAGATAAAGTAGCTAAAATGCAGAATGTAAATTGTTCAAATACTAGTGCAGAATTTATAAAAGTAATTGTTAAGGGAAAAGCAGTAAAAAGTGTTCAGGCAGACGAAGTCTTGTAACCAATCCGCAGAAATGGTCACTTAGAAAATGTGGATGGTTGCTGACTTAGTCCCGGCACCCCTTTTAGAGTGTTTCCTAGCAATGCGACTGGACTTCCTTTTGACCACCACATGTTTTTGCCTTTTACTGGATGAGCTGCCAGCTATGGCTGGTTTGGGAGAAGGTACAAAAGTAGGGGCAGGTGGTGCTGACTTTTCCTGATGTATGGGTGTCTACCTTCATTGCTCAGGTTCTTCAGATGTCTATTGTTAAACAAGGTCTTTGTCTTTCAATTGTTCTTCAATCTGAGTGGCTGTTATTTCTTCATCCTTTTTCTCATTCACAGCATCTTGTTCGTTGTCATTTTCTTCCTCTTGGGCAGTTTATTCTTTAGTTACTTGGTCTCGAGATGGTACTGATTTATCAGGCATGGTTTCATCCTTTTATCCTTCTCTTCCACAGTAGTTAGCATATACCCAAAATTCTGAATTTCTGAACTGAGGCTGTCTACCTTAACAGGCAACAAATTTATTGCTTCCAGAACGCTCGGACTAATGCCTATGTCATGAATTCTCTATTTTCCCTTGCTAGATGACTCTTCTTGAGTCTCTATTTCAGCCTTTCTTTTTATTCCTGCAAGTAACTTTTCATAATTTTTCCTTTTCATTGTTGGAAGCATCTCTAAACAGCTTTCACTCATTATCCATTCTCACATATTCCATTTTCTCAAAAAACTCAAAGCTGTAAACATTCATCTTTGAAGGTGCAGGGGTGATCGAACTCAGATCAACATTGAAATATCTGAACACTTTGGTTAATGAATTCCTATAGGGCAGGGCTTTACTTGAGGTGTTCCTTGTTTGCATCGTCAATTTCGCAGAAAAATACCCAAAGCTTATTGTCCTATTCTCGAATAGTGCCAATATTGTCACCATTTGCGTAATGTTTATAGAGGTTTTGTGACCAAAGCTTGGAACCACCATGGTTAACACCATGTGGTGCAAAATCCAATCAGGTCCATTTAACTACTTAGTGTTCCTTTCACTTGAATTCTTAAAACTCCTCCCGCCAGTAAATGTTCTTTCAAATTTTCCCAAATCAAACAGATCAATTTCTTTCGAGAACTTGTTCAGTTCAAAAAACTGAATCCCCCCATCTCTAACACCATATATTTTGTTCAATAAGCGATGATCAAACTCAAGGTTCTTACCTCCAACTCTTGAAGTGTATTATCGGACCATAAAACCCCCTCCAATCTTCTCTAATCGGCCTTTTCTCAAATTAGCATAAAATTTTCATACGAGAGTAGTGAACAATTTTTCATCAACAGATAACAGGGTTCCCCACCTGAAAGACTCAAAGATATTCAAAACATTTGTAAAATTCAGAAATGACTCTGGATTTGCACGGTAACCAATAATCACAGTTCGATTTCTTGAAATTCACTCATTAAAATCAGATTCACTTTTAGAGTCAAGAAAACGGAGAACCTGGGTCTCGGAACTTTCTGTTCCGGAGTTGATTCTGAAGAATTGGTCTGAGAAGCTGGAAGTTCGGGAACAACTTCCTTTCCTTTTTATTTTGTAGTCGATTTAGTCTCAGTAGCCAATTTCTTCTTCATTGTTGTAGTGATTTTTCGGGCTTTTTTTAACTTGGGTTTGGTCAATTTTGGGGATTTTATCATTGTGATCAGAGGATAAAGGTTTGGGCTCTCAGTTTTTTCAGAGAGAGGTTGGAGAAATTTTGCAAGGAGAAAGATGGACTTCTCAGTTGATTTCAGAATCCGAGAGAGAAGAGAGAGAAAAGCTCTTTATGGTTTCCTAGGAGGTTGTGAAGATAATTATAATCAAGTACATTGGAAAGAGGCTTTCATCAAAGATTTCAAAAGCTATCTTGAAAAAAACACTATTATTTTGAATTTCAAAAAGAATAATTTGGAAGCAGATATTTTTAAAGAACATACGAAGTATCAGGTTGTTTTCATTTTGGATTGAGTTTTCATCCAAAATATTCATCCAAAAGAAATTCCTTAAAATGAGAGTTTTGGAAGATGAGTTTTGGATTTACTCTTTGAAGTGTTGTATCCTAAATCTTCTTCCGAAATTGTATTCTTTAGAAACCTACAAAAATAGACGATCAATTCTTTCCAAACAAAAATTTAGTCACCCAATTTTTGTGATGCTCAATCCTTTTCTAAAAAAGAAGAATTTATCTTCAGCTAGGGGTCTTGTGAATATATCTGCAAATTGATCATTTGTGGGGATATAATCTACAAAAACATCATCTTGAAGTACGTGATCTCTAATAAAATGATACTTAACCTCAATATGCTTAGTTCTAGAATGCTAAACAAGATTTTTTATTAGATTAATTGCACTTGTATTGTCACATAATATAGGTACACAATCAAAATTAAGACCTAAATCAAGCAATGTATTTTTCATCTACAAAATTTGCACACAATAACTCTCTACTGCAATATATTCAACCTCGGTTATGGATAAGGATACATAAGCTTGTTTCTTGGTATGTCATAACACTAGAGAATATCCAAGAAATTGACAATGCCTGTTAGTGTTTTTTCATTCAACTTTACAGCCTGCATAGTCTATATCAATGTAGCCTATAAGATCAAAGGTGTTAGTACGAGGATATCATAAACCACAATCATATATTCCAACCAAATATTTAAGGATACATTTCACGGCACATAAGTGAGATTCCTTTGGACACGTTTGAAATCTGGCACAAAGATAAACTAAAAACATAATGTCTGGTCAGCTAGCAGTAAGATATAACAAACTCCCAATCATACTTTTGTATTTCTAATTCATCCACTTTCTTACCCTTTTCATCCTTGTCAAGCTTTAGAGAAGTGAACATAGGTGTATTGATTTCTTTGGTTTCGTTCATACCGAAACTTTTGAGCAGTTCCTTAGTGTACTTAACTTGATTTGGAAAAATTCCATCATTAGTTTGTTTAATTTGCAATTCGAGAAAGAAGTTGAGGTCTCCCATTATGCTCTTCATGAATTCTTGCTGCATAGTCTTGTCAAACATCTTACACAATGATTCGTTAGTAGCACCAAAAATGATATCATCAACATAAATTTGGACAATGAGAAGATCATCAAAATTTTCTGACTTAATAAATAGTATAGTATCAATCAAGCCTCTTGAAAAATCTTTTGAGAGTAAGAATCCACTAAGCCTTTCATACCAAGCTCGTGGGGCTTGTTTTAAACCATAAAGAGCCTTTGAGAGTTTGAAAACGTGATTTGAAAAGTACTCATAAACAAAATTTGGAGGTTGTTCTACATATATCTCATCTTCAATAAAATCATTCAAAAATGCACTTTTAATATCTATTTGATAAAGTATGAAAATTTTGAAAGATGCAAAGGCAATTAGTATTCTTTTGGACTCTAATCTAGCAACATGAGCAAATGTCTCGTTATAGTCAATGCCCTATTCTTGATTGAATCCTTGGGCAACAAGTCTAGCTTTATTTCTAATCACCACTCTATATTCATCAAGTTTCTTTCTGAAATCCCATTTAGTACCAATAACCGGATGATCAAGTGGTCTAGGGATGAGTTTCCAAACTTGATTTCTCTCAAATTTGTTCAGCTCTTCTTGCATAGCTAGTATCTAAAAATCATCATGTAAGGTTATATCAATACAGTTAGGTTTAATATTAGAAATAAAAAAAATTGGCTACAAAATACCGTCTAAGTTTGACCCCACAGCTAGGATCACCAATAATTTGATCTTTTGGATGATCAGTTTTATACTTCCAATCTTTTGGTATCCCTTGAACAATGAACTTTTCAGTTTCTTGCTTACTTTGTTATGCTTGTTGCTCTTCCAATTCTTCTTCTTTGGCATGAATGTCTAGTGGTGGAGCTTTGTGCTGTTCTTTGCTTTTTTATTTTGAAATCCTTATATCATCATCATGTTTTCTTAATGTATAAATGTTAGATTCATCAAAGATAACATGTACGGATTCTTCCACACATAGAGTTCTCTTATTGTACACTCTATATACTTTTTTTATTGGAAAAGTATCCAAGGAATATAGCCTCATCGGATTCGCTATAAAATTTTTCAACATTGTCTCGGGTATTAAAAATAAAATATTTACAGCCAAACACTTTAAAATAGAAAATTGATGGAGTTTTGTCAAACATAAGCCCAAATAGTGTTTTTCTTAGAAAATGTCTCAACATGACTCGATTAACAATATAACATGTTGTATTGACAACTTCAACCCAAAAGTACTTTGGAAGGAAGTTTTCACAAATTATAGATCTAGCTATTTCTGGCAAGGTTCTATTTTTCTTTTCAACAATACTATTTTGTTGAGGGGTTTTAGCAACTAAAAAGTTGTGAAAACTCCATTCTCACCACAAAAATGGGTAAACTCATTATTGAAAAATTCTCTACCATTATCACTCCTAATAGAAATCAATTTGCATCCAAGAGAGTTTTGGACAAACTTGAATAATCTAAAAAATTCAGAGAATGCCTCACCTTTTTGTCTGAGAAATAAAGTCCAAGTAAATTTTGAGAAATCATCTATTAGAATATAAGCATACCTCTTACCACCGAGGCTAGTAGTCCTCATTGGTCCAAACAAATCTATATGTATTAATTCAAGGGGTATTGATGTGAAAATCAATTTCTTGGGCTTAAAGGAAGTTTTGATCTATTTTTCAAATTGACATGCATCACATATTCTACTTTTATCAAACTTTATTTTGGGTAGTCCCCTAACAAGCTTTTTTGAAGACAATTTGTTTAGCAAATCAAATTATACATGGCCTGACCTTCTATACTAAAGATAGCTATCATTATCATACACGGAAAGACATCTAATATCATGAGTCATAAGATCATCAAGATAGAATACATATACATTTCAAACACGATTAGCTACAAAAATTGTTTCATTATTTGAGCTGCCCATAATAGAGTAAGAATCTTTCTAAAAAATAACTTTGCAACCATTATCACATAATTGACTAATACTAAGCAAGTTGTATTTCAGCTCATCAATCAATAATACTTGTTTGATAATGGTTGAAGATCCTTTATCAATGTTACCTATGCTAAGTATTTTTCCTCTCTTTTTGTCTCCAAATGTAACGAACCCATCATTTGTAGCTTGAACATCTTCTAATAGGGTTGCATGTTCGGTCATGTGTCTTGAGCATCCACTATCCAAGAACCACTTTGTGAAGCTCATTTTCTCCAGTGAATGTACCTATACATGAGATGGGAGAGTGATTTTTGGTGCCCATATCGTCTTGGGTCCATAGGGGTTAATAGTGATTCTTTTAATTCTCCAATCAGTTTTCATTCCTAATCCAACGCTTTTCCTAACATGACACCTAGATGCATTATGTCCATTTTTACCACAACAAGTGCAACATGTGTAATTTCTGTTTGAGGAGTTTGCTTTCACAAAATAAGACTTGTGTTTTCCTATTTTGTGCATATTACCGCAGCAAGGCCATCTCTATTTCCAGCCATCCGTTGAACTCCAAGAATCTTATTCAGGTTGCTTCCCCCATTGCTGAATTTTTCAATACAAGTAGTGAGATCATCAACTTTCATTTTCATATTATCAAACTCACGGATCATAACTTCAAGAGATGAGAGTTTATCACACAAACATTTATTCTTAAGGGCAGAACAATTCAAGAATATAGAAGTAATTTCTTTTTCAACATTCAAACAACATATGGAGTCAAGTAAAATTTTGTTTTCACTTACTAGCTTGTCATTCTCATTTGATAAGAAATCAATTTTCACATTCACTTCCTTATTCCTTCTTAACAATCTTTTTAGTTCACGAAATATATCAATAAGAAGTTCATTTGAATCATCAATATTATCACAAGTAGAATCATACAATTTAGCAACAAGGTTAGATGGGGAGGAGTTTACCTTATCCTCTACTACCATGAAGCATATGTCAGTTGTTTTATTTTTAGAATCCCTATTTTTCTCAAACTCGAACTCATTTTGATCCCAAGTTCCCACCAGTCCTTTTTCTTTCTTTGTTTTAAGATCCTTATTTTTCTTTTTGAGCATCTTAGCTTCTTTCTCTTTAGCTATTGGGCAGTCAATAATGAAGTATTTGGTATTCTTCCATTCATAGCATTGAGGCATGAAAGATGAAGTTTGTCCATTCCTTTTTACGAACTTCTTTCCTCTTGAAGTTTCTCTTTTTGAGCATATTTTTGAATTTTTTTGCAATCACGGTCAATTCTTCAGTATCCACTTTAGTTCCATCGTCACTATCAGATTGACTACTATTAGTGTCCTCATCAACAGCTTTCAATACTGTTCCTCTTTTACCTTTGTCATTGTCATCAACTTTTTGAAATCTTTTGAGCTTCATTTCATGAGTCAAGAGAGAGCCAATTAACTTTTCAATGAGCAAGGTTTTCAAATCTTTTGATTCCTCCACAGCTAGAGCTTTAGGTTGCTAACTCTTTGACAAGACATCCAGAAATTTTCTATTTTGTTCACTAAGAGAATAGCTTTTCCCATAGGCCTTAAGTCCATTTGCAATGTTTGTGAATCTTGTGAACATATCTGTTATGCTCTCATTTGGCTTCATAGTAAATAATTCATAATCATGAATCAAAAGCCCCAACTTCGATTCCTTCACTTGATTGGTCCCCTCATGGGTGACTTTAAGCAATCTCCACATGTCATGGGCTGAATCACAGCTACTTACTCTATTATATTCAATGGCATTAAGGGAACAACATAGAATATTCATAGCTTGAAAATTCAATGTCATTTTGGCATTGTCTTCAATATCATATTCATCACTCTGTTTTGGAACTATTCGACCTTTGACACTTCTAGAAAGAACATATGGTCCTCTTTCAATTAAATTTCATAGCTCAAAATTAATTGAGTAAATATAGATCTTCATGCAATTCTTTTAGAATGTGCAATTACTCCTAGTGAACAAAGGAGGTCTATTTGTAAAGAATCCCTCGACATAGGGAAGAGAGGAGGTATTTGCCATAACGATCTTTTCTACAAGGCTATTTAGCTGAAGAAGAGTAGACTGATGTGTCTGAATTTGGGTATAAAAAATCATAAAAAAATAAGTACATTTCCAATCAAGTTTAAATTAAAAAGTTAACCCTAAATTATACATATGAGTAAGCGTACTCATCATTAAACATAGCATAGAGTTCAAATAAGTGTCGATCCTCAAGGAACAAGTATATATTAATCCATTTTCTTTCATTATTTAACCGAATCAATAAAGTGAAAAAAATAAAAATAAAAAGAAAAAAAAATAAAAGAAAATAAAAGAATATACACATGTCAAGGATGGAGAATTATGTAACTCAAATCATTATTTTAACAAACATGACCTTAAAGTGTCTAATCATTATCATAACTAATTATTCTTTTGGCATTATGAAGGATTAAGATAGATTCACTTCTTTGGTCAATCCATGAAACCACTATCTTCTAGATAAATTAGCATTACTTGGTCTGTCTCAACTAATTCATCCAAAATATACATTAAACACAATCATTGATTAAATTTTTGTGATCAGGCAAACTTAAAACATGAAACTAATCAATGAATCCGTGGTTAGGCAAATATCAATTAATCTTTAATTACCCAATTCTTAGCAACTAACCTCTTTGGTCCAACAAGTTAATAGACAACAAATACAAAATAAATCAACTGAAATCACCATCAACCCCTTTGGTCCAGCAAGTTAATAGAAAGAAACAGCCAATTAATCTTGTGATAAGTATAAGTAATTAAATACCAAGAATAACAATCAATTAATCAGAAGATCAACGTAACTCTAAAAATCATGAATACCTAAAACAATGTCAAATTACAATAAAACAATTAACACATCATTGTTCAAGAAAAAGAAAAGAAAGTAAAAGAAAGCACTCATAGACAAGCCTCATTCTTCTTCCTTTGAAGACCCTTTTGTACAAGCTTCCTTAAATTGAAGAATTCCTCTTTTAATTTGAGTAATTTTCTGTTTTGATTTCTGAATTCTCCATTTTTTTTCTTGTGTTTTCCTCTATTTATAGGCTTCTGAAGTGCCTAAATTTGTTCCTCTAGGGTTTCTGGCCGACTAGAAGTAGGAAAAATACTAAAACTCTACAAAATTGCCAAAAATGGGCGTGAAAATCGAGGCACTGCCTCAGCATTAGAGCACAGTCGGTACCGCCTCCGGCCTCCTAGCCAACGCCGATTGTGGTCTGTTCCGCTCTGTTTCACTGGTTTTTTGTTTCTTTGAAGTGCGTGCCAGCAGCATGTGGCCGACGCTAGTTCCCCTGTCCTAGCTGGCGCCGCCTCTGATCTATTTTGCGACGTTTTTCTCTTATTTTACCCCTAAAATCTGAAGTAATGCATAGAATACCTTTCTAAGGGTAAAATCTCAAATGTGAAGGAATATGATCAGTTATTGAACAAAATGTATCACAAAATAGTCTCAAATAATTAGAAAATATATGACTAATTTAGGCCCTATCACATTTCTCCACACTTAGCTCTTTGCTTATCCTCAGGCAAAGTATCAAAGACAAGTAGGAAAAACACAAGGTTTCACAAAATCACTCAATTACTAACAAAATAATATCTCTAATGCTTTCTTTATTCAAGACAACAAAACATATGCTACTATATCTTTCATAACAAATGCAAGACTTGTGTAAGTGAGTAGTGACTAGTGGAAACATCACAATACTTAACATCATTCTCAAACCATTGGAAAGAATTTAGTTTAAAAGAATATGCATTCCATAAGCTTACTTTTCATACACTCTCTCCACTAATTCGAGACATATCATGATTCTACTTAGGTCAAGTAGGACTTTTAAGTTTGTAATGTAAGGCTAAAGGGTTTGTAATGTAGCTTTCAAACGAAGGATATAGGAAAATCAAATATCAAAGAGGATGAGAGTTTGCAAGAAAAGGATAAACCAAATGTATCAAAAAATTCCAAACTCTTCTTGCTCTCCTATCCTAAAATCAATTAAAACCCATAACCTTGTATAGCAATTATAAGTTCAAGCAAATCTTGCATCCTTTTTTCTCAATAATTCTTAACTCATCATTCCTTTTGCACAAGAGTATAAAAAATTTCAATAATTCTTATTCTAGCTCTCTTCCTATGCTATTCTTCTTTTTCTCTTTCAGCTTTTCTTTTTCTTTCCTTCCAAATGCTGCTTTTGTTTGTCTTTTAGTTTTCTTTTCTTTTTCAACCTTTCCTAGCAGCTTTCTTGTTTTCTCAATCTTTCTTTTCTTTTTCTTTCCTTTCTTTTCTCAATTCCACTCAACAATGCTGCATGACTGAAAGTAACAAGTCATAACCTTTACACAAGTACTTTTCCTCACAATTCGTCTACTTGTTCTTTCATCCATTAAGAGCAATCAAAGATTTGGAAGAATTATCAAATTCTTAGAAAGAAGTAATGGACAAAGTATGATAACGGGTTTTAAGAAAGAAATTAACAATTTAGGCTCAAAATAGACACTAGGGATAATACAAAATAAGTAGGCTTGAAAAGCTCAAACTATCCAAAGAAGGCCTATTGTCGTCATCCCTAAGTTAAATCATGAATGTCTTTCTTATTTCACCTTGGGAGGTATTCAAATAAGTTCTAGAATGCTCAATGAATTTTAGCAGAAAAATAGGTTTAAGAACAATATAAAACATTTAATCAAGAACTACTTAGTCCAAGTGCGTGCAAAAAGTCATACATATGCCACAATTGATATAGAACATATGCTCTATGATCTAGCACAAAGATATGCATTAAAAATACATCTTGAAAGCTCACAAAATCAGAAAAAAAATTTGAAAATTTTAGAAGAATGAAGCATAGAAAAATTCCTATTCTAACCACTCCCCCACACTTAAATTGGACATTGTCCTCAATGGCCAAACAAATAGAGCAAGGAAATAATGCCACGGGACCAAAAATAAAGGAGAAAAGAGAAGAAAGAAAATACTTCCATTCATTGTGTATTCTCCTACAAAAGAGTCGAGTTCCGGTAGAAAGGAGCATTGTCGAAGTACCTAAAAAGAAAAATAAACACAAGAAACACACCAAAGTATAAAAACTAGAAAAGAAAAAATAAGCAAAAAGTAAAGAAAATAGTATGAAAAAGAAAAGTACAAGAAAAATAATAACAAAATAGAGACACACAAAAATAAAAGAAAACAAACTAAAAATCCTAAGAAAGTAAATTGAGACGCGACTCACTCCCCCACACTTAAGATGAAAAATATTTTTCTTATTTGAGAGAGGAAAAAAAAACTTAAGAAAACTAAACACAAAACAAAAATATAAACTCTTTCCACTCATCATACTTTCTCATCAAACCTTTGGAAAAGAGATTAAAGCTCCTAGTAGAAGATAGGCATAATGAATGTAGAAAGAATGGAGAATTTTGAAAAATGGAGGGTTCTTGAAAATGATTTGTCTCATCAACGCAAAACACATAAACCTTATTCTCTAACATTCCTTTAGACACATAAATATCATTTTCAACATATGAGTGCACATGGTATCTAACGGATGCATCAACTTTGAAATCACCAATTAACCCTTCAAAAGAATTTTTACAATTAAAATTCCCATTTAAACTTAGTATTTGAGTTCTTAAAGATGGGATAGAGAAATCCTTACTTTTCAATGCTTCTACAAATACCAAGTTACCTCCCTGAAATTGGGGTGAAGGGTAGAATTCATCAACATCCTCAAAGGGTTTCTTAGAATGAATGATAAATCCAACTTCTTGAGGCATGTTAAACTCCATACAGCATTGGGGTCATTGTTCTCTAAGAAGTGAGAGGAACCTAAGAAATCATGTGACAAAGAAATATTAGAATTATAAGCACATCGAGTAGAATCAAATATCTCTCCTTCCACTTCATGCAATTGTCCCTCATAGCCTCTCTCTTTTTTTTTTTTTCCATGGTCAATTGTACGGGCTAGCATGAACTCATGAGTCTTCTCAACAATCTTAACTAATTGTTTCCTATGATCGCATAATTGTTGGGAAGCTTCTTCATGCCCCTAAATCGATGAATTTGTATTGGCAACAAAAGAATTCACTAATGCTTTTAATGATATCTCACTAAAAACATCACTGTGAGCTTGTAATTTTACCAATCTATCATCAATACACTAACGCTTTTTTTTTTTAACTCTAAAAAATATCCTAATTGAATGCATGACCACGAATTCATAAATTAAATATTAAACTAAGATTAAAAATTATAAATAAAGAAACAAATAATAAAATAAAATAAATTCAGTCCGTCTAAAATATCGTGTTAACAAAAGTGCAAACCTGAAAATAAGAAGAGTTAGTATTGATTCAAAATTATAGACGTAAAAATAATCTAATTCAAAATACAAAGATTACACACATTCCACATTAACATTAGGTTAGTAAAATTAAATAACTAAATATACAATATATACAAACATACAAAGACAAATGAGTTATTATGAACATGTATCTATCTATTTACATATTTAAAACATATAGTGAAATTAAAATACAATTATACAAACAACAAAATAGGCCACTTACTCATACAAGGAACATATATACATATTTATATATTTACATATAGACATATAAAGATATAAACATGGTTTAATCAATGAAATCCAAGCTTTCATGATATTGTTCCCCGACAATAGCGCCAAAAACTTGATGTGTTTAGATTTGGGTATAAAAAATCATATAAAAATAAGCACATTTTCAATTAAGTTTAAATTAAAACGTTAACCCCAAATTACACATATGAGCAAGCGTACTCATCATTAAGCATAGCATAGGGTTCAAACGAGTGTCGATCATTAAGGAACAAGTATGCATTAATCTCTTTTCTTTCATTGTTTAACCAACTCAATAAAGTGGAAAAAAATAAAAAATAAAATAAAGTAAAAGAATATACACATGTTAAGGATTGAGAATTATGTAACACAAACCATTATTTTGACAAACATGACTTTAAAGTACCTAATCATTATCATAATTAATTATTCTCTTGGCGTCATGAAGGATTAAGATAGATTCACTTCTTTGGTCAATCCATGAAATCACTATCTTCTAGATAAATTAGCATTACTTGGTCTGTCTCAACTAATTCATTCAAAAGATACATTAAACACAATCATTGATTAAATTTTCATGGTCAGGCAAACTTAAAACATGAAACTAATTAATGAATCCGTGGTCAGGCAAACATCAATGAATCTTTAATTATCCAATTCTTAGCAATTAAGCTCTTTGGTCTAACAAGTTAATAGACAACAAATACAAAATCAATCAATTGAAACCACCATCAACCCCTTTGGTCCAGCAAGTTAATGGAAAGAAACAGCCAATTAATCTTGTGATAAGCACAAGTAATTAAATACTAAGAACAATAATCAATTAATCAAAAGATCAACGTAACTCTAAAAATCATGAATACCTAAAACAATGTCAAATTATAATAAAACAATTAACACCTCATTGTTCAAGAAAAAGAAAAGAAAGTAAAAGAAAGTACTCATAGACAAGCCTCCTTCTTCTTCCTTTGAAGACCCTCCTATACAACTCCCATTGAATTGAAGAATTCCTACTTTAATTTGAGTGATTTTCTATTTTGATTTTTGAATTCTTCCTTTTTCCTTGTGTTTTTTCTCTATTTGTAGGCTTCTGGAGTGCTAAAATTCGTTCCTCTAGGGGTTTTGACCAACTAGAAGTAGAAAAATACTAAAACTCTATAAAATTGCCAAAAAGGAGCGTGAAAATCAAGGCACTACCTTAGCATCATGGCACAGCTGGCGCCGCCTCCGGCCTTCTAGCCGGCACTAGTTGTGGTATGTTTTTAGAGCTGTTCAAAATACGGTCCAAACCGATTTGCCGGACCGAATCGAACCGAATATATGAGTTCGGTTCAGTTGTAGAAGAGATTTTTAGTTTGGTTCAGTTGAATTTTAATTCAATTGAACCGAAAAAACGAAATATGAATTTAAAAAATATATTTTTTTAATAAATTAAAACTAAAAAATGAAAACGCTAATCACATCTCTTTCACTTTCACAGTTTCACTCCCGAGTCCCGACTCCCGACTGTCTCTGTGTGTCTGTGCGGCCAAGCGCCAACTCCTCCTCCTCTCTTCTCGACTCCCTTCCCTTTCGCAGCTTCGCTTCCCTCTTTCACTGTCCAACCTCCATTGACTCTATTTCACTGTCCAATCCAACCTCCATTGACTCCATTTTGCTCTCCTTGATATCCCTTTCACCTCCACTCCATCCCTTTCAGTGTAAGGACTGCCGCAGTGCCATGCCGCCTGCCAGACTGGTGTTCACTGTTCAGTGGGGTGTAAGCCACTCTTCTCGTCTCTGCTCTTCAACAGTTTGCACCACATGATTTTTGCTCTATTTTTATTTTATTTTGTGGATTCTCAATGATTGTTTACCATTTTTGCAAATTCTATGGTTTGTTCAAGTTCTACTCTTAGCTGTTGTTATCAATGGATCTTGATTTTTTCCCCCCTTTTACTTTAATATGTTGTTGATTACTTCAATTCCTTATGTGCAACGGTGACTCTGATGTTTCTACTCTTTGATTGATCATCAGGTGAGCTATGTAGCTGCTCTTCTATCTATTCTTGCTATATGTATATAAATTTAAGTTATGTAACGTGTAATTGTGGGAGGCATGTGTGAATTTCTGTTTGCTTGCGAGTTTACTTACTCTGCGAAGATTCTAAGGAGTAGTGAGGAAATCAGTTTACCTTTTTTTTTCCCTACAAAAAATATACTTTGGCTGGTTTTATTTAGTTGTGTTTGGATGAAGTGGACAGACATGAAGGTTAGGATTTTTATAATTTGAGATAGTTTTTTGGATAGAATTATGTTAATAGCAGAGTATGAACTAGCTACAAAGAAACAAAAGAGAAGGATATTTCACTAAAATTTTAAAGCTTTGCTGTCACCTTGCAATGTGATTTCAGTATTTCCACAATGTGGTTTCATCAGTAGCTTTAGGTATGATAAATCACTTTCATGTTGGCAGTTATTGATTGCTATGAAGGGCTAAAATCCCAAAGAAGAATGATATTAAGAATTTGCTGTAAAGTGAAGAAGATTTTCTTCCAAATCAACATCTTTTATTTCTTTTGTTTGTAGAAATTAAATCTCCAAGCATGAATTTCTCATCTATGGTGGTTTCTTCTTAGCATATAAAAGGAACAAGGGACAGCATCATTTCTTCTATGAAAGTGATCATTGCATAAACTCTGAGATTCACATCCCATATCTAAATGGCCCACCAGCAAAACGTATTTGTTTTAGTCTTTTCACAAATGATTTGGTCTCGTTTACTGAGAGAATCCACTTTCTTGTTATTCTCATTTTTTCATTAATTACCTCAACCAATTAGCACCTAGTTGGAAAAAACCATGCTGATTAATCCAGCTTCTTTTTTAGGGAAAATTCGGATGTTATTATGCTTATTTGGGTAAATTTAACACATTATAGTTAGTTGGGATGTAGATTTCTGTATTAACCTTATCATCATTCTCACAAGTCGTTAAATTAGTATATTCTCTATAGATATTACTACGCTACTTAATTGATTAAGCCTAATCAAACACATGGATAAATATATTGATACTAAACAAGTCTTTTTTCTCTAACAAACTTCTTAAACATTCCATTCTTCTTATTATATATTAGTATTTAGTGCTACTCCTTTTCTTGGTTTTAAGTCAATTTCTACAAGTGTTACGTACCTTCTAATTAAGCTGATATCTTGAGTTTATAAACTGTTCTTATCTCCTTTTCTAGGCAACTTTAAAATTTGACATGTCCTTTTTTTATGACTTGATACCAAGAGAAATATTTTGCGGAGCTGAGTTGTATTATGCCTAAACCATTAAGTGCTGGGTTAAATTAAAATGCTCTTCAGCTGGCCAATTATGCAAGTTCTTAGCTTGCATCTTTCATTTGTGTTAGATTTTCGTATCATAACTCTTGAGATTAGTGGGATGAAGTCCTAGAATTTCAAATCCCCTTGAATCATTTGAGTTAGGATTGGTTAATCATTATTTATCTTAGCATCCATCTCTTGTTGTCTTGTGAACTTGATCATTTGAAGAATTTGCCTAGTGATTATCATTTACATTTTTTACTTACAGCTTCTAAGTTTATTTACATTTTTAGTTGTAGAATGTCAAATCAAGCAGATAGTATCCGTAGGAGTAATTCACAAGATAATCCAGCAAGTCATGAAGGGTCTAATACTTCAAGCAATAACCAACGGGGTTCTAGGAAGAAAAGGGAAATAGCACCACGATCAATTGTGTGGTCACATTTTACTAAATATACAACTGAAGATGGAGAAAAAAAAGCAAGGTGCAATTATTGCAGTCTTTCTTATGCAGCTGATCCTAGCATAAATGGTACTACTTCACTGAAAAATCACATGAAAAGTTGTTTGAAAAATCCATATAATAATGAGGCTCATGCAACCTAACTAAAACAACAACCACACTCACTTGCACATGGTGGTAAGGTCGGTTCAGTTATTACTTGGAGGTTTAATCAAACTGATACTAGAAAGGCATGTGCATATATGATTATTGTGGTTGAGCAACCATTTTCATTTGTTGAAAAAGAAGGATTTAGGCATTTCATGTCCGTTGCTTGCCCATCTTTCCAAATCCCATCTAGAACTACCATTACAAGGGATTGTTATGATATCTATTTGGAAGAAAAGACAAAATTGAAGGGTTTTTTTGAGACATTCATCTAAGAAAATTTGTCTTACCACTGATTCATGGACTTCTGAACAGCAAATTAATTATATGTGTCTCACTGCTCATTTTATAGATGATGATTGGGTATTGCATAAAAGGATTCTAAATTTTTGTCCAATAGATAGTCATAAAGGTGAGGCGATTGGAAAGGGGGTGGAAAAATGCTTACTTGACTGGGGGATTGAAAATGTGTTTGAAATTACTGTTGATAATGCGAGTTCTAATGATGTTGCTGTTAGTTATTTGAAGAAAAGATTTTCTAATTGGAATACTAATTTGCTTGGGGGAAAGTATCTTCATGTGAGGTGTATAGCACACATAATAAATCTTGTTGTGTCTGATGGTTTAAAAGAGATTTGTCCTTCCATCACTCGTGTTCGAGCAACTATTAGATATATAAGGCAATCTCCGAGTAGGTTGAAAAAGTTTAAGGAGTGTGTTGAAATGGAAAAGATAGAAAGCAAGAGGTTATTATGTTTGGATGTTCCCACTAGATGGAACTCGACTTATTTGATGTTAGATACAGCTTTGAGTCTTGCAAAAGCCTTTGAAAGATTTGAAGATTTAGATCCACATTTTAAATTTGATCTACTGGTTGATCATGGTGGGCTACCTAGTGAGGAAGATTGGGATAATATTTCTCATTTTGTAAAGTTTTTAGGTCACTTCTATGAACTTACATTGCGGATTTCTGGTTCATTATATGTGACTTCAAATCAAGTGCTTCATGAACTTAGTGATGTGGTTAAATTATTGAATACCTGGGAATGTAGTGATGATGCAGAGTTGAGTCAAATGGCAAAGAGAATGAGGAATAAATACAATAAATATTGGGGGAATCATGAGAAAATGAATTTCATCATGTTTTATGCAGTTATTCTTGATCCCCGATTTAAATTGCATTATGTTGGGTGGGTGATTCAAAAGATGTATCCAGATAATATTACTCTTGGGGATAAGGTGAAAGAAGGTATTCACGAGCTTTTTGAGGAATATAAGAGGATGAATGTTTCTCAAGTTGATTATTGCTTGCCACTGCCATCATCAAGTGAATCTTCTAGTTCAATTTCAAGTAAGCATTCACAATATTCATTGAAGCCGTCATTAAAAAGGCGAAATTTAGAAGTAGACACTAGGCATGAGTATGATATGTTTCTTAATGAGGGTGGGGGAGTTGATACAAAAAGTGAATTGGATAAGTTTCTTGGTGAAAAAAGGGAAAAAGATGAAGACGATTTTGATATTCTAAAGTGGTGGAAGCTTAATGCTTTAAGATTTCCTATTGTTGCTCAAATGGCTCGTGACATATTGGCTGCTCCAATTTCTACGGTTGCTTCTGAGTCAGCTTTTAGCATGGGAGGTCGTGTTCTTGACACGTTTAGAAGCTCTTTGACTCCAAGAATGGTGCAATGTCTTATGTGTGCCAAAGATTGGTTGCGTAATGAAGCAAAACCAGTTAATATTGAAGAAGACATTGACATTCTTGAAAAAATGGATCATGGTAATCTATTTCATGTTCTATTTTAGATTTTTAATACTTGTAGATATTTATTTATGTCTTAATTTGTTTTCTAACTTTTCATTTAATTTCCTTTTGTAGAATTTGCAAAATGTGGTCATGAATCAACCATTCTTGATCTTTGAAGAGAATTGAAGCGATTGAGAATTCAAGTAAGCTATTTTTCTTTAAATTCATGCCTAAGTACCATATTTTTAGTTAAATTTGTCTCTTGAAAACTTCAATTCACACTTGAGCATTTTTCAGGGGGACTTCGCTTTGAATGGGAGGAACCAAGTAAAGAAAATAAATTGATGTCCACTGTCCAAGGCAGAAATGGATAACATAATTCTTTATCTTACTTTAAGGTGGAAACGGGAAAGTGAAATGTTGTATATGTTGTTGGAGTTTGACTATATTACAAACATATCTCTATTTTCTCAATGATTTACTTTTCTTTTGAACCTTACATGATGCAATTTGAATAGTCTCATTTCTAGATGTTTGGATGATGTTTGGATGAAGATAATGGATGATGCTTGGATGAATAGTCTCATTTCTAAATGTTTGGATGAAGATATTGGATAATGTTTGGATGTTTGTGGAGTTATTGAGAAATATGTGGATGTTTGGATGTTTGGAGTCATTGAGAAATATGTTTGGATGTTTGGATGTTTGGTCATGTTTGGATCATGTTTGGATGTTTGGTCACTCATATTTGCAGTCTTCTTTTAGTATGTTTGGATGTTTGGTCATGTTTGGATGTTTGGAGTCATTGAGAAATATTTGGATGTTTGTGGGGTCATTGGTTGATGGTAGTTCTTGGATGGGGGGTTTCATCAGATTTTGTCAAGGTGTTTATGGTAGTTGTTGTTTTCCATTTCTTGCATGTGACTGTTGTTTGTGGGGATCAATGTTGAAAGCCCACATCAAACATAAAAGCCTTGCTGATAATATTGAGAGAATTTCATGATGTTTGGTTCGAGAAGTTCAATCATGAAAGCCCACATTTTACTATGATTGGAATTTTAAGCCCTGGAGTTCTATCGTTAGTTCAATTAGAAAGCTAAATCTTGAATCTTTTAATGCTGAGCACTTTAAGTCCAGGCAGAGATTATTGTTTCATGGTTAATATTTCCTTAAAGATTGTTTTCTTGTTGTTTTTTCAGAATGTAAGTCTTGGAGGCCTACCTTATCAGATCATTTATTGTAGCATCAATTTTCTACAGAGATAAAAGCTGTCTTGTGTACTTATCTTCTACAGGGTTGAGAAGAAGCAGGTATGTTCCCTTGTCGGCAAATATAATAGCTCAGATTTATCAAAGACATTTAGTGCATCACGTGTTATTGTAATGGTTGTATTTGGTTGAATCACTAGTATGCAATTTGCTTGATACTGAAAGGGGCCAATGGCTGGTGAGTATGTGTTAGCAGCGTAAGTATGAAGCAAAAAGGACTAGAGTAGAAAACCATTGATTTCATGACTTGGTGATCACTCTGATCTTATTGACAAGTGACAAATCAATCAGCCCCTCTCTGTAGTTCATATTTTTTCTTGAAAACAAATCACAAATGTAAATAAAATCCATTAAATAAAGCCATAAAATGGCATGCATCTATTCCATTGACCACTAGAACATATGTACTGATTTAAGGCTTATCTTGTTTGTTTGGAATTGGAGTCGTAGCCATGAATTTTACACTTCAAGATGCCTTCAAAGGGCAGATGCATGCGTAAAGGTTTGAATATTTGCCACAATTGGAAATAAATTTTTGCAGAATTATTGTGCTTCATATACACCATTGCCTCTGATAAAATAGAAGAAACATTTAGAAGCAACTGATCTGAGTTTCTTTGCTCTTTCTTTCAGGACAGATTCTTCAGACTTTCTTTTGGCTTCAACTTGTTCTTTGGCTCCTCAAGCAATATGATCAATTGAGGAAAATTGGAGGGTTAGCCGGTTAGGGGCTGATGTGAATCATGTGATGTTGTGTAATATTTTTCTTATGCCTATGTAATGTAAATATAATTGTATTGGACTCATTAGTTATAATGGTTGGATTGAATAATGTGTATTGGGCCATTTTTAATATTTTGGACTTTATATTGGACTTGGATTTTAGTGATGTCTGTTGGGCTTTTTTTTTAATGGGCTAGGATTTTAAATTTCGATTATAGACCGAACCGAACCGAACCGAACCGAACAAAAAGCTGTTCGGTTCGGTTGTCCCGATTTTGCGCAATAATCGATTTGGTTCGGTTAGACCGCAAAGAAATTAAAAATCAAATAAAACCAATTTAAAAAACCGAAAATCAAACCGTTAACCATTTGAACAGTCCTATCTGTTCTGCTTTGTTTCATTGGTTTTTTATCGCCTCGAAATTACGTGCCAGTAGCACATGGCCGACGCTGGTTTCCCTGTCCTGGCCGGCGCCGCCTCTGATTTGTTTTGCAATGTTTTTTATCTTATTTTACCACTAAAATCTGAAATAATGCACAAAATACATTTCCAAGGGTAAAATCTCAAATATAAAGGAATATGACCAGTTATTAAACAAAATGTATCATAAAATAACATCAGATAACTAGGAAATATATGACCTATTTAGGCCCTATCATAGACTAATGCTCTAGTACTCAATGAAACACATTAGAGGGGATGAATAAGATTTTTGGCAAATTTAAAACACTTTTAAAAAATGATCAATTTTTTCGAAGTCCTCATTTTGTTTTTCAGATCGAGAAATTTGCTAGATATGCAAAGAAATGTTCTTGAGTAGCCTTAAGGAATCAAGTAGAATCTTAATGAAATAAGACAAGAGATGTGCAATTAATACAAAAATAAAGATAGGTTGGTGAGAATCATAAATATTTCTTTTGAATGATTGAAACTGTTGGTCAAAGAAATTCGCAAGCAGTCAGAAGTCAAATGCAAGAAAGATGAAAAAAAGATTTATAGTGGTTCGATCCTTCAAGATCTACATCCATTACCTTAAGCTCACACTTAAGGATTTAAACCAAAACACTCTAAACTCAAGCTAACACAATGGTGTTTGCCTACACCAATTACAAGAGAAGATCACCATACATGATTTTAACCAAACCTCTCAATCAACTACAAATCAAGGTTGACCCCAGATGGATTTTACACTACAATCTTGATATACAAAAAGGATTGTGAGAATGAAACAGAGATAGTTCACACTTTTGAGTAAATATGCAAACAAATGAGCACCAACAACTTTTATTTTTTTAAAACAATCGGATTTCACTTTGAATCACTAATGAAAAGGGAGATTTTTATTTTATAGAGAGTAAGAGTGTTTCTTAGAAAGATAGGAAAAAAATCTGCTTTAAAATTGAGTTTTGAAAGCTTTTATAGAAGCAAAAAGTAAAGCTCCAACGGCTAGAAAGGGCTAGTTTCTCGATTTTAGATTTTTCAGAGTTTTGGATTTAAGGATCGGATGATGGAGCATCCAAAAGGTGAGTCCAAAATGGCACTTTTTTAGGTAGAAGCATTTTGATACTGTTCACAGAGCTTTGGATGAAACGTTTAGATGCAGAGCTATCCAAATTACTTAATCCAAAATTCTGAAGATTTAATACTTTGAAATCTTTTTACTTGTGTGTTTCAACGTAGAAATAAATTGAATCTTAAGGTAAAGAAGACATAGGAATTTGCATAAAATACCTTAACAAAACGATTCTTAGTCTAAAGTTCTTTCTCAAGGACTTCATGATCTTGTGAGCTCTTAGGTTGAAGTTGTTCTTGATCAACCACTACTTTAGATTCCATTTCCTTAAGAGTTGCTTAGCAACCTTATTTGCATGCCTTGAAAGAATTGGGTCAAATGTGTCCTATCATATGTAAGTCACACGAGTTAGTCCTCATCAATATTTGTCATAAGTCAACATACAGGAGAATGCCCTTAGGGCTAACAAATGGTCATTAACTAATTTCATGTTTATGAGGAATTAAGTTTAATGCATATTTTGGTTATGTTGGTTTGTTTGAGAAATATGCTAATTTAATAAAAAAAAATAGTAATTTCATATATTGGGAAAGAAGTGGAATCTATATAAGTAGATTCATAACTCAGGAAACGATTGAATTTTACTTTATATTCCTTCATGATGCCAAGATGATGATTACTTGAGATAATTACTAGAGGATTCATTATCATGCTTTCTAAGATAGTTGTCTAAATTGCATATTCCTACATCCTTGAGTTGTATATATTTTTATATTTTTCTATTATTTTATTACTTTATTGGATCGGTTAAACAATGAATAAACATTGATTAGTGTGTACTTGTTCCTTTGAGGATCGATACTCGTTAATTTTCTATACTATACTTGCGATGAGTATACTTGCTCATATGTGTATTTTTGGATTAATGTTTTAATTAAAACTTGATTAAGACATATATTTAAATTTGATGATTTTTATACACCCAAAATTTACGCATCAATAAATCAGTAATTTACTAAATGTAATTATATAAATAAAAATAATAAGATAAACAAATCAATGTATAGATAATAAATATGATTATGTTATATTACTATGGTATCATTTTAGAATAAAAAAATTATTGAGCAAAAAAAAAAAAATTCCAGAACAAACAAAAAATTATTCTGGCCTATTACTTTGTTATTTATTTATTTATTTTTGGGACAAGTTTCATCCACTAATGTGAAGTACTGAGGTAAAAGAAAATGAAAATTCAAAGTTATACAATGTTGGCAGATAAGAACAAAGTTACATAATGTTGACTTGCAACCCACCCACATAATAGTTGATACAAGTCAACTTTATCATGTGACAATGAAAAAAAAAAATCATATATATTTATCCTCATCTTTTGTCTGCTATTTGCAGATAAAACAAATAAGGCTGCCCCACAACCCACATGATTCCCATCAGATAAAGCAAATAAAGCTGCCCACACCTACGTTATTCCTATTCAACAATTAAAGTTGTAAACCACCAAAAACAACAACAATCTCCAATCTTCACACATCTACTTCTGCTCATACTTTCTTCCTCACACCAGCCGTTGCAGTTAGCTCCCAAAAATGGCCCCAAAAAAAAAAAAAACAGTCCCTCGTATGCACGAAGAAGAAGAAGAAGAAGAAGAAGAAGAAGAAGAAGAAGAAAGACAATGGAAGTCAGCATGGAAGAAAAGAAAATACCTGGTGCTAGTGCTCCTGGAGCTCTGCCAGTTGTCGACACAACTCAGTGGAGTAAGCCAATCGTCAGTCAGTAGAGTGATCAAAGATAGAGAAGTCAGGAAGAAAGAGTGATGGGCAGAAGTAATTTTTTTAACATTAAGTTTAGATTTAGTTTAGCATTTTGATACTTGTTAAGTGGTTTGTGTCTTTTAGTTTTCCATTAGTGGTTTGTGACTTTTGGTTTTTCATTTTCTTCTTAAGTCTTTCTTTAGAAAAACCAAATTTACGTTTAAGAGAACAAAAAGTATGCCTTTTGTGAGCTTGTCACCTTACGCCTTTCTCATGAGGTGTGAGCCTCTTAATTTTCAGGTGTGCCCTAAGATTTGAGGCATTGTGTCTGGCACCCAAGCGCCTTGAGCCGTAGGCGCACGCCCAGCTACACCTTAACAACACTATGTCCAGCAATGGAAAATGGGCCAAGAGTAGCAGCTACAACAACAGTATGAGTCATTCATCTATCTTGGAGACCAGATGGACTAACTGATATGATCTTGTGGTTAATTTCTGATAAACCTTAGAGGGAGTGAATAAGGTTTATGGCGAGGTGAATAAGGTTTATGGTAAACAAATAGGATTTAAAAAATTCTTTTATGTTTTTTTTATAAATGCTGAACTAGGTGAGAGTTCAAAAATGCAGACTTATGTGCTGTGGAAGAACTTTCAAAACTCTTCTAAATGATGGAAAGAACATCTATAGTTAAGATGGGTAGATGAAGCAACAATAATAGTTTTATCCAACTACACAAAAGTCTTTGATCAAATCAATGAATGCAATGAGGAGTATAAATCTCTCAAGTTGAATGAACGATAAAAATGCAAGCATAAATATCAGTTTAATTTTGCAGCTGAAGAAGTGCGGATATGAATCTCTTAAAGTACCACTAAATGGTAAGAAAATGATTTGTTTTAAAGATGGGCAGTTGAGGCATTAAATACAGACATTTTGTAGAACATAAAGGTCTTTAAACTGATCAGCAATTGCACAGATTGAGATAAAGATCTTTGATCTAATGACCAGAAAAAATACAATGATAGAATGTAAATGAAATGCAAAAGAAAAGATCTAATGATTTATAGCGGTTCGATCCTCAATTGATCTACATCCACTACCTTAAGTACTCACATAAGAATTTCAACACGATCACTAAAACCTTTTTCCCAAATCAATGGTGGTTAGTTATACTAATCTTATATAAGAGGATCAACACACTTAATTTTACACCTAACCTCTTTACTCACAACAATCAAGACTCACCCCAACTGGGTTTTACACCACAACCTTCATACATTCACTAAACAAGGCTCACCTCGACGAGTTTTATACCACAATCTTAATACACAATAAATCAAGGCTCACCCTAATTGGGTTTTACCTTCTCAACCTTGATACAAGATAGAATGAAAGGAAAACTTACAGAAATAATTTACAAGTTTGAGCAGATATGAACAGATAAGAACCAATAGCCTTTTATGTAACACCCATACTAAAGGTAATAGCGAAAGCATATCAACACTGGGTGTCGCCCTGTCTAATTACCCAGACAAGGGGTCTTTATAATGAAAAAAAAAACCAATAGAGTATGTAAGGTCCAGATCTATACAACAACCCATACTGATGGTCACGCGCACATATATAATAAAGAATCTCATACATGAAAATTTTCATTCAATATCGGAATAAGGTACATTATCCAAAAGGGAAACATCCAGACCTATTCTGCTGTCACTGTGGTATCGTCCTCGATCCGTAGGTCCGTTCAACTCTGGGTCCTACAAAAAGGTGAGATGAAAAATACGTGTGAGTGAAAAATCACCCAATGAGTCCCGTGTGTGCTAGTGCTTTATCAAAGAGACAGAGTAAATAAAACTTTTGTGGAATAGCATATCATTTGTTTACTGGAAACGATTCCAAAACTCTTTAACGAAGAGTTTATTTAGAACTCAATCATTTTTGAAAAATTGTATTTCAATTTCAAAATATTGCCCCAATTTCCAAATCACAGGCACTTCTCCAACAAAAGATCGGCTTGTATGCAAAGCTCACAAGGCTTCCTTCGATATCACAATCTTATTGTGCCAAGGTCTCTGCCTTACAGCACTCAACCGTACATTGCCAGATAAGTACACTGACTTGCACCGTGTCATCGTACTGAGACCGCAGCCTACAGTACTCGATCCATACATCGCTGGAAAATCTTTTACTTGCTACCGTAAGCCAGGGATCCTAATCTTGACGGCAATCACCATTGAGGCAGCAAGGAGTCAAACATGTCGAGTGTTCTCACTCGGCATCTAGCGAATGACTCAAAATCAAGAAGCGCCCGCAGATGTGGCAATTGCCAACTGCTAAATGGCTAGCTAGGACGACTCATCTCAATGTTCTATTGCCCTGTTTGGAGTAAGACAATCCCCATAACTAGCTAGGTTATGATGAGACTCTACTTCATCATGGAGGACACGGACCGATAACTAGAGCGAGGACCAAAAAGCTTCAAGATGATTTTCAGTTAATAATCAAACAATGCTTGAGGATGAAGGAGGATTGGAGGATTGAGGAAGCGAACCAAGAGTTTGTATTGATGGCCATCCGCGAAGGACCCCAACAAGAACTTAAGCCGTCAGCAGAAAGGGGATGAAATTTGATAAGGGAGGCTTCTAGAGGACAGCCGGCGCCGGCTCCATACAGCCAAACTGGCGCCGGCTCCATTCTGTCCAAAACCAACACTCAAGCAAATAAGAATCGGCCGAAGACAGAACCTAACCAGTGCCGGTTGTGATGTTCCAAACCGGCGCCAGCTTGGCCCTGGGCAGTCGTCGACTGTTCCACTTTTTAATGCTTTTCTCCGGTTTTCTTCACTTTTAATTACTTGCAAAGAGTTATTTTGACCCTAAACAGTAACTAAACCTCAGGGATTACTTAGCTAGGGTTAGGATAGTATAAATAGCACATTTATTACTTTGACAAGACAATTCACTGGACTTTAATTCAAATTTGAGAGAGAATCTTGAGGGGCCAAACCTCCTTGTTCATCTTGTTCAAGATCAAGCTAAAGGGTTAGTCCTCCTTTTGTAAGAGTATATAAATCTTTTGGATAATCCACTGTTGTTTTCTTTGAATGGGTCTTAGTTACTTTGTTCTTCTAAGGTTTTTTTGAAATTCAATATTTAGGTACCTATTTTCTTTATTCTATTTTTCTTGATTGCCTTTGTTGCTTCAAGGATATTAGGGTGAGAATCTAGTAAAACTTTCTATTCATCTTGAGGGTCTTTGAGGCTTTGTTCTTCAAGAGTTTGAAAGAGTGTAGATAGTTAGGTTACCTTTCTCTTTTGTCACAAGAAAAAATCTCTGTTTTGGTTCCCATTGTTGAGCTGAACCATAACCAACAAATATACCACAACACCAAGAAAAAGCCACCACAAAAAAGTCATATCAGGTTACATGGGTTTGTCTCTTTCTAACATGAGTTAGTACAAAGATCAAAGTCCTTGTAGAGTACTCAACATTAATAATACCAATTCCATCTGATTGATCAAGCCAAAGGGTTATCTGATCCCGCAGGATTTTCAAATCAAAAATATTTTTGGGGCAAAATAACATTTTTTAAAATTTGATCCCATTGACTCGCAAGTCAGATCATCATTCACATAGACTCCACAGAGACAATCAATTCATTCCATGGCACATCGGGCTAATAAAACAATTTCAGGGATCAAAATGTCATTTTCCAAAAGCCAATCTTATCACGAGATATTATTTTCCAAAATCATGTTGAAACAGGATAAAGAGTTTTATTCACACATCAAAACATGTTTCCAAGAGTATTCGGGTCGTTTTCCCCGGACTTGATCACAAAAGTCACTTTCCAAGGGTATTCAGGTTATTTTATCCTAACCCGATTTGAAAAGTATTCACAAAAATTTCAATAAAGGTATTTCAGTCATTTATCGTATACTCGTTTTCAAAAGTTTTCATAAACATTCCAATAAGGACATTTGGATCATTTTCCAAATACCCGATTCCAAAAAGAATTCAATTCAAGAAATCTAGAATTCTAATCCAAAAAGAGGATTAAATTTAAAGTTTCCAAATATATTTTCATAAAATATTCCAATAAGGGCATTCCAATTAATTTATGAATACCCGATTTCAAAATTTACCATTTTTTAAAAATTTCAAATATTTAATCCAAAAAGGACTAAATCCATAAAATTCATGCTTTAATCATCCAATAAGGTTTCTAAGCCAATTATGATGTTCAATTAGCCCAAAATGGCATAAGATAATTCTTGCTCAGATAAACCTTAAACATATTCAGAGATTTTCAAAATGGTATAAAATAAAGCATTTCATGGAAAAGTAAAGCACACTAGCTTTCAAAAGGTTTTAGAAATCAAAGTGACTCACCTCGTGTCCTAACTAAACTCTTTCCATTTACGGCCGTTCAACCATCATTTCCACCATTTTCAACGTTTCATTGGCCATTTAATGACAAACCTACACCAAATATCGTTTTTGAGTCAAATCGTGTTCGGTCGAAAAATAGCCGACATCCAGCCGATGTGACAGGTAGCCGATGTCCAACCGACGTTTAGCCGACGATCAAGAAAAACGTTCAATTTCCGCTCTCGTCGTTTTTTCATTGTTTGTTCGATTCTTTCATTTTTCTCTTTCCACATCCTTTATCCCTTCATATACAAGGGATTCACTTCATATTTCCCATTTATTTTATCCAAAATCACATAATTAACCACTCTTAAGTTCAACCATTTTCTAAGCAAAATTCTGGAATTTTACGGCTTTGACACATAATTTTGTTTTGGACATAACTTTCAACCTACAACTCCGACTGATGCCAAACTAATTCCAAAATGTCCTAAAGATCTTCCTTGATGATTTTCAATTCACAAAATACTCATTTCCCTTTTTGTTTCATTCAGTTCTGTCTATAATATCTCAATACTTCAATCCCGTAACTGAAATGACAACCTTTGGTATTTATATCATAACTTTTTATTCACAACTCCAAGTCATGTAAAATTGGTCCCAAAATGATCCTAAGCCATTTAGCTGTAAGTTTCAGGTTCTAGGATTCCAAAACAACCAGCCATATTGTTCAGTTTATTACCTCTTCAGAGCTGCACGAAATTCTTCCAAAACCGAATTTCTGTTTTGTTCCTTTCCTTCACTTAATCCATTCTCTTTTCTTTCCTATCTCATACATAAGTCATTTAATCATTACAATCCTTTGTTTATCATCAAAACATCACATAATCCTTCTGGATTTTAGTCATGCACAATCAGTATCTTTCATGTTTAAACGACTACAAAACCAACAACTTTGAATAATAACAACAATATTCCATTTTCTTTAACAATTACACCATTTGTTATCTTATTTCCTTCTTCCATTTTAGTAGCCATGAACAACTCTTTAAACCATCTTTAAAACACCTTCAAACATCATATAAAACAAAGCATACATGCCTCCAAATGCACCACCATGCACAACAAATACAACAAGCCCAAAATATAGATATTTTCTAAACATAAATCACAATTCATATGAATTTTCTCAATAAAATTCATATCAAAACAATCCTTATTCTTCATGCTTCAACTTTAATTCATGAAACATAGACTTTTACCTTATTTATTGATTGCTCTATGCTGAAAATGCTCCAAGTTCCTTCCTTTTTCTCTTCTTGGAATGCTTTCTCTCTCTTTTTTCTTTTTCTCTCAATTTTCTCTAGCTTTTCTTTCCTTTTTCTTCCTCTCTTCTTTCTTTCTTCTTTCTTATACTTGCTGTCCGTTTTTAGCTGTTAAAATACAGCTTCCACCACCATTCTTATGACCAAAATCACATGGTCAAGTGATTCATTAAATGGTCAAAATCTTCCTTTGAAAGTTTTTGCAAAATCTCCTATTTTTCTTTTATTTTCTCCTTTCTTTTCTTCCTTCATTCTACCAAAATTCAGGCTCTTCTTCAGCCATTTTCCACCGCCACTTTCTTGGACTTCTTGGTCCAAATTGTGACTAAGATTGGTCACAAAGTCAACCTTTGTGGGCTATCCAATTTTCAACCATTTTCCTATTGATTGATTTAATCAAGTTTAAATGGCTTTTATAGAAGTAAAAAGTGAAGCACCAATGGCTAGTTATGGCTAGTTTTTCATTGTCAGATTTTTTAGAGTTTTGGACTCAAGGACTCAAGGATCGAACGAAGGTGCATCCAAAAGGTAAGTCCAAAATGACACTTTTTTAGGCAAAATGATTTGACACTGTTCATAGAGTTTTGGACGGAGCTTTTGGATGCAGAGTTATCCAAACTACTCAATCCAAAAATATGAAGACTTAATACTTTAAAATCTTTTTGCTTCTGTGCTTCAATATAGAAATAAATTAAATCATAAGGTAAAGAGACATAGGAATTTTGCAAGTAATACCTTAACAACGATTCCTTGTTTAAAGTTCTTTCACAATGACTTCTTGGTATGCAATCTCCTAAGCTTATCTTCTTTTTTTTCACCTATTGGATTCTATTATTCAAGAGTTGCTCAGCAATCTTATTTGCATGCCTTAAAAGAACTGAGGTCAAACATATACTATTATATGTAAATCACATAAGTTAGTCATCATCAATGTTTGTCATAAGTCAAAATACAGGAGAATGCCCTTAGAGCTAACAATCTCCTCATTTTTTAGTGATGACAAACTTGATGGGATTGTGATATAAAAACAATGATATGAACAGTACAGACATATTAGACCGAGAGAAATAAGAATATTTTTAAACTGAAATGCATTCTCTCATTACAGGACTCAAAGAGTGTTTATAAGATTAAGATAGAAAGTTCAAGCATATACTCACAAACATGTCTTAATGAGCTTATGATCCAACCTACCTCCTTATCCTCCGTCCTTCTATCAAAGGACTATTTCACAAGAGAATAGCCGCAAATAGTAGTCACAAAAAATGTATAGATATGTACACGAGGAGGTATAGAAGATAAATCATTAAATGTAATGCTCCCCCTTAGTATGTGTATATATGAATCACAAGATATAGAGGCATGAAATGCATTTGAGAATCTGACTGGATTTCAAGATTTTGGACTTCCAAAACATGCATCCAAAATGGGGTCAAATGAGGCAGAAGCTAATATTTTAAAAACTCATTTTTAGACTGGTCTTTTGGATTGAAGAAATGTGATTCCAAAACTCCCCCTGTATATGTGCAGACTAAAAAAAATTCCCAAGAGTATAGGTCGAAATTTTTTATATAGAATTGTTTGAAATCATTTTTCTCAAGAAAATTCAGCATGAAAATTTTACATAGCAACCAAAAAGAGGTAAGACAGATTTCATAAGTATTCACTTGAATAACCTCATTATCCAAACAAACATTTTGCAAAATGCACATTACAACTATATTTAAAACAAATCATTCAACCAGATCTCAATCAGTCAAAATGTACTACAAACTCATACCCACGCTTTAATCTCCTTAGTCCATACTAATAACAATGTCTCAACATAGTCTCCATCAAGTCACTCAATTCTTCATAGTCCGCATTTTCAAACCATAAACATAAATAGTCATAATTCATCTTAAGCCATATGAATTCATAATCCTCATAAGCAGTCATAATCATAATCCATAAATTTCAAATCATAACCCTCATAAACCAATATACAACCACAATATATTCATAATTCACAATCCATATTTATAAGGGGGAAAAAATAGTGAAAGAGATATCATGAAAGCAAAAAAATAAAAAAAAAATTGCACAGCACAATATTTGATCAACTCAAATCCCAAAAATGTATTTCACAGAATCATAAGCTTCTAAAGAAATTTTCAGTTTCCACATCACAATCTCCTCCCACATCATAATCTGCCAATGATATATTTCTCAAATAATCAATTCATAATCCCTCAATAATATATTTTCTCCCCCTTTGTCATCAGTAAAAAAAAATAACAATAAGCAATAATATCCAGAGAATGCCCAAAACAGGGATAGCAATAGGCAGTAAGCAATATCAATTAATAAGAAGAAGTAGTAAACTAGCAGTAATATCAGTCTAAGGCTAAGATTGTAACACCCCACTGCCTGGGCCCAACAGGACCGGGGATGTCGCCCCGTCCAAAGGACAGGGGATCTTTATAACTAGGTCACATATAATAAAATAAAATAAATACTTTAAAATTAAACTTATTACAACCCCAAAAGATGAGTACAGGAACAAATCCAAAGTAAATTGATTGCTACATTCTCTCAAAACATCACATAAAGAAAATAACATAAGTCTTCAAAGCATAGGCAACAAATCTAGCTATGGACCTCCACAGCCGGATCAACCTGAAAACATGGCATAAAAGGTGATGAGATAAAAATCTCAGTAAGCTCGTGTGTGCTTTGAGTGTTTCAGGTAAAATAATTCATGTATGCAAGTTATAAAAGTTTCATAAGAGAAAGCGCTGGCAAGCATTAAATAAGTGTTGAAAATAAGGAGTGGTGTTTCGCTTTTCAAACCATACATGTGCACAATAAATATAACTACTCAAATGGGTAGCCATGGGTTACCACACGTTGGGCCCCATGACTAAGCAACGGTCAGAATGCCATACTTTGTGCAAACTGACAAAAAGGTAGGTGTACGGCCTACCGGGTAAGATACTCCTCCATCTCTACATCCAAACTTACCGGTTGTCCACTCCGAAAACACACAGTCCACATGACTGACACTTGCTAGCTCGGACCGGCATGACCTACCGAACTAGCATCCTATCTGGGAAGGACTCACCCCTCAGCAGTGGCCACCTACTGAGAAACTTATCCTAACCCTTCAAAGACTAGTCCTGGTAGTCCACCCTTATTGAGTACTCAACGTTGATTGTCCCACTTGGGAGAAAATGAATCATACATTGCTTTATTTGGAAATAGCAATTAAGGGTTCTAAAATTCTTGTCAAAGTTGAGTTTTAGAAAAAAGTTTAGCATTTTGTGTAAAACCGCTTGTTTGATTTTCAAATGATTTGCTTGACTTAAATAAATAGGAAAAATAGTCCTTAATTGCCTTTACAACATGAATTTCCATACACATCGCATTTAGCTTGCCACAGTAATTTTTTGTCTTCACAAAATTCCATGCAGGAGCTTACCTGATCCTTTGTTTGCTCAAATTCAAAAGTCTTCCAAGGCTGACCTAACCCCGCTTGAGGTAAACACAAAACATAAGGTTACACGCAAGCCAAATTCACTTACACAAATAATCCTAATTCAACTTATTACAATCACGACCCTAATGTCCTAAGCTTTAAGGCTAGCTGATAAAGAATTTTATAAAACAAGTCTAGTTTGATAAGTTAAAATAACTAGGGATTCTGAAATAATTGCTAATAAATTATAGACTCAAATAATAATTCTTGAGTGCTATTATTAATAAAAAAAACTAAGGGTTGAATATTGAATAATACCAAGCCCTAAATAATATTAATAAATTGTAATTTAAAAATAGCTTTATTAGAAATAAATAATAAATTACAAATAATTTTTAATTAAATTTTAATAGATAATAAATAATTAGTAATAAATAAAATTAATAATAAATGAATTATATTAAATTTTTGTTTAATAAATAACAAACAAATTTTAATATAAATAATATTTATGAATATAGGCAAAAGTTTGAACTATGGTCTACAAGGTCATTAATATTTTATTTATTAATAGTATTTATATAAAAAGATCTTTTTTAATATTATACATATGCATATATTATTTTTAATGAAAAATATTATTTATTTGACTAGTAAAATATCAATATTTCATTTAATATCCCATTTCCAAAGCTTCCTAGAGATTTCGAAATCCTAGAGGAAAAATATAGTAATAATTTTAATTAAGATACTAAAATTTGCTAATTAAAATAACTTAGGGTCAATAAGATCATGATCATAATTTTCCTATTGCTAACAAGAATCATGAACATATTCTCTAACATCAAACAACAAACTAATCCATTCATGAATATAGGCTTAAATCTACACATGCTATCATATGACAAATCTCTACTAAGCATAATCATAACCATGGCTTCAATGAAGATAAGAACATGAAAATCCTATTCACCAAAGGTGTCATTTCATCTAACATGCTTTAACCATCCATAATTTTCTTAAGACATAATGATCATATATTGATTGACAAGAAAATCCATATAGTTTAAACATGGTCAATCACTCTCACGTCCTACTCTTAACCCCTTCAAACATATGCTTATACTCAACCCCCCATTCATATACTATTCTCCCTATCAACATCTAAGAGACATGAATTCAGAATTTAAAAAAAAGGTTAAGGAGAAATACTTGGTTGATGATTACTTTGATGAATATTTAAGAAGGTCCACACGAGTGAAGGTCTTGAATTGTCCAAGAGTAAGAAAACAGCCATGATTGTTGATCAACCATTTCGGCGAGAGAGAGAGAGAGAGAGAGAGAGAGAGAGAGAACATTAGAAAGGTATATCGAGAATTGAATGGAAGAGGATGAACAAGAAGGTTGTTCTTGATTTATCTTGTTGATATTCTTGAGACCTTCAAAAAAAAGCTGATTTTGATCCGATTGAAAATTTTTGTTTGCATGTTTTTGTGTTATAAATATCAGAAATGAAGTCTAGGGGTTAAGTAGAAGTGATCTGGAGTATTTGAGAGTGATTGGAGGTGTTTAGAGTAGGTTTAGGCTTGAAGAAAAGTAGTATGTGTTCTTGGTGTTTTGAAGAGAATTGAGAGAAAAGGCTTTACGAAATCTGAAATGATGTTGCCCGAATGGTCTAGGATAGATGGGAGTTTCGGTCTTAGCTAGAAAGAGAGAGAATGATCAGATTTTATTTGAATTTCAAATGGAGAAAATTGTGGAGTTGTTTGAGGTAGGAGATTAGCTAATGGTGTTTGATTAAGGGAGGTTTCTTTGCTCTTCAATGGTGCCGGCTGGTTTGTTTTGCTTTGCTGAAATGAATGAGGTCTGATAAGGCTAAAGGCTGGCCGAAATTCAGAGCTTAAATGGCAGAGGAATTCTGGTTGTATAGCTTAATACAAGGGGTGTTTTCATGGAGAAAAATTCTGGAAATTTTGAAGTTCAAATGTAATTTGAATGGAGTGATTTTAGGAGATGTTTGAGGTGTGGTTATGGAGTCCAAGTGTTCAAGGTAAGTGTGGAGGTCAATGGCATTCAGTCCATGGCTGAACAAGGTTCAAAAATTTTTCTTTGGTCTATGGCTAAGGGAACAAGGCTGGAAATTTCTGGTTTCATAGTGCTTATGTTTCGAAGGTGTGCTGCAAATTTTCCTGTGCAATTTTCTGCAATTCTTCAGCCCGTTTGCAGAGGTTTTGAGAGATGTTCAAGGGTCCTTTAAGGCTGGTTTTTCAGCCTTCTTTCTGAAGAAAAATAGAGGAGTTTTGCTGGCTTGAAGGTGGATTAAAACAGCTTCATTTTCTTGGTTGAAAGTGGCGAAACTGCCCAGAATTTTTTTCTAGTTTTGTGCAGTTTGTGCAGTCCGAAAATTACACAGAATTTTTAGCCTTCAAGCCACATGAAATGACCATTTTTTTTAGCAGCAAATGAGTAGGTTTACTGGCTGAATTTTTCGAAAAGCTGGTCTGCAAAAATTCTGGAAAATTTTCAGATTTTCTTCACTAAAAATATGAACAACATGAAGGTAGAATTGAAGGTATAATCATGGTGATTTATTTCTTTTGGAAACTCATCCTAATTTCTCTCCTATTTTCAGACAATCCTCTATCCTTCAAGATTGATTTTCGAAATTCAAGGTTGAAGAATTATCACAGAATTTTTTTGAAATTTAAAAGAAGAGATTTAATAGATTTTGGTTTATTTAAATTATGAAGATGTTAGGACAAAGTTAGAGGTAATAAAAAGGATAAGAATTCCTCTAGAATTCTTTTTAGGACATGATGATAAGATTAGGACATTCTCTTCTTGTCTCCCCTAAGACAACATTCCTATTTTTATGGAATGCAAGAAAACAAAAATTCAAACTTAATTAAGATAATCATGATAAAAACTTAGATGATGGGATTTGAACTCATGACCTTAGAGATTAATTTCAAAGCTCTAACCACTAAACCACAACAACTGTTATTCTTATTTTCTCACCTACATATTCCTCTTATTTAATCCTCAAGCTAACTTCCTATTTTGACCTCAAGCAAAATTACCATTTTACCCTTCCTACTCAATAAGCATATCTAAGTCTTTTAACCTATAAACTACAATTCTAAAGCACATAAAATCATTCAAAAATGTATATATTCATGCAAAATAATATTATATGCATCCCGACTCCCTTACTCTAGGGTTGGCTTTAGGTGGGGTTTCACAAAGATAAAGGAATTCATAAAAAAATATAGTGCAAAAAGCAGGAAATTTTGCAAGAATAAAATTGTGTCATCAAGAATAAAAGTTGGTAGAAGAGGTCATCATTCAGCGGTCATTATGTGCCATATCTCATGAAATAAGGATAGTTATAGGCTTAACATTAGCACCTTTCTTTGAATTCTGTCCAACAATTCTACTAGACTTTTTGCTTTACCATGACATGTTTCAACTTTCGGCCAGATGGGTTGCCAAATGCAGTCGGTTTGTCTTACTTGAGAACTTCCTTGTCAATCGTGGATGTTGCAGTTGTGGGTTCCTTAGTGTGCAAAGATAGGACATTAGTAATATTAATCTTTTTCTCATTCTCTTTCTTAGTCTTCTTCTCTAGCTGAACATTAGTTTCTTCTCGTGTTGAAGGAATGATAGGTTCAAGCTTAGGCACGGGTGGAGGAGCTTGTTTAGTCAAATGGCCTTTATCTTTATATCTCTTTCCTTCCACATTTACAGTTTATTTCCCAAAATTTTCAGTTCACTTTTGACTTCTACACGCAGATTGTTTTAGCTTGGTAGATAGCATATTTAGAACATCTAAAATACTCTACATTTTTTCACTTTCCTGAGTTTTCTACTTCCCTTTACTTGATGTTTCCTCTTGAATTTCAATCTCAACTTTTCGTTTTGTTCGTCTTGATGTAGCAGATTTTCTTTGGCCTTCACCAATTTTTCTATCTCTTCTTCAGTAGCCTTTCTAAGCAATATCCATTAATTATCCACTCGAATGGATCCCATTTTCTCAAATGAATTTTTACTGTAGATGATTATCTTGCAGTGCTTAGGGGTAACCGTGCTCAAATCAACATTGAAATACTTGAATAGCTTGGTCAGAAGGTTTCCAAAGAGTAATGCTTGTTTGATGTGTTCCGAGATCGAATCATCAATTTCACAACTAGAAACCCAAAGATAATTTGTTTTCCTTATGATAGAGCCAACATCAATTCCATTTTCAAAATGCATACAAATGTCTTGTAGCCAAAACTAGGTATCACCATAGTTGAGACAATGTGATATAGTAATCTCCCCATTTTATTTAACCATTTGGCATTTCGATCACTTGAATTTCTAAAACTTTTGGCACCAGTGAAATCCTCTCAAATCGACTCAGTTTTTAAAAAGAATTCAGAAATTTTAGGCGTTTTGATCATTTCAAAAAATTGTACTCCATTGTGTCTGACCAAAAAAAAAAAAAAAAAATTGTTCAATATACGTTGGTCAAACTCGAGGTTCATTTCTCCAATTCTAGATATATACCACTACACAATAAACTCGTTTACTATTTTCTCATGTCATCCCTTTCTTAGATTTGCATAGAATTCTCAGCATATTCAGAATGACAGAAAAGTTCAGAAATACTTTAGCAATGAAATACCTTAGAATCAACCCTATAGCCCGCAATAATAGTTCTATTTCTAAACACCCAATCATTGTACTCAAATTTACTTTTTGAGTTGAGAAATTGAGGTACTTGAGTGTCCGTGCTTTCCTCTTCTAGAGGTTGTTTTGATAATGTACTTTGAGGAGTTAGTTCATAAATGACAATTCATTTTTCCTTCTTCTTCACAGATATCAGTCTGGTAGCAACTGATTTCTTTTTCATTATCTTGCATTTCTTGATCTCCTTCGTTATTGGCTCAACCCCTTTTGCAAGTTTATGAGTTTTATCCATGGCGAACCGAATTAAAAGGTTTGATTTTTCTGGTTTCAGGCGAGAGAAAGAAGGCTAGAGGAAAGAGAAAATTGCTTAAGAAAAAATGACAGCTGTTTTTTTTAGAAGGAGAAGAAGAAGATTCAAATAGATTTGAATTCTTTTGGGGGGTTACGAGGTATTGAAGAGTATAAGTACAATTTAGTACATTTAAGAAATGTGATTTTTGAAAATAAGTAATGATATTCTGATAAGAAGAGAGGAAGTGTTGTGGCTAGAAAAAAAAAGCAGGAACATTTAAAATTTAAAAGATTTGAACATTTGGAAACAGATTGTCCATTTGATTTCCCTGTCCAAAATACATTTCAAATACTGCATCCAATATCTCCATTTAAAATCAGAAGATTTTTAGGAATTCTGCAAGAATAAACAACTAATCTCTGGCAAAATCGTTAGTTACATAATCTGGTAATTTTCAAACCTCTCATCAGATGATCGAATCATTCTTCAACCACTGGTTTGTGGATGTATCAATTTCTTTTACTTCATTCATTCTGAACCTTTTTAGCAGTTCCTTAGCATACTTGGCTTGATTTAGGAAGATATCATCTATGGTTTGCTTGATTTGTAGATCGAAAACATTAAGTTCTCCCACCATGCTTATCTCAAACTCTTGCTGTATTGTCTTGACAAGTTTCTTATATAGAGAATAATTAGTAGCTCAAAAAAAAAAAAAATCATATCATCAACATATATTTGCACAATTAGGATATCATTAGAATTTTCAGATTTTATAAATAATATGATATCTCCTGAAAAACCTTTCGAAAGAAGAAAAAGACACTAATCCTTTCATACCATACTCTTGGAGCTTACTTTAAACCATAAAGGGCTTTGGGTATTTCAAATACATGGTTTGGAAAACGTTCATGAATAAAACCAAAAGGTTGCTCAACATAAACTTCTTCTTCAATAAAACCATTTAAGAAGGCACTTTTAACATTCATTTGGTAAAGCATTAAACCTTTGAATGATGTAAACGCAAGCAACATTCTAATGGATTCGAATCGAGTAATAGGAGTAACAGCTTCATCATAATCAATGCCCTCTTCTTGATTGAATCCTTGGACAACTAATCTGACTTTACTTCCAATAATAATGACATGCTTATCAAGTTTGTTTTTAAAAACCCACGTGGTATCAATTACGAGATGGTCAAGTGGTTTAGAGACAAACTTTCAAACTTGATTCTTTTCAAATTAGTTCAGCTTTTCTTGCATGGCCATAATAAAAAAATTCATCATGTAAGGCTGCATCAATTCAATTAGGTTCAGTGCTAGAAAGTAAAGTAAAATTATCAATAAAATACTGTCTGATTTTAACTTCATGGCTAGGATCACCAATGATATGTTCTTTTGGATGGATAGTTTTGAACTTCTAAACTTTTGGCAGATTCAAATTAGTGTGTTTGACACTTCCTTGCTCACTTTGTTCAACTTGTCATTCTTCTAGGTATGATTATCAGGTAATAGAGCTTCATGATGTTCAATGTCATTTTTCTTTGAACTGCCTACATCATCGTCATCTTTTCTAGAGAAATATATGTTAAATACATCAAAATTTACATGCATGAATTCTTCCGCACATAGAGTTCTTTTATAGAACACTCTAAATGCCTTTTCGACAAAAGAGATAAGGTCTAAGTATATCTCAAAAAACCATCTACTAAAATATGAGCATATCTCTTACCATTTAGGCTAGCAGCCCTTGATATGGGTTAAAATCATTGTTATTTTTCTAATTATTTAAAGTTAATTTGAGACATTTTTAATACAATAACTAGTCATATTCCTTCCTATTTGATATTTCACTTATAAAAATATTTTTCTATAATTTTAGCAAAAATAGGTAAAATTTAGAGCTAATTGTGTAATTTTCCACTACAGACCCAGCACCAAGCCAAGAAAATGGACCTGGCACTGGTCTTTTACTGAAAACAGAGAGGAAAATAGAGAAAAAAAGTACACGAAACAGAGGACAAATTGGAAATTGGAAAGGAAAAGGAAATATTGGCTCAAGGATAAGCTACGGCGGCTTGGGCGGCTCAAACAAAGAATAAAAGGAAACAAATCAGAAAAGGACAAAAAGAGAAATCGTGGGCCAAGGAACCAAAAGCAATAAGGAGAGAAAAGCAAAAGAGGAAAAGGACAAACATCATGCCTACTCAGCGAGAAGCCAACAAAGAAAGGAGAAATTGGTGTCGGTGGGCTTAGTTTAGCCGCGTGCAAGGAGAAGACACCAAAAGAAGGAAAACAACAGTAGCTTGGTTTGCGGCTCATTTGCTACTCAATTGAACCGATGCAAGGAAAAAAAAGAAGTCGGTTTTAGTGGCTTCCACAGGCTCAATGGAAGGAAAGTGGCTCAATTGAAACTAATTTCAACATTCATTTAAGTTCTTCAGTGCATATGACAAAGGAAAAGCTCAATTCTCAATTTATCAATTTAAAGGCGGTGGACTTCCTTTTGTTTTATTTAGAATTTTATTAGAAAAATTACAATTCCTCTTTGATTTTGGATTTTTAGGAAATTACTTCTTCTTTACTTAAAATTCTTTTAGGAACTTTATAAGCCTATAAATAAACACCACTTACCTTAGAAAAAGGGGGAGGGGGTGCACAATGTAGAGCTTAGATATATATTTTTTAGAGTGCATCACCAATATTTTCTCTAGAGAAATTACTCAATGAGCATTGATTCTTGGAGGAGTTTTTATTGGAGATTGAAAAGCTTGTCTATGAGTATTTATCTCTTTCTTTTGTTTTCTTTTTCTTGAACAATGATGATTTTAATTCTTTAATTGTATTTAGATATTGTTCTTGGATATATGATTTTGAATTAATTTAGTTCTTTGATTAATTAATTATTTTCTTTGGTATTTGATTACTTGATTTCATTGATTATTGATGCGAGTTCTTCTAATTGACTTGAGACGACGATGTTAGGAGTTTCATTGCATTGATTTTGTATTTATCTAATCTTGATGGTCTTGAGCGACGAAGTTAAGATTGTAGGATTAAGTAATCAAAGATTAGTTGATTTCACCTCGAGCAAAGGGCTATTAGCTTCTTTCATACTTATAAGGAATTGGGCCTAATGCATGTTTTGATTAAGTTAGTTTGATTGACAAATCTGTTAATTTGATCAAAATATAGGATTCCATAGATTGGGAAACGAAATGGGATTTACTTAAGTAGATTCATGACTTGTGAAACAATTGAATTTTACTTTATATTCCTTCATGATGCTAAGAAAATAATTGGTTGTGATAAGTGTTAAATAATTTATGTCATTCTTTTGAGAATAATTATTTGATTACATGTTTTTCTCTCCATGAGTTATATATATATATATATATATATATATATATATATATATATATATATTATTTTTATTTTGATTTCTTTATTAATTTAGTCGATATGTTAAACAATAAATGAAAAGTAATTAGTGTGTACTAGTTCCTTTGAGGATCGATATTCGTTAATTTTTTATACTATGCTTACACTTAGTATACTTGCTAACATGTATATTTTGAAATTAATGTTTTAATTAAAACTTGACTAAGGAATAGATTTAAAATTGATGATTTTATGCACCTAAAATTTACGCATCAGTCCTTATTGGTTTAAGCAAATCCATATGTATTAGCTCAAGAGGTTTTAAGGTTGAAATCATTTTCTTGGGTTTTAAAAAATGTTTTGGTTTGATTTCTAAATTGGCAAGCATCACACAATTGGTTTTTGTCAAGCATTATTTTGGACAGTCCTCTTACAAATTCTCTTGAGGACAATCTATTTAGCGAATTAATAGAAATATGACCTAACCTTCTATGCAATGCTAAATATAGCCATTTTCATCATTTATCATAAACAATAGGATCATCAAGATATATAATATATAGATATTACCAATGCTGTTGGCAACAAAAGTGACTTCATCACAAGGATTATCAATGATAGTGCATGAATCTTTAAAAAAAAACTTTGCAGCCATTGTCACATAAATGATTAATACTAAATAAGTTGTACTTCAATTCATCAATCAATGATACTTGCTTAATAATAATGGAGAATCTCTTACTAGCATTACCTTTACCAAGTATTTCCCTTTTTCTTATCTCCAAATATGACAAATCTATCATTTGCAGCTAGAAGTTATCCATTAGTGCAGCATTTTCCATCATGTCTCTTGAGCATCCACTATCCAAGAATCATTTTGTGGAGGTCAATTTTTGCAACTGATGTAACTCTTCATGAGATGGCGCAATGCCTTTTGGTACCCACATTTTCTTGGGTCTACGGGGGTTAGTAATAATTCCTCTAATTTTCCAAACTATTTTTGCACTGAATTTCACTTTCTTCTTAACATGACACTTAGATGCTTTGTGTCCAGATTGTTCACAATATGTGAAACAAATATGTGTCATATATAATGAGGTAGCTTTTACAAAGTAAGGTTTGTAATTTTCAGCTTTTATCTCATGCCTATAGCCTAGACTATTTCAGTTTCTACCCATGTGTTGTGCACCAAGCAATTTTTCAAAATTATTTTTGTCATTTATAAACTTTTCAATATATATAGTGAGATTATCAACTCTATTTTTCATGTCATCAAAATTGCTGATCATAATTTCAAGAGAATGAATTTTATCATACAAGTATTTGTTCTCAAGTGTCATACAATGCAAAGAAGTTAAGATAACATCATTTTCAATATTTGAGCATATAATGGAATCAAGTAAGGCTTTGTTCTTGTTCAATCACTTAGCATTGCCATCTAACAAGGAATCAATTTTCATTTTCATTTCCTCGTTCCTTTTAGATAGCTTTTTGAGTTCATGAAACATGTCAAAAAGCAACTCATTAGGATCATCAATCTTTTCATTAGAATCATGTAATTCATATATGCAATTAGAAGAAGTAAGATTTACCTTATCTTCCATGGCCATAAAATAAATGTTTGTTTTTTCATTTTCAAAATCACAACTTTCTTCTGTCTCAGATTCAGCTTGATCCCAAGCTCCAGTCAACTCTTTTCTTATCTTCTTGTTATTCTTGGCTTCTCTTTCTTTTTCTATTGGGTAATCAAAAATAAAATGCTCCGTACTCTTGCATCCATAGCATTGAGGTTTGAAGGATGAAGTTTGTCCTTTCTTTTTGATAACTTTTTTACTTTTGCTAAAGTTGCCTTTTCTGAACATCTTTTTAAATTTTCTAGCAACCATGGTCATTTCTTCATTGTCCAGATCAGTACCACCATCATAATCAGTTTGATCATTGTTAGGTTCTTCATTAATTGCTTTCAAGGCGGTTCCTCTTTTGCCTCCATCATCTTCATCATGCTCTTGAAACTTTTTCAGTTTCATTTCATGAGTTAATAGAAAGCCAATTAGCTCTTCAGAGGGTAAGCTATTTAGATTTTTTGATTCCTCTATAGCTAAGATTTTTGGCTACTAACTCTTTGGCAAAGCATCAAGTTGTTTTTTGTTATGTTCTCTAAAGGAATAAGTTTTCCCATATATTTTTTGACCATTTATGATGTTTGTGAACTGAGTAAACATATTTGTTATGTTCTCACAAGGCTTCATGGAGAACAATCCATAATCTCAGATAAGGAGTCCTAACTTCGATTCTTTTACTTGATTGGTCCCCTAATGGGTGATCTCAATTAGTCTTTACATTTCGTGAGCTGAATCACAACTACTCACTCTGTTATATTCAGTAGTATCAATAGCATAACATAGAATGTTCATAGCTTGAAAATTCAGTGTCATTTTGGCATTGTCATCAGCATCATACACATTGCTCTATTTAGGCACAGTTCTGCCTTCAACAATTTTCAATGGAACATATGGTCCTCTTTCAATCAACTTCCATAGCTAAAAATTACTTAAGCATACATAAATCTTCTTTCAAAAGTATAATTGCTTCCACTGAATCAATGTGGTCTATTTTTTAAGGATCCTTCAACGTTTGGTAAGGGCGAGGTGTTTGCCATTCGAATATTTTCCTACAAGGTTGTTAAACCGATAATAGTGCAGACCAACGCTCTGATACCAATTGATAAACTTTAGAGGAGAATGAATAAAATTTATGGCAATCAAATGAGATTTAAAAAAATTTTTGATGTCTTTTTAATAAAGGCCAAACAAGGTGAGAGTTCAAAAATGCAAACTTATGTGCTGTGGAAGAACTTTCAAAACTCTTCTAAATGATAGAAATAACATCTATAGTTAATATGAGTAGATGAAGTAACAATAATAGTTTTACCCAACTGCATAAAAGTCTTTAATCAAATTAATGAATGCAATGAGAAGTATAAATCTCTCAAATCGGATGAACAGTAAAAACGCAGGCATAAATATCAATTTAATTTTGCAGCTGTAGAAGTGCGGATATGAATCTCTTAAAGCACCACTAAATAGCAAGAAGATTATTTGTTTTAAAGATGGGCAGTTGAAGCATTAAATACAGACATTTTGTAGAACATAAAGGTCTTTAAACTAATAAGCAATTGCACAGATTGAGATAAAAATCTTTGATCTAATGACCAGTAAAAATGTAGTGATAGAATGTGAATGAAATGCAAAAGAAAAAATTTAAGGATTTATAGTGGTTCGATCCTCAATTGATCTACATCAACTACCTTAAGCACCCACTTAAGAATTTCAACACAATCACTAAAATCTTTTTCCCAGATCAATGGTGATAAGCTACACCAATCTTACATAAGAGGATCACCACACTTAGTTTTACACCCAACATCTTCAATCACAATAATCAAGGCTCACCACAATTGAGTTTTACACCACAACCTTGATACATTCACTAGACAAGGCTTATCCCAACAGATTTTACACCACAACCTTGATACACAATAAATCAAAGCTCACCCCAACTGGGTTTTACCTTCTTAACCTTGATACAAGATAGAATAAAAGGAAAACTTACAAAAATAGTTCACAAGTTTGAGCAGATATGAACAGATAAGAATCAACAACCTTTTACCTTTTGAACAATTCAATTTTACCTTTGAAGAACAATGAAAATGAAGTTTTTTTTTTATATAAAATGTAAGAGTGTTTTTAAGAAAGATAGCATAAAAATCTTTCAGAAATTGTGTTTAAGTAACTTTTACAGAAACAAAAAGTGAAGCTCCAACGGCCAGTAACGGCTAGTTTTTCACTATCAGATTTTTCGGAGTTTTGGACTTAAGGATCAGACGAGGATGCATTCAAAAGGTAAATCTAAAATAGCACTTTTTTAAGTAGAAAAGATTTGACACTGTTCACAGAGTTTTAGACGAAGTTTTGGGATGCAGAGTCATTCAAACTACTCAAACAAAAAATCTGAAGACTTAATACTTTGAAATCTTTTTGCTTGTGTGCTTCAAGATAGAAATAAATTTAATCATAAAGTAAAGAGACATAGGAATTTTATAAGTAATACCTAACAATGATTTCTAGTCTAAAGTTCTTTCACAAGGACTTCTTGTTATGCAATCTCTTAAGCTTATTTTCTTCTTGATCACCTATTCTTGGATTCCATTGTTCAAGAATTGCTTAGCAATCTCATTTGCATGCCTCAAAAGAATTGAGGTCAAATATGTCCTATCACATGTAAATCGTACAAGTTAGTCCTCATCAATATTTGTCATAAGTCAAAACACAGGAGAATGCCCTTAGAGCTAATAATTTCTCAATGAATTTCGTGGCTAAATTTGGGGCAAAATGCAAGACCTACTTAAGAATTCAAAATAGTGAATTTAGTGTAGAAACAAGATACTCAATTCAAATACTAGGACCCTAAGCTAAAATAAAGAACTTGGAACACTAGAAATAAGAATTAGGTCATCCAAATCACAACCAAAGGCTATTGATTCAACAAGAAACCAAGAACACTTTGAAGAAGATGATTTACCCAACCAACTTTGCCTCCAATAAAAACCTTATATTATCTATAATCTAAGACCCAAATTAGCAAGTTAATTTATCTATCCTAAAAGGATTTATAAACTTAACACATAGGGAATGATTAGGCCCTAAGAATAGTCTTGATGTTCATGAAATTTACCCAAGACGAATCATCTCTCAAAATCTCTCAAAGGAAACTCTTTAATTTCTATGAATATTCAAAGTTACATTTAAAATGTTATAGTGTCATATATATAGTATCTAAACCTAACTAAGGTGAGATGAAATCTCAACCATTTAAGCTTTTAAAATGTCTAAAATATCTCTATTTATAAAATAAAAATCGTGGGAATTAAATTAGAAACAAAATAAAATAAAACAAAAAAAATTAGCAAAATCGAGCATTGCCCGAATAGAGCTATTGCCGATTACGAGGCCAAGCCATCACCGATTGTGGCTTGAGCTCGCAATCTTGCTTCCAGAATTGGGCCGACGCAAGTTCCTTTTTCTCAAGACGGCGCTCGTTTTGTTCTGTCTGGTCTCTCCTGTTTTGCGATCCCAGCTTCCTTGGCTTGATTTTGGAACCTTTTCTGAACCCATATCATCCTAGCCTTTACCTTAGGACTCTTAGGACTTGGTTGATCAATTTTCTTGGCCCTCCATATGGTGTGTTGTTCTAATTAAGCATCAATCACTTTTCTCTTTGGCAACCATTTCTTCACCATTCTCTTAACCCTTGGCTTGAGCCCTTTATTTGCTTGAAATCTCCATTGATTAGCCTTGAATTGTGAAGTCTTCTTTGTCATTATGGGTTGTAGTTTGAATCTCTTTTCCCCTTCTTTAGCTTTGGCATGTTGTTTGGGTGGATTCCTATCACTAACTCTGGATAGACTAGAGGGCCATTAGGGGTTCACTAGATGACATCCGACATATGCAGCACTCGTAGCAATAATACTTGGAAAAATATTTGGGATGTATCTAGAAACCAGGGACCACACGGAAGAGAAGGACCATCTACTTCAGGAGGAGACCACTTCTAATTTTGTTTTTGAGAATTTCATTTCATTTGCTTTCCTTTGTATTTTATTTTCTTTGAACTCAATTTTGTACATATTTGATATTATTTTATTTTTATTTTTATTTTGACTGTGTACATTATTATTTCTCACATTTGACATTTACTATATTTAACTTCTTTTTGGCAATTTTGTTTTTTTTCTTCTTCTAACATGATTACACTTCTCTACGAAGCTGCGATCACTTTGGGAGACCCTCTTTCCTTTTTATTCATTCAGTCCAATTTGGATGAATATATTGCTATATTTGTGCCAATGAAGACATTGCCTAGTTTAAGTGTGGGGAAGGGATTATTTAATACTTTCTTCAAGTTTTTATTATGATTATGAAATTTTTCTTGATTTTGATGAGTTATGTATAAATTGGGCACAATTTATTTATTTTTTTAATTTGGTTGGGCCTTGATGGTATTATTATTGTATCCCCTTTGGCATGAGAATTAAATCTAAAACCTATTAGATGAGTTTGTTTTTGTGTAAACTTGTACATTATGAATGAAATGGTTAGATCTTGAGAATTTAAATTAATCTCATTTAAACTTCAATAAAAGTGACACCATATTATTTCTTAAGAATTGAGGTAGTGATTGTGTTGAAATATAAGCATGAAACTTTATGTTAATCCTTATTTTATAATTGCAACACTTGTCTTTATTCAGAGTGAGTAAATGTGGATTGAGGTAAAAAAAAATTAAAAAATAAAGTAAGGTAATACAAAAGTTGAAAAATCCTTACTCATATCTTTACTAAATTTTTGTATTACCTTGTCTAAATTTGAAAGAAAATAGAAAAAATTCTAAGTAAGGTAACGTAAAAGTTGAAAAATCCTTATTACATATCTTTACTAGGCTTTTGCATTACCTTACCACAAGCAAAAGAAAAAAGAAAAAATTGAGAGAATAAAGTAAGCTTTTGGACCAATCTTACATTTGCCTACTTAGACATTGGTGGTTGGGAGATCATAGAACTTGAAATTAGCTGGTTAGGCCTAACTTATATGAATCACATCACTCACTTTCGAAATCTAAAGAATCAAAATGGAACATCTTGAATGAGCATGAACTTATTTAACTTAACTTCGATGGCTTTGATCATTTCCTTCCTAATTTATTAGTCTACACAAAAATTAACTCGGCCAATTGGGTTTTGGACTTGACTCTTAAATCAAATAGGAAATAATACCTTTACTATCTTGGACAACTCATGTTCAAAAATCTCATCCTATTTTGTGAAAAACTATTTGCTTGTGGTGTTTTATGGTTTATTTAAGGACAAGCGACAATTTAAGTGTGGGAATATACATGAAGCCTCATCATATATATATTTTCTATTGTTTTTATGCTTTAATTAAGACAAATTCTTACGCAATTCACTACTCACCACATCCTTTTTATCGTATTTTTGCTAGGAAATGGAAAATATCAATTAAAGATAAAAAGGAAGAAGAACGGAGGAAAAAAAAGTAAGGAAGTACAAGAAAATGGAGATTAAAGAAGCCAAGGAAGTTGTGTGTGAATTTGTTCGGGGAGCGGGCGGCCTCAAGTTCTCTTAGCCACCAAGTAATCTTCAATAATACCAAGTTTTCTAGAAACTTGGTGGCCCAAGGATCCCTAGGCCTCTTGGTGGCCTTCATAGGAGGAAATTTTTCAAAATGTAGGCGGCCTAGGGAACTCTTCCCTAGGTCGCCTTCTTCTACATGCATATATATCTTTGCTTCAAGGTGGCGGCCCAAGGAAGTCTAAGTTCCCTAGGCCGCATGGTCTTCATTTATATTTTCCATTTTTCCAAAACCAGGGTGGCCAAGAGAAGTCCTAAGCCACTCACTTGCAAGGAAAACATATATGTAGTGTATTTTTTCAGATTTATACAGCCAAAGCTCTATAAATTCATTCTTTTCACACACAAACAAGAGAGGAGAGTTTGGGAAATGCTAGTATTTCTCTCAAGAACCCTAGTTCTTGTGAGTTGGAGCACAAAAAAGAAAGGAAGATCAAGAAAAACAAGGAAAAGGAAGGGAGATTACTTGAAAATCTTAAGAGGAAGAAGAATGATGCTTGCCTATAAGTTTGCTTTTCTCTTCTTTTTGTAATCCTACTTATAATTCTTATACTAAGATTTAACTTTTAATTGTAATGAAAGATTATATCCTATCTTTGTGCTTGAAAATGATGTATTTTCTTTAGATCTATAATTTTTGTTCTTTATTATTTGGTTATCTTGGTTAAGTTGGATTTTGATTGATTTACTTCGATTGAATATTCTTCCTCAATGATATCGAGAGATGGGGTTAAGGTCAAGACACCCACTTGACTAATTTAACATTTGTCATTTTCAATTAACTCGAGAGGAAGGTTGAGAATAGGGCTAGTAACCAAAAGGTTAATAAAACTGCCTAAAAATAGGGATTTTGTAACTTTTGGATGATTTGGGATGGTGAGTGGTAATTAATGCACCCTTAAATTTAGGTAGTTTGGTAGAGATACTGATTAATTAAATTTGGAGGTAGAAATCTTATAACTTGAGAAAGAGTGAGATTGATATTTGACTCACTTGGTGCATTGAATTAGGATTATAGGTCCAAGGGATGCTCATTTCTTAGGTATTGAATGGGGGAATTCCTTTTGTTATATGAGTTATTCTCTTTCTTATTTCTTGAGAAAACTGTGACTCTCTCTTGTGTAAAAACATAACTTCTCTCCTATTGTAGTTAGTGTTATGCCTTACATTTATAATTGGTTAAACAATGAAAAAGAAGGAAGTAGGGGTAGTGGCTGCGTTCCCTAAAGTGATACTTGCCAACAATACTAGACTATAAAATAGGTGCACTTGCCTATATGTAAGTGTTGTGTGGTTTTAATTGACATTTTAATTATTAAAACTTGTGTGTATGTGGAGCACAATTAACTTAGATTTTCTATATGTACAAATACTCACATCAAGTGTTTGGTGTCATTACTGGAGATTGACAATATTATAAAAAACTTGAGTCTTGTTGATTCAACTATATATAAATATAAATAAATATATAAATATATATATATATATACATATATCAATATTACTAATTAATTTATGTAAATATTTACTTCTCTATTTGTGAATAGTACTAATCATTACTTGTATTTAGCATTCTTTTCCTTTTTATACCTTGTTTGTATGTTTTTTTTATTCTCTATTTTTTGTCTTTGAGATAAATAAATTGTATTGGGCTCCAATTTGTTATATCATTATATTTATTGTATTATTATTTTTTTAATATTGTTGTATGTCGCTATCTTGGAAAATTGTATATGTATAAAGGATTCTTGGGTAAGATTTGCTTTTATATATGGCTTTGCTGTTGTTGGGGAATTTTGTTTTTGTTGTCGTTTTAGTATTTTTAGGATGAAAATAATGTTGTAAATGGCTACCAATTGAAGGGATGATGTTGTATGATAATTATTGTGGTTGATTGTTGTATAGTATAATTAGTTTCATTGTTTTTGTAATGGTATTGGAGTTTTGAGAATTCGAGTGTTATTTTGAGAATGAAAGTATTGTTGGTTGTAGTTTTGGTTGTTATTGTACTATATATTGTGGAGGTTGAAAATTTGATTGTAGTGGTGGTGAATAAGTTGAGGAGATAGTTAATTTATATAGTTAATGTTATAATTTGATGGATTATTAATTTTTTGTTTGGAGATTGGGTTAACTTTTTGACACCTTTTGTATAATAGCTATTACAGTGTGGGAATTATTTATTAGTTGTTTGGGAGATGCTATGGTGTTTTTAGAAGGTGCAATATTCATGAATTGGTGATTGTAGTTGTGAAAATCTTTTGAGATTCTTTTCAATAAAACTACTAAATCCTTGACCCTTTCCCTTTTTCTTGGATTTTATTGAATTTATAGTATGTATGTTGTGTACTAGTTCTAGTACATGGTATTGTATATATAGGATAATTATTGATGATGAGGTATTGGCATATCTATATTGACTTAGTGTATCTTCAGTGAAATGATTGGGTTGTTCATTTGTTTTGTGGCTTTATGGTATCGGTATTAGTGTAGTTCATGGTATTAATATATTTTTTGATATTATTTATATTAGTTGATTTTGTGGTTTGTTCTTAATATTTGTGTATATATGAGTATATAATGGTTTATTTATTATTAGGATTGAAACTAATGCATTTTTGTTCCAATTCTTTGTATCTTTTTTAATTTATATTCGTTTTTAAATTATATTCTTTGTCTATTATTTTGTTTGTATTCTTTTTATTATTATCTATTTAGCCTTAATATACTGTTGTATTTTCCTTTATTTTTGTAGGATTGTTGATTTTCTTCTTTTGGACAACCATTATTTTCCTCTTCCTCTTGTGATACACTGACCTTCAATTCTTCTCTCTTTTATTCTTTTTAGTCCCATTGAAAATGCTTATATTATTTGATTTGTGGCTAATGAGGATATTGTCCAATTTAAGTGTCGGGAAGGTTTGAATAATACTTTCTTTATAATTTTGTATTATTTATTTTGAAATTTTCTTATTTTTTGGGCTAAATTTCTTATTTTTGCATTTTGACTAAAATATTTTGAATTTTTTTGCATTATTGTGTTAGTTTTCAAGGCTTATTGGTATGTATGTTGATATGTGTTAGTTTAGTAGAGTTATTATTTATCGTTTTGCTAGGAATTCTACTTAAGACTTTTCTAGGAAAGCTAATTTTATATACACTTAGATATTGGGCATGACATAGATTGAGTTTGGATAATTGAGTTAATCTTGTTTATACCTTTGAAATTATTGAGAAACTTAATTCTTTGAGAATGGATAAAAACTTAGTGATGAAATATAAAGTGTGGGTCGTAGGTTTATCTCTAGTTTCGTGGCTAATCTCATTCATTCATTTGTTTTGTATGTTATATTATAGAAATTTTCAATTATTTATTGTAATTTTCAATAAAAAGATAAATAGGAGTAAGAGGTAGGTTACTTAATACATCTACTAAAGTGAGGAGAATAAAGGCTCTAGAACGCAAAATGCATGTCTTATGACGAAAAACAACATATGATGAAAAAGAAAAGAAAAAGTAAGAAAAATAAAAAGAAAGAAAAGCAAAAATAAAATAAAAAAATGCAAGGGATGCAAAAAAAGCATTTAAGATAAAATCATTGTAGATGTATTTCCTTTGTAGAATGAAAAATGAGAGGTTCCTATTTTGCCAATTCAAATTTAAATGTATTGGTGTATTGTTGTACCAAAATATAAGGTCTTGTTGTATTGTAATGTAATATATGTAATACTTGTACTTGTGATACACCACGAGAATTGAGTGAGTTGTTTGATCATATCTCATATAAATCACTTTGTTTGAATTCTTGATTGGAGATGTTGAGTGAACCACATTTATTTGGTATAAACTTAGTTAATTTCACTTTAAGGTTTTTGGTTGTGTCTAACTTAATATAAGGGTATACATGAGATTAATTTGGACAGATTGGTGTTGAGATGAATTATAAAGTGGAGAAAGAAATAATCTTTTTACTATTTTAACCTTATTGTATATATGTTAAGTTATTCTTGTAAATTCACCTAGAATGTTATGTAGAGTATTTTTTTTATTGTACTTGTGAATTAGTTATTCTTTGTTTTTGTGAATAAATGTATTTTTCTTGATTTGTACACTAGTTAAGTTGTGAATAAATACAAGACGCTTAATTTGTATCTTAGTCAATTCTTTGTTTGCGAATAAGTGTGGTTTGCTTTAGAACAAGCAAAGATTTAAGTGTGGGGATATGTGATGAGGCTCATCATACACATATTTTTTTTTGAGTGTTTTTATGCTTTAATGATGATAATTTCTTATTTAAATCACTATTCACCACACCTTTTTCATCTTCTTTTTATAGGAAATAAAGAAAATATTCATTGGAGATGATAAAGATGAAAAGGAAAGAAAATTGAGCAAAAATTTAAGAAACTTGAAGATGCCAAAAAATAAGCTGGCGGCCAGGTAAGTTATGGGTCACCTAGTGTGGCTATGTTGTGCGTTTTTTCCTGGAGAAGGGCGGCCCTTCGCTGGGCTGCCTAGTTCTACTCCTTGTATAGAATAATGGTGGCCCAGGGACATCAAGTCAAAAGCAAGCCCAAGTAGCTACTTGGCAGCTCAAGAAAGTTCAACTTCCCTTCATCGCTCGTAGAAATGCTAATTCTGTGCATTTTTGAGGATCCACGGGCATTTTATCTATATAAACCCCTTATACACATCAAAACACTTGCTCTTGGACTTGGGTTTCTTTCTAAGAACCTTAGGAGGCTTAGTTTTCACACAAAATAAGGAGAAGGAGCAAGGGATTCAAGGAAAAAGAAGGGAGGATTGCGAGAAGATCTCAAGGAGGAGAAAGAAATGGCTTGTGTATGAGTGTTTTTAACCCTTTTCTTTGTTATTTTACTTATAATTTTTGTTCTAAGATTTGATTTTTAATTGTAATAAAGGGTTGTGCCCTATTTTTATACCTTGGAATGATGTATTTTTCTTAGATATTTGATTTTTACTCTAGGTAATTAGTTATTTGTGCTTATTGTGTTAATTTTGATTGTGTGGGTATTAATTGATTTCCTTAAATTATTTGTTGTACCTTAATAATTTTGAGAGATGGGATTAAGGTTAGAACATCCATTTAGCTAATTTAATGTTTGGCATCTTCAATTAACCTGAGAGGGAAGTTGTGGATTAGGGTTAATGACTAATAGGTTCATGCGGAAATTCTGGAAAAGGGGACTATTTTTTCACTGAATTCTGACAGTGGGGCTGCCCCAAGGAATATTATGGAAGTAGTGAGGTCGCATTCACACAATGCAACCAAATAAAATCAGGTCGCATTTTCGGAATGTGACCTCGGCAATTTTTTTTTTTTTTTTATATGTTACAATCCTGAGGTCGCATTAAACTAATGCGACCTCAACCTTCAACCTGCAACCAAAAAAGGAACCTCTGCGCACCCCATGTTTGAGAGAGGCATGCCTGCGACCTCAACCTGCAACCAAAAAAGCTTACATTGTGAATGAGCCAATACCAAAAAAGCTTATCGAAGAGTTTCAGTATTTATACCAAATTTAACCATTACAATTCCATTTATTCAATTTGTATCAGCCACAGACAGCTTAGTACTAACAATATTCTCAAGATTGGTGTGAACAACCAAAAAACAGTGCCAAATAACTGCAGAAAATACCTGTGCTACCTTGCTCATTTACACTACATGCCACTTAGTTGAGGTGCCTAGGAATCGCTTAACAGAGAAGAATAGGTAAGCTATGTGCTATTACAAAATATTAAATTCATTACACCTACATTTCAATGTTCAAGTTGGTAAAATACCTGCCACTGCAGATGCGCTATTTTTTACCAGTGCTGTTGCGGCAAGTAGGAAGGGAAGTCAGCAGCGAAGGAATCTTGCTGTTGCGGCGAGCGCGGATGAATTAGAATTGAAGAAGAAGGGTAAAGGTCACATTTACAGATCTCATTCTGTAAATGCGACCTTACGTCGTATAGCATTTTTTTTGGTAATATTCGGTGGAAAAAATAGGTTTATGGTCGCATTCACAGAATGCGACCTCATTTTATTTGATTGTATTCTGTGAATGCGACCACACTACATTTGGCATTCCGACAGCAGCAGTCCCACTGTCGGAATTCCGTTGGAAAACAACCCCATTTTCGGAATTTCCGAGGTTCATGAGATTGCCTAGAGATAGGAATTTTGTGGCTTTCGAATGGTTTGAGATTGTGAGTGGTGTTTAATACCTCATTGGGTTTAATTGATTAAATAGAGTTACTGATTAATCGAATTTATAGATTAGGGATATCATAACTCGGGAGAGAGTAAGATTGATAGTTGACTCATTCTAGTGCCTAGAGTTAGAATTTATGGGTTCAAGTGGCATTCATCTTTGAGGTGGTCAATGGGGTAAATCTCTTTGTTGCATGATCTTTCTCTCGTTCTAATTCCTTAATGAACTTGTGGCTCTTCTTTGAGTGCGAATATGATAGGTTTCCTAGTTTAGTGTAATTATTTGTACTTTTTATATTTAATTGGATATACAATGAGATTAGAGCAAAGTAGTGATAATTGCTAAATTTCTGTAAATTCGATACTTGTTATTTCTTATACTATGCAATAAGTATACTTATCCGTATGTGTGATTTTAATGCTTAATATTTCAATTTAAAACTTAATTTTTGTAGATTATCTATATTATTTCTAATGGACGTAAAACACGCATCATTCCTATTCCAAATTAAGCCCTATTATATTATCAGTGGCTACTAGCATATCTTGTGGGGCAAATCAAGGTTCAGCCTTTAGTTTATATTTTGTCGATCACTCCCAATATCACATCATTGTTGAAAGTGTGTTATTTGTGGTTCCTAAAATAAGATTCAGAAAATGGAATCTGCCTACAAATCTAAATCTTTGATAAAAATTTCAAACTGGCATTTTCTACAAGTTGTAATTTCCATAGATACCATGAGCATACTAATCGTGGGGAGTATTTTTGTAGTTTAATGGATGCTGAGATGGTGATAGCTTTAGTGTGTTCTTCTCTAGATCAGTTTTCTTGGTCCTTAAGTTCTCTGAATTATTCTATCAATTTTGTTTCAGTATCCTTTCTTGGCTAAAAACATTTTGCTTGCTGTCAGGCGGAACTTCAAATCCAATTTCAAAAAAGAAGGGGCCATGAAGTTCTGTGCACTCCGGCCAAAATTCAGTGGTGTACTTGGTGAAGCTTGGATTTGGCTGTTAGGTGGAGTGGTGATCTGGTGTGTAAATAACCCATTAGTTTTTCCTTTCCCCAGTATTCATTTTCATGAGACCCACCATCCCCACGCCTTTTTCTACGCCCACATGGACCCATTTCTTTTTTACTCTTAAACGAAAGGAAAAATTAGTTATTTTTTATTTAAAAATCAGTTTTATTAGTAAATATAATTATTTGGTTATTTTCTGGTTTACAATGAGAGATTTTAGATGTTGCGCCATCTGAAAATATTGGATTCTTAATATTCTGTATAATGTCTCACAATACAATAAATCTCATGTTGGAATTTATTTTGTTCCATCGTCCAGTGGTGGTGATATACCAAATACACCATACCTTACCTTTCAGAATTGAAGGTGGAAAGGGAAAAAAGGTTGAGCCTTTCATGATTTAAAAACCTGAGGTTTTCTTAGTCCAACTTTAATGGTCCATCCTTGTGCCATTGAAGCTTTGATATCTAACCTTTATTCTCTTTTTACTCATGTGTGACATATATTAGATATTTCAGCACCATTTTGTGCATTATTAATACATGTTTCTTCTTAATTGCAATATTTGTCCTTTTCTGGGGCCAAAACAAAATTTCAATTCAGTTTGAACAGTGGTTTGTTTTTAAAGAGTAGGAGACAAAATGTTGCGTTGCATAAAAAGTGATGGTGTATGTAGATTTGATTTGTTTCTTCCATTTTGATAACTTGCATTCACTCCCCCCCCCCCCCCCCCCCCGGCCCTCCTTTTTGCAATATACGATAGAGATGCTGTTTCCAATAAAAAAAAGCCGACCCCAAGAAAATAACGGAAAAATGTTGCAACATGGTTAGAGGTGGTACCATTCCAGAGCAGAAACGTTAGGATAAAAACAGAGAAAAGTTTTAACATTGGCATTTGACTAATATATCAATTCTTGTGTATGGGCAAGTGCTTCTCCCTCATCCCTCCATCCTGCCTCTTCGGACAGGGTAGGAGAATCTGTCTGAAATTCCTGCAGTTTCTGAAACACCTATAGTGTGAAAGACACAGGTTCCAACCATAAGCATTAGGGTAATTGAACAAAATAGCATCCCAGAAAAAATTTGACTATATCTTCATGTAATTTTCATCAAAATGGAAGAATATATATATTCGTAAATCAAATGACAAGACTAAACCGTATTTTTGAGCAAAAAAAAGAAGGGAAAAAACAAATTCTGAAGTGCTGGGTGGACTGAAGCTGTTTGATTTGGGGAAATTCTTTAAATATTTAAAGATTTTAAAATCTTAAAATTTGAAAATTATTAGCATTTAAAAAATCCTGGGATGATAGAATCTTTAGTAATAATGTTTATGGATTTCAAATGGATTTCAGACATAGAATATAGCTGTGAACTTCTTGATTGATTTCTCTAAGGATTTCAAATTCAGTGTAAACCGAAGTCTTTTAAATGCTCACGATCATTTGGTGCTATTGATGTGTAATCCGTTTTGCTCAATCCTAGTAGACCACTGAGGATATTGGCTTCTCGGTTAAGCATAGGTCTCTCCACATTTGGTCTACTATCCACCTTCTCGTATCCTTCAAGTGCCATCATGGTTGTCCTTTCTTTGATTAAAATTTGAGGCTTTGGAATTAAATAAAAATTTCTGTGTTCTTGGTTCTTTTTTTCAAAGCTAAGATGATTTTATGCATTTTGGTAGATGTACAGTTTGCAATTAATGGGCACTCTTCGGGTAATTCTTTCACCAAGATTTTTCATTTCTGGAAACTAGCAAGGATACTTTCTATTTTAGTATCATGCTTTATTCTTTTCTTCAAGTGCCATTTTTGTTTATTGTTCTACACTAATGATATATTTTTTGCCATCTTATGATATTTTGCTTAGACTATTGTTGAAAAAACCATATTGGAGCAAAGCAATAGCAAGTATGAACTTCAGGGTGAATATGTATTGCCTGGTTCCCGAGATCGGAGCCCTGGTGGAAAAGAAAGAGGAAGCTTGTTTCACCAAGCAATGTGTGGACATTTGGGAGCGTGTGATATCTTCCATGGGCAGGTGGAGAATGAGTGATGAGGTTCCAGAAGCAGAGATTGCGCTTCCACTTGCAAGGCTTCTTTCCCGAAGCTCTGATCCTGCTGTTCAATCAAGATCAAAGGTTGTAGTCTATTTACATATAGTGAGAAAACTGCAAGCCTATATTCTTGTTCTCATAATTGTCAATAATTTCATTTGGGGGTTCTCCTCTTTCTTTTGTGAGTAAGATGAACTTATCAGTTTAGGGGAATTCCATCAACTAATGAAAAATTCTACTCAAAAGCTTGTTAGTGAGTAAGATATCAAATTGTGGATATTTTTGCAAGCTTTTTTTATGTTTCAAGTCTTTTGACATGCTAACAAGTGTTTTTCACCATGCCATACATCATCTGTAGACAAACTCAAATTTGTGCCTGGGATTTGTACTATCTTGCAATCACCTGCTCTTTTGGGTTGAGGGAAGGGGACTTGGTGCAATATTAAACTGTATGGATGCTAACTGAATTACATGACATAGCTTCTTTTTTTGCTCACCGACTTACTTGAGATCGCCTCTTTTCTGCACTCTGTGGCTAAGATTATTCCTGAAGTACTGTTTATGAACTTTGGGTAGATCCATACCTGCATACGCTGTAGCACTTAAGGGATGTTCATGCACCCAGGTAAAAGTGAACTTCGGATATCCCTATTTTCCCTGTGGTTTATTTCAATTGACTTGGTTTTGGACCCTAATTGTGTTGGAATCTTTTTCTTTTCTCAGCCGGAGGATTGATCATCTATCAGGAATTCAGATTAGGAAAGTTGGTAAATGTTTACTAAAATGCTTGAAGTTCTCCGTAGAGATTCATAATTTCAGGGAAGTTCACGCACCTAGTTAAAAGTAAAGAGAAAACAGCTGTTCATTTAAGGTTGAATTCTACAGTGGAATATCTACTTAGATGGATTTTGGATTCCTGATCAGCAGAGATTATTCTTGCTCTTTGCTGGTCTCATTGCTTTCATCTGATTGAGAGGCTAGAATGATACCTATCCAAGTCTATATGTTTTCAAGGTCAGGCAAATAAATGATTTGTCTACACGTTATGAGTTCTCATATAAGTTATGTACCTTTCTTTTGTCCGTTTCTTTCTTTTCGGCTGTCTCTATTGCCTCCTAATGGCTATGCTACTTAAATATTCTACTTGTGCATTTTTAGTGGTTTTTTATGAGATATACCAGGTTTTGCTTCTCGTTTTTCGCTGTCACCTTATTAATTGTAGGATCAGTGTGGCTATATGCTGGAAGTACTCAGAAGCTGCTAGAGTTAGGGAACTTTTAATCTATTAAAGTTTGACGATCAAATTCCAAGTCTTCTGTTTCTATGAAGACAAGAGGATTTGGCATGGTATTATTGGTTTTTAGGTTCTTCTACAGCATTATTTCAATTTGCTCATCCTTTTTTAAGGGAACTCCAAAGACATTTTAATCAATGAGATGAAATTGTTCTTGAAGATTTCAACCTTACAGGTGTAGCTGAACTCAAAGGCAGATGGAGTGGCTCTCTTGATGCAAGTGGAGGTGGCAACGGAGACACGATGGTATATATCTAAAAAAATCTTACTTTAATTTGATATCAATGTCTATGTTTAATTCTAAGTAGGATTCTTCAAATAAAAGGGATTGAGGCTTCTATGGTAACACTGGTCAAGATGGCTTAAAACTCTTGCAAAAAACAGAGAATTTAAAATTCTGTCAGCTAGTGTCCAGAACTTGCTCATGCATACTTTTCCCAATTAATGAGCAAGTTAAAGGTGTTATTTTTTTGGTTGTTTGTGCCAGTAATTGTCCAGCAACTTGTTGAGGAAAACTAGCTAAAATCAGCGTCCTGTGGCCTGAGCAATTTCATCTGAAGTCTTCCTTGCTTATGCAATTCCATCCGAGTATTGGAACAACGAAAGCTACTGCTTTTGCAGTTGTAACCTTCTTAATTTTGTGTCATGGTGCACGCCTAAGGGGAATGATGGTAAATGTAAATGAATGTCTGCTTGTGTTGGGGTTTTTATATTTGAATAAGAATAATTCTGTCTTTGACCTGGTGATTAACAACTTAGGCGTGTACCTTCTCAAAAATTTTCTTTCCCTATAAATGGTATTATTTATTGCAAAGACAAATGAAGAACTGATGCAGTAATTAATGTTTTTGTTCGGGATTTTCAGTTTCCCTTCATTTCACATCGTATATTTGTCAGGCAGAATTTGACTTCAGTGGAGAAGAATGGGAATGGGGAAATTACAAAAAGCAGCGTGTTCTGGCAGCTGGTGCCTACAGTAATGATTATGGTTTGCGTCTTGAGAGAATTTTTATCCAAAGGGATAACGCAACAATCCATGCAGATGGGACCTTGCGGGGCCCGAAAACTAATCTGCATTTTGCTGTGCTGAATTTTCCTGTTAGTTTTATTCCTACTTTGGTTCAGGTTATTGAAGATTCTGCTACAGAAGCTGTTCACTCTCTGCAGCAACTTTTAGCTCCACTGAAGGTATTCTGCACACGGAAGGGGACCTTAGAAGTGGTATTGCTAAACTTGAATGTGATGTACAAGTGAGGCTGCTTGATGGTGCTCCTGGGGGAATTGATCCTGGGAGAGCTGAACTTGTTGCTTCTCTAACTTTACGGAAATTCCGGAAAATTGTGCTATTTTTGCACCAAATTCCGGCAGAGGAGCAACGCCAACCGTTTTTACTTTTGTAGTGAGAATGCGACCTCCCCGTGAATCTTCTTTTTTTTTCAGCAATATAACATAAGGTCGCATTCACGGAATGCAACCTCTTATCCCAACTCCCCACGGGCATAACGATGGAAGACTTGAATAACATACGCCCCCAATCATTTTACCAACCGGTGGAAAATACAGGTGCAACATTTAACATTGCCGGGACTGGATACATTAGTTCAACAGGTAGTAATGCTGAGACAATCGATGTTGGTCACACATCTAAAGGTTTGGCAAGAAGGAATAACTTGATCATCCCCGAGCAACTACTGGTTCAAACACAAAGTCGACAGGAGGTGGATACGTATCCAGCAGACGACAACCGACTGCCTGCTAGCAACATCCCAACCGATATAGCATCTCAGTCGCATGTGGCCACAGGTGTAGTAAATGTTGGTTCAATGTTGCATACATCTGACGGTGATTGTTTCACTGGCTCGGAAGGACCAATGAATTGGCATGACACGGATGAGAGTGAAGAAAGTGACATTGCAGCAAACATTCCCGCATATGAAGTGCAAGATGACATGAATGACATAGTGGGGCCTTCTAATAGCATTTCTCAAACAGCAAGACTTCCAATATTTGATGATGTAGCGGGGCCTTCTAATACCTTATCTCAATCAGCAAGATTTCCAATATTTGATGATGTAGGGTCTGGTGCATGTGCTAACGAGTCACTAAACAGGCACTCAATCGCTGTTACAAGAAGTTGGTCTGACACTGACACTGATTTGCAGCTAAACATGAGATTTCAGAACAAGAAGGAGGCTATATATGCAGTCAGAAAGTGGTCTATTCAAGCAGGTCGGGAATTCAGAGTCTTGGAGAGTAAGAAAGATTGCTGGTATGCTAGGTGTAAGCATTCAAGTGCTGACAATCATTGTTCTTGGCATATTCACATTATATATAAGAAGACTCATGGACAATGGCAGATAACAGTCTTGAACAAAGAACACACATGCGTCATTACAGTTGTGAACAACGTGCATAGGAACATGGATCATCGGTTCATAGCCCGTAATGTGACACATTTAGTATTAAATGACCCTGAATGCCATGTCAGTGATGTTATTGCTGAAGTTCAGAAACTGTGGAGGACGGGTTGTTCTTATAAGAAAGCTTGGGAAGCCCTCAAAGTTGCTATGGAACTTGTATATGGTGATTGGCCCTCAACGTGGATTGCCCTACCAAATACATGCTTACCTTACAAAATTCCAATCTTGGGACTATTATGCGGTGGAGACACCATTGGACTAGTGTGGGTGATTTGAAAGCTTTTGGTTTCCTTTTCTGGTCATTCAAACCTTCAATTGATGGTTTCAAATATTGTCGTCCAGTGGTATCAATTGATGGAACCCATTTAAGGGGACTTTATCGGGGCAAACTGTTGGTAGCATCCACTTGGGATGCGAATAATCACCTATTCCCTCTTGCTTTTGCCATCGTGGATGAGGAATCACTGGAGAGTTGGAGCTGGTTCTTAAAACTCCTACGTCAGCATGTCATTTTGGACAGACATATATGTCTTATTTCTGATAGACATAAAGGCATTGTAAATGTTGTACGCCATATGAATGAGTGGCAAGAACCTTTGGCTTTTCATCGATATTGCCTCAGACACATAAAGAGAAATTTTCATGCCAAGTTTAAGGACACTAATTTGACAAGTTTGATGTATGCTGCTGGTTTAGAGCGCAAAAGGACCAAGTGTCAATCATATTTGGATGAAATCATGATTCGAAAAGAGGATACATTTAAGTATCCAATGGATATTGGTTTGGAGAAATTGACTTTGTCATATGATGAAGGGCATAGATATGGTTCAATGACTACTAGTTTATCTGAATGTATGAATAGTGTGCTAAAGAAAGCAAGATCTCTTCCGCTGAAGGTTTTGGTTGAAATTTCATTTCAAAAGTTAGTTAAATATTTTAATGAACACAGAGATGAAGCATCTAATTTGAGACACCCTTTACCATCTGAAATGTGGAAGCTGTATTCCTATTATGAGGACAAATCCAGAGGGCATGTTGTAACTGAATATAATGCACAGACTGGTATATATGGGATTAAATCATCTGTTCAACAAGCGGGTAGAAGTCCAAATGTTTACAGTGTCAATTTAACAGAGAGATCATGCACATGCCAAAAATGGAGTATATATGGTATTCCTTGTTCACATGGGTTTGCAGCATGTCGTCACAGAGGTTGGAACCCAATTGACTTTATTTTGGAGTTCTACACTAGAAGGAATTATGAGTCGACATATGAGGGTAAGTTCTTCCCTGTGGCGAATGAACAGTATTGGAGACCTTCTAATTTTACGCTTACACCGGTGGACGAAATGATGCGAAATGAAGTTCCTGGCCGTCCGTGCACATCGAGGATACCTTGTGATATGGATTATCAGACACACAACTCTCCTCCAAGATGCAACAACTGTCATAGGAGTGGACATACTAGAAGGAATTGTAATAATAGTAATTTTACTGTTTCGAAAGACTAGCCATTGACACTGGACTATTAGTTCTTTTTTTATTCAATTGTATTTTCAATACAGCTTCTCTATATACTTGCAATATTGTTCTTGTTATTTTAGATGCCTCTCTATGTACTTGCGATATTATATTAAATTTTATTCATGTGATAAATGCGTGGTCTACTATCAATCTTTACTCAAACTATATTAAGTAATTGTAGCAGGTTGGTTGCACGTGGAGATTGTAGTAGGTTGAGGTTGCTTGAATAAGATTGTTTGAATAAGGTTGGAGTTGCAGGTTGGGAAAATTGCAGGTGGAGGTCGCATTCCTTGAATGCGACCTTGATCAATGAGGTCGCATTATAGTAATGCGACCTCGAGGAAAGCCATTATAAAAAAAAAAAAAATCGCGCACGAATGCGACCTCAACTTTTTTGGTCACATTCTATGAATACGACCTCACTAAAAATGGAATTCCAATTCTCGCTGCCCCTCTGCTGGAATTTGGTGCAAAAACAACACCATTTTCCGGAATTTCCGCTAACTTTAACAAGTAGTTTTTTATTGAGTGCAAAATTGGAGCCCATCGTCCAAAATGGCCTTGTACACATTCAAGGAAGTATACCTGCAACATTTGTTCAAAGTAACTTGTCAGAGGAAGAAAGTATTGAAAAGAGAAAAAACTGAGGCAACATGGACTCATAATTGGGCCACAGAAAGGAGTAAAGGGGCTTCTGATGAAGCTAATGATTGAAAAAGCTCCAGAGAAAGAAATGGAGAGGCTTGGAATACTCAACTGGCAGAGAGTATCAAAGGTTTGAACTGGTACATACTGGATGTTGGAGAAGTAAGAGTCGATGCTGATATTAAAGATGGTGGCATGATGTTGTTGACAGCATTATCACCTTATGCCAACTGGCTCCATGGCAATGCTGAAGTCATGCTACAGGTTCGTAGTATCACTCGTATGTTTATCTAAGTTGATATTGAATAGCAAGAAGACATTAACTGGCTGTCTGCGAAGATGCATTTGAATAGCAACTCCCCCTTATGGTTTATGGTTCTGTAGGTTCAAGGTACGGTGGAACAACCTGTACTTGATGGTTCTGCTTCCTTCCACAGGGCAACTATATCTTCACCTGTACTCCGGAAACCAATCACCAATGTTGGTGGCACGCTTCTTGTGTGCTCAAATCGTTTACAAATTGGTTCACTAGAAGGTACAGTAAGTAGGAAGGGAAAACTTCCTCTAACCTACCCTTAATGATGAGTTAGGAGTCTACTGATGAAAATTTTGACTTAAAATGTGGAGTCTTGGAAGTACTGGCAAAGAATATAATTAGGTATGTTTAATAAATATATTTCTCCTTTTTTCCCTGGGTTGGAGGGAGTTGAGCATTGTTATTAGGTTATTTCCACATCCCTTTTTCTGTTACTTTTTGTAACCCACCCTCCACCCCTTTTGATTAGTACAACTTCCAGGCATTCTGATTTAAGTTCTACTCTTTAATTGCCATCTTAATGATCTTATCCTTGAAAAACTGATTTTAGCCCTATAACAGTTGCCAGGTTGATACTCAACGACAAATAAGTGGATCCATATTGCAACCAACGTTACCTAGGAAAATCAAATTAAGTCAAGCTGAAGTATATGTACCCCATGACAAGGGTAGTGGAGTTGCTCCAATCAACAAAGATCCATATAATAAGTCAAGGATTACAGTTGGCAGTTACAATCGAGTAGTTGCATCAAAATATGTTTCCCATTTTCTTAAACCAAAACCTGTCACTTCAAGCATTCCATTTGAATTCTTTTTTTAAAAGTTATTCTTGGAGAAGACCAATGTCGTTTTCTGTTTCATATTTGCAAAGGGAAAGGTTAATATATTTAAATTATCTACAGCCTTATCCCAATATATGAATCCTTTTTCTCCAGTTTGAAGAGAAACGGTTCAAATTTTGTGTTCAGTTACTCCAATTTACTACAAAGTACTCGGTGTTTTAATGAACTCAAAGTAGAGTATGTGAATTTACTTGTGAAATGAGTGTCCTGTGTGGAATGTAGAAGAGTTTGTTTCCTTCTACTGAGAACATATTTGGAGGAATTGAAATGATTTCCTGCTATGATTGCACTTCAGATCTTGATCTCCCTGACATGACCTCTAAATCACATGAACCTAAAATAGCAAATGGCCTACGGGACAAGACTCCTAATCAAGCTACATCTCCATGAACTGCCTTCTTAAGGATGCAACTGTATAAAATACTTATATTCACCATATTCTTGCCTATATTTCTTGCTTTACCAGTCTGGCCAAATTAACTTCAAGACGCACCATTTTCCCTGATTTGGCTTTGGTAGCTGTGATAAATCACTGCAACAAGTGTATCATCACATGCAATTAAACAAGTGATTGCAAACCTTAAAAGCCCTTCCGTACCAATAGGTAGACTAATATGAATCCTCTTTGATTACTTGTTTTTGTATTGTATAATTTCCAAATAAAGGCTTTTTAAATAATGATTGCAATGATTGATTTTCGTCGGAAACAGACCTATATTTGGATTTGATGTGCTAAATGCTACTCTGAGATCCAATTGCTTGATCAATGGCATTGGACCTGTTCCTATTGCAACTTCTTTGGCAAGAGTGTTTTCCCTTTATGCCCATGATCCCAAAGAAATTAGTACACAAACTCTGAAGGCTATTTGAATAAGATAAAAGGAACCATAACATATACTAATTGCATTTTGTGTGTGTGTATACATTTTTTTCAATTAACTTGCAAAAATAATGTCACTTTTTTGTATATGTATGGAGTATGTAAAAATATAATATAGTGTCCATCAAAGTATGAGTTGAGCAGGTGTGTTCGATAAGACATTTTAGTATGCGGATAACGTTCACTTTCTGTATTTGATTACATTGATCTACCAGCTTACAAGCTGTCTGCGAGTTCTTCAATCTGATCCATTTAAACGTCTCCTGTTTGAATATTCTACTAGCTCACAGGACTAGCTCAAATCTTCACCCTTGTACATTTTTGTATAGCAGATCCTAAAAACATGAATAGTGCACAGAAAACAAAACCATCTTTATTCTTTAATCATCCCTGCTTTTTGTCTTCTAAGTGGTAATGGGAAAGAAATCCCCTCTGTTATTTGTATAATGTTCTAGGCATTACATTATTCTTTGCCCATGAATGACGTTAATGGATTTCATGATTCAAGTATCCAACCATTTCTACTGCACATAATATGAAAGTGGCAAAAACTGGGGACAAGCTTGATACAGTTGCATATTTAGGATTTGGCTGGCGGACCACTTCCAACAACAACAACAATAACAACAAAGTCTTAATCCCAAGTAACTTGGGATCGGCTACATGAATCAACGTCAGGCAATGTGTGGTCATCCACATGAATCCTCTCTCGCCACTTTCTTCTATCGAACGTCATACTGTCATCTAAATCTAACAAAGACATATCTCTCTTAATTACCTCTATCCATGTCGTTTTAGACCTACCTCTACCTTTCCATCTATCTAACCTATCCTGCCGCACTCTCTCCATCGCCCTAACAGGAGCATCCCTCGGTCTTCTCTGAACATGTCCAAACTAACGCAGACGACTTTCTCTCATCTTTTCCTCAATAGATGCCACACCCACCTTTTCCCTAATGATCTCATTTCTAACTCTATCCTTCCTAGTATATCCACACATCCACCGTAACATACGCATCTCAGCTACTTTCATTTTTTGAATATGACACCTTTTACCTGTCCAACATTCCGTACCATATAACAAAGCAAGTTGTACGACTGTCTTGTAAAACTTTCCCTTTAAATTCAACGGTGCATTACGATCACAAAGAATACCAGTCGCACTCCTCCATTTCAACCAACCCGCCTTAACTCGATGTGCAATGTTGCTATCGAACTCTCCGTCTTTCTGAATAATAGATCCTAGATAGCGAAAACAATCAGCTAACGATATATCTTTACCTTCCAAAGTTACACTCTGGGCTATATTTCTGCTACCACTAAACTTGCATCCCATATACTCTGTTTTACTCCTACTAATTCTGAAACCCTTGGATTCCAATGTCTGCCGCCATAACTCCAATTTAGCATTTACACCGGCTCTAGTCTCATCAATTAATACAATATCATCCGCAAACAACATACACCATGGCACAGCCTCCTGTATAGTGCAGGTCAACTCATCCATAACGGCTGCAAAGAGGAAAGGGCTAAGCGATGATCCTTGATGCACCCCGATATTAATAGGGAATTCTGCAGTCACTCCGGCGCCAATCCTTACACTTGTACATACTCCCTCATACATATCTTTAATGAGAGTAATATACTTTATTGATACACCTTTCTTGGCCAGCACCCACCAAACTACTTCTCTAGGAACCCTATCATAGGCTTTTTCCAAGTCAATAAATACCATATGTAAATCTTTCTTTCTTTCCGTATGATATTCAATCATCTGCCGTAATAAATGAATTGCCTCCGTAGTGGAACGCCCAGGCATAAAACCAAACTGATTATCTTAAATTTGTATAATGCTCCGTAACCTCTATTCAATCACTCTCTCCCAAAGCTTCATAGTATGACTCATGAGTTTAATCTCACGGTAATTGGCACAATCCTGGACATCTCCTTTATTCTTGTACAGAGGAATCAGAGTACTCTTCCTCCACTCTGTAGGCATCCTATTAACTTTATATATCTTGTTGAACAGACTTGTCAGCCACGTAATACCTATATCTCCTAAACACTTCCAAACCTCGATCGGTATACCATCCAGTCCTACAGCTTTTTTTGGACTCATCCTTTTAAGGGCATCACGGACTTCATGCTTCTGAATACGACGAATCCATGCACGGTTAACCTCTTCGTTCGAAAGCGCCAAGCTACCTACACTCGGAACTTGGACTTGACTCTCGTTGAATAACTTATCAAAATATAATCTCCATCTCTCCTTTATTTCTTCATCCTTAACTAAAACATTGTGGTTTTCGTCCTTTACACATTTCACTACACCTATATCCCTCGTCTTCTTCTCCTTGTAACGCGCCAGTCTATATATATTATTCTCTCCGTCTTTGGTATCTAACTTTTCATATAAATCTTTGTAAACTATGGCTCTTGCGTTTCTGACAACTTCTTTAGCTTTTTTTCTCGCGACCTTGTATTTCTCAAAATTTTCATCACTCCTGCACCTTCCTAAGTTTCTATAGCACTCTCTTTTACTCATTACGGCTTCTTTCACTTCGTTGTTCCACCACGACACATCCTTGTTAAGAGGTATTTTTCCTTTAGATTCCCCAAGCACTTCCTTAGCTACTGTCCTAATACATTGAGCCATCTTTCTCCACATAGTATCTGGATCCGAATCCATATCAGAAGACCAATTATCCGCCTCAACTACCTTATTGACAAAGGCTATTCTTTCATCCCCCTGAAGCTTCCACCACCTAATCCTAGGGTCAACTTGAAAATTCTGCTGCTTACTCTTTTTCCTAAAATTAAAATCGAGGACCAACAGCCTGTGTTGCGTAACTACACTCTCACCTGAAATAACTTTACAATCCGTACACCCACTACGAAACCTACGCCTCATAATAAAGAAGTCTATCTGACTGGCATTTAACCCGCTTCTAAAGGTCACTAAGTGAGAATCTCTCTTCTTAAACCAAGTATTTGCTATGGTCAAATCATAGGCCAAGGCAAAATCAAGAATAGCAGTTCCTGCTTTGTTTTTAGCTCCGAAACCCTGACCTCCATGAACACTTTCAAACCCGCTCTTATCAGTACCTACATGTCCGTTTAGATCACCACCACCAATGAAAAGCTTTTCTACACACGGTACACTCTGGACAATCTCATCTAAATCATTCCAGAACTGTTGCCTAACCGAATCATTGAGTCCTACTTGCGGCGCATACGCACTAATAACAGTAGTAATCTCACCGCCAATCATGATCTTGATGCTCAAAATCCTATCACTTTCCTCTGTACTTCAACCACATCATCAATAAACTTACGATCAATAATAATCCCGACTCCATTTCTATTTCTAACTCTACCTGAATATCAAAGCTTATAACCCCATGGAGCGACTACTCTCGCCTTCTCACCTACCCACTTGGTTTCCTGCAGACACAAAATGCTAATCTTTCTCCTCCGCATACCTTGACTAGCTCTGTCAATCTACCGGTTAAAGATCCTATATTCCATGTAGTTAGACGAATCCTATCCCTATAGACTGTCTTTTTTACCCTACACCCTTGCATATTTGACACCGCATCCGGGGACCGACACGGCGCATTGCTTCCGGGCAACGACCTAGCAACCCTCGCATATTTATCACTACACCTGGGTCTAGGAAGTGCAGCGCGTCGCTGAGTAGGGAACGCCCCCACGAAGTCAATCGATTGATTCATGTCATAGATGTGACTATGTTTTACGCTGGCCGTCACAAGCCTACCACAACTCTCCTTCTTTATCCGGGTTTAAGACCGGTAATGAACACCGCAGACAAAACCCGTGGAGCTCATAGGTTTTGCCATTGCCTGTCATTCACTAGATTCCTTCCTTTCTTTTATTTTGCAAGTATATACTTTCCCTCCACAAGGCTCTGTCATGACTGTTGTGTTCAAGAGCTTATTGGTTGACTGCTTGATGATCTCTGTTTGGGGCATAAGTTTTATTAAAGGTTATTGGCGTATCATAGGTTAAGTTTAAATATGTCTTTTCATCTTTTGGTTCTTTAGCATCATATATTGTTTTTAGATATTACAATTTTTTCACAGGTAACTTGTGGCATGTCAAATCCATCACTATTGATGTTTAATGAAATTCCCTGCACTTTGCTGTTCTTGATTTTGTCTGGTTTAGCATTGCTCTGTTGCTTTACCTGCAAGTGTCTTGAATACAGAGAGACCATTTATTTTTCCAAAAAATTCTTTAGAGAAATAGAAGACAGAGGTAGATGTATCCGTTAAAGGAAATATCCGTAAAGAATTTAGTAACATCACAATTATCGATTCTGAAATGATGACGTTGTCGATGATATCAACTCTCTCAGAGACAATTCGAAGGCGTGCATTAGCTGTTCGATGTTCGATAAAAATCAATCAGGATATCAGCATATTTACAGTAGAAGAAATATATGAGAAACCCATTTTCTTTCTAAAGTTCACATACTGGGCACAAGCAAAACAAAAATTACTAGTTTCATTATTGGACTTGGGAAAGAAAAGAAATAACCAACTTACGCGACAGTGGTGCAGCTGAAGAAAAACGCTCTGGATTCCACTCTTAAAATAGATGAAAGGAGTGAGGTTCCTACATTTTAAAGACGCAGGATAACGAAGAAGGGAGCATATGAGTTAAACAAGGAGAAAAAAGAACGGAGTAACCTAGTCAATGTCAAAGGACGCACTGATTATCTGCATATAACGAGTGAAAAAAGATAGAGAAAAAAAATGCAGTTATGGACAACATTTTCATGGCAATGAGTTCATAGTATTATGTCCAAGACGTATGAACACTAGTTCAACAACTTGCTGGTAGATAAAAAACATAAATGACATTTTTCAAATCCGAAGGAATAAAATGCTGCTGAGGAATAGAAATTAGAGCAAAGCACATATGAGATTTGATCTCAAAGTGTCAAACTAAAACTTGAAATTGAAATATCATAGACGAGACCAAAAACTAAAGTACTTGTCTTTGAAGTTTACCCTCCCCAAGTTATCCACCAGACAGATCAATTATCAGCTTATAACATTCTCGGTTTGATTTCAGAAATACTTACCGTTAGATGGAAGCTCTACCGGATACAAAAATGAACAAGCAACAGAACTCATCTTCACCACTTCCTCAGCAACAGAATCTGCAAAATTTACGTAGCAATTTCTCAGACCGGCAGTCCCAATTGAATAATTCTAACAGTTTCCAGAAACCATTGCTTTCGAGGGTTCTAAATAGTCAGCAGAAATTCATTCCTAAAGTAGAACAAACAAATAATGAAACCCAAGATGCTGCCAATTGCGAAAAGAGGACTCCATCATCATCATTCTCATGGCAGGAACCTATAGGCAAAACTCGTAAAGACTCTCAAAACGGAAATCACGAGCAATAACGAAACTAGATTCCAAGCCATTGATTCCCAATTCGATGAGATATCTAAGCTTCTAGTACATTGCACAAGCTAATCCACAATTCCAGATTCCATCACCAATTGCAAAATGCACACGTAATAAAACACCAGTTGAAATTCACTTCACTTTCACAAAATCCATTATTTCCCATGTCAAAAGCTAACAAGCTGGTTCGAAAAGCAGATTCTTGGTGGAATATCATAGCTACGGGTTCAATAAAATTAAAAATCGAACCAAGTTGACCAAACCAACTCAATACAAAGCGAATTTTGATTTTTTGAATTAGTTTGATTTGGGTTGGGTTAAGAAAATTAAAAATCAATAATTTGATTTAATTTTTTAAAATTATATAATCCAATCCAAACCTACATATATTAATTAAATTTATTTTAATTTTAAATAAAATTATGAAAGAGAAATCCTATGTTGGTGACTATTTTGCCGCTCTTTCTTTCTTACACTCGACAGTGCCACTCTTCAACACCACTTACATCACCATTCTTCTAAAGTTGGGAAAGATCATCAGTCTGATGGAAGCAGTACTAATATTTTCTGACTGTTTTGGATCCTTTCAAAACGTCTTCAATTTATAGGTATTTTTTTATTGTTGTGAATTTGTAGGTGATTTCACAAGATATACTTAAGTTTCACACTTATTCATAATATGTTTGTGATTATTTTTTATAATATGTTTTGCATGTGTATTGAAAAGTTTGAAATTTAACATCTAGTGGAAATTGGAAAAGGATAAGAAACTAATCTGTGCTATTTATTTAGTTTATTAGCAAAACATTTTATATATTTAACTTTATTTAGTTTGTATTATTGATATTGAGTAATGTTTTGATATTGTATGGAACTATGAATTTAACTTTGATTAATTTATATTATTGAGAAAGAATTACTTTTTGTAATATTTAATTAATATTTTTACATATAATATTTTATCAAATATTATTAAGTAGTTTATTTACATATTAAATTATATACAAACTAACTGAATCAAATCGAACTAACTCAAACCGATGATTTGAAATTTTAAATAGTTTGATTTATGTTCAAAAGTTTCAAACTAAAATATTTAGGTTGGGTTAAAAAATAGATAAAATTGAACCAACCCAACTCATGAACAACCCTAGTCATTACCAATAAAATTTGCTATGAAAAAATTATTTACCTTTTCATCAATGTAAAAGAAACGAAAATTAATGGGGCTTTGGCCCTGCTCACTTGGTCCGGCACCAACAGGTTAACCGTGAGGTTGCGTGTTCTACTCCCAAAGGAAGGGTCCTTGGTCTTTTAGGGAGTCGGTTAGCCAGGGCTTATCTAGGCTAGTTTAATTCTGCGAATTCTTTGTCGGCTAGGGCTCCGCGATGGGTTTCACCCAATGCGTATCTCTGGTAACGATTGGGGGTTTTTTCGATTCCAAAGAAACGAAAACTAATAAAATTTGATATTGAAATGGAAATAAAAAAATCAGAATTAGATGATAATTTACATAAAATGATATTTTAAAAGATAGTATTATCATTTTTTAAATTTCTAAAAAATAAAATTTTAAATGAAATTTAATGTTTCTATATTAAAATAAAAATTAAAAAAAATGTAAACCCGTGCACAAAATCAATTGGTATTCACAATTATAAGCAAAAAAAATATTTACTTTGTTTAAAAAATTTTAATAATGTAATACATAATTATTAAAAAAACAAAAAGGAAAACCATAAAAAAGAGAAAAAATAATTTTTTAAAAAATAAAAATTTATTGTAATCTTTCATTACAAAAAGAAAAATAAAAGGAAAGTGAAAAGAAGAAGATGATGATGAGAGAATACAGTACTAAAAGGATCAGGGGCCGTGCAATTCCTGTACGGGAATTGCACGGCCCTTTTGCGGTCGCGATTCAGGAACCCAAATCGTACAATATAGAAGAAGCCACGTCTTCTAACTCAAAAGTAGGGCAAAAAGACATCGTTTTGCCCTGATTTGGCTTTGGCTCCACAGCGGCTGAAGCCAAGCCGAGCTTCAGTTTCGAAGACGAAAAGTGCAGATGAGACGTTTGGCAACGTGAGTTGATGTTTTCCCTATTACCAATACGAATTGTTTCAGTTTCTTCACGCCACCATCTTGCCTTGCTCTTTCATCTCCTTCAACGAAAAAACCATTGCCATTGTTGAAGTTTTTGTTGCCCATTCACCTCCCCCGTCGCCGAAAAACCATCATGCTTTTCCTCTCCAAGTTGCTCATTCGCTCCATCTCTGTCAGCCTCTTTCTCCTTCTGTCCTTTCACCATTTGCGGATACTCTCAGTCAGTGTCGAGTACCGTATTTTGCCTCTCTCTTATCATTGTAAAGAACGCCTTACCTTCCCTCACTGTCAACCTCTTTTGAAGCCTGGGATAAAAAAAAAAAGAAGTGGCAAGAGAGCAAGAACGAAGAACAAGAAGGGAGTTCTACAACTTTTGAACCTTGGGATAGCTTCAAAGCTCAGGTAAGATCATTTCCCTTAGAACAAAAAGGTATTTGGGGCATCACAAGGTTTCATTTAATACAAGTGTTGTTTGGGGTTGGGATATTAACCGTTAAAGTCCTTGGAAAAAATTTTCTATTTACACATTGTTTGGGGTTGGGATGTTAACCGTTTTGCTTAAAGATGTTTTAGTGAAATTTTGCTGTTCATTTTATGTGAATGAAATGCAGTGAAAGGAAGGGCAAAAATAGGTCCCACAAAGGTTATGTAAAGTAAGAAGATAAGTTGAAAATGGAATGAAAGAAATGCTAGAAACAATTTTTGAGTCGGGTGTGGCAAGAGCATGAGTCTCTCTCTATGCTAGTTGACCTCTCATTTCTTTTGACTGGGTTTTAGTTGACCTAGAAAGCTTTTAAGAGCACCATGGTCTACAGAAAGGAAGTAAGTTTTGCATAATAGAAGAGTGGGCTAGTTGGATAGATTTCTGCATCACTATTGTTAAATGAGTGCTTACATTTGATGAATACTAAAAACTGATGGTGTAGATGAAAGTTGAGATGGACAACATCTGATGTAGCTTAATTGACAAATCGAAAATATTAGTTAACTGGAGAAAGTATCAATTCACATTCCTTTATCAGGGCAATTTTGTTAGATATTGTTATGTGAGGATGCTCCCCCCCCCCCCCCTAAAAAAAATGTTGTTCTTACAAATTTTCTTCAGCAATAGATATTCTAATCATGAAAGTTCTCTACATATATATAGTTTTCTCCAGAGTGAGCTTTTGATGTTCTCTTTTGGTTTTTGCTTATGGTAACTATTCAAAGACATATAATAGTTTCTTCATTGTCTGATTCTGCCTGTATATTGTTCGCCTTTATCTTATGCATCTGTATCTATGACATTTCAGATTAATGGCTTCAGGAACAGCAATAGTATCTTGGATTAATTGAAATTGTATGATGAACCTCTTGTAGTTTTTTGTCACTCGAGCATTTTACTTGCTGTCTAATGCTTATAGACTAAGACCCTTTGCTTCTTTGTTAGTTTATTTTACTGGATGAGAGCTGCCCAAATAGTCTTGGAGGAGGTTTTCTCTTTGCAGATGAACTTTTGTTCTTCTGTTATGAGGATCTAATTAATGTTAGGTGTAAACATGTCTATTGCAAAACTAGCTATTCCAGTCATGTTTCATCACTTTTGTCTATTATGTAGCAGGTTTGGTATTACTTTGGACTTTAACTTTAACGATTTTTTTTTTAACTCTCTCTGGCATCGTTTGAAGCAATAGGCAAAAGTTTTTTTCATATTCTGAAATTATTCAAACAATATTTCTACTTCCTGGGTCTTTTAGTAGTTTATGTCCATTTAATGATTCGGCTAGAAAAGGTTTATATCGAATGGAAAGGAAAAGTAAAGATTCAGGCAGAAAAGTAAATCCAAACAACATAACTAGCACTTCCTCGTCGTTAGGTGCATTTACGTGTTTGCAATATATTTTATGCTTTAGCTTTTGACTTTTGGGTTATGCTTAATTTACTGTATCTGCTAGATGGGGGTCATTTGTAAGTAGAGAATGTCCTCTTTTTCTGCATTTTCATTTCAATCCTTCTTTGGGAATAATAACAAACATGAAATGCTTGAATTTGCTGGTCTTGTTTGATTTTTCTTTCCTTTTTGCAAATTATGATACAATTGGAAAAGTAAATCTCACGTGCAAAAAACTGAATTTAATGTGTTTCTGGTGGAATTATGTATGCAGTCACTTTGGCATTGTTTTGGACTTCTTTAGCATAAGATTCACTTTGAGTTTTCTCTGATCTTGTGTATCATTTATGAATTTGATCAGTGTTATATAAATGGTGAGGAGTTCAGTTTGCTAAAAATGTTCTCACTCTACTCAACACCAGTAATGGCAACTCTACTTGTAAATGATTCTGTCCCGTATGATTGCTGCAGTGCTTATTAACTTTATTGCTATGACGTTTTCATTTTCCTGTTCTTCTCATCTTTCTTGGATGTTTAGATTATATTTAGAATGCAACTATGTGTTAAATATTTAGATTATATTTTGGTGACCAAATGTCACGGGTTCGAACCACCGTGGAAACAGCCTCTTGGCAAAAAGTCAGGGGAAGGCTGTGTACATATCGGTTCCCTCCCCCTACCCCCACATGGCGGGGAGTGCTTGGTGCACCGGGGCTAGCCCTAACAAAAAAAATCTCTTGGTTTTCATTAATACCTGCTCTTTGTGCAGTGTGGTCTAGGTGATGCTTTTCACTGCAATACATGTCCTTATAATTTTTGTTCATTAGTTATAGCTATGAAATTGTTGTGATTGCAAGGTATTAAACTCAAATGGCTACACCAAAGCATGCCATGATATATTATAAGAGTTGTGAAGCTGATTTTGGGTGGTTTTGAATGTAAACAAAGCTACAGAAATTAAATGAACTAAAGTTGGTTGCATAATGCTCCTAAAAATACGGTTTTGTTATGTTCAATACCATGAACTATTTGGAAGCTTTTAAGGGAGTTAGGTTGAAGGGGTGAATGAAATTCTTTTACTGAAATAATGTCTTAGAAAGCTTAGAGTTTACAGGTTACATGGAAAAAGTCAGAGAAATTTCCTAGGCAAAATTTCTTCTAAAACTGGAATAGTATTTGAGCAGTTTGTGTATGCTGTTTGTTTGCTAATTTAACCATATGGAATGGACTTAATTCTGGAACCTTGTGAGTTGAAATTTGTAGATAAATGTTTTAGAAACATTTGAGGTATATTTGACTTGATTTGGATAAGTGGATAAAATGTTATAGAGTATATAATGAAGGTTGTCATAGTATGATTGTTGAAAATGGTGTTTTTGTTTAATTGAAGAAGGTTGGTTGTTTTACCTTATTTTAACCTAAGGGAATGTTATAAACCTTGAGAGATTGAATATACCTGAAGCCTTTGATGTGAAAAAGAAAATGTTCATGTGGTTTGTAGGATATTTGATGCTTACTTTGTCTCACCAAAGCAAAATATCTATATAGCCTAAAGTAACCATATAGAAATGGAATAGTGGTTATATTTTCATTTTTTGTTTCTACTTAGTTGAGTTAGATGTTTTGTTTCACCATGAAATATTGTAACACTTTGTTGTAGGTGATCTTAATTGGAGGGGACGATAAACCTTAGGAAGTATTGAATCCAAAAACTTTCAAATACAAGGTGAGTTCTTGTTAGCCGAAAAAACATGTTCTACAAGTGGTTCTTAAAAAAATTCATGGCCACAATATCACAATGTGTAATATTTCCTTTTTTTAACCTGTCCTATGTAGTGTGTGAATGACTTTCGAACTAACTCCATAAATTTTTCCTTTACAATAGTCTAACAACTCATAGATATTTGTAAGTTCGTCCGTTTTGTATATGCTTTCTTAAAGCATTATTTTGCCATGTTTAAATATGAACAAGATCTATACTTTGCTTATCAAATTTTAGATATTAATGAATCTCTTAAATCCTTTTCTCTTCTTAAGAAATCCACCTCTTTTGAACCTCTTTACTCCCTCACTGTCAACCTCTTCCTCAAACCTCTCCCTTCATCGTTTGTGGTTGCTATCGAAGAGGTGTCATTAGCTGCTTTCTACTTCCCTCACCTCACTACGTGACGGTGTTTTAAGAGTGGGGACCCTTCTACAAATAACATTATGCTAGTTTAAAGGTGTCTTCTTTTATCTAAATGTCTGTTATTTTTTAGTTTCCTATCTTTGTTGTCTTTATAATGCCTTAGTTCGAACCCAATATGGAGCTTTTATTGTGATCTTTCTCTGTTTCTTGATTTACGCTTGGTTTATGTTTCTTTGCTTTCCAGCAACTTGTGTTTTATATTTTCTACTACTTTTTTAGAGTTCTACCATTTTCTGTGAAATATTTGATATTGTGGTTGCAATGGAAAAAAAATATGGTTAGAACGCGGTTTTGAAATGTTGAAGTGAAGTTTTGTAGTTGTAGTGATTACTCATTTTGAAATAGTAATTGCAGTCGTATAATAAGTTGAAAATTACTATCTTGAAAGTGACACAAATATCATCACAAGTTACATTAAACATACATTTTATACTAACAGGCCGGTATTGCGTCATGTCATTAAGGAGGATGCATCTTAATAATGCAGCAACATTCTGAACAACTTTGTACTTGACCTGTGCTGTGTCTTTTTAGCGGTTGTGTATTCATTGGATGCATTAACATCTCATTTCTGTTAAGGATTATTGAACTTTTCTCTTTACATAGGAATGAGATTATTACTAGACAGATAAACTACTATTCAGCATGTGTTTTGTATGGAAAACATCCATGACTACTTCTATGGCTCAAAGGCTTCTGAAAGCCCACGTATAATGCACAATAACTTAAATGTGCTTTTAATTACAGATAAATTGCTTCATGAAAGTTTATTTTTTGTAATTCTAGTAGTGTTTTTATTTGATAAAAAAAAAGAAAGGTATTTTGTTTAATTTTTTTTAACAAAAATGTGCTAGTTGTTAGTAATTTTAGTGATACAATTGTAAAATAATGTAGTAATGGTTAGTATATGTGCTAAGTATACGGGGCATTAATACAAGCATGATTGGAGAACCTTTTGGTGCTTTGCGACGATGGTTTACTATCAGAAGCCCACGTACGATGCACAATAACTTAACCGTATTTTTTTCTATTAAAAAAGTTTTTTGTAATTCTAGTAGTGTTTTTATTTGATAAAAAAGAGGTATTTTGTTTAATTTTTTTTAACAAAAATGTGCTAGCTGCTAGTAATTTTAGTGATACAATAGTAAAAGAATGTAGTAATGGTTAGTATATGTGCTAAGTTTATGGGGCGTCAATACAAGTAGGATTGGGGAACCTTTCGATGCTTTGCGACGATGGTTTACCATCAGAAGCCCACGTATGATGCACAATAACTTAACCATGTTTTTTTCTACAGAAAAAAGTTTTTTGTAATTCTAGTAGTGTTTTTATTTGATAAAAAAAAAGGTATTTTGTTTAATTTTTTATAACAAAAATGTGCTAACTGTTAGTAATTTTAGTGATACAGTAGTAAAAGAATGTAGTAATGGTTAGTATATGTGTTAAGTATATGTGGCGTCAATACAAGCATGATTGGGGAACCTTTCGGTGCTTTGCGACGATGGTTTACCATCAGAAGCCCACGTATGATGCACAATAACTTAACCGTGTTGGCATTCTACAATTTTTTATTTTTTTTTGTAATTCTAGGTAGTGTTTTTATTTGATAAAAAGAGGTATTTTCTTTAATTTTTTTTAACAAAAATGTGCTAACTGTTAGTAATTTTAGTGATACAGCAGTAAAAGAATGTAGTAATGGTTATTATATGTGCTAAGTATATGGGGCGTCAATATAAGCTTGATTGGGGAACCTTTCGGTGCTTTGCAATAATGGTTTACCATCAGAAACCCACATATGCTGTACAATAACTTAACAGTGTTTTTTTCTATTGAAAAAGTTTTTTGTAATTCTAGGTAGTGTTTTTATTTTATAAAAAAGTGGTATTTTGTTTAATTTTTGTTAACAAAAATGTGCTAGCTGTTAGAATATTAGTGATACAGTAGTAAAAAAATGTAGTAATGGTTAGTATATGTGTTAAGTATATGGGGCGTCAATATAAGCATGATTGGGGAACCTTTCGGTGCTTTGCAATGATGGTTTACCATCAGAAGCTCACGTATGATGTACAATAACTTAACAGTGTTTTTTTCTATTGAAAAAGTTTTTTGTAATACTAGGTAGTGTTTTTATTTTATAAAAAAGTGGTATTTTGTTTAATTTTTGTTAACAAAAATGTGCTAGCTGTTAGAATTTTAGTGATACAGTAGTAAAAGAATGTAGTAATGGTTAGTATATGTGCTAAGTATATGGGGCGTCAATATAAGCATGATTAGGAAACTTTTCGGTACTTTGCGACGATGGTTTACCATCAGAAGCCCACGTATGATGCACAATAACTTAACTGTGTTTTTTCTCTACAGAAAAAAGTTTTTGTAATTCTAGTAGTGTTTTTATTTGATAAAAGAGAGGTATTTTCTTTAATTTTTTTTAATAAAAATATGCTAGCTGGTAGTAATTTTAGTGACACAGTAGTAAAAGAATGTATTAATGGTTAGTATATATGCTAAGTATATAGGGCGTCAATACAAGCATGATTGGGGAACCTTTCGGTGCTTTGCGACGATGGTTTACCATCAGAAGCCCACGTATGATGCACAATAATTTAACCGTATTTTTTTCTACAGAAAAAGTTTTTTGTAATTCTAGTAGTGTTTTTATTTGATAAAAAGGAGGTATTTTCTTTAATTTTTTTTAACAAAAATGTGTTAACTGTTAGTAATTTTAGTGATACAGTAGTAAAAGAATGAAGTAATAGTTAGTATATGTACTAAGTATATAGGGCGTCAATACAAGCATGATTGGGGAATCTTTTGGTGCTTTGCGACGATGGTTTACCATAAAAAACCCACGTATGATACACAATAACTTAACCGTGTTTTTTCCTACAGAAAAAAGTTTTTTGTAATTCTAATAGTGTTTTTATTTGATAAAAAAAAAAAGGCATTTTGTTTAATTTTCTTTAACAAAATGTGTTAACTGTTAGTAATTTTAGTGATACAGTAGTAAAAGAATGTAGTAATGGTTAGTATATGTGCTAAGTATATTTGGCATCAATACAAGCATGATTAGGGAACCTTTCGGTGCTTTGCGACGATGGTTTACCATCAGAAGCCCACGTATGATACACAATAACTTAATAGTGTTGGCATTCTACAGAAAAAAGTTTTTTGTAATTCTATGTAGTGTTTTTATTTGATAAAAAAGAGGTATTTTGTTTAATTTTTTTTAACAAAAATATGCTAGCTGTTAGTAATTTTAGTGATACAATAGTAAAAGAATATAGTAATGGTTAGTATATGTGCTAAGTTTATGGGGCGTCAATACAAGCATGATTGGGGAACCTTTCGGTATTTTGTGACGATGGTTTACCATCAAAAGCCCACATATGATGCACAATAACTTAACCGTGTTTTTTCCTACAGAAAAAAGTTTTTTGTAATTCTAGTAGTGTTTTTATTTGATAAAAAAGAAGTATTTTGTTTAATTTTTTTTAACAAAAATATGCTAGCTGTTAGTAATTTTAGTGATACAGTTGTAAAAGAATATAGTAATGGTTAGTATATGTGCTAAGTATATAGGGCGTCAATACAAGCATGATTGGGGAACCTTTTGGTGCTTTGCGACGATGGTTTACCATCAGAAACCGACGTATGATGCACAATAACTTAACCGTATTGGCATTCTACAGAAAAAAGTTTTTGTAATTCTTGGTAGTGTTTTTATTTGATAAAAAAAGAGATATTTTGTTTAATTTTTTTTAACAAAAATATGATAACTGTTAGTAATTTTAGTGATACAGTAGTAAAAGAATGTAGTAATGGTTAGTATATGTGCTAAGTGATGGAAAACGAGAAAACAGGGGCATACTCTATACGTAAAAAAAAAAATTGGAGAAAAATAAAACGCGAGCCTTAAAGGCTATGCGGAAGCATGAAGATCATACATTTGCGTTCCTTAACCCTCCTAGGTTGCGTAGGAACAGATTGAACGGCTGGAATCGCCTCGCTTTGCACACTTGAAGGAGCTTTCGGTTGAACACCCGCTAGCCTTCTACTTCGCCTTGTTTGCATTAACGCTTAGTTCTCCAGCTCTCAGGATATCCCTCAGCCTAACCTCTAGTTGGTGAACACTATGGAGAAGAAGAATGGACTCAAAACTCCTTGGTTCAGTTGCTATTAGTTAGCAAAGAAGACAAGACGAAAACACAGAGGGAGGTGGCGTGAGAGAGCAAGAGAGAGACGTGAGTTCTCTTGTGTGTTTGGGAAATCAGGGTTTATTTTCTACCAGAGACTAGTTTATTGGTTAGCCAAAACAGGTCTCTCATTATCTGATAAACATATCCCCGGGATTTCAAAACACCCGGATGTTATCCTGAGAATCAGTTTGGCCTAACCCTAAACTCCTCTTAACCGTATCTGGAAAAACCCTAAGGTCCAAGCTATTGAGCCAGAAAAATATTTATTATTTTTCTTGGACCCAAAAGGCCCAAAATAATAAATATTAATTATTTATTTTCTGGGCTTATATAAACAACCCAATAAATAATTAATGAGCCCAAATGAACCATAATAATTAATCTTTAATTATTTATTTCTTGGGCCTATATAAATAACCCAATAAATAATTAAACATTAATTATTTTCACTAGTTTAAGCCCAGGTTAATTTATTAATTATTCATACTGGACCTAGACCCTGAATAATTAATTAACCAAATAAACTAGATAATTAATTTCTCTCAACTCCTATTTTATTCATTTATTTATTTTATTCCAATCCAATAATAAATTAGACTTCCTGAATAAAATAAAATAAAATAAAATCCTCTTCAACTGAGACCAATTCCTCAACCCAAAAGTAGTTAGGACTTACGGGCTATCCTGAGGATCAAAAAGACACATCGCCTTAGCAGCTAAAATGACCAAAATACCCCTGCTATATAAATAACTGTATTTTGCATTTTAAATATTTCCTAATATCACCATGAGGAAATATTGACCCCAAGGACAATGCTACGATAGCAAAGTCTCCGACCTACAGGTGAAATGACTAAAATACCCCTCTACACATCGTCGTACATTTAGAGAGGAAGAAGTGTACTAGCACCCCTCTAAATGACATCTACCATCCTTAGGCTTCTAGTCCAATGATCCACGACTTCCTGGAGTGTTTCTGCTTTCCAATGGAGCTACCCTAAAGCAAACATCCAAGTCATGTTTCCCAGGGCCCTGGATAATTTAGACCATTCGGACAACCACAAGGGGTGATATAGTGCAGAAACTATCTTGTATAAGTCTGTCTTAACTAACTAGTCACGCATACCCAACATGTAAGTATATTGGCCCTACGATAGAACATCAACTACAGCAAATCAAAGTATATGCTTCCAGCTTCGCCAGACCACCAACTCACACTCAAGTCGTAGAGTACTAGTCCACGCCGTAGCGGTAGTAGTATAGGTTTCTACCATATAGTACTTTGAGAAACCACTATTACAGGTCCTGTTCTACGTATTCGAAATACGCTTATGTCATGAAGTGAGTGGACTACCCACTGGCTAAAGGTAAGTCATTCCCCATTTGGAATTTATAACATAATAACCTAAACATGATGAGGTTCCCAGTCTCATCAATAGGTTAAGAACAAATGTTTATGTGTTAAATAACCCGTGATCCATACCTTACTGTGAAAGACCACCATTCACATGGATCACTTATTTAAACACAATGGGCCTGTTCCAAACGAAAATCGTGTACAAACAAAAAGTAAATTCACAAATAATTTCTGAAAGTAAATTATTTCATTAAAATATTGAATTTAAATCAGAAACCTAGTCTAAGAGGGCATACAATCCAACAATAAGTATATGGGGCGTCAATATAAGAATGATTGGGGAATCTTTCAGTGCTTTGCGACGATGGTTTACCATCAGAAGCCCACGTATGATGCACAATACCTCTTTTTTTTTTTTTATAAAAAAGAGGTATTTTGTTTAAATTTTGTTAACAAAAATGTGCTAGTTGTTAGTAATTTTAGTGATACAGTTGTAAAAAAAGTAGTAATAGTTAGTATATGTGCTAAGTATATGGGGCGTCAATATAAGCATGATTGGGGAACTTTTCAGTACTTTGCGACGATGGTTTACCATCAGAAGCCCACGTATGATGCACAATAACTTAACCGTATTGGCATTCTACAGAAAAAGTTTTTTGTAATTCTAGGTAGTGTTTTTATTTGATAAAAAAGAGGTATTTTGTTTAATTTTTTTTTAACAAAAATGTGCTAGCTGTTAGTAATTTTAGTGATATAGTAGTAAAAGAATGTAGTAATGATTAGTATATGTGCTAAGTATGTGGGGCGTCAATACAAGCATGATTAGGGAACTTTTCGATGCTTTGCGACGATGGTTTACCATCAGAAGCCTACGTATGATGCACAATAACTTAACCGTGTTGGCATTCTATAGAAAAAAGTTTTTTGTAATTCTGGGTATTGAGTTATTGTATAGGGTTAAGAATTTTAATTTTGTGGCAAGTTCTGGGTTCATTCTACATCCCTTTCCCCTTGATGTATTGGACAGATCGAAGAGAATATGATATTAGTTATCATTTTTTTTCTCCCTTCTTGTTGTCTTCCAATAGATTTTTATCTACTAATTTTATCATTGTCATTTATAGTCATGAGCAATTAATATTCCAAGAAAACCTTCTTTCGGTGATTGTTAATAAGATATAGCGAGATCATATTAACATTGTAGTCGAGATCATACAAAGCGAGATCCGGGGCCGCGCAATTCTTGATGACGGTAAATTTTATTTTTTGCATTTCCTGACTTCTATGTTTCCATGTACAGTGGAGTGGAATCGTTAGGAGAAAAAGGCAGAGACAATTGTTGATCTCCGGGCGACTACTATAATCAGTAAGCCAGTGAGCCTGGATGGTGGCTCCCAGTAGACCTGGGTGGTGGTCTTTTTTGTACATTCTATAATATATAGTTAGTATGTGCATATGTTACATTAGGATTTGTGTTTCCATTGGCATTGGATTTTAGGAGAATTTTTTTAATTGTTTTAATGTTCACAAAATGTCATCTTTTAAGATAACATTTGTCAATTACATCTTGAAAAAAATTTGAAGGTGAAAGTGATTTTTCATTTGAAATTACTCATGTATGTTATTTTAATAAATAGTTATTATTATATACACACGATACCTTTGTATTTGAATAATTTAAATCGAATACAAGTGACATAACTTCATTTCCAACGTGTTTTGGGCTTCCTGTATGTATGGTCATTGGAGAGCTTTGGAGAAGGGAACCTAAGGAGGATATACAGCCTTCATTGCTAGTAAAGAATCTTAATGATGATTACTGAGTAAATATGATGTGATTGACTAGCAAAAAACATGAGTATCTAGTCTTCAATGAAATAATAATTGTAGTAGAAAACATATTAACCAGTGTGCCGCTATCATATGCTTGGGGCTTGTGTTTATGTGAACGTGTAAGGTGATCATACATTTGTAGGATGTTGTGCATGTGTTTGTGTGGCAATGGCCTATGTAGTAGGTATGATGATATATAGTGTGGTTTGTGTTAATATAATTGTGATAGGTGTTCATCTATTTGTGTCACGTATGTATGTGTCTGTGTGGTTTGTTATTATAGTAACTAGTACAAATTCATTTTGGGCTTGTATCTTCGTCGTATAAAGTGTTCATGTGCTCGTGGTATGTAGTTCATGTGTTTGTGTGGCAATGTCCATGTAGTTCATGTTGTGAAACCCCGGTCAAAACCAACCTTAGAGAAAGGGGGTTGGGATACATATCATACTTTATTTCATAATTAAATATATTTTCATATGATTTCTATGTGCTTTGGATTTGATTTTTATTGTCTTGAAATCTTGTTGGTGAGTATTGTGTGAGAGGGGCAAAATTGTAATTTTTGCCCGAGGTGAAAATAGGGAGATAGATTGTGGATTGAATAGAAAATAATTTTTCTAGTGGAAATAGCAACAAGAGTTGTTGTGGTTTAGTGGTTAGAGCCTTAGAATTAATTCTTGAGGTCTTGGATTCAAATTCCATCATAGAAGCTTTAGTTAGATTAAATTTTATTTTTGCTTGGGAGGAATTGGTTTCGGCCCTAAGGGCCTAGAGCAAGGAGTGATGATGTCCTAGGAGAGATATGATAGGAGTAATCTCATTCCACTCCTTTACTCTACTCGAAATTCTTAAAGGGAAATTCATTTTTCCTTGATCTTTGATTTTCCTCAATTCTCAACTCCTTAGTTTGATCAAGATGTTCTAGCCTTTTTCTTTCCAGAAAACTCAGTAAAGTGCTGAGGTCTTTTAAGACCAAAGTGTCTTGGTAAAAGGCTTCTTATAGACTGAAAATATGGAAGAGGTGTGGGAAATTCCAAGAGGAAAAATCCCTCTAGTAAGCTTGCTGAAATTTCACTCTAGATTAGCTCATCTTTCTTCATGGCATGAGCTGAAATTTTTCAGCTTGTTATACCTTCAAATTGTCGAGCTTCTTAGCTAACATTCCCTCCCAAATGCTGCCAGAAAAATGGCCTTAAGATCAGTTTGAATCATGAATTATTTCTGCCATTTTCGGGCTGCATAAAGACTGAGCAAAATCAGTGAAAAATTCTAGGCAAATCTCTACCTTGGAGGCTCAAAACCGAGCTATTTTCTTCTAGATTTTGTGCAGCACCTTAGCCATGTTTTTCCTCCATGAAGAAGGTTGGAAAGCAGCCTTGAATACCCCTGAAACCCCTCTTCAAACTCGCTGCAACTCGGCTGGAAGTGGCAGACGAAATTCTGCCCAGAAAATTACTGTGCAGCGAAAAACTGGGCAGTCCAGATTTCCAGCTTTGTTTCCTATTTTTCTTCCAGCCGAAACACCAGCCCTAATATGTCAAAACCTCCCTTAAACCACCATTAACAGAGCACCATTGTTTCCCACAAGCTTCTGGACAAAAGGCAGCAATGGCTGTCCGAAAATCTCTCCAACAAATCCCTGCAATTTAGCTTGATTACTTTCCAAAATTCCAGCCATCTTATTTAGCAACCTTCCATGATATCTTGCTCAATTGACCGACTTCTTCTTCATCATTGTGTCCTTAGTTTCGGCCATCATAAGCCTTATTGAACCAGCTTTAATTCCTCAGAAAAGCTACACAACCAGTCGGCCATAGGAGACTTCAAAGCTATCCAAACAATCAAGATATTCTTAGAATATTTAGTTTCCAAATTCACTTCCTAAAAATATTCTTCAAGGATTGTAACAACTAACCTTTCCTTTTCCCTCTCAAATTAGAGAAAACATCCTCCTAAACCCTACAGAATTTCAGCAACCCTAATTCCACAGAATTTCGGCAGCTACAACATCTATTCTCTCGGTTTTTCCTTCAGCCACCAAGAACACACACTACACCAAGAACACCTACTTCTTCTCTACACTTAATACCCCACCAAACCATCTCAAACCCTCACGAAAATCTCCATATTTAGTCTACTCATTGCTGTGAATCCATCAACACCATTATTAACATCAAACTCCTCAAAACATCTTGCTACTTCGGATCAAAAAGCAGAAATTTCTGTGAAGAATAAGAACAACTTCAAGGTAAATTCACTCTATCAACTTCATCCTCTTCAAACTTGATCTCTAGTGGGAACCTATATGAATAACCATGCTAATGATTTCTTCTTCTTCTCTCTCTCTTTCTCTCCCTCTCATGGCCGAAATTACTCTTCTTTGGCCGGAAGACTTCTCCTTCCATAATCTTGTTCTCGCCATCTCTCTTGGACAAGGTTAGCCATCTAGGAGTTGGGATCTACTCTAAACTCCTTCAAAGCATTCATCAACCAAGTAAGTACATTCAATCCTTCTTTTAAACTCTAGAATCATGTCTCTAGGATGATGTTGTTAAAAGATGGGTGGCAATGGGGTTTGTGTATGTGTTGATGTTGAGATTGAAGCATGAGTGTATGTATAATTGTGAAGGAGATGGGAGTTATGCATGGAAGGATTATATTGATTGATTTCATGTTGAATTGAAGTTTGATGCATGTCATAGGTAGTATTTGTATCAAAGCATGCTAGAGATTATGTCACGTTTGTGAATAGGATTTTTATTCTTATGGGATTGTTTAAGCCATGTTCATATTTATGCTAGTAGAGGTTAAAGCATGCCTTAATGAATTTAGATCTATGCCTAGATGCAAAATTTGGTTGATTTGATGAATTGAAGGATTGTGCATGTTCTTGATTGAGGATGGCCATAGAAATTTGAATATGTTCTAGTTGTCCCTAAAACTAATTTTCACTTAATGCATAAAATACTCAATAAAATATTATTGCTAGTATTTTCGAAAAACCCTAGGAAGGGTAGATTTGGAATTATTATATATATAAATGATATTTTAGTCAAATAAATAATAATTTTGCTAGAAAATAAAATAAATAAATATTATTTAAAATAAAAAGATCAATTAAAGCTTTATGAGAATGATTCATAATTAGTAAAATATTTACTAAATCAAAACTCTTAAGGATTTACTTATTATTTTCCAATAAAGGCTTATTAAATTTAATCTCAACTAGTTTTAGCTATCAATTATTTTCTAACAACTAAACTATCATTAAATCACTATTTTACCTAGTACTATCTATGACTCATGATCAAATAAACTCTAAATTTTTCCTAACAAGGTTTAAACTTTCAACTTATTAGAATTTATTTCCCAACCCATTAATTATTTTAAATAATGAATTAAACTTAGCTTATAAACCTATTTAGTTATTATTTTATCTTAAAGCTTGGGACACTAGGATCATGGTAGTAGTGAATTGAATTGATTTAAAATTGAGGAAGTGGTTTGTGACTTGAAATTGATTAAGATTTGTATTTACTCATGTGGGGTTAGGTCAGTTGTTCGAGACCTTGTTGTTGTGAGCAAGAATTAGGTAAGCTCCTGCATAAAACCTATCGACATGAAAATGTTTTCCTTATGGCAAGCTAAATGTGGAGTGTAAAGACACTTGTTTATCTAAAGGCAATTGAGGGTTGAATTCGTTCTTATTTCCAACACTTAAATTATTTAAAAGATAATGAGAAGATTTTCCAAACTTAAAACTCTTTCCAAAACTGATTTCTCCCAAAACTTTGGAAACCCTCAAATTGCTATTTTCATGAAGAGCAATGCTTCGTTCATTTTATCCCAAGTGGGAAACGTCGTTGAGTACTCAATAAGGGTGGACTACTAGAACTAGTCTTTGAAGGGTTAGAGTAAGTCTCTCAGTAGGTAGCCACCTCTGAGGGGTGAGTCCTTCCCGGATAAGATGTCAGTCCAGTGAGTCGTACCGGTCCGAGCTAGCAGTTTGTTTTCAGTCAAGTGACTGTGTTTTGCCGGAATGGACACCCGGTTGTTGTTTGGGTATAGAGAAAGAGGAGTGTCTTGCCCAGTAGGCCGATCACCTACTTTTGTCAGTCTGCACAAAGTGTCGGCATTTTGACCGGTTATGGGGCCCAACGTGTGGTAACCCATATCCCTTTCTTTCGAGTGGTTGATTTCATTACTTATGTACGGCTAGATAAGCCAAAACATCACTATTGCTTTTGATTAATGTTTGATGCTTGCCAATGTTTCTCATATTAAAGTTTCACACTTTGCATCCATGAACTGTTTTCACTAATCACCCAAAGCACACACATACTTACTGAGATTTCTGTCTCATCACCTTTTCATCATGATTTTAGGTTGATCCTGCTATGGGGTCGAGTAGCTAGTAATATCTGCCTTGGAAGAGAATGTGTCTTTTGATTTTATGTATTGCATTGGGGAGACGAGAGTGGATAATTTTATTTATGGTCTTTGTTTTGGAGTTTTATGGATTTAATCTTGGAGTATTTTAGGTTGTAATAAAATTTTAAGTTAAAGTATTATTTTATTTCAGCCATTTTATTTGTGTGACCTAGTTATAAAGACCCCTTGTCCTTTGAACGGGGCGACATCCCCGGCCCTGGCGGGCCTAGGCTTCGGGGTGTTACATATGTGGTTGTGTGGCTATTGCAATGCATTGTGGTTCTTGATCCATCGTAGCAAGCTTTGCACATTGCCAACAATGCCAAGAAGAGTACTACTAGATTGATAATTTTTGGATAAAAGGATGTACAGTGACATGATTTTTTCCCCCTTCACCCACTGTATTCTTTTATCATTCGGAACTTGATTAGATAGTGTATTGATATGCTGTCTGGTGCACCCTCAATAGAGACAGACAGGAGCGGAGAAGGGAATATGATAGGTTCCTTAGTATTCTGCAATGTTCTACAATGAAATTTTAATGCAACAATTTTTTTGTGTTCTGCTATCTTCTCCAATGTTGTACAATGAACTATGATAGGGTAATGAAATTTTGATGCAAAAAACTTGTAACACGTAGTAAAAGATAATCCCGTCTCGCTCAGCTTTTTTTTCCATCTCAAACTTCCATGTCTACTACACCCACTATTTTTAACTTTTATTTTCCTTTTCCCCTCAACACTATTCATATCGCGTTTAGCACAATTTATGTCTTTTACTTTTTGATATGTTGTATCACTGATTATGCCTTGATCCTTCATTGTTGTTTTTTTCTTTGCAATCTTCTTCCATTATTTATATGTTATATATAGAAAAAAACATGCTTAGAGCTTGTGTTCTTGTGGTTGTGTAAGGTATTCATGTAATTGTGTCAGTTGTTCATGTGTTCCTGTGTCTAGTTCATATGGTTGCATAAGTGATTCATATATTTATATCCTGTATTCATGTGTTTGTGTGACTTGTTCCTATAGTAAGCAGTGCAGAATGAGGTTGTGTAAGGTGTTCATATAGTTATGTCAGGTGTTCATGTGTTTGTGTGCCAATGTCCATATAGTGTGGTAAAGAGATACAGGTTCATGCTAAAGCAGTTTCATTAGTTGTTCATGTGTTTGTGTGGCTGGTTCATGTAGCAACTAGCACATATTGAGCAAAGCATGCTTTGGTATGTGGTTGTGTAAAGTATTCATGTATTTGTGAACATGAATACTTTTGTCTGGCATGTTTTTACAATATATCTAGGGAATATGTTCATGTGTTTGTGTTGTGTGTTCATGCAGTAACTAGTGTACATTAACTTAGGGCTAATCTCACGTGTTCACGTGACAATTTATATTCTAAGAAATGTAAGGTTTACAGTACTCATCATTTCAGCATATGCTAACTAAATTGATAATAGTTTTTGTCGCACTAGAAGATCAAGAAGTATAGACTCAAGGTTTGTGCTCCGCATGCGCTACCCTTTCTTGATCCCCAATTAGCACTTGGTATTTTATTTGATGTCTATGCTGCAGCATCATGACAAAGAAAAGAATAACTGAATCATAACAAGCTTCTTGGCGATTGGCACCGTCCACAAGCGCTCTAGAAGCTGGACCATCAGGGAGTGGCCAGACAGTCGAAGAGCTACATGTCTTACCAAGGAGGCCACCGGGGGCATACTTTATGTATTTGTAAGCAGATATCTGAGGGACTTATTACATTTATTTATCTTTCTATGAGCTTTATTTGCAATAAAAAATTAGGTCCTTTTTTTTTAGAAGGCCTTACGAGGACATTTGACATTTCAGGAGAGACTATATGGAGAGGAGCCAAGCATCTAGCAGCCAGGGTGGTAGAGCTTGGCGCGCACGAGTAAGAATTTAGCTACCTCTACACCGTGCTTACCTTTCCTAGGCTTAGTTGACAATACTATTATTAATGTTCATGGTTTATGTGCTTTTGTGGTTACTAAAAAGATAATGTGGTTAAGTAGGCTCGCATAGAAGCTAAAGCTATTTGGCAGGGTATGGGGACTGGACAAAGACGGGAGTGGGAAGAGAGGCGGAAAGTGGCCTTCTAGCAGTACAAGGAAGCTACAGCTAGTTCAAGTACTCAGCGGATACGTAGCGCACACCAGGTAAGACGCATGTTAATGTGACTTGAAATGTATGATAATTATTTTTTGTTGGACATTATCACAGTATTAATACCTCAGAATCATAACAATCAATGCCTCAATTTTTTTTTACAGCAGCAGGCCACGATTCGATACTTGGCGTCGATGCTGAAAGCCTTGGTGGCAAACCTGAGTGATGCCAAGCGCCAAGCTGTTGAAAAGATTGGATTTGGAGGCCTACTGCAGCTGAATTGTAGCAAGACTCGATACGACTTGTGCTTCTAGCTGATTGACCACTTCAAGCCAAATGCTTCCGCGATTGAATTAGAAGGAGGACGCCGACTGGTTATTACAGCCAAGGATATACAAGCTTGCCTAGGTATTCCGGGCAAAGGCAGAGTGTTGGGGCTTGTTGCATCTGATGAGCATCAAGAAGCCATCGTTGTAGAGCTGTCAGGCAACTGCACGATACTGCTTGCTGAGTTGATTGGTATAGAGGCTGGGGACGACTTTAAGATAAAGTTTGTTGTACTCGTGGTCTCCACATTCCTCGCACCAAAGGGACGGGCCCAACTGAATAAGGAGGTTGTTCGTTATTTTCATGATGCAGCAAGTATCGGGACCTTGAATTGGGCTGAATATATGCACCAGCGATTGTGCGCTGAAATTCATTCAGGGCAAGCAAGCAGAAAGAGATGTGTTGGGGGATGCCTATATTTTTTTATGGAAATAAGCATTATCTTTCTTTTTTTTTACATAAATAAATTCGTGTTTATTAAATTTTCTTAAATGATTAAGACACTCATTCACAGCATAGTTGACTATATGGTTATGTTCGATTTGTAGCTGCATTATCTTGACCAGGTGAGGGTCATCTACCATCAGCTGCCAAAAACTATTCCTAGGGCTGCAGTATGGTCTGACGCAGAAGTGCGGATTAGAATCGAAAGAGAACTAACACAAGGTGGGATATTTGGGAAAGGAGAAGTAAGAGATAATTCATATGCATGAATTATGTATTCCGTTGATATTGTTTATGTGATGTTGTTGTGTCAGTAGTTTTTGATTCCATTGTATACTGTCATTTTCTACAGATCGACTTCGAGGGCATGTTTGAAGCCCAGACACATGAGCGTATGCATCCAGATGCTGGCCATATTTTTGAAGAGGTCGCGAATGTTGTTGGCCCCACTGCAGTTGTAAGTTTTACTGTTTAATATTTCTTATTTTGTTTACACAAACTAATTTCTGCACAATTTTTGCAGAAACAGTTCGAAACCCTATACAAGCAGTGCTTGGCCGATGCAGATAGTGTCTTACAGACTATGCGGAGTCTGTACACTATGACCACTGCCCCCGCAGCGAATACCCCTTCTGGTATGGTACCCCGAGTAGACATTCCTGTGCAGTTTGATAGGGTTGGGGCAGATACAGGAGGGGGAAGATCCCCCGGGCTGGGGTAGAGACGGCAGGCCCCTCCAATAGGTCCGGTGGTGTGCCGTCCAATTCAGTCATTAGGTGCAAGAGGGGACGGATCCCCCCAGGATTTGATAGAGATGGCAGGTTAGGAGGAAGAGGAAGAAGATGAGGAGGAGGGGGAGGACGATGATGATGATGATGATGACGACAGCCCCACACAGCCCTCGGAGGAGGGGGGAGGATGATGATGATGATGACAGCCCCTGCATGAACAGCGCCCTTCCCGAGAAACTGCGAAATCTAGAAGGCCCCAAGAAAAGCATGCAGGGCCTTCGACATCTCTCCGTAGAAGCAACAGGATTAGAAGTTGGGTCGACAGAGGAGGAGTAGCAGGCCGGACGAGCGCAGCAGCTCCGATAGTCGTTGACCGATAGTCATTGATGCTCCAACAACTTCGGAGGATGAGCAGACAATTTCCACTCCCTCTGTTCGAAAGAGTACTCAGAGTAAAGATGGAATTCAAGACGTTCCATATAGCAACCCAATGCCTCTTGTTGTCACCAGGCAGTACGATATAGCAATATTGATAATGCTTCCACCACTTAGAAGGACAAAAAGGAGCAAAATTTTAGATTCAAATGAGTTTGTTAAGGCTGTCGGTAGAAAGTTGCTTGACATTGAAAAAAAAAATTGGCAAAGTACGCTTGGGATCCAAGCCGTGAGCCGAGGTTGTTTTTAATTCAAATATTATAATTGTTGTTAACATTGTATTTCACTCCTTCATGTCAACCTAAAAAAAATGGACTGACATAATTTCCTGTTTCATTTTTTAAGCGAGGTCCTTGTTCATATGTATGGCCACGTGCTAAATCGAGGTGATCTTGCTTGTCTCTACAAGGTAGAGCACGTGACGAGGAAGGTACTTCGTATAATATTCAATGTGTCTCTTTCCACTTGTGTTTTATTACAAAAGACTTATACTAGTTTTATTTTTTATTTATGGCCAGGTAATGGGCTGCTATATGGACATGCTCAATCAAACTTCATGGCATGGGATGCGCCTGAGATACATCCTTGGCTGTGTGACTGCGGTGAGCAAATAATTTATTTTGCAGTATAAGTTTGCATTTTAATCATGCAAAATAAAATTGAGTCGTTCATTGTATACCATTAAACGTTATACAACCAGGATAAGCTAATGTCGACATTAACTACGAGGATGGCAACATCAGCCCTTGTCAAGAAATTCAGAGAGTTCTTCGATTCTGGTAAGTTGGGGTTTGATTTCACCCGACGTGATTTGGTATATCCGATATCTGTTCTTGTTTTTTGGTCGTATTTCATTGGCGTAACTCATTATCAGTATGTGGCTGAATTTCGTGTTCTAGAAGGGAATATAATTTGAATCCAAATCTTAACATGCAGTTTTTAATTCTGTTCGAGGTGAATACTATGTGGTTTGTTCTATCAATTGATGTTGCCCAGAAGCGTATCGATATTCTTGACCCTACCCCTGGGACTTCACCAGCGTTTATTTCATCACTGGCAGAATATGTAGTTGGTTCTCCCTGTTTCACCTCAATCATCACCTCAATCATTAAATTATATCGTCTTACGATTGATCATTTGTTAGATAAACAACAATTAAAGAAGATTTAAAAAGATGCTATTTTTCTTATTTAAATTATAGGGATACGTCTTTGACACGGTTCCGAAACTGGTATACCCCTTCGCTTATCCGTTGTCTACGCCATTTAAGATTTATATAGCTAGTGTATCCTGATGCGGCAAAAACATGGAGTAAGCATTCAATTAAGAAATCAATACTTGTGAAAGAATTTAATTTGATGCATTTGTCTAGAAATCTTAACATGCTATTTGTTGTTACTTATTATTAGGTGTGATACTGGGATTATGACTATACAATTCTTAGAGTAATGGTGGGGTCGAATGGGCCCATTTGTGACCAAGGTAATCCAAGAGGAAAGCATTAATCCTGGATTTTACTTTTATCTCTTTTACATACATAGATGTAATTATGTATGCTGCTGAAACACAACTTGACAGGTTAATGCCAATCGGTACTGTGTGCAATCCTGCAGGGCATTAATGGGAGCCAATGCGAATGAGGAGCGAGAACGGATATGCCACGAGCTAAAGTTGCCTAGCTAGGTTGCTAAGCACTAGAAATGATGGTGGAAGCAAACATGAGGTGTGGGAGATACTTGAACACGGAGAACTAAATTTAGTGGGAGGGACGTTTGTGTTTGAGTGGAGGTTTCTGAATCAGTCTAACATGTTGTAACTGAGGAGCAGCAACACAAATGACTATCGGAGCTGACATAATAAAACTTGCTAATTTTTTGAATTCTACTGAGCCCCTCTATAGACTATATTTTCATGTTGGATGTTTAATGGATATTAAACAAGGATGAACAATTGTTTATCGAGTATATGTTACATAGTATTATTATTGGTATATGGGAGTAATGGTGATACATTGTCATCTATGTTTGATGGATAGCATATGATCTTCATCAAACTTGTGGTGTTTGTGCTTCAACCTTAATGTATGATATATAAATTGTGAAGATTTAAGATTTTATGTTTCAGTGGTTAGTTCGCGAGATAACATAGTGCAGGTTTGTCTGTGCAGCCATGGTTGTTGTGAAAGGTCTGGAACATATTGAGGATTATGGTTATGTAGTTGAAGATCATGTTTTTTGCCAAGAGGTTGTTCATGTGTTTGTGTAGGGTGTCAGTGTGGTTGTGAAAGCTTGGCTATATGTTTGGCAGGTGTTCATGTATTTCATCTTAGGATGTTCATGTATATGATGATGATGTTTGTGTTTTTTGTGGCTGTGTTAAAGTGATTGTGAAAGGTTGGCTATGTTGAGGATTTTGTTCATGTTGTTATGCAGGATGTTCATGTAGATGCACAATAACTGTCCATGTAGTGTGGTTGTGTTCATGTGGTTGTGAAAGGTGCTATATGGTTGACTGGTGTTCATGTGGTTATGTAGGATGTTGGCAGGTGTTTGTGTGGCTGTGCAAGGATGGTTGTATTGTATAAGGTGTTTGTGTGGCTATATAGTAGGCAGGTGTTGTATAGGATGTTTATGTATTTGTGGCCTATATTTATGTATTTGTGGCCTATATTTATGTATTTGTGGCACATGTTTATGTGTTTGTGTGGCTGTGTTCATGTGGTTATAAAAGGTTGTCTGTATAGTTGACAAGTGTTCATGTAGTTATATAGGATGTTCATGTATTTGTGACAAGTGTTCATGTGTTTGTGTGGCTGTGTTCATGTGATTGTGAAACTTATGCTCATATAGTTATATAGGATGTTCATGTATTTGTGGCAGGCGTTCATGTGGTTATGTAGGATGTTCATGTGTTTGTGTGGATGTGTGCATGTGTTTATGTGGGCTGTGTTAGTATAGTTGTGAATGGTGTTGTATGGTTGACTGGTGTTCATGTGGTTATGTAGGATGTTGGCAGGTGTTTGTTCATGTGGTTGTGCAAGGTTGGCTATATGGTAGGCAGGTGTTTGTGTGGCTATATGGTATGCAAGGTGTTATATAGGGTGTTTATGTATTTGTGGCCCATGTTTATGTATTTGTGGCACGTGTTTATGTGTTTATGTGGCTGTGTTCATGTAGTTATGAAGGGTTGCCTGTATGATTGGCAGGTGTTCATGTAGTTATATAGTATGTTCATGTATTTGTGACAGATGTTCATGTGTTTGTATGACTGTGTTCATGTGATTAAGTAAGGTGGCTTATGTAGTTACATAGGATGTTCATGCATTTGTGGCAGGTGTTCATGTGGTTATATAGGATGTTCATGTGTTTGTGGTAGGTGTTCATGTGTGAGTGTGGTTGGTGTGATTGTGAAATGTGCTATATGGTTGGCAGGTGTTCATGTAGTTGTATAGGATGTTCATGTATTTGTGACAGGTGTTCATGTGTTTGTGGGGCTGTGTTCATGTGATTGAGTAAGGTGGCTCATGTAGTTACATAGGATGTTCATACATTTATGGCAGGTGTTCATGTAGTTATGTAGGATGTTCATGTGTTTGTGGTAGGTGTTCATGTGTGAGTGTGGTTGTGTTGGTGTGGTTGTGAAATGTGCTATATGGTTGGCAGGTGTTCATGTAGTTGTATAGGATATTCATATATTTGTGACAGGTGTTCATGTGTTTGTGGGGTGTGGCCGTATTCATGTGACTGTGAAGCTTTTGGCAGAATATGTAGTTATATAGGATGTTCATGCATTTATGGCAGGTGTTCATGTGGTTATGTAGGTTGTTCATGTATTTGTGGTAGGTGTTCATCTATGAGTGTGGCTGTGTTGGTGTGGTTGTGAAAGGTGCTATATAGTTGGTAGGTCTTTATATAGTTATATAGGATATTCATGGATTTGTGAGAGGTGTTCATGTGTCTGTGTGGCTGTATTCATGTGATTGTGAAACTTGATACTCAATAAGAGGGCTATATCTATGTTCATTGGATTGATTTTAATTTTCATTAAAAGATAAGCAGTATGGAAACCAGGGGTTAAAAAATATAAAAGGATTCAAATTATGCTCAATACAGAGGGCTACATCTATTCTAACCTTGGAGGGCAAAATCAATTGTTAGAATTATAAGGTTAGGGGCGTATAAGAAATTGCGTACACAACGGCAGAAGAAAACACCCTAAGCAAATGCTAAGGGATAAAAATTTTGGATTTATCCCATTTAGTCAGCTACCAAAACAATCCTCCATGCTATAACGAGCACTTCTTGTGTATCAAATGGAGAGAAATAAATATTTAGAAAGTAACTATAAAATTCATTGCCAAGTTAAAAATGTGGTTGATATATCTCAATCTTAAATTGGCCAAATTGGGAAATGAATTTATATCAGGCAAACGGATTTGAGGAAGCAAAAAAATTTTTTAAGAAAAAACAATAACAGCAAGACTAATATCCCGCTCTTGCCAACCATGAATTCCTTCATGCATGAGGGCCAGCTTTCATCTTCTCAATGGCATCACAAAGAGGAATGGGAGGTGATTAACATTAGTAAAGATTAGTGAGCATAAAACTTTACAAATGAGCAGGACTGAAGTGCTTCAAAACAGGGGAGTGAGGCCAGAGCCGAACTGGCGCCGGCATTGAGAGATGGAACCCACGTCACCCCGGGCTGTATGATGTTCATGTGGTCATGTATGATGTTCATATATTTGTAGTGGTTGTTCATGTGTTTGTGTGGCATGTTCATACACTAACTAGTACAGATTGCTAGAAGCCGAGAATTCTTAGAACGGTGGTTGTGTAAAGTGTTCGGCTATTGGTTTGCATGCTGTTAGTAACAATATATTTTTAACTTTTTGTTAGTTCACCAGGCTGTAAAACTTAGGATTACTATTAATATTCAAATCATAAAGTTTTTCATTACATAGCTAATGCCGAGGACCATTCCAGATAAGGAATGTATTGGAAAAAAAAACAGGGACATAATGATTATGATAAAACTAAACAAGCTAAACATGAGAACAGAGAAAATAAAAAGGGTAATAAGCGGCCTTCAAGAGGAAGATTCCGTCAAGGAAACAACCCATCTAAGGAATGGACGCCTATCATCCAGACATGTTTATCTGTGTGCCTATCCTCTCAAAGAGGAGAGGCTCCTCCGGTCCCGCATAGATTTGAAAAGCAAAAATGGACTCTCTTTGTTTTGTGGTAAGAGTCCATCCATTGTCTTCACAGAAATTAGCACATATATTTAACATCGCTCGGCGTTGTAGCCTTTTTACCAGGAGGTTATTCTCTTCTCGATATCGACCAAGTGCAAACTCATGATCGGCAAGACTGTGGAGGGGCAACAAAGGAGCGGTCAGATATGGGATGACTTCCCGCATCAACTCAAATTCAGTTAGGAGTTACTTCTATTCAACAATCTTCAGTTCGATGTCTTGGCGTAGGAAGCTAAGGTACAATATAGGATTGGCACACCGTGCACATTCATGGTCATTACAGGGATGCATGAGTAGAAGTCAGGTCACAGACCCGGGATAATAGATACCAGCACTCTCAAGACTTGTCACAGGCTCCATTAGATCTAAGTGATCGATTCTGCAGATAATCAATGTTCTCTAATAACATTTGCAGCATTTGTTATCTGGGAAATATAACAATTCTTATAGCAGTCGAAGATCATCTGCCAGCAACCAAATGTTAATGCTATCAGTATGGTATTCAATTCAATTCAATTCAACTACCAAATATTAACCACCAAATATTTGGCGGTACAACAAATCTCCCAACCAACAAATATTTATTTACTACTTGTTCGTTGATAGAGTGCCAGGCAGTATGAATCAGAACTGCATTTAGATTTGCTCTGGATTTGGCGGCACGATAAGAAGGCGGCTTGGCACCCTCCTACTGGTAGCCATCACTGCAGGGTGTTCGCGCATATATTGCCAGCAGTTTAACATTTTTCACAGCTGTATTCATGATTCATTTCTGCCGCCAAGAAGAGTCGTTTCAAATTCAACTCCCGGTCACTTCAAGATTAACCTCTGGTTTTGATAGTTGTGAGTGGGCAACTAAGTGTTGAAACCTTTATAAATGTATCGGTGGGTTGAAGAAATCTAAGGAATTGAGTTTGGCACATACTCCATCGGTCACCAAAGGAGTTCTTACTAAAATCCCGTGTTCAGGTATTCAGTAAAAATAATCAGTTCATCTGATTGCATATATTGTTAATGTACTTGTTATGTGTGTTTATTGCTTTATTAGATGACGGTTCATGTAGTAACTGGTTGTTCACTTAGCTCTCAGGTTCATGGCTTCCTTAAGCTCCTTTTCCCGTGAAAATCCGCCTGCCTTTCTGCTACAATATACACCCCGTATGATATACCAATGGATGGGAAGGCGCTAGGCATTGGAGACAACGGGAGAATTTTGGTATGACATGCAACCGTCCTCATTCCAGAGCTAAAAAAATTATTCCACAATGTAACTAGAATGGCAATAACGCGTGGACGAATCCATCAATCTTCGTCGTCGATTAGAGTCAATAGACTTTCGTGCTCCAAAGAAAAAAGCAGAACAACTACAACGTGGTGACTTCACGTCATTGTCTAAGGCCCTAAACAGGATTCGCGAGGAGAATAACGTAATGGCAAAGCGCATTCTCAGATGGGAGCAAATGACACGCCTGGAGTGTACGCGGTCTACAGTTGTGCATGGATGATCCACTGCTGAGCGAATCCACATCTTTGATATGCTCACCCACATATGCTAGGAGGACTAGCTTCACTCCGATGCGTGGGTTTTGGAAAAGGACAGTAGTGGGGGTGAAAACGACTGATTCAGCGGATTTGTGACAGGTGAAAGAACAATATGCAGTGGGTGCAAGACAAAGTGAATGAATGGGATTTTTTTTTTTTTTTTTTTTGCTTCTGTATTTTGAAACTTCATGTTTTTAGGCAGTATGTTACTTTTAATGTTTTCTATTGTCACATCATTTCCAGTTGTTGGATCAACGTTTTGTTGTTGTGTGATGAAAGTCTGTTTTTTAATCATGTGATTAAATGCTTTTCATCGCTGTTTGTCTAGACTGGTTGTAGTAATTATATTATATGCTATTTTTCAAAAATTTTCATCTCTACTTGTTAAAGAAAAAAACATGGAGTAAGTATTACATCTGACTTAAACATAACCAATCTAACAAGAACACAAGACTTGAGGATTTTGACTAATATCAATATGTAGAAAGTTACTACATGAACATGCCCCGCAAACACAGGAACATATTAGACAATCACTTGAACATAATCCCAGGGATCCACTCGTTAACTCCAACATGTCACAAGAGTTGGCATTTCAACATAAGTACCAGTGTACCAGCTTTCATTTTTTCCATTGAGACTAGTACCTATTCGAGACTCGTTCCCTCTACATGATCATAAACTGCACCATACACTTCGCTTATGACATGGGAGATCTAGTTCATTCAAATTGCTTTACAAAATTTAGTTTGCTCCTACAGAGAAAACAAACTTTATAAAATGTCTCTAACATCGAAAATGTGACAATTAGCATCATATTAAACCCTGTAACTCCAAACTATCATAAGAATGAACTCCACACACATGGACAAGCTACACAAAGACATGACCACCTGAAACAAATACATGAACACGTTGCACAACCACATCAACAGCAATGTTCTGCAATATGGTCAACTTGTGCTAATTACTTCTTGAATATGTCACACAGATATATGATCATATATGATTAGATTGCACAAATACATGAATATGTTACACAAACACATGAATACAATCCCCAAGCATGTCATCCACATAAACCTGCACTAGCTACTACTCTAAGCAAAAGCTGGATTGGAGGTTCTCTAGCGTGCCAGTCCAATACCGCATGTCAATGTCAAATATTTCCTTGTGAGAGGAGCCAATACAAGTCTATATAGAATACGAGAAAAATCAGTGCCACAATTACATTTCAAAGTGCTACTACTATCAGTGCCATAGTTACATTTCAAAGTGCTACTACTATTATAAGATATATTACCTTCAAATATGTTTATTTAACTTGAAAATCATATTATTATCTGGAATAAGAAGATAGAGAAGAGAGTAATATTAGACAATTTCGATCAATTTGTGTTTGCAATAATGCACTCCATTCAGGTGTTATTAACATGAAAGCTAATGAAAGTAACTCCACAAAATTCATCTAAACTGCAATAGTTAGTATCCACTTCCATCACAAGGTATACACTTTTCTTTTAGGAGTCTTCTAATTTCTGGGTAGCAGGCTTGAAAATGCCACATTGTTTATCAAGATCTTAAACGATAGCTTCAACATAGGCACGGCTTAACTCAAAATTCTCCTTGTAATGGCATCTACTAAAACACACTTGGAAATCCAACTTGATGGTATGTCGAGCCTAAATTAGTATCTACAAGTATGGTATTCAAGAGGAGGATTACTCATTAATGCTTCTAAAGCACAACCACATAAGTCAGGCAAGTGCCCATTAATCGACAAACTAACTTGAAACATGTGAATATATAGAATATAGATTGTGATCTCTATTGATTTATACAGGCATTTCTCTAAGCACATTGATCTTCAGATTGTCATCCATAGATATACACACAGGAGGTTATTCTTTTTTTTTTTTCCAGAAAAACAAAATAAGAAAGAAAACATAAGAAGACTCCTAAAAACTTTAAGAAGTAGCTTCTTTATCGAAAACCCCGAAAAAAGAAAAGGATTTAAGACATCATGATCTGGTACAGATTAAAGCCTTTGTTTGGTGAGTATCAAAAGTCATACAAAGTACCTATGAGAAAATTGGAACAAAGAGGTGCGCACAAAGTCTATTTACATACCACCTTCTCTTATCTATAGCTGCAAGTCTTCGACTTAGTTCATCAAAAGAGGACCGTTCTGCTGTATGAAATGGGGAACAGAGAGGTGCGGCGTCTGTCCAAAATACCGTTGTATGTTAGGGTATCTCGTAATTATGGCCATTATAGCTTAAATAAAATCAGGAAGTAAATTCAAGCTGCAAAATGTACCATTTCCATGAGCGAAAATTTTGTTAGAAAAGCTGGTGGAATGATAGTCGTGCTGCATTGTATAAGTACAGATGTCATATTGCTTAACGATGTTTGCTACACGAGAAGAAAAAAAAATTCACCTAAATATATTTGCTAAGTGCCTTTCGAATTTATATCATATTTAAGGGATATACAAGGATGTTACCCACCGATTGCTGTGAGGCTTGACAAGTTTCAGTTGTGCAGTAATTATTTTCCTCAGTGGCCTTTTCTGTGTGTCGAGTACATTGCTGGCCCTGTTGCTCCCCTGGCTATTTCAACAAGTAAACTTTTTCACTTAATAGTACGGATGTAAATAAAATTCATGCTAACAAATAGGGAATACAACAGCGCTGCAGTAACATTGTTGTACACCATATACCTGGTGCATTAGTGTGCCTTTCATTTTGCGTGCCTTTCCTGGTCTCCATTTGTTAAGAAAACTCTTCAATCGTTTTCTTGTGTTGTTGGTCTCACGTTTCTTTATACCTTTTGGGTTTGGAAACTGTGATTCAACTACTCGGGATGAAGGTTTCATGGTTGCCACATCATCTTGGCCCAAATATCTTTCAAACAACTTCCCCTCTCTCATCTGACGTGCTAACAATACATCACATTTGTCTCCAATCTTGCGACTCATTTTGGTTGCCATAGAAATGACATCTTCGGTTGCACTTTGAGACTCGGCAGCTCAGGTAGCTAAGCGTATCAACAATGTAGCCATCATCTTGTACCTCTCTGCAATGTCAAGATTGGAATCGATAGATACAGCACCTCTGTCAACCTGAATAACTGAGGCATCCATAGACTTGTGTCTCCATCGGTTGATGATGTATTGATCTGGAATTGTTTTTACATTAAAGTGATCTAACACTTTTAGAGAATGTGAACATAACATTCCAACACTCTGGAAAAGCAAACAACTGCATGTTATGGTTTTCGTCGATGCATCAAATGTAATGGTACGCTGTTTTGATAATCCATCATGCTGTCCAACAATGCACTCAACTAGAGAATTAGGTGTGACACTTGTTCTCTGTATGAGTAGCCCCAAGAATTTATCGAACTGGGCATGAAACTCATTGAACAATGGGGGAGTGTATACCTTCGCTACGCAATTTAGCATTGGTGAGTTTCTCAACGCCATTATTGGTAATTTTTGTTTACTTTCGTATTCTGAGATCACCTCTTTGTATCGCTTCGAGGCAACAACACGACCAAAATGTGTGAAGAATTATAGAATATCATGATCTAACTTCATATGGTCCTTTAAATCTGCATTAAAGCTTTCACTCAATTGTATACTACGCATCCCAGCCGTCCAGGTACCCATCAAGTAGCATCATGCCCACTTCACTCTAGCTGCAAATATGCTTTTGATCCATTCATTTGTCTCCAGCTCATGGACTAGCACGAGTTCCTATCAAAAGTCTCAAGAAACTCCTTCTCGTCTTCAATATGGAACATACAATTTCGAAACATGTCCGAGAGTGACAATCCCTTCCTACAAAGATATCCCAAGTGTTTTATAAAATTTCTCCAAATATGAAAAGTACATAAACCATGAAAGGTCTGTAGGAGAACTGTAGAAATTACTGCAGCCATTGCTGCATCTTGGTCAGTGAAGATTGTTCCAGGATGCTTGCCTCCCATAGCTTCGATGAACGTCATGATTAGCCAATTAAAAGAATCAATTGTTTCATCATAAAGCAAAGCAGCCCCAAAAACTACTAATTGCCTATATTGGTTGAATCCAACAAATACTCCAAGAGGCCGGCACTTTTTGTTTGTCTTGTATGTGGTGTCAAATGTGACAACATCCCCAAAGTAGGAGTATTCCATGATTATGCGTGCATTAGCCCAGAAAATATTTGTGATTAGCTCATCACAATCAAGTTGTACTGCATGGAAGAAAGAAAGATTCATAGAAGCTTGCTCTTCAAAATATCTCATTATTGCAGCGGCCTCACCATACTGTAAGTTTCTTTGTCTTCTACTGCGAAGGTATCGCTTCAAGTCTTCTTTGGTGCACCCTAAATTTTCTTTGCCACCTACTTGTGCTGACATTAGCTCATGAGATTGCTTTAAAGATAATCCTGCAGCTTTGGCTAAGGAAGCGTCGTTGCCTTGCGCATTGCTCACATTCCTCTATGACGGCATGAGATAAACACAAGCAACAGTATGAAGGTCATGGTTGTGGTTTGATTCAAACTCGGTCACCTTGTATTTTTTTTTTTTTCCCTATCTAGAACAATGACCATCCGAGCAGCACAACCAGTCTTCGTTTCTGCACGAGGACGCTTAATTTCTCTATCACGTTTGTCGATCCTTCGAAACCCTACTTTGCAGCATGTAAACCTCCTAGATGTCAACACACCAAAGGCATTCTTGTTTCCATACTCTCTACGTATACCGAAGCCCATAGTTGCACCATAACAATTGTAAAAGTTGTACGCTTCTTCTTCAGAATCAAGTAACTGTCCAACAGTAGGTAAAAAATAAACATCCGCACTTGTACGGTTCTCCATTAAAAGGAACCTATGCATATCATTAAAAAAAAAAGGGAACAAAGAAATATATTAAAATATTTGAGTACGCTTACAAGTAAAATTAGTAGGATGTTCAGGTGGAACATGTAAATGTATAGGCAAGCGAATATATTGCAGGAAAAATTCTTAATTTAACCACGACATAGTCAGAGAGAATGTTATAAATAAGTAAACGTGTGGTCATATGCTGTGCTATGCTCTGCTATGTTCTGTATACAATCAATGCTGCCAAAAAAACATGTATTAACAAGTGAAGTAATCACATGAACATGGATGTGTCCATTACTAACTCATTCTCACAAAGACATGAACACAAATATTAACCTAAAAACCCAGATTACATTGAATGTAATTTTTCAAATGCACATACTTAGCTGTCGGAAGACAACTTGGGTGACTGAAGGAGAAAAATCCCCTTTAGCATTACATGCCCATTGCCTCGTTTGTGTATCAGGAGCTCTTCAATTTCGTCGGATTACACTAACCCTATCGACACCATTCGAATTAATCTCAGTATTTAAAGGAATGAGAGAAGAAAGTGAATGGAAATATTAACATTTGATGAAAGCTTTTGTTTATGTTTACAGAGCAGGTGATTTAAGCAGGATTTTTCATTTTTTGATGAATAGTTCAAAGTACATCTACAGTAAACTTGCAAAGGCTTGTGGAAGCTAGCTAACAATGCAAGCCGTGATTTTCGTTCGGCTGAGGGCAAAACGACGTCGTTTTGCCCTTTTTTGGGACCAGCGACGTGGATGTTTCCTAACCGGACGATTGTTGGGTTCCTGAATCGCGGCCGCAAAAGAGCTGCGCAATTCCCGTACAGGAATTGCGCGGCCCCGAATACGTACTAATAGGCTTTGAAAGGGAGAATAAAAATTAAAATGATTGACAATAAAAATAAAATGGATAAGAAAATGATACTCTTGAATTTGGAGGAAATGACGATTATTCAATATCGAATCTTTTGTTCATTTATTTTAAAAGTTATAATACTCGATGATGACACATTAAAAATCAGTTTGATATTGGGTGAAACCTGTCTCGTGACCCTAACTGGTAAAAAATCACGATGATGTAAACCAATTTAAGTAAACCCTAACTAATTGGCTCAATCAAGAAGACTAATAGACAAACTCGTGACCTTTCAATCGCTACGCTCTTTATCCAACTTACTCGACTATCCATTATATATCATTCTTATTCTTTACTTTAAAAATCTCAAACCGAACGAGTACTTACTCTTCTTTAACTTTATTTCCGATTTTGGTCTTTCCGATTATCTTTATTATCTACACTGACTTATCTTCTTAATATAATATTATTTTGTTTCATTGATACTGTTGTATTACTTAGATATATTCATAAATTACAATCTATCAACCATTACAATAAAAATTAAAATTTATTACTCCTTCCATCCCTATTTATCTGTCACAAATAAAAAATTTTAGTATCTTTTTTTATCTATCACATTGAAAAAATTTAAATGTCATTAACATTAATTTTACTACTATACTCTTGTATTAAATAACTTTAAAAAATGAGGATATAATAACTTTAGAGAGAGAGTTGAACAAACAAAACAAGAAAATAATTGTAAAAAATATTAAATTCAAGAATACTTTTGAAATTTATAAACAAAATTGTAAGAATTTAAGAGACTAACTAATTTTTCTTAAACGATATAAAGTAGTTAATTATAATAGATAAATAAAGACGAATGGAATAATTAAATTATACAACTTATATTAATACACATCACACCATAAATCAATTTGTAGATCAATTTATATTGCATTGATACTCATAAAAATTATCTAAATACATCTTATACTCTTAAAATGCCACCACGCAAGTCAATTTGGGTATAACAAATATTTTTACGTTGAATTCCTAGTGTTTTTTTGACCGAATTCTAATAAGGCCAGGGGCGCAAATTTGACATCCACCCACAAGGCCAACATATCAATCTTCATTTTAAACCAATAAAATGCACAAAGCTCTGCCTGAAGGTGTTCACGGCGATAGATGCAACCAATTAAGCACCCAAAGTTAGCAAATTTGCCTCTTGTCAAGTTGAATTTCCAACTTAAATCATTATGATCACGAGCCTTTAAAAGTCGGGGAGCAGAAGCAATTGATTCCCAAATCAATGAGACATCTAAGCTTCTAGTACATTGCACAAGCTAATCCACATTCCTGATTCCATCACCAATTGCAAAACGCGCACGTAATAAACACAGAACTATTAACAGTTGCAATTCACTTTCACAAAATCCATTTTTTCCCATATCAACTTGCAGGGAGTTGCATTCTGCATGTAAAATCATAATTGGTTACCGATCTATCATAGATCAAGAACCCAATCACAAAACCATCGAAGGAGCAAGCATGTAAAGGCTATATATACAATCAAAAAGGTAAGAGAATGCATATATCCTGATTTCACTAAAACAGATTTCCAAAATTCACATTTTGTATCCGCTGTAAGATAAAATCAAGTTTCTTGGAGACCATTAGATGACGGGGGCAGAGCCTGACACACCAGATGATGAAGCACCGGCTTCAATATTAAGATTCTTCAGTTTCTGAGATGCAAGCTCAACGCCGGCCCCAGATTCGGGAACATCACCAATGTCTAAAGTTTCTGGAAGCTTTTCAGAAGAATCAACAGAACAATCCTGCAATAAATAAGGACACATGAATCTGATGTAGAATACAGAGACGTAGGTAATTATATCAGCCTTAGCATTTGCTATCATCTCTAAGTGCATATTCAGTGGTTTATTAGAAGCTTTGGTGATATTGCCATTGTTATGTCAATGATTACCAGCTGCTCCGGTGAGGCAAAAATACTTAGAAATTAAAATTTGGATCAGAGAAGCAATCAGAATGCATATGCCAATTGATGGATGTATAAGATGAGGAAGGGAAACTGGTCCAAGCTTATTTTATCCAGTATGCTTTATTCATTCTAAGCTTCCTCATATGACAAAACCAATGTTGTAAACTATGCTTACGTAGAACTCCCTCTAACCCATGGCTTAATTAATTATCATGATGAAACACAAAGTACTAAATACTCAATATGAAGGTATTCAAGATAACTGCATACTACTTAAGGTAAAATCAGAAGCTTCATCATTTCACTAAATGTGTTGTTCTAATGCTCAGGAAAAAGAATATAGCACAATCACATGTAAAACCTTAATTCAGGAGGAACTGCCAACCCCCACCCTGCACCCCACACCAAAAAAGAAAAAAGAAAAACGAAAAAAAAAACACACGACACAACACAACAACCGCCACCACCACAAATATAAGTTAAGGAACCCAAGGAAGCACGAACTTCCATTGGCAACCATCGATTGAGATAACATTACTGATATAACAATTTTCATAGACTCACTTCTAGATGGTTCAGCATGTCAACTGTAGCATCAAGGTCACCTTTGTTTGCAAAATACACATCAGAAAGAGACTCATCTGAAATGCCAGGAAACAACATCTGAAGATATGCCAAATCCATGTCAAATTCCTCGTCCAAAATTGCCTTATCTGATTCAGATGGATTAAATGATGAAGAACTCTGAAATCCTTGATCAGCATGGCCTTTCAGTTTGGAGTTTTCAGCAGAATAAAAGTTATCAGCACCACGGGCATAGCTTTGCGGAGTTTGGGCTGTTGGATCCCAATTGCGAGATCCCACTGAAATAGCTTCATTGGCACCCCCAGCATCCTTTCCTGAAGATTTAAAGCCTTTGCTTCCATCAGGTGGCCCCCTTTTAGAGAGCGGTATGTATGATTCTGCATATGGATTCAAAGTAGAAGTTCCTGCCTTCATTTTGGTGGAGCATAAAGAGAGCACTGTCAGGAAAACAATGACAAAAACTGTTCAGCCACATGCCTAAAATCAAAATAAAAATTATAGAACAAATCATCTTCAACACAAAGGTAGAGGTACCTGATCACCTCTGCCTAATAACAAAGCCATACGGATCAGCCATTTGGCCCGGTCAAAGAACTAGCATCACTTTAGTTATAATCAAGGGCACAAAAACTTTTAATTGAAGTTCAAATTAACCATTCTTAAGTCCCCAAAACAGAACTATGAATTACCTAACATAGTTCTTAATCTTGCAGTCAAAATCAATTTTTTCGGGTGGGGGGGAGTCTATTTTAGATATTCTATTTTGCTGCCTGATTTCATGGGACTTGTCAAGTTAACATTTTACATAGATGCTATTCCAGTTTTCAGGTCATTAGTGACCTTTTTGAGTTGAGTCGAACAAAGCATTCAACGTCATGCAATTTTTATATGCATAATTAAGTTGAGATCATCCAGCAAGAAGTGGGAAACACTTAGGCCACATGGACAACCAAATGAATAATTGAGCTGAGACAAGCTAGAGCCTAGTCTAAGCAATATGCAAAACTAGATCAGCTCCTACCCTGGACCCATAACCTGATAAAAGAACTACTTAGAAAATCTAATTTCTCAAACCTGTGAATAAGTTAAGGTCATATCTTCTTTTGTTTTGGTAATTTTCCTCTTTTTTTTTTTTCCCCGGTGGTCGAGAGTAGTAGCTCAAGCAAACTAACTGCTCAAAAAGTCTCTCTCTAGGTGATCTTGTCAAAAGAAGCAAAAGTAAGCAATAAATGTGCAAACTCCTAGCTTTTAATGAATTTTCAAAAACATTGAAGTCAAAACAGGAAACACCAAATACATAAAATCAAACAATGGTCTTCTACATTCTCTTTGCCACCTCGTACAAAATCCTAATTCATTCAACAAAATTTAGAAACATCTCTCGCCAGAATCATCAGTTATTAGGCAATACATTCATCAAGCATACAGGAGCGCTCAAAAAGGACCGAAACGCTTAATTGATCACGTATGCATTCTGTATCCATTTTCAACATAATAGGCAAACTGGGCTTTGGTAAAAAAAATGGAGAAAACTTTCCATCCAACATGAAACTAATATCACCTGAAACCAAAAAACACAAAGAAAAGGAAAGCAAAACGCAGGCACGGAGGATCAAATCTAAATTTATACTCGGATCCTTGATTTTTAAATAACAAAAAATCAATAAGAAGATAACAATTCAGCCCCCCCACCCCTACGCGGGTTTCGCGAGTTCGCAAATACTTCATACATCTCCATTTACACATGATCGAACGATAACATAAAAGAAAACCGTAAAAATGAATTGAAAACTTACGTGTAGGTGTAATCGATCGAGAGAGATAGAGAGAAAGATAGCGCGAAATGAAAACCCTAATTTGGCAATCGCTTGGGAGAGATTGGACGGAATCTTCACCTTCGCTCCGTCTTCTCTGATCTTTACCCTATGCGCGATGATGGAATTGAAGAGAGGACGACGAGGAAAATTCGGAGGGAGGAAATGAGAATGGTTCTGCCATAAAATAAAAAGGCAGGGAAAAGAGTAGAGAGTGGTGGGAAGCTATTCTTGTCTACGTCAGGTTTAGTTTGTTCATGCCTTTTCTGTAACGCCACGTCATCATCTAAAGGCCGATATATGTATCCCCATTTTCTTATTGGTTGGTTCACTGTAGACCGTCATACACTGAAAGTTTCAGCCTGAGGCGGTTACTCTCTTGTTTCATTTCTATTTCCAGGGATATCCTGTCCAATTGCTGTGTGCGGCCCATCTAGGTGCCTGCCTGTTACTAGAATGTAGAAGGAAAAAAAAAAAACAAAAAATCAAATAGTCCTAAATTATCAAACTGAAATTACGGTTTTTTGTCTGAATTGCTTCAATTAGAAATATTTTGAAATCCAAATCAAATAAATCAAAACCGAATATATTATATTTTTGTAAAAAATATTTTATATATTTATTATATTATAATTAATTAAAATCTCTTTTTTGTAATTTTTAGTTGTATTAAGAACGCGTTTGTATTTTTTTTTAAAGAATACTACTTTAATATTATTATACCAATATAATATAATATAAATTTTATTTATAAGATATTGACATTGCTATTATTCATTTTAATAAAATTCAAAATTATCCTTGTATTTTAAAAATAATAAATATAATTTCAATTAAAAATTGTTCTACTTAGTATCCAAACTTCCAAACTGTTGTTTTCTTTTAATTTTATCTTTTATAACTGCTTTTATTTTTGTCCTGTTTATTATTATGTTGAAAATTCTCGGATTTACTAAATATTTTTTGACATATTTTTTTTTGGTATTATTTTTAAAAGACTTTTGTTTGTTTAAATAATATAGTTGTCTTTTGCTTTGTACTTATCTTAGTTTTTAAATACAAGATAAATGCATTGTATATATTTTGATATAGAAAACTGTCCAAGCCATACCAAATTAAACTAATAAAAATTGAATCTAATAGTTTGAAATTTTAAATAATTTGATTTAATTTAAAAAATTTACAACCAAAATAGGAGTGATCTTGGTCGGTGCCTATGGTGATTGTACCTGGTGTGTTTGCTTCTTTAAATTCACGCCAAATTGTTAAGCTGCAATGCACATACTTAAAAATTATGGTCTATAAAGATGAAGTCCACACAGATTTTTCTTCTTTTATAACATAAAACTAATGGTGACTGCTGAAACAATATATTTATATATATATATATATATATATATATATATATATATATATATATATTCTTGAAAAGTTCAATATTTTAGAATTTATAGTATACCAATACTAAATCTGGTTAAAAATTTTACATTTATAACATTGAATATGTGTACATAGTGGAAATTAGCAATAACAATAAATAAACTAAAAGAAAAGACTGGCTATGTAGAAAGGGGAATACTTGAGCACCGCATAAGAACAGAGTAGGAAACTTGATGTTGGGAGTGAGTTATAGGAAGAATATAGTAAAATGTAAGATTATAATTTTTTTTTTTTTTTAAATGGGGAGGGTGAACGGCATCTTCCTATCTCCTTTGGCTTCATATATGGAATCACATGTCTAAAAAAATTATATCTTTTTAGTATGAACAATATATAATATATGTGTTTCAAATTTTTTAAATAAAAATTTATACAAATCAGATTTATATATGATGAAATCAAACTTCATCTCGCTGCTTTTAATCTTGTTACAGAAGAACAAAATTTGCAAAGCACTTGCAAATTTTTTATGCTATCAGTTTCTCTTTGTTTGAAAAAAAATAAAATAAAATTGAAGTGAATAAAGAACAAAATAAATCAAGTTTTTAGTTAGGGCTGAAATTAGGAAATTAGAGGTGGAAGTCAAATTATATAAAATGATATATTAAAGAATTATATTATAATTTTTTAAAAAAAATAAGAAACAAAAGGTAAAATTTAGTGGGGATTTTCTAAAATATTGGCTTTACTAAAATAAAATTATAATTTTGAAAAATTTTGAAGGAATTATCCCTTATCTCGATCTCTACTTTAAACTTTTTAAAAGAAAAAAAAAGTAATAAAAAGTTAAGTCGAATAATCGACGAATTAAGAAAAAAAAATTCTACAATTCAAGAGCTAATTTTAAAAAGTTACGATTAAATTTTGCACAGATAATCTGAATATTATCCTGTAGATGTAGAAAATCTAATCAATGTTAGATATTTTCGGTACTACTATGACATTGGAAAGGTAAAAATAATGGGCCTTTTTGGACTAGAATTTCAATGTTCAAAACCTAAATTGGTGACGTGTCAATACCAAAGTGTTTGACTCCAATATATGTGCCTTTGTTTCGTGGTGTATTGTATATGAACTATTGAAAAGATACGAATCATGCTCTCTATCTTTGAATTGTAGTTCGGAATTGTAAGATTTGTTATTATTATTATTATTATTATTATTATTATTATTATTATTATTATTATTATTATTATTATTATGCTTTCCTAATTTTAGAATCTTTATTTCATTCATCCTCCTTCCTTTTAATTTTTAAATATAAACAATCTTCTTGAATAAGTATCAATTTAATCCAAAAATACTTTCAATTAAATAAAACACGAAAAGTATATGAAATTGTGCATGAATTTATTATTAGCAAATAATTACTTCTACAAGAATTGAAATTAATGTCTTTATTATATCGAAAGATTTATTTTTCTCAATTTCTTCTTCATGTTTTGAGAAACTCCTGAAAGTATATGACAATAATAATATAAGGTTTCATTTGATTTAAAAAAAAATGACTTCTTTCTTCTTACAACCATTTGTTTTATCATAATGATACATTAAAACATTAATAAAACATCCATTAAGGATTTTATCATATGAAAAAATGAAATCAGACTATTAGGAATACAAATCAAAAGAATATATATATATATATATATATATATATATATATATATATGTGTGTGTGTGTGTGTGTGTGTGTGTGTGTGTGTGTGTGTGTGATTAGTAAGGATTAGATTTCTATTAACTTTTGTTATTAGAGTGCAGACAAAAAGATCATTAGTGAAGCTGATTAACTGTAAGAATAGAGAATGATACTTTTGTATAATTAATAAATATTAATTGATAAAAGTATAAATATAATTTTTTTTATTTAAATAAAATATCTCGAAAAGAAAATGATTGTCATATTATTTGATAATATGCACCCCAAAAAAAAAAATCCACCGTGTAATATTGGCATCTTTTCAATCCCCATTTTTGTTCAGTAATACCACGGATGAAGGACAAAGTTGGCCGGCGTCTATTACAGCTGCCCATTACTCTATTATTTAGTGGCAATAATATTGAATAAGATACGATAATACGGTATGAAAACGATATAATTATAGTATGTTAAGGTTGAAAATTTATAAGTTCGGATCGAAACAGGTCGATCCGTTTAATTTTAAACGTATTCAGATTATAAACGGGTTTAACCTGTTTCAATTCACGAACCTGTTTAATTTTTTTTAATACTTATATTTAATATTTTTTGTAATACCCTACAAATTTTACCGTAGAAAATTAAATAATTTAATTTTTACATAAATTAATTGAATTAAATTTTATTATATGAATTAATTGAATTGTTTGTGTGTCTATTTTGTTTATTTATATGAGACTTCTTAAAAAAAATAAATGATGTCAATGTGACTATTTGTTTGATATATAGTAAATGAATCATTCTTAATTAATTATTATTTAGTATCTATAATAATAGTATTATTACAATAACTTTTAATTAGAGAAAATAATTTCTTGAACAATTCAATTTTATTACAAAACTACATTTGTTTAGATTTTTAAGATTAAATCTTATGAATTTATTAAGATTTCTAGATATTTAACGAGATGATTTGTTATTTTATTAGTTATTTATGATTTTATATGCTGTCGTATTAATTTTTTAAATTTTATATAGTTTGATTTGATTTTTTTTAAAATTTTTTGTGTAATGGTGCACAGATTGAAGGGTTTAGTAGGTATTCGAATTGACGGATTTAGTAATTATTTATTTAATTTTTGTATCTAATCGTATCATATCGTGTCAAGTCATTTTATAACACGAGTACGATACGAAAATAAATAAATTAACACTATACAATATGTTTATTAATCAAATCATATTTAAATTAACCTATCGAATGTAATTTTTTCAAATTACATAATTCACCGATCTGAACGTAACATGATTGCCATCCTTACTATTACTCCTCGTGTTTGACGTACGTTTGGGTGCATGACGGACCATAACATTGTAGAAAGTCAAAATGACGATTGTTATTTCCTGCAAAGATGTACAGTAACAATATAATTTTTGGTAACTTTGGTTCCTTTCGAAAGTTGTAACATGGGAATGAGCCTATGATATATCTTGTTCCTACCATTCCAAATTATCTATCTCATTTTTAATTTAATTTTTTTACAAAAATTAAAATTTAATATTCTAAATTTATCTCGATTTAATAATATTCTATTTTTCAAACATATTAAATATTTTTTTTCCAACAAACTAATCTCTATTAAGTAATAGAATAGAGAAGCAATTCAAAATATATTAAAATTTTAAAATTTAAATATTTCTTTAAAAAAAGAAAATAAAATAAATTTTAAAGGTAAAAAATATTTAATTAATTAAAAAAATTTTACTTATTTTAATACATACGAAATTGATTAAATGAGAAGAAAAAAAATAATAGAAAAGAAAATTATTCGTATTAACTTGTTCTAGCATGCACCGAAGAGTCCTCTTTCGCCACAATTCTATATCGAAAAGATGAAAACCATAACATTTTCAAATCTGAGATTGAGCTTTAAACATATATTGAGTTGAGTACTTTTGATTCATTTCAAATATCCTGAATTACAAATCAAGCACTTCTATTAAGCTGACACCCATCGATTCCTATATATCTCCTACACTAGAATCCTAAGTACTCTTAACCGTTGAGCTAAGACCAAATCAATTCCTCTTCTCCTAAACTGGGAACCAAAAATGGTATAATAACCTTGGGATACTAGAGGCACCACCACTCCAATAAAAAAAACCTAAAGAAAACTTGCACCCTTTACAGGTCCTTTTTTCCCTAAGAAATTTCCTACATTAGAGCAGCTGGATTTTGAATGCTTCAGACAGTAATATCATAGGATACCTTTCATCCAAAAAGACTTTTTCGATGCAAATTTCTGCAGTCACATCATCATATATATAGATATATATATATACATCCTATGATAGAGTTCTTACAATATTAAAGCTGCTCCAGAACCAGCCATAAATTGGTGCAGAACTTTGTATGTATTATTTCGGGGCAAGGATCTCCCGATATACTGATAACTAAAGCTAGAGTTTAGCTGAGAGCAGTCACAAAGGGAAAATGAAAAATCTAAAATGTTACTTTTTTTTTTTGAGAAAAACTTTTGTACAATGATCAACACCAAAATTTCACACACCCCAACATCTGAATTGGCACCAACCTGTTCTATTGGACCTGCTTCTCAGAAAACTAGCCAGGTGAAAAGGCTAGAAAATTATGTACAAAAATGCCTTCAAACAACAGTAAGGTATTCTGGGTAACCTAGCGCCGTGACAGAGCAACAGTTCCACTCTCCACAGAATTAAAATCATCCCTTCAATTCGGCCACAGGTGTGTTGTCCACTTTGTTCAACAAAAAGTATCCACAGGTCCTGCACATAAGCTCAGGGATCGACCTCAAATATTTGAAAGACAAGTTAAAAGAGTATCAGTGCATAACTAAAACCTCCTTTATCTAGCTGAAAGAACTAAGCTATTCCATCCTTAGTCATTAACAAAATCACAAGGTCTTTCTAACTGTCACCATTTGAGCTGCCAGAAGCAGCTTTAATTGCCTCAGCAGTCATGAGGGCTACCACAGCTTTGTGGATTGCTAAATCTGCCCTGTAGAGCAATCTTTGGGCCTTTTCTCTCTTCAATTTAGCCATGATTCGTGCATGCTGAGCCGCACTTGATGCATCCCGCAACCTGAATTCATGAAAATCTGATCCATCCAACTGCTCAATTCCATGCCTCTGGGGTCCTTCATAATGATGATTCTTTGGACTCGGCCAATCAGATAATTCCATATTCCACCTATGTACACCATTCCTCATTCCTGTTGTTCTCTGATTGTGTGAAGCCACCAACTGTGAATTATTTGGGGAAGGCAATGCCCCATTCTTCTTTAGTTTGTTCCTCTGAAATTTTGGGTAATGATTCCACTCAGACACATCACCATTCATTGAAAAATTGTAGATCCCACCAGCATCACGTGGAGAGAATGCCCTTGTTGATTGATGAAGTGATGGAGAAACATCTGAAAATTCATGGCTTTTACCTGAAAACACAATTTTCTCGTTAGGGAACCCGTCCTTGCATAAAGAAATTGAAGGACCAACCAAAGCTGATTTGAAATTCAAAGCTTTTAAAAGAAAAAAAAAATGTTCACAGCAAAAGCATTTTTTCCTGGGATAAAAGGAAATGGAAACAGAATGTACCAAAATTATGAAGACGATCATTATCCCCAGAGATGGCCTGGTGGTGTCCAGAAACTGAAAACCTTTTCTGGGATCGCTGTTTAGAACCCTTGTTAGGAACTTCCAGACCTCGTGGCTTTAGACAGAAAGCAAACATTGGTGGCTTCTCAATTGGCACTGACTTGTCCTTGCATCCGCTAGAAGAGCCAGTATTGGACCTAGCAACAGCTTCCTCCCACTCTTTCACTTGCTGCTGATATCTTTCCCACAAAGGAGGCTGATGAAACACAGGAAATTGAATCTCATTTAGAACCCCCATCTCACTCCATCATAAACATTAGATGAACAATATACTTCGCAATTAATGTCACCACAAATAAACAGCCAAATCAAAGCAACAATACTTGAGATATGCAGGCCAACATTATCCTTATACTTCTTTGCCATCATCTTAATGGTTGTAAAGAAAGAAACTCCCCATGTCAACAACATTGAACATAACACAAATTATTAGCTATTTGGAACAAATAAAGCTAGAGATAACCAAATATTTCTCTTTAGATCCTCCCCCAGTGATGAATGGAAAAACAACGATTTCCAGAAAAGTAGTTATGCTTCTGGCTTATATTGTGCAAAACCACAATCAGCCAACAAGACAAGCAAAAAGAAAAGAGAATACAAGACTTTAAGGTAAGAAAAAAATATTGGATACACACTCCCTACCCACCACATAAAACAGCAATGAAACAATAACAATTAAAGAAAAAAGATTAATTAAACAATAGGCAATCGAGAACATTCTAATAACAAGCAACGAAGGAAGTAATACAGTCTACGACCAACATCCAACAATAACACTAAGATCGTAACATGAAAAGCAAGGCTCTCAAATTCACAATCTTATAGACCTTTTGGGCATAATAAAAACTTAAGCAAACAAAAACTAGCAACCAACCTCTCTTGCCCTAGTACAATATAGAAATCAGCATTTTGGGACACCAAGTGGACAGTACTAAATCTTCAACAAAAAAAAAAAAAAAAAACAAACCAATTCAAATACCAACGAAAAAGTTCACTAAAATGCTAAAAGAAATGCAAAAGTAGTTATTTGAAGAAACTATGGCAGCACCAAACAATTACATAGAAATAGGGCACGGAACCTAAATAAATTTTATTTAGAAACAAAGTAATAATCAATGGTCTCATGTTGTTTCTGCTTTGCTCACATGCCAAAGTTCTAAACAACAAAAGAACAATTTATCCAGAAAACCAAATCAATATCATGTCATTCCCATAGTTTCTGTAACTGTCATGTACTAGGACTCTTTATCCTGTTTCCTTAAAACACACTTGATAACAGCAAACATAAAATCCTGTCACATTGGCAATAAGGTTGATTGTTGGGTTGTGGTTTTGGTGGGGGGAGGCAACTTATGAATTGTGGCTTCCTTTATCATGTTATTCACTCAACAATCACTAAAACTTTAGAGGAAGTCAACATAAGCAATATATCTAACTAACAAATCCACATTAATATCAGATACCTATACTTAGAAGCAGAACAATTAATACAAGTAATATAGCATCAACACATGAAGAATCCAAATACACTATTTATCTGAAGCAATAAAGTGTGTGTGTGTGTGTGTTTGTGTTTTTTTTTTGGGTTGGTTGTTGCGGGTGGAAGAAAGAAGGGGGGGGGGGGGGGAAGAAAAATGTTGAACACAACATTTAGCATGATTAATAGCCCACATTATGCCCAAGATTCACAAATCCAAGACAAATCTCCCAGAATGGTTAACAATTGTACTCAATGTTTGAGTGCTTCGTGTCTCTATCCTAAATATCCTCTGCAAATTTCTGTGCAAGTTCTTGATGTGGGACAAGTACATTTTCTGATGTTTTGGCAGTTCAATAAATTAGAAATCTGTTTTAAGGGCAAATATGCTGCTCAAACAAAAACACAAACAAGCAAAGTACAAGGGGTCCCAAGCCATTCCGTCATAGAAGGTCAAGAGGAAAAAGGGAAAGGGAAGGATGAGCATACTAAATATGATGGAAAGGAAAGGTGGGTGAAAAGGATCACAACTAAAGAAACTTTGGCTGTAAACTAAAGGAAAGCATTTCCACAATGCAACTAAAATTTAACACAATTCGACCAAAATCAGAGAGAAAAATAGATACAGGTAGTGATAACAAGCATACAACTGCCACCAAAAAAAACACACCGCCAACAACAGATAAGGTGGAATCACATGCCTGGAACAATTGAAAGAAAAATGAAGTCAGGATACCTGGAAATGGCGTATTAAAGGCATGCCGTTTCTCTGCGTCTTCTGCTGCCAATGTTCATATACGGCTTTTACTAATTCAATCGAATCAATTCCAACCATGAGCTCTTCTAATTCATCCACTGTGAAGTGATCACGCTGTTGGGAATATGCAACCTTCTCGAGCATATCCATCGTTTTCTCAAACAATTCATCAGATACCTCTTCACATTTATTCCCATCACCACTGGAAAATTTTCCATATTGCAAAATCCACTGTTCATCATCACTGTCCATGTCATACAAGATGTGTGAAGGATCTAGAGCCATTTCAACATCAATTTCAACTTGCCTCAAGTACTTCTGAGAATTGCGAACAAAAGGGACATCAGTTGCATAATCATCACTTTCCTCTACCAATCGGACTCCAGGTATGGGAATGTTTTTCACTGAAGCAGCACGAATGTTTCGATTATAGCACTCTTCATACATCTCCTTGAAAAGAATCCACTGACTCCTATCGGGAAACTCCAAAACCCACTCCTTCCCTCCTTTCCACATCATGGCATGAGTATAGCGGTTTGTTGACCCAGGCTGTAAAATATGATTAACTTTGTGAGAATATTTTGTAACCCCAGAAACTTTAACTGCTAGTCTCCACTCATTATGATCTGTGATTTCCAAGACAACAAGCGCCCCACTTTCTCTCCATCCTTTATCCCGAAGAGTGACTAGCACATTTGCATCACAAGAAAGCATCTCAAGATTTTTCTGAGATACCTTCAGACCATCGGATAACCTCTTCTCATTAGATCTCCTAATTCGTTTATGAGGAAGAGATCTCTGACTTAGGCTTTTCTGCTTCGAACTAAAATCATAACCTCCCTGAGGCAAAGTGTAGCGAACCTGTGTTCGTGGCTTCTTCGGCCCATTGCCAAAACCACTGTGCATAAAATTTGACTTCCCATCAGGCCATACAGGTGAGAAATCCCCAAGTGGAGAAGAACTTGAGCCATTCCTTTCATGATCCCATGAACTTCTAAGACCAGTTGGGTAGGGGCTCTGAGCAGCACCATCACTCACATTCCCAGCCAAATCAGAAGCCTGACTGAACATATTAACTCCCCCATCGAAAGGCTTATCATTTTGATCAAAAGGAGGAAGTTCAACTCTCAAGCTACCCAAATCAGAATAGCTCTGCACATTAGTCAAGCTAGGAGATGCAATAGTCTTGGAAACAGAAGGAGCTGCAAATGCAACAGGCTGCTCTGACTCATGATCGTCTGACTTACATTTGGGTAGCTGGCCACTTGCATCGATCTCATTTTTTTCAAACTCCTGAGAGTGAGAAGTTAGAATGATGGTTAGTTTTCCATTCTCAGGATCTTGAGTTCTTTGCTTTCCATCATCGATACAACCAACTGAAGCATTCATACACGAATCTGGTTCAGCAGTAGACAACAGTTCAGAAGTTGTTGATTCTGAAGTGATTCGCATATAACTCTCAGGTTTGGTATCTTGAACACTTCCCAAGCATGAATTGACTTCAGGGAACTCTACAGCAACCGACTGACTTGCAACTTCAGAATCTTCAGACGTACCAAGTGAATCACTATCCTGGAGGCTTATGGACGCAAAATTATGTTCCATGAGTAGTTTGAGATGCAGACTAAGAAAGAAAGTTGGTGCAGCAGTAAATGAAAGAGCAAACATAGGAAGCTTTCCAAGCTTCAGGGTAGAATTGCAAGGAGACAGACTTATCCTTGTCCTGGCATATTCTCTCGAAACACCTATGGGCAGGATACCTCCCAGAGACCTCTTCTGCAAATACAGACAACAAGAAAGAAGCATACTTAATTATCACATGTCATTTGAATAGACAGATATAGAATTCAGCCTAACCTTAGAGCAAGCATTAATCCTACTTATCCTTAATCTGTCCATAAGAAAAGGTTCATCCAAGTTCAAGTGACTGCTCCCCCAACAGAAAACAACTCATTTATTTAAAAAAAAAAAAAATCCTTCCTTCTAGGAAGATATTGACGGAGATTTATTGATCTCTAATGTCCTTACAGCATAAAATCAATATTCATAAAAATCAATCACAAGTTCAAGGCCATGATAAATAGCACATAACAATTTTTTTAATTGAGGAGTTGCAACATAAAATTCATTAGCAGGAAAGAAGTTGGGCTATACAGAATACCTTAAACTGGTAAGCGCCTGATGCACAAGATGTAAACAACTGATTGCTTCCTCCTTCGAGTGACCTGAGATTATCATACGTGCAATCTGAGAGAGATAGTTGCTTAGTGAGAAAGCAATGCCGCTGCAGTTGAGAATCCAAGTATAGCCACTTCGAGTGTTTCAGTTTTGAGAAACTGTAAAAAGTAAACTCTTGTTGCCTTCTGAGATCTTTAATACTGGACAGCCTAAAGCGAATGGAGGTCATCGGCAATTGCATGTCAAAAAACTTCCATTCACCTGAAGCTTGATTAAACACTGACAGGATGATGGCAAATAAGGCTACAGCCCGCTTCAGACTAACTTCAAATAAGAGAAACCTCAATCCAACTGTATTGTCAACAAAAAGCATCTCCAGGAAAAGCTCAGGCCAGGTTGTCATGATGGCACCATAATGAGGAAACAAAAAAATGCAAGATAACCAGAACTGATCCAATCTGAATGAGTAATCCAGAAATGGCAACAGAGGTAAAGAAATGTCAAACTTGAATTTTATAGATTCCAGCAACGGCATTCTTAATCTGAGAAGACCTTGATCATCAAAGGACCAGAAGAACTTTTCAGTACCCAAGCATCCAAGAGGGCCATTGTCCTTATTAAATGGGCTGCTTGCAGCAGCTGGGGCAGATGAAGTAAGTGTTGTCAGCAGTATAGATGTTTCCTCACTTTCACATAGAGCAGGAGATATCCCCTCCCCTTTCTTGCGGAAGCGCTTTCTAAAATAAACAATGTATGTGCCCGTTTTGGAACTACTTGGACTTCCCAACAAAGAATTCTCAACCCTTTCAGTATCAGTCGACCTTGCTGGCAATGCAACACCACAATCATATCTACTTCCATACTCCGTTAACGGACTCAAATTTGCATTTCTATCATCACTTTTGACAACAGGCGGAGACAGTTGCAAAGTCTTTTGTTTCTTTACAGAACTAGGAGAAGATTTAATTCGACGGGAAGGGCGAGCCAACCATGATATAATGGGTTCAGAGTCCAGATAGTTCCCTGCATAACTGTCATCATCATCACTCAAGTCCGTTTTTCCTTTATCTACATATTTATCATCCACGGATGATCTTCTACGCTCCCTTTTGCCAGGAACTTCACTAGGAAGAAGCAAGAGTTTGAACTTCTCATTATTAAGATTGATCCACTCTTCGTCCCTATCATCATATTTGATATGATGTAGCTTTCTTTCTGGGTCATAGTCATTCACAAGCCCATAATACCAGCTTTCATCCAATGGCCAGAAGACTTTGATCCTCTGATTCAAGAACCAATGTGCATCCAAGTTGCTGGTAAGAACTTCATAAAAATGGCGGCGTTTCCTTGAGAGACCCTTCTTTTTGAGCTGGTTTCTTGGTCTCAGTACCCTACTATCAGCATTAGGCGATGCAGATCTCAAACCACCTGAAGAATCATCTCTGCTAACAAAATCCCTATCTGAAGAAACTGGAAAGGATAATCCACTCTCTGATGGCTTCCCAGAAGTTCTGTTCTTTGAACAAAAACCAGTGCATCGTGGATCAAATCTAGATGAGAGCATCCTTGCAGCATTCTGTTCAAGGTTTTCCTCATCATCATCATCATCTTGGAAGTCATCAAAAGCACTACCTGAATTATCCACTGAAGGCTCATCAACCTTTTTCAGAGCAGATCTACTACCTGATGAAAAATCCTTCCTCTTCCTAGGATTACTTCGGTGCTTTCTGGTTGCATCACCATCATCCTCCTTAGCCTTTGAAGCTGAATTCACTCCAAGATTCTTGATTTCCTTGCATTCATCAACAGCCCTCTTGCGCTTTATCTTAGAGTCACCAGCATTGCCTGCAGAGCCAGTAACTAACTTGACTTTCTTGTCATGACTACCAGCCACGGCCATAGAGCCATGAGCCTTGCCCGCAGAACTATTTACTGACTTGCCTTTCTTGTCATGACTACCAGCCTCAGCAGCAGAGTCACCAGCATTTCCTGCAGAACTAATAACTAACTTGACCTTCTTGTCACGACTACCAGCGAAGGAAATAGAGTCACCAGCATTGCCTGCAGAACTAGCAACTCCCTTGACTTTCTTGTCACGATCTGCCACAGCAACAGAATCAGCAGCGTCACCTCCAGAACTAGTAGCTAACTTGCCTTTCTTATCACTACTACCTGCCTCAGCAGTAGAGGACCCCGATGACTCGCCTTTTATTAGTTCACTGTTTAACCTGCCAACCTGGTGAGCAGAACTACTTGAACCCCCCATCTTAGCCGACCCAACACTTTCAGCCTTCTTACGCCCCACAAAACCCCGTGGGCGCTTCGGAATGTGAAAAACATTACCATTTTTAGCCAAATTAAGAGAAATACCATTCGAGACATTTTTTTGACACGATTCGGATAAGGACTTACCCGTATCCGTCAAAATTGCCCCAGGCCCCACCCCATTAACATTCTCCTCATCCAAACCCTTCCTACTCTTTTTCCCAACTGGCATAAAGGCATCCAAAGCCGCCTCTTTTCCACCCTTACTCTTCTTCCTCTTCTTCTTCTTGTCCCCACCTTTTCCCTCATTCTCTTCAGTAAAATTCCCTTCTCTACTTGTACCTTCTCTCAAAGCCTCTGCTCTATATAGACTTTGAAGATCTAAACATTTGGTTTTCTTAGAATTCTCAGCGCCACCATCACCCAAAGAACCCTTTTCTCCGCTATTTTCCATCAACAACCCCTCAACCCAAACACCCAAATACAAAACCCCAATTTTTCATTCCTCTCATATCCAGTTATAGTTTCCCAGATCTGCAACCGTTAAACGAATCCACATTTCAACAAAAGAATCAAAATTCACCCAATTCAAAAGCGCAAAACCAAATTCAACTAATCAACCACAAAATCATAAAAATTTCAAACGACTCTTGAAACAAAACCGATCACATAACAACCAAAAAAAAAAAAAAAAAAACAACAACAACAACAACAAAATTGCATATACAACACGTGCATGTATATCACATACCTGCCTCGATGAAATCGAAACCACAGTGAGGAGACTGGAGATTCAGCATAAACAGTCCATTTCTACTATTTCATCCCCTGCGATTGAGAGGTAAGTGAAATAGAGTTTTGATTTGAAACCCTAATTGATTTGGGATTTTTGCCAAATGAATTTTTTGATTTATTTTTTGAATTTCAGCTTTTTTTTTCTTTTATTCTTAGAGAGAGATAGACAGAGATAGAGAGAGAACCACTAACCAGAGTATGAGGGTTTCTTCTAAAATAATTTTCCAAAGGCGAAGAAAAAATGAAAATAACGTGGAATTTATGACGACGTGGAGGCTTTCATCGCCGTCCGATGATGTAATCCACGGTGCCGATTGTTTCTGGGTTGTTAGAGTGTTAGCAGATTAGAATAAAGGTCGAATATATTAAAAACCTCTAGACGGCTCTGGTTCGTCCCTTCAATGCTTTTGACGGTAGATATTCGAATAAAATTTGGGAATTGCTCGATAGTTAGCAGACCAGGTAATTCAGATCTGTATTTTAGAAAAAGGTCATTTCATCTTTTTCCCTTTTAGGTTTCTGAATTTGACCTAAGAATTCAGGGAAATTCACGATATAGCCATGGAAGTTTTCGAATATATGGAAAGCAGTGAGGCGCCCTTAGGAAAAAACGCGCTCGAGTAGGTGAAGGTTTTGCACTCGCGGGAAAATTTTTGACACGAGAATGTCGGTTTGGGAGTTGCCGATGTGGTGATTGGACAGGGCGAGTGCTATATAGTTTCTGTGCTCTGGAGTGTGTTCTTTTGTTAAAAATGTAGACGTAGTCAATGAAGAGAGCGAGGAGAATTTTGGATGTTGAGGAGGAACATCCAGTAAGACTAATCCACGTGGAAATTCATTTCTTTTTTCTTCCTGCTCTTATTTTTGTTTTATTTTGCATAAGTAGCTTGTTTCCAGAAGAAAATAATGAAAAAGGGCATTGTGGCATTACCTAATAACCTACTTCAATTTTTTTTTTTTTATTCTAGGTATATCTAAAAATAAGTAAATAACTCATATATTCAAGTTAACAATTCAATTCATAAGTAAAATAAGTGATATATGAGTCAAATTTTTTGACTTATTTAAAATATGAGCTAAACTTGAGATAAAAGATATTACTTTTTTACTCTGTGAACTAGTTAATTATATATTATAACATTAAGAAAAAGTTTAAAATATATTTCTATTTTATCTCTTTTCGTTGATAAATTTTATTGATTATATGCATTATATTCTATTTTTGTAACTTAATTTTAATTGTTATAGATGGAAGAAAAAGTCATGGAGATTGCATTGTTTATACAAAAAAATCACCAAAATTGCATTGCTTACTATAAGCATTATATTTTCTGTTAATTAAATTGTCACTTATTGGTTTTGGTTTTACTTTGAATTATAATTAAAAATATTATATTCCTTAGATAAGTGTAGCATGATGTTGAGGACTTCATAATCCATGACATTAAGCTATTTTTAAGTTCGTTTTGATTATATTTATTTTTATCATTTTTTAATTGTTTTAGTTTTATTCTGTGTTTGGTACGCTAAGGAGAAGGAAGAAGGAGAATGGAGGGGAAGAAAACCTTTATTCACTAGAAGAAATGAAAATAATTTGTTTCTATTGTATTAGGTTAGAGTAAAAAAAGAAGTAAAATATCAAATACTATCTTAATTTACATTACAATCGGTTTAAATTTGGACAAGCTATTTTTCTAAAATAGAGGGAGAGTCTCCCTCTTAATTTACTTTTCCTCTATTTTTCCTTTCTAACAAAATAACCAAATTATCCATTTATCTCTAGATTTACATCCATTCCCCTTTTCCTCCACCGTTCATTCCAAAAAACGAATACTATTTGTTGGAATAAGTACAATAAAATTTGTAAGTTTATTATTCAATTTTATAGGAAATGAGTCAAGTTGAGCTATTTGTAAGTTATGTATGAGTTAAGTTCGGACCAATAAAATTAGTTTACGTCGAGTATGATTTGAGTTAAGAACTAAACTAAATTTAAATAAGTTGAGTCAGAGTTAACTTGAGGTCAACCTTGCTCAACTTATTTCCTCCTCTAATCCTAGGTTGTAGTAGGTTGATCTTTAAATTCTTAAAGTTTGAGGGATAATAAAATTTAATACACATAGAGTCAAGATGGAATTTTTTTTTTTTTTATAAGTTCAAACTTTTTTTAAATTTTTTTTATAATTTTCTCTAAAAAGTTAAATTTTTTTAAGGGGTCTTTTAAAGTTTCATATTTCATCATTTAAAAAAAATAAAAATTATAATATTATCTTCTAACATATCTTTTAATATAACTTGTCTTCTCAATCCAAGTATTTATTTCTATCCCTCAGGAAGAAGAAAAAAAAATGCTCTATGATAGCTATTTCATTGTCTATATTTATTAAAATTTACAAAATAAATCTTTTTATTCTACTAATCCTTGAATTGCTATCTTGCAATACTTGAGTAATTTAGCATTCATTTGGAGTGGATAAGCTTTAGTTGAATGTTTCTTTTATGATATAAAGTAAAAAAAAAAAAAAAGAAAAGGTAGTATTTTGTCACTTAACCCAAAAAGTATTTGGTAAATCAAAACAAACACTCTTTTGTAATATACCCTGAATAAGTTTATATGATATGTGAAATATTCTTGTAGTTGTTGTATAACTTTCTTATATTCAACTTCATCTTTAAAATATTGAATATGCCTAGAAATACTTTGTATCTTTTAAACAGGATTTTTTTTTTTTTTAAGTAACTAACATTTTTTGGTCGTTGGAGAAACAATATATGGGAAACGTTGATCCAAAATTTTAGGACAAATACACTCAATATAAACAAATAAACTTGGTGTAAAAGTAAAGTCTCAAAAATAATATCTTGAGCAAGATATTTAACGAGAATTTAAAAAGTAATTCTTTATTTATAAATTATCTTGAAATTTTGAAATACACAAAATAATAAATAATATTTCTTTTCTTATAGTACTATAATTCCTCCATAACCTAATTATTAAAAAGTGATAAGTGTTGGTGTGCGAATTAGCGTGGAAAAAGAAAAGTAGAGAAAAAAAACTAAATAATTTTAGGCTATTCATGTTTGTAACTAATCGTAAAGGTATTGCAATTTAGATTTTGAAATAAGTTGTATTGAATTGAAATTCATAAAGAATAAAAATTGAATGCTTTAGTTGATCATACAGCAGTCACCTGCGTGCACGTACTTTGACTTTTATCTTTATTTGTGTAAATGGTTGTTAAGTTTTCATTTATGAAGGAAGTGTCTCGTACAATACTACTAGTTTGGCTGGTGTGTTGCACAGTTTGCAGTTTTAAAATTTTTATTTATTTTTATTTATGAGTTTATTTTGTATATTTACTATGAAAAAATTAGTTGATTTTTTATGTATTTTTTTATTGTATAAATAGAGTTGATAAAGAATTGTTTTGATTGTATATTTTTGTGAAGGAATTTAAAATTTTTTATTTAATTTGAAGTCTCATATTATTATATTTCAATAAATTTTGTATATGAAAAATTTGTGATGAATTTTTTTTTTTAATTTGAGAAAACTTTTTTTATGAAATTTATGTTTTATTATGAATTATTTTTCCATGAAATGTGTTTAAAAAAATGATTTAGATTAATAATTACAATGTAAGTTTGGTATAAAACATAAATTTCATGACAAAGTTCAATTTTAAGAAATTGAATAGCAAAGACCTAGGTATTTATTTGATCAGGGATTATTTGGACAATAGAAGGCCATTTTATAGAGGCAAAACAAAAGGCCATGTATTTATTTCCCATTCGTTTGTTTGGCCCAGTGTTGCTTTATTGTTAGGGTTTCTTATAACTTGTGTGTTTATTTCGAAGGTTGCTTTTTGTGCCGCCGTGTTTCGTTTAAGGAAGCTGTAGGGTTCGTTAGGGTTTTCTTCTGGAGTTTGGTTGTTTGAATGCAGATGAAGTAGCGTTGGTTTCACTGATGCATTCAATAGGATGTTAAATGGAGAAAGCCTCTTCAGATGACTGTAAATTCACAAAGGAAACAGTCGATTGAAATGAAGGAGCGTTTTTACTTTTTAGCTTCTGTGTTTGTCGTTTGGTTTTTTAAGATATTTTTTTGAATGACGCCTTTATTTGGATGTTATTCTGTTTTAATTTTTGTATTGTTCGATGGATTTTCGAATTAAGTTATTTGAAGTTTTTCAAGGTTTTTTTTTTCTTTATATATATATATGGATTTGGTTTTTGTTCTTAAGGTATCCTTTGTATTATTCGTTTCGTATCTTGATATTTTCAGTCTCTTTGTCTTTCGATGGAATTATATAATAATTCTTTAGCCAAATACCAATTAGTTGGAAAGCTTGTGTTTCATCCTTTTATGTCCGAATCTATTGTGTTGAGTGGTGAAGATTTACATACTACGAAAGTCCATTATGCAATTCTAGATAAAAGAGTTGATTCTGTTCGCTTAATTTTGAATGAATCTTCAATAGATATTTCAGGGTATTTAGAGATATTGTTACCTGCATCTACTGTTAGTGGTTGTGGTATTGGTTTATATGGAAATTTGTAGGCTGAGACACATGGTTGGGTTGAGAAACATGGTTTGATGGAATTTCCTTTGAGTATCATGTTGTTAAGTGAAGATTATTTAGCTGCTGGTGATACTGAGAGAAAGATGCCATCTTTTGTTGACTTTTATGAGCCATTTGTTGTTAGGGTAGTTGAATCTGCTGTTAAGTTAGATTTACATGTGGACCTCTTTAAAAAATTTTCTAGGTTTTATAAACTTCAAGTTGGGGTGGATTGTCAGAATGTGATATCTTTGTATTATGATACAAATAAAGTTTTGTTGCATGTTCGTTTTGCTAAAAAGAAAACCATTCTTGATATGATGCGTTTATCTGGTGGCAGTGTGTTGCATAAGGATAAGGCAAAGGTGAAGAAGAGGCTGCGTTTGGAGGAAGGTGAATGTTCACATATAAATTGAAGCTATGGCAAGGCAAAGAAATGCATTTGGTTTTTCTCCTGGTAGTGTTTTGTTATGATGATGTGTTTTAATTAGAAATTTAGTTATGATGTAGGGAAGTTTCAGTGTATCATGACTGATATGTAATAGTTAGTATGAATTTGAAATTTGAATTTCGTTAATTATTTCTATGGCTACAGTTTATGGTTTATTTTGTTAATGTGATTGATCAATTAAAAAAATAGAAATGGTTTTTGTATGGTTGATTGAGGAAAGAATAAATGGAATTATTAGAACAATGGTTTTTCTTAGCATAAAGTATTTTTATCATTTGACGAATTTGGGATTATTATGGGTATCATAGGAAAATGGAAGTGGGATAGCTGTATATTAAATGTGCATTTGTTGTTGAATTGTTATGATCAAGCTGTAGTTATCAAAGGTAGGAGAGGTGAAGGTTGATAATTGTGCAAATGAGATAGACATGTAATTTATATGATGTTGTTTGGTTAAAATGACAGAATTAAAAATGTCAGGATTGATGTTGCTGTACTTACAAAAGGTAGGAGAGTTAAATGAGGTCTATGTAGGATGGAATATTAATTCTTTCTTTTTTTTTCTTCTTGAAATATGAATAAAAGATTAATAATAAAAGTAGAAATTTTTTTTTCTTTCATACTGATCTGTATGAAAATTTATTTAGCAATGACTAAATATAATACACTTGTAAATTTAAATTTACTTGATCTGAAGAACATAGTCGATATATTTTTTTTTGTTGATTTCGTGTCATTTGTGTTGTTGTTACGAATCGTAATTGAGTCGATGGGAGAGAAGATTTATTTATTTGAATTTGCTGTTTTTTTCATGATTGTGCAACCTGAATTTCATGGAACAGAAAATTATGACTCATTCTCTAGAAATTTTCAATTCTCCATTATTTTGTTTCTATGTTTAATGAGTATTCTTTGAGTCAATTTTGTTTATTTTAATTGATATGTGGATGTAGTAGAATTACGATGTTGGATTAATGTACAATTTTGTTTCCTAGATTGCATTTTTTGATGTTTGTTGAATAGATTAGTAGACATATATACAGGCTGCCACTATATAGGAAGGGATATTAGCTTGTATGATTATTGAAGAGGAAGAGAAAGTTTAGTAATAAAAATAGCAATTTACATTACCTTGTATGATTAGGATGGAGAAGACTTGGAAGGGAAAGTTGGTGTAGGACAATGAGAAAGGAAGAAAAATGAATCTGATTTGAAAAAATGGGTAGGGTTTTCCTCTTTGTATAAGAAATTTTTATTCCACTGTCCCAGTAGAGAATTCATTTCCTTCTTTTCCAAGTGGTAACCAAAAAATTAGTTTTGGATTTAGCTTGGTTTGTTCTTTATGTGCTTTTTTCTTTGTTGATACGTTCCCAAAAAATAGCTTTCTTTATGTAATTTTTTGGTGCTTTCTGATTGGTACGTATCCAATATGTTTAGATATTTCTCCATCCAGAATTATAGGTGGCATGGTCCATCTTTCAAAGTTGTCCTAAAGTTTATACTCTTATTTTCTATACAGTTTTCATATTTCTTGTGTTATGTTGTTAAATTGAGTTTTGTATTGTTATTCTGGTAGTTTTATTGGAGTCAGGTGATCGAATTGGTGGACAAATGCACATTGATTATTGATTTGGTTGGTCAATTGACATGGCAACATCATGGTAAATTCATCTGATTTCTATTTTAATTTTTATTTATTTTTGTTAAATGTATTTTCCCCTACAATTTTTAATAGAAATTCCCATGTCAGTTGATCAATTTTTTATTGGTTTTGTATTCTGATTATGGTAGTCTGATAATCTGCTGTTTTTTGTTACTTATAATTCCAAGGTATAAATTTGTGCTGATTTGTTTTGAGCAACATGAAAGACGTGCTCATCAAAGGGGGTTTTTAATTGGTAAGTGCTTCTTTGTGTGAATGTTGAATTGAAGAGGAATATTTCAGAATTGTTTTTGTCATGTAGATATTCCAGCATGTGTCTGTGATTATATGAGAAAATTCAAAAATGTGGACAGAGTGTACTGGTGGTTGTGTTTTGTTTGTGGTGAAGGATTGACATATACAGAGCATGCTTCATGGGACAGTAAAAATGGAAAAACAAGAACATTAAACAGAGTATTGGCACAACATGGTGGCTTGAAAACATACCTCTTGGAGCCTTAAACTTGAAGATTGAAGAAGAATTGATTTGAACATGAAGAACAGCTTTCTTCTTCATCCGTCCATGAACACCAGTGCACTACATTTCTTCCGGTTCTGGTTCTTTCTTCTCCTCCGATGGAAAATGAATGCTTGGCTTTCCAGTTCTCAGAATATGACCATTGCCTCATTTCAGTTGGTGAGCACACATTCGGGTAGAAGGAAAAATGATCTTCAGTTTTTTTTTCTCACCAATTGTTTCTTTCAGCTTACTGGCCTTTTCAAGACTTGGCATTTCAGTTTAAGAAAACAAAAGCCACAAGCCAGAAAACTAACAGTCACACGAGAGGGAGAGAGAGAGAGCCAAAAGACTTAGGGAAAATTTATTTATTTTTCCCTTTTCTTTTATTTTATTTTTCCACACAGAAAGCCAAGAGTCATGAAACCAAAAATAATTATTTTGATAAAAATAATATTCTCGGGATTTAATACTCAAATATTATTTACAAAATAAATTTTGGCTTCACCCTAAACTCTTCTGAACTGTGTCCGGAAAAATCCTATGGTCCAGGCTATTGGGCCAAAATAATATTTATTATTTTTCTTGAACCCGAAAAGCCTAAAATAATAAACATTAATTATATTCCTTGGGATTAAATAAATAACCCAATAAATAATTAATGAACCCAAATGAACAAAAAATAATTAAACTTTAATTATTTATTTCTTAGAATTTAATTAAATAAATAACCCAATAAATAATTAAGTAATAATCATTTTCCTCTAATTTAAGTCCTGGTTAATTTTCTAATTATTCAAGCTGGACCTAGGTTCTGAATAATTAATTAACCAATTAAATCAGATAATAAATTTATCTCTATTTATTTTATTCCAGTCTAATAATAAATTAGACTTTCTGAATAAAATAAAACTCTCTCAATTGAGATCATTTTCTCACCCCCAAAAATAATTAGGACTTACGGGCTATTCCGAGGACCAAAAAGACACATCGTCTTGGCTACTAAAATGACCAAAATACCCCTACTATATAAATAGATGTATTTTGCATTTTAAATATTTCCTAATATCACAATAAGGAAATATTGACCCCAAGGACAATGCTGCATTAGCAAAGCCTCTGACCTACAGGTAAAATGACTAAAATACCCCTCTACACATCGCCGTACATTTAGAGAGGAAGAAGTGTACTAACACCTCTCTAAAAGACATCTACCATCCTTAGGCTTCTAGTCCAATGATCCATGACTTCCTAGAGTGTTTCCGCTTTCCAAGGGAGTTACCCTAAAGCAAACATCCAAGTCACGTTTCCTAGGGCCCTAGATATTTAGATTATCCGGACAACCACAAAGGGCGATATAGTGTATAAACTATCTTGTACAAGTCTGTCTTAACTAACTAGTCACACATACCCAACATGCAAGTATATTGACCCTCCGATAGAACCTCAACTATAGCATATCAAAGCATATGCTTCCAGTTTCGCCAGACCACAACTATACTCAAGTCATAGAGTACTAGTCCACGTTGTAGCGGTAGTAGTCTAGGTTTCTACCATATAGTACTTTTTAGAAACCACTACTACAGGTCCTGTTCTACGTATTCGAAATACGCTTATGTCATGAAATGAGTGGACTACTCATTGGCTAAAGGTAAGCCATACCCCATTTGGAATTCATAACATAATAACCTAAATATGATGAGATTCCCATTCTCATCAATTGGTTAACAAAAAATGTTTATGTGTTTAAATAACCCATGATCCATACCTTACTGTGAAAGACTTCCATTCACATGGATCACTTATTTAAACACAATGGGTCCATTCCAAACGAAAATGTACACAAATAATGAAAATTATTTCACAAACGATTTCTGCAAATAAATTCTTTTATTAAAATATTCGATATTTTCATCAGAAAACTAGTCTAAGAGGGCATATTCCCAACATGTGGCTAGTGGTTGTGTTTGTGATTGTTGGTTTAATATGATTTTGATTGTTAATTTGTGGCTGAGTGGGTTGATCCTTCATGGTTTAAATATTATATGAGGTTAATTATTTGAATTATGTGCTAAGTATATTGGTTGTCTATATAAATATAATTGGGAAATCAATAGGTGTTTTGCGATGATGGTTCATCATTAGAAGCCTACGTATGATGCACAATAGAAGATGCACAACACAATCTTACATTTCGTATTAAAAATACAATGTCAAAATTCAATTTTCATTGTTGATTTGTGGCTGAGTGGGTTGATACTTTATGGTGATTTTGTGCTAAGTATATTGGGTGTCTATATAAATATGATTGGGAAACCAATTGGTGTTTTGCGACGATGGTTCACCATCATAAGCCCACATATGATGCACAACAAAAGAAGTATATATAAATTACTGAAAAAGCATTTTCTCAACCTGTTTGTTTTTTCATAAAAATGACTAAATGTTGAATGATCTAATTAGTTATTTAGATATGCTATTAGGTTAGCTGTTTTAATAATGTGCTAAGTATATTGGGTGTCTATATAAACACGATTGGGAAACTAATGAGTGTTTTGCGACGATGATTTATCATCAGAAGCCCACGTATGATGCACAATACAACCTACTATTATGTAATAAAAACACAATCTGAAAATTTATTTTATTTCCTATTTTTGGTTTTTAGCAAGTTATCAAAAGTTTGTGTTGATATAAAACAGAATGTACCTTTGGTGGTTTTATATAATTTTCATTCTTGGTTTGTGGTTTTTGAAGGACCTCTCTTACCAATAGCATTTTCTTCTCTATCAGCTTTAGAATTTGCTTTTTTCTGTCGTAGCTTTTCTTTCGTTGGTGGTATTACAGTTCCAATATCAACTGCAGTAAAATTGAGTATGTTTGAAAGATAAGTGATTTTATTCTAATTTAGTAAAATTTTTTATACAATCTGAATAGATAACTTGCTGTTTTTTGTTACCTAGAATTCCAAGGTATAAATTTATGCTCATTTCTTTTGAGGAACATGAAAGAGGTGCTCATCAAAGGAGGTTTTTAATTGGTAAGTGCTTCTTTGTGTGAAGGTTGAATTGAAGAGGAATGCTTTGGAATTGTTTCTGCCATGTAGATATTGCAGCATTTCTCTGAGGATTATATGTAAAAATTAAAAAATGTGGACAGAATATACTGGTGGTTGTGTTTTGTTTGTGGTTGTTAGTTTAACATGATTTTGATTCAATTGGTTTTTGAGGTATTCTATGAACTTAATGATTTGAGTTCTGTGCAATGTATATTGGGTGTATATATAAATATGATGGGGAAACCTATCGGTGTTTTGCGACGATGGTTCACTATTAGAAGCCTATGTATGATGCACAATAAAAAAAGAATATATAAATTGCTGAAAAATTGAATTTATGTCCTATTTTTGGCTTTTACAAAGTTATCAAAAATTTGTATTGGTTTTATATAATTTTGATTCTTGCTTTGCGGCTGAGTGGGTTGATGTTTCATAGTGATGGTATTTGATCCAGTCTAATGCTTATGCAGTGTATAGTGAAGATAAGTAATTGATATAAACTCTGGATAGAATAATGGGAGTTTGAAATTGTGATATGAGTTTCATAAAGTCTATGTATGGTTATTTCTGTTGATCATTTTTTTTGTTGGTTTTATATATTGTATTTTTTTCATAGAATCAGAATAGATAACATACTATTTTTTATTACTTAGAATTCCAAGACATAAATTTATGGTCATTTCTTTTGAGCAACCTGAAAGACGTGCTCATGAAAGGGAGTTTTTAATTGGTAAGTGCTTCTTTGTATGATGGTTGAATTGAGGAGGAATGCTTTGGAATTGTTCTTGCTATATAGATATTGCAGCATTTCTCTGTGGATTATATCAGAAGTGGACAAAATGTACTGGTGGTTGTGTTTTGTTTGTGGTTGTTGGTTTAATATGATTTTGATTGTTGGTTGGTGGTTCAATGGGTTGATTCTTCTTGGTTTAAATCTACCTGGTTTTTAAGGTACTATATGAGGTTAATAATTTGAATTGTGTGCTAAGTATATTGGGTGTCTATATAAACATGATTGGAAAACCAATCGGTGTTTTGCAACGATAGTTTACTATTAGAAATCCACGTATGACGCACAATAAAAAAGTATATATAAATTACTGAAAAAGTATTTTCTCAAGCTCTTTATTTTGTTATAAAAATAATAGCTTTTAGGTTAGCTATTTTAATAATATGCTAAGTATATTAGGTGTTTATATAAACATGATTGAGAAACAAATCGATGTTTTGCGACGATGGTTTACTATCAGAGGCCCACGTATGATGCACAACACAATCTAGCATTTTCTAATAAAAATACAATATGAAGATTCAATTTATTTCCTATTTTTGGTTTTTACCAATTTATCTAAAGTTTGTTTTGAAGAAAACAGAATGTACTTATGGATGTGTTTGTGGTTATTGGTTTTATATAATTTTCATTCTTGGTTTGTGGTTGAGTGGGTTGATGCTTCATGGTGATGGTCTTTGATTCACTATAATGCTTGTGCAAAGTATAATGAAGATAGCTAATTGATATGAACTGTGCACATAATAATGACAGTCTAAAATTGTGATATGAGTTTCACAAAGTCTAAAATTCTACACAGAATAATGGCAGTTTGAAATTATTTCTACCATGTAGATATTGTTTGTACCATGCTTCAAAATTGTTTCTACCATATAGCAATGCTATGGACAGAATGTACTGGTAGTTATATTTTGTTTGTACTTGTTAGTTTAATATGATTTTGATTGTTGGTTGGTGGTTCAATGGGTTGATCCTTCTTGGTTTATATCTACCTGGTTTTTGAGGTATTATATGAGGTTAATAATTTGAATTCTGTGCTAAGTATATTAGGTGTCTATATAAACATGATTGAGAAACCAATCGGTGTTTTGCGACGATGGTTTACTATCAGAAGCCCACGTATGATGCACAATAAAAGAAGTATATATAAATTACTGAAAAAGTATTTTCTCAAGCTCTTTGTTTTGTTATAAAAATGACCTAATGTTCAATGACGTAATTGATAATTTAGATATGCTTTTAGGTTAGCTATTTTAATAGTGTGCTAAGTATATTGAGTGTCTATATAAACATGATTGGGAAACCAATGGGTGTTTTTCGACGATGGTTTACCATTAGAGGCCCACGTATGATGCACAACACAATTTAGCATTTTCTATTAAAAATACAATATGAAAATTCAATTTATTTCCTATTTTTGGTTTTTACCAAGTTATCAAAAGTTTGTTTTGAAGAAAATAGAATGTACTTATAGATGTGTGTGTCGTTGTTGGTTTTATATAATTTTTATTCTTGGTTTGTGGCTGAGTGGGTTGATGCTTCGTGGTGATGATCTTTGATTTAGTATAATGCTTGTACTGAATATAGTGAAGATAGGTAATTGATATAAACTCTACACTGAATAATGGCAGTCTGAAATTCTGATATGAGTTTCACAAAGTCTATGTATAGTTATTTTTGTTCATCATTTTTTGCTGGTTCTGTATTTCCTATTTTTCTTTGTTAAGTAAAATTGAGTATGCTTTGAAAGATAAGCAATTTTATTCTAATTTAGTAATTTTTTTAATATAATATGAATAGATAACCTGCTGTTTTTTGTTACCTAGAATACCAAGGTATAAATTTATGCTCATTTCTTTTGAGGAACATGAAAGATGTGCTCATCAAAGGAGGTTTTTAATTGGTAAGTGCTTCATTGTGTGAATGTTGAATTGAAGAGGAATGCTTTGGAATTGTTTTTGCCATGTAGATATTGCAGCATTTCTCTGAGGATTATATGTGAAAATTAAAAAATGTGGACAGAATATATTGGTGGTTATGTTTTGTTTGTGGTTGTTAGTTTAACATGATTTTGATGCAGCTAGTATATAAGGTATTCTATGAGCTTGAAGATTTGAGTTCTGTGCTAAGTATATTAGGTGTATATATAAACATGATTGGAAAACCTATCGGTGTTTTGGAACATGGTTCACCATTAGAAGCCCACGTATGATACACAATAAAAGAAGAATATATAAATTGCTGAAAAATTGAATTTATGTCCTATTTTTGGTTTTTACAAGGTTATAAAAAATTTGTGTTGGTTTTATATAATTTTGATTCTTGCTTTGTGGCTGAGTGGGTTGATGTTTCATAGTGATGGTATTTGATCCAGTTTAATGCTTGTGCAGTGTATAGTGAAAATAAGTAATTGATATGAACTCTGCACAGAATAATAGGACTTTGAAATTGTGATATGAGTTTCATGAAGTCTATGTATGGTTATTTTTGTTGATCATTTTTTTGTTAGTTCTATATTTTGTATTTTTTCATAGAATCTGAATAGATAACGTACTATTTTTTGTTACCTGGAATTCCAATGCATAAATTTATGGTCATTTCTTTTGAGCAACCCGAAAAACGTGCTCATGAAAGGGAGTTTTTAATTAGTAAGTGCTTCTTTGTATGACGGTTGAATTGAAGAGGAATGCTTTGGAATTATTTTTGCCATGTAGATATTGCCGCATTTCTCTATGGATTATATCTAAAAATTCAAAAATATGGACAGAATGTGCTGGTGGTTGTGTTTTGTTTGTGGTGGTTACTTTAATATGATTTTGATTGTTGGTTGGTGGTTCAATGGATTGATCATTCATGGTTTAAATCTACCTGGTTTTTGAGGTACTATATGAGGTTAATAATTTGAATTATATGGTAAGTATATTGGGTGTCTATATAAACATGATTGGGAAACCAATCAGTGTTTTACGATGATGGTTCACCATCAGAAGTTCACGTATGATGCATAATAAAAAAAGTATATATAAATTACTGAAAAAGCATTTTCTCAAGCTCTTTATTTTTTTATAAAAAAACAGCTTTTAGGGTAGTTGTTTTAATAATGTGCTAAGTATATTGGGTGTCTATATAGACATGATTAGGAAACTAATTAGTGTTTTACGACGTTGGTTTATCATCAAAGGCCCACATATGATGCATAACACAATCTAGCATTTTCTATGAAAAATACAGTATGAAAATTTAATTTTCCTATTTTTGGTTTTTACCAAGGTATCAAAAGTTTGTTTTGAAGAAAACAGAATGTACTTATGGATATGTGTGTCGTTGTTGGTTTTATATAATTTTCATTTTTGGTTTGTGGCTGAGTGGATTGATGCTTCGTGGTGATGGTCTTTGATTCAGTATAATGCTTGTGCTGAGTATAGTGATAGGTAATTGATATGAACCCTGCATAGAATAATGGCAGTCTGAAATTCTAATATGAGTTTCACAAAGTCTATGTATAGTTATTTCTGTTCATCATTTTTTTGCTGGTTTTGTATTTCCTATTTTTCTTTGTTAAGTAAAATTGAGTATGATTTGAAAGATAAGTGATTTTACTCTAATTTAGTAAATTTTTTTATATAATATGAATAGATAACCAACTATTTTTTGTTACCTAGAATTCCAAGGTATAAATTTATGCTAATTTCTTTTGAGAAACATGAAAGATGTGCTCATCAAAGGAGGTTTTTAATTGGTAAGTGCTTCTTTGTGTGAAGATTGAATTGAAGAAGAATGCTTCAGAATTGTTTTTGCCATGTAGATATTGCAGCATTTCTCTGTGGATTATATGTGAAAATTAAAAAATGTGGACAAAATATAATGGTGGTTGTGTTTTGTTTCTAGTTGTTAGTTTAACATGATTTTGACGCAGTTGGTTTTTGAGGCATTCTATGAACTTAATGATTTGAGTTCTGTGCAAAGTATATTGGGTGTCTATATAAATATGGTGGGAAAACCTATCGGTATTTTGCGACAATGGTTCATCATTAGAAGCTTACGTATGATGCACATTAAAAGAAGAATATATAAATTACTGAAAAATTGAATTTATGTCCTATTTTTGGTTTTTACAAAGTTGTCAAAAATTTGTGTTGGTTTTATATAATTTTTTTCTTGCTTTGTGGCTGAGTGGGTTGATGTTTCATAGTGATGGTGTTTGATTCAGTCTAATGCTTGTGCAGTGTATAGTGAAGATAAGTAATTGATATGAACTCTGCACATATTAATGGCAGTCTGAAATTGTGATATTAGTTTCATGAAGTCTATGTATGGTGATTTCTGTTGATCATTTTTTTGTTGGTTTTATATTTTGTATTTTTTCATAGAATTTGAATAGATAACGTACTGTTTTTTGTTACCTAGAATTCCAAGGCATAAATTTATGGTCATTTCTTTTCAACAATTCGAAAGACGTGCTCATAAAAGGGAATTTTTAATTGGTAAGTGCTTCTTTGTATGATGGTTGAATTGAATAGGAATGATTTGGAATTGTTTCTGCCATGTAGATATTGCAGCTAGAAGGATTATATCAAAAAATTCAAAAATATGGACAGAATGTACTGGTGGTTGTGTTTTGTTTGTGGTTGTTGGTTTAATATAATTTTGATTGTTGGTTGGTGGTTCAATGGGTTGATCCTTCATGGTTTAAATCTTCCTAGTTTTTGAGGTACTATATGAGGTTAATAATTTGAATTCTATGGTAAGTATATTGGGTGTCTATATAAATATGATTGGGAAACCAATCGGTGTTTTGTAACGATAGTTCACCATCAGAAGCCCACGTATGATGCACAATTAAAGAAGCATATATAAATTACTGAAAAAACATTTTCTCAAGCTCTTTATTTTGTTATAAAAATAACAGCTTTTAGGTTAGCTGTTTTAATAATGTGCTAAGTATATTGGGTGTCTATATGGACATGATTGGGAAATAAATCGGTGTTTTGCGACGATGGTTTACCATCAGAGACCCATATATGATGTACAACATAATCTAGCATTTTCTATTAAAAATACAATATGAAAATTCAATTTATTTCCTATTTTTGGTTTTTACCAAGTTATCAAAAGTTTGTTTTGAAGAAAACATAATGTACTTATGGATGTGTTTGTCGTTGTTGGTTTTATATAATTTTCATTGTTGTTTTGTGACTGTGTGGATTGATACTTTATGGTGATTCTGTGCTAAGTATATTGGGTGTCTATATAAATATGATTGGGAAACCAATTAGTGTTTTGCGACGATGGTTCACCATCAGAAGCCCACGTATGATGCACAATAAAAAAAGTATATATAAATTACTGAAAAAGCATTTTCTCAAGTTCTTTGTTTTGTTATAAAAACGACCTAATGTTTCAATGACCTAATATTGATGCACAACACAATCTAACATTTTCTATGAAAAATTCAATATGAAAATTCAATTTATTTCCTAATTTTGGTTTTTACCAAGTTATCAATAGCTTGTTTTGAAGAAAACAGAATGTATTTATGGGTGTGTTTATCGTTGTTGGTTTTATATAATTTTCATTCTTAGTTTATGGCTGAGTGGGTTGATGCTTCATGGTGATGGTTTTTGATTCAATATAATGCTTGTGTTGAGTATAGTGAAGATAGGTAATTGATATGAACTGTGCACAGAATAATAGCAGTCTGAAATTGTGATATGAGTTTCACGAAGTCTATGAGTTTCATAAAGTCTATGCATAGAATAATAGTCTGAAATTGTGCACAGAATAACGGCAGTTTGAAATTATTTCTACCATGTAAATATTGTTTCTACCATGCTTTGGAATTGTTTCTACCATATAGCAATGCTATGGACAGAATGTACTGGTGGTTGTATTTTGTTTGTGGTTGTTGGTTTAATATGATTTTGATTGTTGGTTGGTGGTTCAATGGGTTGATCCTCATGGTTTATATCTACCTGGTTTTTGAGGTACTATATGAGGTTAATAATATGAATTCTGTGCTAAGTATATTGGGTGTCTATATAAACATGATTGAGAACCCAATTGGTGTTTTGCGACGATGGTTCACTATTAGAAGCCTACGTATGATACATAATAAAAGAAGTATATATAAATTACTGAAAAAGCATTTTCTCAAACTCTTTGTATTGTTATAAACTTGACCTAATGTTCAATGACATAATTGATAATTTAGATATGTTTTTAGGTTAGTTGTTTTAATAGTGTGCTAAGTATATTGGGTGTCTATATAAACATGATTGGGAAATCAATGGGTGTTTTGCGACGATGGTTTACCATAAGAGGCCCACGTATGATGCACAACACAATTTAGCCTTTTCTATTAAAAATATAATATGAAAATTCAATTTATTTCATATTTTTAGTTTTTACCAAGTTATCAAAAGTTTGTTTTGAAGAAAACAGAATATACTTATGGATGTGTTTGTCGTTGTTGGTTTTATATAATTTTCATTGTTGATTTGTGGCTGAATGGGTTGATACTTTATGGTGATTTGTGCTAAGTATATTGGGTATCTATATAAACATGATTGGGAAATCAATCGGTGTTTTGCGATGATAGTTCGCCATCAGAAGCCCACGTATGATGCACAATAAAAAAAGTATATATAAATTATTGAAAAAGCTTTTTGTTAAATTCTTTGTTTTGTTATAAAAATGACCCAATGTTCAATGACCTAATTGATAATTTAGATATGCTTTTAAGTTAGTTGTTTTAATAATGTGTTAAGTATATTAGGTGTCTATATAAACATGATTGGAAAACCAATGGGTATTTTGCAACGATGGTTTACCATCAGAGGCCCACGTATGATGCACAACACAATCTAGCATTTTCTATGAAAAATACAATATGAAAATTCCATTTATTTCCTATTTTTGGTTTTTACCAAGTTATCAAAAGTTTGTTTTGAAGAAAACAAAATGTACTTATGGATGTGTGTGTCGTTGTTGGTTTTATATAATTTTCATTCTGGATTTGTGGCTGAGTGGGTTGATGCTTCATGGTGATGGTCTTTGATTCACTATAATGCTTGTGTTGAGTATAGTGAAGATAGATAATTGATATGAACTCTGCACAGAATAATGACAGTCTGAAATTATGATATGAGTTTCACAAAGTCTATGTATAGTTATTTCTATTCATCATTTTTTTTGCTGGTTCTGTATTTCCTATTTTTCTTTGTTAAGTAAAATTGAGTATGATTTGAAAGATAAGCGATTTTATTTTGCTTATCAAAGGGGGTTTTTAATTGGTAAGCGCTTTTTTGTGTGAAGGTTGAATTGAAGAGGAATGCTTCAGAATTGTTTATGCGATGTAGATATTGCAGCATGTCTTTGTGGATTATATGAGAAAAATAAAAAATGTCGACAGAATGTACTGGTGGTTGTGTTTTGTTTGTGGTTGTTAGTTTTATATGATTTTGATTGTTGGTTGGTAGTTGAATGGGTTGATTCTTCATGGTTTAAAACTACCTAGTTTTTTAGGTACTGTATGAGGTTAATAATTTGAATTCTTTGGTAAGTATATTGGGTGTCTATATAAACATGATTAGGAAATGAAACGGTGTTGTGCGACGATGGTTCACCATTTGAAGCCCATGTATGATGCACAATAAAAGAAGTATATATAAATTACTAAAAAAGCATTTGCTCAAGTTTATTTAGATATGCTTAGATAAGCTATTAGGTTAGCTGTTTTAATAATGTGCTAAGTATATTGAGTGTTTATACAAACATGATTGGAAAAATAATAGGGGTTTTGTTACAGTATCAGAAACCCATATATGATGCACAACAAAATGTACAATTTTCTTTTCAAAATACAATCTGAAAATACAAAATAGGTACAATAATCAGATATTAAAAATACACAATAGATGAAGATTTGAATGTATTAAAGGTTAGAATTTACAATCCTCTGTAGGTCACATTATTTTCCAGAAATAAAGTTTCTTGTATAATAAGAATCAATGGAACAAAGAAAGGGTTAGATTGTGAGAATTGAACATATGAATGTGAAATTAAAAGATACTCACATGATGGTAGATTGTGAAATACTTCTTGATACACAATATTCTTTGTGTACGTTTTGAATTCTACATCATCTTCTAATACTAGGATCTTCAATCCATTTGGATTCTTTACTCTTGAAACAGCAACATAGAGTTGGCCATGACTGAAAACAGAAGGTGCCCCACATAGGTCTTCCCCGAAACCCCCCAGTAACTAAGGTAAACAACGTAAAAAAAGCACCCATCTCCATACCGGGCTTTGGTAAGTATAATCCAACATGTTCCAAAGTTTTTCCTTGACTTTTATTGATTTTCATTGCATAGCATATTTTTATTGGGAATTGTCTTCGTCGAATTACAAATGGCAATTTGCTTTTTATTGGAGACATATCAATTCGAGGGATGAATTTGCGTAGCCCAATATGTGGTCTTGAAATGATTTCTGCCTCAATTACAAATTTGCTTATTTGTGTTATGATAAGTCTTGTTCCATTGCACATTCCTTTACTTTGATTTAGATTCCACAACAGCATGATTGGTACTCCTATTTTGAGTTCAAGTTTATGATTTGGAATACCTACAAATTGTAAGCTATTTAAGAAATCTGTTGGATATAAAATTTCTTCTCCTGCAACATGTCTAATTGATTTATCAATGACATCTGAGTTCTTGTACTGTTGCAACTCCTCAGGAATCATTTGCATTATGAAGGCATTGATGTGATCAACTGTTTCATTTCCTGGTGTTAGTATCGGTCTGTTCATTAGATATTTCTTATCAAATCTAGAGCATCGAATTCTTCATAAACTGCATTAAAAATTGCTTTGATTGGATTTTCTATTTCTTGCACTATATATTTCTCTGGTATCTTGATCTAATATGCTTCTTCATTAGTTGTTCTTGAAATTGAATGCTCAGTACCATTTCCAATTCTTAGAATCCAATCTGAGAAATCTTTGAGTGTACGTTCTTCTTCAGCTTCTGATGAAGCATTTTGGAGACACATATTTGTGCTTAATGTTAACACCTATAACATAGGGAAAATAACCAAACATTAAATGTAATGAAGTAAACACATGTTGTAATGTAATTTGTATTGCTAAATTTACCTCACAGTTACTCCAAATGTCTGAATTGTTTACTGTTGAGTTTACAATTTCTGACCTTGTACCTTTTGGTATTACTGAGAGTATTTGTCTAAAATTACCTCCAAGTAATACTGTTTTGCCACCAAAAGAATATTCTTCTTTGAAACCTGGGGATCCTCTAAGTATATCCTTCATTGTCCTATCTACTATTTCAAAAACATTTTTATCATTCATTGGTGCTTCATCCCATATAATTAATGAGCATCTCTGTATCAATTCAGCCAATTGTGTTCCTTATTTTATTAAACACGTAGTATCTCTGCTAAATTTTAATGGGATTTTGAATCTGCTATGAGCTGTTCTTCCACGAGGTAATAAAAGAGCTGCTATTCCTGTTATTTGTGAAGAATGAAAACATTATTATGTAGTAGTTTTTTAGTAATATAAATTTAATGGAATAATATGTTCTTTTGTTTTACCTAATGATGCAACAGCTAAGACAATTTTTGACTCTAACCTCAGCCTTGTAATGATTGTTTTGTAAATAAATGTTTTGCCTGTTCCACCGTACCCATAAAGGAAAAATAGCTTAGACTCATTCTTTGTCACTGCATTCACCACTTTTTCATAAACACTTCTTTGTTCTACATTAAGCTGATGAAATATACTGTGATGTTCGTCTTATAGTTCATTTATATAAAATGAAATTTCTTCCCTCAGTAATTTCTTGTTAAAATCATGCACCATTCCTCCATCGATCTTTGTAACCCCTGAAAGTCACTCAATTATTTGCCATATCCGAGTAACATTTTTTGGATGTGACAAAGAGTAAATTTTTTCAACTGTTCTTCACTTAGCCTCAATCTCACTGATTTTAACATCTTTCGTTGCTTATGTAGTATATCATCACCTATTTTTGACCAATTCTTTTCCCAAAATTGTCTTATATTAGAAACTTCATAGAATATAAGTATCAAAACAAACAATTCTCTTAGCTTACTTCCTGTAACCCAATGTGCTGCTTCTTCAATTGCATCACTCCACTCTTTGTCATCTTATAATAGACATAGAGAATAGCAGACATCCTTAAATGATGCATATGTGACACCATTTATTGTGCGGATGTTTTCAAATGATGTAGGACCTTTAACAACATTCAGTAACATCCGTAGAAAATACCTCTCAGCCAATGCTTAGAGGCACATACGTAATTTTCTAAATACATCTCTTTGTTTTTCTTTTTTTCCATGATTTTTCTTGTCTATTCCACGTGTATTTGCTTGGGAATTCTTCATAAGCTAACTGTCTTGCTTCTAGATCAGTAGCATTTTTGGCAAACCATTCAGTCAACATAGTTTTCCCAGTATTTTCTCTATTAATAATCTGTGGCAATAGATTATCATATTTGAATATGAGCAGTTGTTCACCATCAAGATGTACACACAATCTTTCTACTGCTGGTATTCTAAAATGTATGTCAAAATAAAAAATTCGCCAGCAAGCCTCATACGGAGATAAATATCGGCAGTCCAAAAATGCTCTGTTTTCATCCTTTGGCACTTCTGAATTGTTTTCAATTACTATGAGATTTGATAGGTTACTTACAATCACAGCTTCAATTTGATCAAACACTTTTGTAATGTACTTGAACAGATACTTAATTGCTTTTGATTGACTGCAAGCTTTAACATTGATATGACTCTGATACTTAAGTAATAAAAATCTATTGTAAGGCACAACATACCTATTGTCCAATTTGGTTCCACGCTTTTCCACAAACCTATTATTACATCTTCGTTTGTATAAACAATAACCATTACTGTCAATACTTGTTTTAGACTGAAAATCTTTTGGAAAGTGCTTTGAACATGTATTTGTAAAATTATTTTGGTTTCATCAGACAATATTTGATACTTAACAAAATGTTGCATTTATTTGATAATCAGGGGAGAAATAAAACATACCATTACTCATGCACGGTGAATTTGGATTTGCCAAACCATATGACTCATGCATCATGAAATTCGAAACTGCTTCATAACAATGAGGATCAAGAATTGGATCAGGTATTTATGCACTGATGATTTTGTCTATATCCTCTGTGTTATTTCTCTTAATTGTCTCATCTAACCAAATGAGCACATGAGAGTGTGGTAATCATCTCTTTTGGAATTCAATTATGTATACAACTATAATATTCTTAGTTAAAATAAATTGATTAAAAATGTAACAAAAGTGATTAAATTTGAATGAAGTTCAGAAATACTACAAACCTGCTTAAACTGGCCCAAAAATTTTGTTTTTGATGATATCCTTGATCATTTCATCTAGTTTCATCTTGAAAATTCGTGTTTCAATATCTGGATGATTTTCAGCCTTTTGACCTCTTTTTTGCCTCAAATAAAACTGAACTTCATGCCAATTTAGGTTAGCTATAAATGTAATAAACAAATTTGGGTTTCTATATGTTCTACAAATTGCCATTGCATCTTGGTAATTTTGAATCATGTAGCGGGACTACCTATAAATGTTGATGGCAAAATTATTCATTTTCCAATTTTCCTTGATTTCTTCTGATCCAGTCTAATTTTTGTTGCTCAATCGCAGTATAACAATCCACTACAAATTGTTGGAAAAGTCAACCTCCTAGTGTAACATTATATTGTATATCCACTCTGTCTTGGATAAGATAAGACTAAAACTCATTCATTGTTACAAACTTCCTTTTTGTTCTATTCTTCTGTCTATTTTCTGCATATTTGATTTCCGTATGAAAACCATCTTTTTCATATGGAAATAATAGTGGATACTGCAATGCCATAAATAAATGGTGCAAATAACTGATCCTTTTCAATAAACCATTTCTTTCTTGAACAATAATATCTCAATCCAATGATTTATGTTCAAAATCTCCAATTATCAGACTTGCAACTTCATTGCATTAAACCTTATTATATTCTCTTTCTTCTTTGAAAATTGACCTTTTATTTTTAGTGTCAAGTTCTCAATATCAGAGTCCTTGAATCGTTCTCTTGCCATCCGAAATGCCTGTGTCAATTTGTTATTAAGATCAAACATCTCAATGAAAGATTGAATAAGTTGCTTATCCAATGCATTATTACATTGTTTCTGATTGACAGCATCTAAGTGATTTTGAACCTCATTATCAGTGCCATGGACATATAATTAACAAAAATTTGGTTTTTCCTTATCTTAGGAAGAAGCGTACCAATTCGATGATGGTTTTGACAACAAATTCGGAATACGTATAGCGTGGAATTTGTATTGATGCTTTGATCAATATAACCACCAGTTGAAGTCATGGCAAACATAGAGTTATAAGCTCGAAAATTCTCAAAGAATTTCTGATTGTTGCTGTTATCATTCAAAGAAGCAAACTTTTCAATGGTTTAGGCCATTCCTTGTTGACTGGGAATTTAACTTTACCATGCTTGCAGCATATTGTAAACTTCGGATATAGGTAATCTATTTAGCTTTTCAGTCTTTCCTCATACCAGAAAATAGCACTACAATGCTTACAGGTGTAATTTGGTTCTTCATACCGTGACATCACAAACATTGTATCTTCTGGAAAAATAGTAAATTTGTATGTTAATTAATTGAGAATTTAATGAATCAAGAAAGACTTTAAAATTACCTTCTGCAAGAAACTTTGTCTTTTATTTTTTATCAATTCGAGAAATTAAATTGGTAGCTTCTCTGTTTTTCTGTTGTTCATTTCTTTTTCTTTTGTTATTTTGATTTATTTTTGATATGATGTTTAGGTGCTCTGCATGGTTCTGTTGTTGTGATAGCGCCGCAAATCTTTGCAACTTCAATTCTCTTTGATGTCTGAGAATGTTTCTCCTGTGTAATCGGGCTTGTTTTGAAGTAGTTTGCAATTTCAATTGCCTTTGATATCTGAGAATGTTTCTCCTATGTAACCGGGCTTGTTTTGAAGCACTAAATTCTACTACTAAATAATTTGAGAGAAGAAATATTTAGTTTAACAAATGATTATTAAAACAGTAAATACAATAAGAGTGTACTATCTGTTTGTACCTGGATTTATCTATCACCAAGATATTGTTGATGTATTCTGAGAGTTTTTTTGTAAAATTGATATCTGTTTGTACTTTAAGTTCATCTATTCACTCGATTCATCTTCTAGTGCTATATAGGTGTATTGTACAATGCGTTGAAAGGTTTCTTTCTATTTACGAAGTAATTTTCATATATATTTAAAATAATATTTTAGAAGATCCGAAAAGTTGTTTAGCTTTCATAAACAGAGCATTTATAATTTTTTGAAGTGTATTGGAGAATGTAAGAGGTGTTTATATTTTTAATAGATAGTTAAAAGTTTGTTTTTCGCTTAAAGCACAAATCATTGTTAATTTTAATTACTGTTAATCATGTCGGCTATTGAATATGTGAATGTGTGTTCAGTTTTTTAAAGAGCAATTTAAGTTTGGTTTGGAGATTGGTGCTATAAAATAGAATTGTTTTGATGGTAAAGGGTGGATTTTGCTTTATTGAATTGTAATTGTCGTTGTTTTTTTTTTGTTTAAGTACTTTAGAGAAGGAAATGTTCAGGCAGGAACTGTATACATGTGAAAATTAATAGCGTGACAATAAAGGATCTGCTAGAGATCTATAGGCATCGTTGGTAATAAAATAAGAAGGATGCGATGCATTTTGGTTTAAGGGAACTGAGGAAACACCAAATGGGAATGGATATTAAGTTGAGAAAATATTAGGTGTCCATGTTCGTACTTCCCGACGATGTTAATGTTGATTTTGCTCTTCTTCATTATCTATGGAAGATATTTTGCAATACTTTGTACATTTGTTGGGCGGTACATTGTACCTGTGATCGGGAAAGATGGCAATTCTTGTTCACCATCAAAAAGATCAAAGAAGAGCTAGTCATAAAAATCAAGTTGCAAAAATTATCTTGTGTATTCCTGTCTCTGTCTCTCCATAATCGACTATAAATTTTTTCTCTTTACAAATACATTTTTCTTTTCTCAGTTTTTGCCTTGTAAAATTATAAACTTAAGTACATTTTATTAATAAAACACCCTCTACTCTTGAATACCAGTTACAACAGCAGCCATAACAAATGCAGCAGCATGGAACCAAGGACCATTATAAGTTATAACCCAGCCATCATTCACAAATAAAAAGAACTAAAATGGCTAAGGATACTAATATCCAGTCTCAATGAAAAACAACAAAAATCTACCAAAGTATCACTACGTTTGATCTTCTTAAGCTTATTCAAAGGTCATAGATCAGTCCAAAAAAATAACCAATTTCCTAAACATATAGAATAAACATGTTCTAAAAAACCACAAAAACTTAAGAAACTATAACAAATTACAGTTTGCAGCATGAGCATTAGAAACGAGAACATCATCTTCAAGCACAGCATAATGTTTGAACACAGCATAATCTAAGCCGCCAAATTTCTGCAATATTTGACACTTCATTTTAAATATATGTTAGGGAATTATCTTCAAAAGCTGAGAAATAAAATGCCATTCTCATGACAAAGTGATTGTAAAGAATCTGACTGAAGAAAGACAGAAACTGGACTTATCAAAGACAAGAGCATATGGCCTATAGTTTGATCAACTAAGCATATGACCTATACTTTGATCAACTAACATTAAGTTACAAAATGAAGATCACCCAATTCTTATTTTCTTTGAAACAATTGTCTTATCAGTAGCATTTTCTTTTCCATCAGCTTGAGAATTTGCTTTGTTCTATCTTAGCCTTTCCTTGATTAGTGATGTTACAGTTCTAACATCAATTGTAGAAAGCTTGTACTAATCACCCTCATGTTATTATGTGGAAACTGAGTGTCATCATATTCCACACGTGAAGCTGTTTCCAGAAAGCCAGTAGTAATCAGCCTCCACATGCATATGCAGAACTCATAAAGAGTAGTCAATGCAAGTACATCAAAAGTTTTGAATAAGAAAATAACTGCAAGAAAGACATCAACAGAGGAAGAAATCAAAAGGCATTTTCATAAAACATTTACAAAATTAATACCAATATAGCTTTTCTGCCAGGATATTATTTTAGCACTATCTGTAACTATCTATCAAATGCCATTCTCATACCAATACTATCTATCAAACGCCATTCTCATACTAATATAGCTGTAAAACTGATAGCTTCAAAATCAATACCAACACTATCTATAAAATGCCATTCTCATACCAATATAGTTTGTTGCAATATTATAAAATGCAATTCTCATGACAAATTGATTCTAAAAGAACTGGATGAAAAAAAAAAAAAAAACAGAATCTGGACTTATCAAAAGCAGAAGCATATAAGGTCTACTTTGTTCAACTAACATTAATTTACCAAATCAAGATTAGTCAATTCTTATTTTTTTTTGAAGCACTTCTCTTATCAGTAGCATTTTCTTCTCCATCAACTTTAGAATTTACTTTTTTCTGTCTTAGCTTGTCTTTCATTGGTGGTGTTACAGTTCTAATATCAACTGCACTATCGATACCATCGCCTTGTTGAATTCCTTCCTGTAATTATGCCATTTGAAGAGTTCAGAATATACATGAAATGTTAAGGTATGAAAATTGAATAATTCATGCTAAAGTAGAGTCCTTTACCTTTTCCGCATTTTTCATTTCACTTGGTAAGTACAATCTTATGACTGTAAAATCCTCCTTCTGTGTTCCCAAGTTGAATATACATATTCACTTTTACTTGAAAAACATATGAACCACCAATAATGCGTTCAATGACTTTAGGAAGAGGTTCTCCTTTGTCATCTTATGTTTAAATCACAACAATGTTAAATTATCGAAAAATCTGTAAATTATGCCCATCATCATTTCTGAAAATAAAATTATTAAATTTTATTGCATTATATCAGCCGTGCACATGCAGGGGAAAACCTTGATATGCCATAATCAATCCCTTCCAGAATACAAAGAGATTTTCTTTATTTCACACATGACGATTTTAGAATGCAAAGCAAAATACAAATATTCTTATTCTTCAAATTGAAACATTAGACTTTTACAATGAAAAAGGTTTTGGGAAAACATAAAGTAGGATCTTAAATGACCAGAAACCCAGTGATGCGTATAGATTTGGGTATAAAAATCATATAAAAACTAAGCACATTTCCAATCAAGTTTACATTAAAACGTTAACCCTAAATTAAACATATGAGCAAGCGTACTCATCATTAACATAGCATAGGGTTCAAACGAGTGTCGATCCTTCAGGAACAAGTATGCATTAATCCATTTTCTTTCATTGTTTAACCGACTCAATAAAATGAAAAAGAAATAAAATAAAATAGAAGAAAATAAAAATAAAAATATATACATGTCAAGGATGGAGAATTATGTAACTCAAGCTATTGTTTAGACAAACATGATCTTAAAGAACCCAACCATTATCATAACCAATTATTCTCTTGGCATCATGAAGGATGAAAGTAGATTTACTTCGATGGTCAATCCATGAAATCACTATCCTCCAGATAAATTAGCATCACTTGGTCTGTCTCAGCTAATTCACCCAAAAGACACATTAAACACAATCCTTAATTAAATTTCCTTAGTCTGGCAAATTTAAAGTATGAAATTAATCAATGAGTCATTGGTCTGGTAAACATTAATTAACCTTTAATTACTCAATCCTCAGCAATTAATCTATTTGGTCTACTAAGTTAACAGTCAATAAATATGAAATTAATCAATTGAAACCACCATCAACCTCTTTGGTCTAGCAAGTTAATGAAAAGAAACAACCAACTAATCTTGTAATACGCCCAAGTAATTAAATACCAAGAAAAATAATTAATTAATCAAAAAATCAAATAACTCTAAACATCATGAATATCCAAAACAATGTCGAATTACAATAAAATAATTAACACATCATTGTTCAAGAAAAAGAAAACAAAGTAAAAGAAAGTACTCATAGACAAGCCTTCTTCTTTTTCCTTTGAAGACCTTCTTGCACAATCCTCTTTGAATTGAAGAATTCTTCCTTTGATTTGAGTGATTTTCTGTGATGATCAATGAATTCTCTCTTTTTCCTTTGTGTTTTTCATCTATTTATAGGCTTGGGAAGTGTGTAAACTTGTTGGTGCAATGATCTGGGCCGAGTAGAAGTTAGAAGATACTAAAACTCCACAGATTACCAAAAATCGCGTAGAAAAATCACAATCCCGCCTTTTCCTCAGAGCACAGCCGGCGCCGCCTTGCGCCTTGGCTCTCAGAGCCGGCACCAGTTCAGTTCTGGTTTTTTACTCGTTCACCAATTTTTTTCCGAATTCCGCACAATGTTGTCCAGCATGTAGCCGGCGGCGCCTTGGCTCTTGGAGCCGACGCCAGTTCCATTCTATTTCATTCTGTTTTGATAATTTTTTGTCGCTTCGAAGTTTGTGTCAATAGTGCCTGGCCGGCGTCGGTTCCAGTGCCCTAGCCGACGCCGCCTCTCTTCTGTTTTGCAACGTTTTTGCTTCGTTTTACCCCAAAAATCTGTAATAATGAACAAAATACCTTTCCAAGGGTAAAATCTCAAATATGAAGGAATACAACTAGTTATTGAATAAAATGTATCACAAAAGAACCTTAAATTACTAGGAAAAGTATGATTAATTTAGCCCCTATCATATTCCCCCACACTTAGCTCTTTGCTTGTCCTCAAGCAAGTATCAAAGACAAGTAGGAAAAACACAAGGATTTCATCAATTACTCAATCGATTTCAAAATAATATCTCTAATACTTCCTTCATTCAAGAACATAAAACACATGCTACTACATCTTTCATAACAAATGCAAGACTTGTGTAAGTGAATAATGACTTAGCAGAATCATCTCAACACTTAATAATATTCTCAAACCATTAGAAGGAATTTAGTTCAAAAAGAATATGCATTCCATAGGCTTACCTTTCATACGCTCTCCCTACTAATCCGAGACATATCATGATTCTACTTAGGTCAAGTAGGACTTTCCAGCTTGTAATGTAAGGTTAAAGGCTTGTAATGTAGCTTATCAAACGAAGGATATAGGAGAATCAAATAGCAAAGAAGTTGAGAGTTCACAAGAAAAGGATAAACAAATGAATCAATAATTTCCAACTCTTCTTGATTTCCTATTCCAAAAATCAATCAAACCATAACCTTATTTAGCAATCTAACATTCCTTTAGACACATAAATATCTTTTCCAACATATAAGTGCATACAGTATCTAACGGATGCATCAACTTTGAAATCACCAATTAACCCTTCAAAGAAATTTTTACAATTAAAATTCCCCTTTAAACTTAGTATTTGAGTTCTTAAAGACGGGATTGGAAAATCCTTACTTTTCAATACTTCTACAAATACCGAGTTACCTCCCTGAAATTGGGGTGAAGGGTAGAATTCGTTAACATCCTTAAAAGGTTTCTTAGAATAAATGATAAATCCAACTTCTTGAGGCATGTTAAACTCCGTACATCATCATTGGGACCATTGTTCTCTAAGAAGTGGGAGGAACCTAAGAAATCATGTGACAAAGTGATGTGTCCAGACTTGGGTGTAAAAATCATACAAAAACTAAGCACATTTCCAATCAAGTTTAAATTAAAATGTTCAACCTAAATCACACATATGAGTAAGTGTACTCATTATTAACCGAGTATAGGGTTCAAACGAGTGTCGATCCTTCAGGAACAAGTAGACATTAATTCCTTTTCTTTCATTGTTTAACCAACTTGATAAAGTGAAAAACAAATAAGAAGAAAAATAAAATAAAATTAAAAATATATGCATGTCAAGAATGTAGAATTATGCAATTCAAACCATTATTTGGATAAACATGATCTTAAAGTACCCAACCTTTATTATAACTAATTATTGCCTTGGCATTATGAAGGATAAAGGTAGATTTACTTCAATGGTCAATCCATGAAATCACTATCTTCTAGATGAATTAGAATCACTTGGTCTATCTCAACTAATTCATCCAAAAGATGCATTAAACACAATCCTTCGTTAAATTCCCTTTGTCTCGAAAAATTTAAAGTATGAAATTAATCAATGAACCCTTGGTCTCGGAAAACATCAATTAACCTTCAATTAACAGTTCTAAGCAATTAACCCCCTTTGGTCCAGCAAGTCAATAGCTAACAAAATATGAAATTAATAAATTGAAACTACCATCAACCCTCTTTGGTCCAGCAAGTTAATGGAAAGAACCAAACAACTAATCTCGTAATAAGCACAAGTAATTGAATACCAAGAATAATAACCAATTACTCAAAAGATCAAATAACTCTAGAAATCATGAATATCTAAACAATGTTGAATTAAAATAAAACAATTAACATATCATTTTCAAGAAAAAGAAAACAAAGTAAAAGAAAGCACTCATAGACAAGCCTCCTTCTTCTTCCTTTGAAGATCTTCTTGTACAACCCTCCTTGAATTGAAGAATTCCTCATTTGATTGAGTAATTTTCTATGATGGTCAATGAATTCTCCTTTTTTCCCTTGTGTTTTTCATCTATTTATAGGTTTAGGAAGTGCCTAAACTTGTAGGTACAGTGTTCTTGGCTGAGTAGAAATTGGAAGATACTAAAACTTCTCAGATTATCAAAAATCACGTAGAAAAAATCAAGCACCACCTTAGCTTCAGGGCACAGCCGGCGCCGGTTCCAACTTCACAGTCGACGCCGGTTGTGTTCTACTTTTCTACTCAATCGCCGATTTTTCTTTGAATTTTGCACAATGTGTTCCAGAATGCAGTCGGCGCAGGTTCTAGCTTCACAGCCGGTGCCGCCTTGGTTATGTTCTGCTCTGTTACAATAAATTTTTTATCGCCTCGAAGTTCATTTCAACAGTGCACGGCTGATGCCGGTTCTAGAGCCCTAGCCGGTGCTGCCTCTCCTCTGTTTTGCGACATTTTTGTTTCGTTTTACTTTAAAAATCTGAAATAAAGAACAAAATACCTTTCCAAGGGTAAAATCTTAAATATGAAGGAATATGACTAGTTATTGAATAAAATGTATTACAAATGAACCTCAAATAACTATAAAAAACATGACTAATTTAGCCTCTATCACAAAGAAATATTAGAATTATGAGCACATAGAGTAGAATCAAATACCTCTCTTGCCACAGCATGCAATTGTCCCTCATAGCCGCTCTTTTTGCTCATTGGTCACTTGTACGGACTAGCATGAACTCCTGAGTCTCCTCAACAATCTTAACTAATTGTTTCCGTTGATCGTACTATCGTTAATTGTTTCCGTTGATCACATAATCGTTGGGAAGCTTCTTCATGCCTCTGAACAGATGAATTTGTATTAGCAACAAAAGATTTTACTAATGCTTCTAATGACGTCTCACTAAAAACATTACTGTGAGCTTGTAATTTTACCAATACACTAATGCTCTTTTTTTTTTTTTTGTCAACTAAAAACTATCCTAATTGAATGCATGACCACGAATTCATAAATGAAATATTAAACTAATATTAAAACTTTTAAATAAAGAAATAAATAAATTTAGTTCGTCGAAAATATCTGTTAGCCAAAAGTCCAAACCTGAAAATAAGAAGAGTTAGTATTGATTAAAAATTATAGACGTAAAAAATCATCTATTTCAAAATACAAGGATTACACATATTCCACTGTAGCATTAGGTTAGTAAAATTAAATAACTAAATATACAGTATATACAAACATACAAGGACAAGTTAATTATTATGGACATGTATCTACCTATTTACAACATATAGTGAAATTAAAATACAATTATACAAACAACAAAATATGGCACTTCTTCATACAAGGAACATATATACCTATTTACATATTTACATATTTACCTATTTACATATTTACATGGTTAAATCAACAAAATCCAAGCTTTCATGATATTGTTCTTTGGCAATGGCGCCAAAAAATTGATGTGAAATCAAGTTTTTCAAAAACACCTCTATGATGAAATAGAAAAATATCCTAATCCCCGGCAACGGCGCCAAAAACTTGATGCGTATAGATTTGGGTATAAAAATCATATAAAACTATGCACATTTCCAATCAAGTTTACATTAAAACTTTAATCCCAAATTACACAAATGAGCAAGCATACTCATCATTAACATAGCATAGGGTTCAAACGAGTGTCGATCCTCCAGGAACAAGTATGCATTAATCCCTTTTTTTCATTGTTTATCCGACTCAATAAAGTGAAAAAGAAATAAAATAAAATAGAAAAAAATAAAAATAAAAATATATACATGTCAAGGATGGAGAATTATGTAAGTCAAGCCATTGTTTAGACAAACATGATCTTAAAGAATCCAACCATTATCATAACCAATTATTCTCTTGGCATCATGAAGGATGAAAGTAGATTCACTTCGATGGTCAATCCATGAAATCACTATCCTCTAGATAAATTAGCATCACTTGGTCTGTCTCACCTAATTCACCCAAAAGACGCATTAAACACAATCCTTAATTAAATTTTCTTGGTGTGGCAAATTTAAAGTATGAAATTAATCAATGAGTCCTTGGTCTGGCAAACATTAATTAACCTTTAATTACTTAATCCTCAATAATTAACCTCTTTGGTCTAGTAAGTTAACAGTCAATAAATATGAAATTAATCAATTGAAACCACCATCAACCTCTTTGGTCTAGCAAGTTAATGAAAAGAAACAACCAACTAATCTCGTAATACGCCCAAATAATTAAATACCAAGAAAAACAACCAATTAATCAAAAGATCAAATAACTCTAAACATCATGAATACTTAAAACAATTTCAAATTACAATAAAATAATTAACACATCATTGTTCAAGAAAAAGAAAACAAAGTAAAAGAAAGCACTCATAGACAAGCATTCTTCTTCTTCCTTTGAAGACCTTTTTGCACAACCCTCCTTGAATTGAAGAATTCCTCCTTTGATTTGAGTAATTTTCTGTGATGATCAATGAATTCTCTCTTTTTCCTTTGTGTTTTTCATCTATTTATAGGCTTGGGAAGTGTGTAAACGTGTTGGTGCAATGTTCTGGGCTGAGTAGAAGTTGGAAGATACTAAAACTCCACAGATTACCAAAAACCACGTAGAAAAATCACAATCTCGCCTTTTCCTCAGAGCACAGCCGGCACTAGTTCAGTTTTGGTTCTTTACTCATTCGTCGATTTTTTTTCCGAATTTCGCACAATGTAGTCCAGCATGCAGCTGGCGCCGCCTTGGCTCTTGGAGCCGGTGCCAGTTCCACTCCGTTCCATTCTGTTTTGACAATTTTTGTTACCTCGAAGTTTGTGTCATCAGTGCATGGCCGGCGCCGCTTCTCTTATGTTTTGTGACGTTTTTGCTTCGTTTTATCCCAAAAATTTGTGATAATGAACAAAATACCTTTCTAAGAGTAAAATCTTAAATATGAAGAAATATGACTAGTTATTAAACAAAATGTATCACAAAAGAATCTCAAATTACTAGGAAAAGTATGACTAATTTAGCCACTATCACCCAGAAAGTAAAAGGAAGCAAATTGAATCAATAAGTCTTGGGCGTGCAAATCAAATCTAATATTGGGTGATGATTTTGAAGCACTGAAACCAAGAAGCTTCAGTGCTGCATCGGAACCAATGAAACCAATGCTCTTTACCCGGACAGTGAGGAAAACCTATGCATCAGAGCCCAAGAATTAAATCACATCTTCAATCACATGAAACCCAGAAAGCAAAAAGACACGAATTGAATCCCTAACTATTGCGGGTGTGGATCAATTTCAATACTTTGGCAATGAATTCGAACCAACGAAACAAAAAAAGTTTGGTGATGAATCCCAAACAATGCAAGGAATTCGAAGCAACTGCTATAAATATAGCACTGAATCCGAACAAATGAAATGGAGGAACCCAAACTGCTATAAATATCCCACTTCAATCTCATAAAAAATCTCCTCTAATGACAATAAGAAACAATCTTGATTCACATACCAAACGAAAACCAAATGCAATAAAACCTATGAATTAAACCCAAATCATGAAACCCAGATCCATACCTAGTTAATAGACCTAAGAAGAAACCTAAAGGAATACCAAAAACAACTTCATAGATACTTCTCTGGTACAGCCATCACCACGTCAACAAAAAAACACCTAATTAACCTAAATCTGCTGAGGTGTCAAACCCACATGACTTTGCCCTTCAGCTTTACATATTAGTAATTTTGCAACTACTAGATTTTGCAAGAAAATTTGACTAGAAGAAGTCAGGATCCTAACTTGAGATGCTAGTGGCATGTCTTGCATGTGTTAAAAAAAAAAAAAAGATTTGCTTCTTGTTATAGTGGTATTAGAGTTAGATATAAGTAGGTCTTTTAGGATAGTATAAATTCTATATTTCCTAGGATGTAGAAAGGATGATTAGTTCTATAAGGAAGAGAGAGGAGGTAAGGAAAACTAAGGGAAGGATACATATATTGAATTAATGGAAAAGCTCATTGATACAGGCTGGCAATATTACCATAGCACATCCCTTCTTGCCAGAGAAATTTTCAAACAAATGATAATATTATTCTTCTTAGCATTTTAAAACATATCCCATGATTACAAACATGAGTAGGGCTGCTAATGGGCTGGGTAAACCTCAACCCGATTCAATCCAAAACCCATATATAGCGGGTTTAGTACAATTATTTTATAACCTGATTCGACCCAAACCCGTTTAACTTATATAATCGGGTTAGGGTACGAATATTATAGTTCCATATTCATTTACCTGATTACCTGATTAAATTAAATATTATATAAAATATATATTATGTTATATATGTTTTACTAAACCTAACCCTACCCTCAAACACCACACTCCACACTGTGAAGATGAAAAAGAAGACGGAGATGCTTTTAGATTTGAATTTCTATTCACAAACTATTAGTATAATTCTATAAAACTAACACAAACTCTGTATTGTTGATTTGGCTGATGTCGAAGGGCACCATGGTCGTAAAGAAACTGGTAAAAGTAATTTGGAGGGCAAAGGGAACCATAGTATTAATGGTGGTCTTTTAGCTAAAAACAAACAACATATCGTCATCTTCAACTACTCTTACATTCATCATCTGATCCCTATATTTTCACTTCACTATTTACACTAATTGGTCCACACACATGCATACACTCTGCTCTCTATTCATCTTTGTTTACTTTTGCCTTGCAAAAAATGCACCATAAAAATCACAATTTTTTCCCAATAAGATAATAATATAGAGAGAGATATTTTACTTCCAATCACTCTACCATGGCTGAATTAGAGCAATAAAAGAGAAAAAGAAAACAAGAATTTCACATAGGGGTGTGAACTAAAGATGGAGTTAGATAGACCCCATCTTTAGACAAACTCTAGCACCATTAGTAGTCAACTTTTCATTTGATTTACATCTCATCTCTCGTCCTCTTCTTTCATGAAAATATCTAGGTTTACATAGTATTTACTTAACTGGGATCCAATACCCACACACTCGAGTATGGGTATTGTTATATCACACCCGTAGGGTATTAGGGTTTGGTAGGGTCGGGTGTATAGTATTGTTAATTAGATCGAGTCCGGAACAGGGTGATCCAGGCCTGATTCGACCCATTTACAGCCCTAAACATGAGTAATTAAAAATTAATTCCAACATCTGGAATCTTGAACTACATTAAAAAAAAAAAATGAAGTCTCCTAATTGTTTTTCATAATACCAAGTAACTGAAGGATCATGGAAAACACCAAAGAAAACACAGTGAAAATTTTTCAGTTTTCTGAGTCACATCTAGAAGAAAATACTTACTTTTCCTTGCTGGTCGTAGATTGACCAACGTGGGAACGTGTTGCATTGGCACTTCTTGCGTTGGAAGGGGAATAGAGGATGCCTGCTGTTCAACAGGAATTCCCGCCAATCTTCTACTCCTATGCATCAAACGTCTCCAAGCTTCTTCTTTTCGTATTTTGGAGTATGGCTCTTCCTTGTTCTAGGTGTTAGCTTGATGAGAACACCTTCTTGCATAATCAAAAGATCTTCCAGAGAGAAGGAAGAGAAGGACGAAAAACCAGAGAAGGAGAGAGGAGGCAGCACACTTGAAAAAAAATCACCTAACCCTAGGTTTTTTTTCCTTATATTTCGGTCAGCCTTAGAGCTTCCAAAACCGTAATGGCCGAAATCATCAAGTCCTAAATGGGCTAGACATTGTGCTCAAAACCAATCGAAGACTGGCCTAACCCTCTGAATTAATTAATTATCTTTTTTGGGCCTTATCAAAATCCAAGACTAAATGATTAATTCTAATTGGACTCTTAATATATGTCAACATATATTAATCTAATTAATTAATTTATTTCAGCCCAATTAATTAATTTAATGGACTCTTAGAATATATTTTATTTTTCTTCTAAATAACTATCCATTAAGTCCAGATTGTGTCTAAACAACACTAAAGTAACTTGAGCTACTCTGGGGACCAAAAGATATATTATTATTCATAGCTACTAAAATGACCAAAATACTCTTAGTATTAAATAATCGTATTTTATTATTTTAAATATTTTAATTTATCACCATATGAAAATATTGATCATAAGAATAATATTGCTTAAAGCAATATCTCCGACCTGCAAGTGAAATGATGAAAATACCCCTCTATGTAACACCCATCAATAAAACATGATAAATATATTAACACCCATATCAAAAGACATCTACCATCCTTAGATCTCTAATATGATAATCCATGACTCATTTGAATGAACTTGTTTACCATTGAAAGTTATTCAAAAGCACACATTCTAGAGTCACGTTCCCAGGGCTCTAGATTATTTAGATTACCTTAGACAATCACAAAGGGATGATTAAACCTTACTAAGTGAAGCATAGAAACTCTTTTGCATGAGTCTATCTTAACTGACTAGAGTAATACACCCAACATACAGGGATATTGATCTCACAAAAGAAATCTCACCCAACATACATCAAAGTATAAAATCCTAGTTTCCCCAGACCATCAACTCATACTCAAGTATGAAGGTATTCATTCATACTGTAGCAGTAATAGCCTTGTCTTTATAATTATAGTACTTTAAGAGATACCACTACTATTGGTCTAGTCCTACGTATTCGAAATAAGTTTATGCCTATTATGTGAATGAACTACTCACTGATTCAAGGTAAACCATTCCTCATTAGAAGTTATGGCATAATAGTCTCACCTTGATAAAATGTCCAGTTCCATCAACTGACTAAGAACTCAATTTTATTTATATGATAAATGCTTATGGTCTATACCTTACTGCGAAGAACGACCCAACACATAGACTATTTTTTATCGTACTTGGACCTCTAAACGTGTAATAATATAAGAGACAAAATAAATATTTTATTACAATATATTCATACAGAATACAAAATCTTTAAGGGCATACTTTCTAATAATCTCTCCCTTGTATTGCAAAGACTAAGAAACATCTTTTCTGTCAAAGGTTTGGTAAAGGAAAGTGCCAGATTATTGACAGAGAAAATCTGATCAACCACTATCTCTCGTTTCTAGATGAACTCCCGGATGAGGTGATATTTCCTCCCTATATGCTTGCCCTTCCTATGATTTTGAGGTTCTTGGCATTGTGACACCACTCCAGAGTTGTCACAATAAATGGTAATAGGCCTATCCATGTGTAGTACTACTCTAAGTTCTATGAAAAACTTCTAGAGCTCCACAGCTTCTTTAGAAGCCTCTGAAGCAGTAACTTACTTAGCTTCCATAGGAGAATTAGCATTCTCCATGAAATAGTTCCTCTAGATAAAGTGAAGACATATCCATTAGTGGATTTCTTTTCATCTTTATATGCCTGAAAGTCTGAATATGTGTAATCGGTAGAAACCAAATCATCAGCATGATATATAAGCATATAATCTTTCATTTCCTTGAGATATTTAAGTATATGCTTTACGGCTTGCCAGTAGGCTTTCCCTGGGTTTGACTAATATTTACTAACCATGGCTACTGCAAAGCAGATATCTAGCCTAGTACAAAACATGTCATACATGAGACTTCCCACAACCGAAATATAAGGGATCTTGCTCATTTTCTACTTATCGTTCTGTATCTGAAGACATTACTTGGAAGATAAGAATAATCCATGTCTAAAGGATATGATAGCTTCTTTACATTGATACATGCTATACTTGACCAATATCTTGTCAATATAAGCAGACTAGGATAAGCCTAACATTCTTTGCTTCCTATCTCTAAGAAGTTTAATGCCTAAAATATAGCTAGCTTCTCCCAAGTCCTTCATGCTAAACTGACTAGACAATCAAACCTTAACGGATGAAAATATCCCCACATCATTTTCAATGAGTAAAATGTCATCCACATAAAGTACCAAGAAAATCACTTTGCCACTATATGATTTCATATACATACATGGTTTATTTATGTTTTGAATAAAACCATAAGCTTTCACAATTTCATTAAAACGTATATTCTATACACGTGACGCTTGCTTAAGTCCATAGGAGGATTTCTTAAGCTTACAGACCATTTGTTTCTGACCTTTAGCAATAAAACCTTCTGGCTAGGACATATAGATGTCTTCGTTAAGATAACCATTTAAGAAAGTTTTCTTGATATCTATCTGTCATATCTCGTAGTTATAGTGACATGCAATGGCTAAGAGAATTCGGATAGACTTAAGCATTGCTACTGGTGAAAAGGTTTTCTCATAATCGATCCTTTCTTTCTGAGTATAATCTTTAGCAACTAATCTTGCTTTATAAGTTTCAACCTTTCTATCTGTATCTCTTTTTCTCATGTATACCCACTTATACCCAATGAATTTTATTTCATCAGGCGCAGTGACAAGATCCCAGACCTGATTGATGTTCGACAATCATAGCTAGCTGCCATTTGTCTACTTCAACATTAATAATGGCCTCTTCATATCTGGTGGGATCTTATTCTTGATGATCAGAGATTAGATCATAGATCTCCCCAGTCCACCTTTCTTGAACTCTTGTAATCCTTCCATTACAACGAGGCTCAGTTTGTATAGGAATATCCGGCTATATTTCTCTTGGTTCCTCGATGAGGTGTTAGGAGCACCTGAAGTTGAATCAGTGACTAACTTCTCTTCTAATTGTATTCTGCTTGAACCTGTGGTGGATGTAACTTGTTCATCCTCTAAGTATCTAACATTAGTACTACTTTATGCTCTTAAGGATGATAGAAATATCCATCTCTCATTCCTTTTGGATACCCAACGAAGTAGCATAACTTTGATCTTGGCTTTTGCTTTCTTCCTTTTGCTAGCACATAAGTTGAACAACCCTATATCTTGAGATGATTCAGATTGGATTTTTGTCTAGTCCACATCTCATAGGGTGTCCTAGGTACTGATTTGGAAGGTATCAAGTTCAAAATATATACCACTATTTCTAAAGCATACCCCTGAAAACAAATAAGAAGAGATGCATGACTCATCACGCTCTTGATCATTTCCATCAAAGTTCTATGTTTTCTCTCAGCTACTCCGTTCTACTGGGGAGTCCCAGGTGTGCTTTACTAAGATATTATGTCATGATATACCAAGTAATCCTTAAACTTACCAAGGAGATACTCTCTGCCACGATTCAATCTCAAAGTTTTAATTAGTTTACTTGTTCGATGCTCCACTTCAACCTTAAACTCTTTGAATTTATCAAACGAGTCAGACTTGAGCTTAATCAAATAAATGTAACCAAAACGAGTGTGATCATCTGTGAAAGTGATGAAGTATTCATAGCCTCCTCTAGCTGGTGTAGTCATTAGACCACAAATATCTGTATAGACTTGTGCTAGTATTTCCATGACTTGCGCCTTTTTGTTGAGAATTTCTTGCTAAATTCTCATAGATATCTTGCAGCTCTTGAGCATTTTTATTTCCTGGATATCCACTTGCAGCAGTATCCACTAACGTCTGATACATAGGAGTTAGTCCTTCATAGAAAAATTGAGTAATCAACAAAGAGAGAAACTATGGTGAGGACACTAGGTCAATAACAATTTAAACCTGTCCTATGCTTCATGAAATGCCTCTCATTCTCTTTGTGTGAAAGAACTAATCCTACTTCTATAATCTATGGTCTTCTGAGACGGAAAATATTTGAACATGAATGTCTCATAGTCCTTATCCCAAATGCTCATGGATCCTTCAGGTAAACCTAGCAACTATTGTTTAGCATTCTCCTTTAAACAATATAGGAAACATCTGAGCCTCAATTCCTTTTTGAACAGGTTGTTCAAGGGGAATGTTTGTACCGTACTATAGAACTCTCATAGAAATCCCAAAGCATCCTCTGCGCCTAACCCATTAAACGTTGGAAGTAAATGAAGATGGAAAATTTTCAATTCATAATTCCTTGTTGCATTTCATAGCCTAATACATGATGGATTAGTAGCAATGGTGGGCATTTGTAAATCCCTTAATCAAGAATGGGCTTGGTTATTAGCTCTCAAGGGAGCCAGTGGTTGTAATTGATTATCTGGCCCATCACCATGTGCTTGATTCCCTCCATTATTTGCCATTTCTTCAGCCTTCCAGTTAGCTCGATTTTGCCTGCAAGTACACTCAATTTTTGGATCAAAGGGTATTAAATCTGCAGTATGGTTTTTAGACATGCACCACTTAACGATTTATCCACAATATGCACACTTGAGAGAATGTAAGCAAAAACAGAAATCAAATCAGAGTCAAAATCAAAAAGAAGAAATTTTCAATTTACTAATCCCCGGCAACGACGCCAAAAACTTGATAACCAATTCGGAGCACTAGCAAGTGTACTAGATTTTGTTTATAGTAACAAGGACATTCTATAGAGATTAGAAATTAAAATTCCTTCTAATGAAATCAATTCTAACTTAAATTAAAAGAAAACAAAGATTCCACTGATTGTTGTTGTCGAGAACTAAAGTGAAATAATTAAATTAGCACTTTCTTTGGATAAAGATCGTAATGAGATGATCTAAGACACATGATTTCACTAGATTAACTTTTATATTACTAAAGTAACCCATTATTCTAGAGTATACCTTATCAGTTAATCAATGTCTAGAGTTAACCAATATCAATTTTCAAGGTATATTAATTCTATTCCCTCAAATAACCCAACTATATTTCTATATTGAATTCAATTCAAAGAAATGCATTTCTAGAATATGACATTATAATGATCACACAAACTATGCAAATATATTTCTATTTTATATGTAATTTGTTGTCTGATTACCTATCTTAATTAAGTCATCTTTCAAATTTTCCTAGTTAATGATAAAAAGGTGATCAGGCACTCAAATGCTTTAAGTACAGTAATCAGGCAAAGATTTGGTAACACCCTTCAAATAACAGAATCACAAGATAATATAATAATCAATACTAGCTACATCATGGCCTTAGAATGAGAAATTAATGCATAATTGAAGAGAAATTCAAGAACAAATTAAAATAGAAGGGATGAGAAAGCATCACAGTTTCCTAATAGAATTTCCAAGTTTGTCTACGAGTAGCCTCCAATATGCGTCCAACGCTGAAAAACCCTCTCAAAATTACAACCAAAATATCCCAAGAAGATAATACCTAAATATAATGTAAAAGAAATAGAATAAAAGTCGTCTTTAATTGCTTAACCCTCCAAAACTCGCTCCCCTTCGGTTTTTATCCTTGCTGGAATCCGTTGGAGAGTTCAATTCGATCCCTGATTGATGAATCCAACACATGATTGAACTCTGTTAGTGTGATCTTTTGAAATTTGCTTCTTCAACCCCGCAACTTGTATGTTTCTTCGTTCAAGTCCCTAGAAAAATCAAATAACCACAAAAGAGAGTAAATTATCCCAATAAACCTCATATTGCATTAAATTATAACATGATCTATCCAAAAATTACCTAACATATTCAATGTAAAATCATTACATCAAACTCCCCCACACTTAGATGTTTGCTTGTCCTCAATCAAAACCAGGTTTAAATCAAAATGTCAACACACAAGGGCTTCAAGATCATGTCTTAAATATTCTCTTGTTCATGCTAATAAAACAAATGCTCGAGTACTCCTCATCACAAATGCAAGACTTGTGTAAGTGAAGTAGTACCCAGTAGTGCAAAATAAATACTTAACAATGTTCTCAAGTCATTTAAAGAGTCGAGTTTAAATAAAATATGAATTTCATAGGCTTATTTTTCATACTCTCTCTCCACGAATTAAAGCATGTCATGATTCCACTTAGCGCTTGTAATGTAAGGCTAGGGAGTTGGCTAACAATCGAAAGATATAAGATAACAATATACAAAGAGAAGAGAGCTTGCAAGAAAAAAGTGATAGAAAAACATAACTAAAACTTAAATCCTTCGCTTGCCCCAGTACATACTAACATCTAATGCGCAAATTCTCATACCATGATCAAAATGCATGCTGAGCACTCTTTGTATCCTCACCATTACACTTATTGCACAACCTTCAATATTGTGAAAATTCATTACCATGACAGCCTTACAATTAGCCTAGACCAACAACTGTGCTCTTCTTCTTGTGTTTTCTTTTTGTTTTCAATAAAATGCTGTTTGTTTTTGTTTTTTTTTCCTCTTTTTTTCAGCACTTACACAAGATACACAAGGTCCACAGTAGCAGTAAATTTCCAATTTGAATTCCACACATAGCACTGAATGTGGGCCCCAAAATGATAGTATTCAAGGTAAACAGAGGCTAGCAACCCATCCTAAAATAATAGTATAAACCAGTCATGATATTCCCTTGACATCTTTTTACTTAAAGCTGTAACGTTCTTTCACAAACTTGTACCCTTATCCTAAGAAGCAATAAAAGAATTGGAGTATGAATCAAATCCTCACAGGAAAATAATAAGTGAATATATTCACTAGTTCATGAAAGAATTTAATATATTTAGACATTAAAAAGGTGCTAGGGATAATTCACAAGGTTAGCTTGAAATGCTCAAACTGTCCAAAGAAGGCCTGTGACCGTCGTTTCTAAGTAAATTCATGACTGCCTTATTATTTCACCTTGAGAGGTATTAGAATAAGTTCTAGAAGCATCAATAGGAAAATTTTTAAGAAAATCTGACTTGAAAATAATGTAAAGCATTTACATACACTACAAGGGTCCATGGTGCGCAAAAAAGAGTCGTGAATAAGTTATAAGAAGTATAGAACAAATGCTTTATCAACACAAATGAGAGACATGCACCAAGAAGAGTTTGAAGAAGAAAAACTTCACCCCAAAGAAGTAAAGCATGAAAATGTAATACCTCCCCCACACTTAAAGCTAACAGTGTCCTCAATGATAGCAACAAAAGTGGAAAGAATGAGAAAAGAAACCAACTTCCCTATTAGCAAGGACACAACAAGAAGAAGGCTGCAGGCATTTGGATCATCAGAGCCACCGGAGAATAAAGAAACGGTGGCATTAGTGGACGGTAAATGGCTAGCCACAGTGTCGGTGGTGAAGACACGAGAGATTGAAAACCAATGCCTAATGGTTTTTTTTTTTTTTTGGGTCTGAGCTCATTCTAGCACTGGATTGAGCTCAATCCAGCACTGGAAATTTTTTGTTCGTCCTAGGGATGAAAGAGTTAGTTGACCCCAAATCAGTTTGAATGTGCGAAGGTAATCCTATGCCTAATTCATTTGAATCAGGCACTGGAGACTGTCTGTCTATGCCAACTTGGGCATACGCATGGAATCTAGCACTAGTTTCCATTCAGTCATGCACTGGAATTTTTCCGACGTGGAATTTGCACTGGCCTTGGTTTTAGTTGCACTTGCTCACATATATCAGCCTCGATTTATGTGCATGAAGGGAACACTGAAGGGAATCAAGAGAACAGAAATAAGAATAAAAAATGAGGAGAATAAATAAATTCTAGTATGGAAAAATGTAAAAGCAAAAGTAAAGTACAAAAGTGGTTGCTAACGTGTAGTCATCAACGTGCACGAGGGTGCATACCAAGAAAGTATTACCTTTCCAATGGAGTAGCATCATCCACTTTTTATTTAAAGATGCCTTACCTATACCTTGTTAACGGGATGATTGGAAATTGTAACTCACTTCGTCACGATCAAAATCTTCACCAAAATAGTGTTCTTTATCATGATGTTGTTCGGTTCTTTCCTTGTAGAGACGGGCATTCTCATAGGCTTTCATGTAAAGTTTCCCTAGTTCCTCATATTTATGCCCTCTGTAGGAAGGATCAGGAAGTCTTACATCCAGGTACGTGACATATTTTTTCGTCGCTTCATTCGCCACCACTTCATTACTATCCTGCAAACATAACTCTAAAAGATCATTAGAGGTGGTTTTCTTTACACTGTCCTGAATAGTAGGAGAAATAGAATCAATGGAATAAGAAGAATCACTTTCTGTAGGATATTTTGTAGCCTTATAAACATCAAAAGTGACCTCTTCCTTAAGAACTATAAGGATGACCTTACCTTGTTGAACATCTATCAAAGTTCAACCTGTAGCTAGAAAGGGTTTTCCTAAGATAAGAGGTATCTTTCTATCTTTTTTCATGTCCACAACAACAAAGTCAGTAGGAAATATAAATTTATCTACTTTCACCAATACATTTTCAACTATACCCCATGGATAAATTATATTCCTATCTGCTAGTTGCAAAACTATGTTAGTTAGTTTCACCTTATCAAGACCTAGTTTCTTGAAGATATATAAAGGCATTAAATTTATACTTGTACCTAAATCACACAATGCCTTATTAAATTACAATTGCCCAATATTACAAGGAATAGTAAAACTCCCTGAATATTTCATCTTCTGGGGCAATTTTCTTTGTAGAATAGCAGAACATTCTTCAATTAGTATCACCATTCCACGATCTTCGAGCTTGCGCTTGTGAGTTAGGACATCCTTCAAGAACTTTGCATAACTCGGCATCTGCTCTAATGCTTCTGCAAAAGGAATGTTAATATGCAAATTTTTAAAAACTTCAAAAAACTTTGAGAATTATTTTTCTACATTTTGATTTTTTAGTCTTTAAGGAAATAGAATTGGAGGAGCATAAGGTTTAGGAGGTGTATAAGGTTTAGAGTCTCCCTCTTTAGAATCATCCTCCTTCGATATGTTTACTGATTCTTCTGCCTTACTTTCCTTTGACTCTTCTTTCTTCTTCTCAACTTCTTGAAGTCGTTTTCCACTACGAAGAGTCATATCATAGAGTTGCTCTTTAGGATTTTGCTCTGTGTCACTAGGTAGTTTTTCTTGAACTTTCTCCTTCATTGCATATGTAAATTAACCCATTTGAACTTCAAAATTATAAATGGAAGCTTAATTGGTCTTAGCCACTTGATCAATCTTTGCCTCTAGCTTAGATAGATATTGCATTATATCCTCCTCAAAATGTGGTTTCTTTTCTGGAGTAGGAGGTGAATATTATGGAGGGTGCGTTTGTGTCTGTTGAAATAGTATCCTATTATGCTAGAATCTAGGAAGTGCTCATTGCCTTTGAGTATTCTGATCTCTCCAAACAAATTTTGGGTAGTTCCTCTATCCCGGATTACATGTGTTCGAAAATGGGTCATTCCGTTGGGATAGTCCTTATCGCTGAGCTCCCATATAATTTACTTCCTTAAGCATAAAAGGGTGGCTACTTGCATTCATATAGAAATTAGTAGTGTGCCCATGCATTCCACAAAGTGCACATACCTCTCTAGTGCTACTCCCTTCTCAAGTCATCAACAGGCTAACTTGGTTAGTTAACTCTACTAGCTTTAAAGCAATGTCAGGTTGAGTGTGGATTTCATGAATTGTAGCTTTTCTATCTCTCACTGCTTTTTGTTGAGAATTTCTTGCTAAATTCTCATAGATACTTTGTAGCTCTTGAGCATTTTTATCTCCTGGATATCCATCTGCAGTAGTAACCACTAACGTCTGACATATAAGAGTTAGTCCTTCATAGAAAAACTGAGTAATCAACAAGAGAGGAAAACCATGGTGAGGACACTAGGTCAATAACAATTTAAACCTACCCTATGCTTCATGAAATGCCTCTCATTCTCTTTGTGTGAAGGAATTAATCCTGCTTTTATAATCCATGGTCTTTTGAGATGGATAATATTTGAACATGAATGTCTCATAGACCTAATCCCAAATGCTCATGGATCCTTTAGATAAACCTAGCAGCCATTGTCTAGCATCCCCCTTTAAACAATATGGGAAACATCTGAGTCTCAATTCCTTTTTGAACAGGTTGTTCAAGGGGAATGTTTGTACCGCACTGTAGAACTCTTGCAAAAATCCCAAAGCATCCTCTGTGCCCAATCCATTAAACGTTGGAAGTGGATGAAGATGGAAAATTTTCAATTCATAATTCCTTGCTACAGTTCCTAGCCTAATACATGATGGATTGGTAGCAATAGTGGGCATTTGTAAATCTCTTAATCAAGGATGGGCTTGGTTATTAGCTCCCAAAGGAGCTAGTTGTTGTAATTGATTATCTGGCCTATCACTATGTGCTTGATTTCCTCAATTATTTGCCATTTCTTCAGCCCTTTGGTTAGCTCAATTTTGCCTGCAAGTATGCTCAATTTCTAGATCAAAGGGTATTAAATCTGCAGTACGGTTTCTAGACATGCACTACTTAACAATTTATCTACAATATGCACACTTGAGAGAACGTAAGGAAAATCAGAAATCAAATCAGATTCAAAATCAAAAGAAGAAATTTTCAATTTACTAATCTCTGGCAACGATGCCAAAAACTTGATAACCAATTCGAAGCACTAGCAAGTGTACTAGATCTCGTTTATAGTAACAAGGTCATCCCACAGAGATTAAAAATTAAAATTCCTTCCAATAAAATCAATTCTAACTTGAATTAAAAGAAAACAAAGATTCCACTGATTGTTGTTGTTGAGAACTAAAGTGAAATAATTAAACTAGCACTTTATTTGGATAAAGATTGTAATGAGATGATCTAAGGCACATGATTTCACTAGATTAACTCTTATATTACCAAATTGACCCAATATTCTAGAGTGTACTTTATCAGTTAATCAATGTACAAAGTTAACCAATATCTTTTTTCAAGGTATATTAATTCTATTCCCTCAAATAATCCAACTATAATTCTATGTTAAATTCACTTCAAAGAAATTCATTCCAGAACATGACATTATAATGATCACACAAACTATGCAAATATATTTCTATTTCACATGTAATTTGTGGTCTGATTACCTGTCCTAATTAAGTAAGTCAGCTTTCGGATTTTCCTAATTAATGATAAATTAATCTGAATGGTGATCAGGCACTCAAATGCTTTACGTATAATAATTAGGCAAAGACTTGGTAACAACTTCAAATAACAGAATCACAAGATAATATAATAATCAATACTAGTTACATCATGGCCTTAGAATAAGAAATTAATGCACAATTGAAGAGAAATTCAAGAACAAATTGAAAGAGAAGGTATGAGAAAACATCACAGCATCCTAATACAATTTTCAAGTTTGTCCACGAGTTGCCTTTAATATGCATCCAACACTGAAAAACCCTCTCAAAATTACAACTAAAATATCCCAAGAAGATAATACCTAAATCTAATGTAAAAGAAATAGAACAAAAGTCGTCTCTAATTGCTCAACCCTCCAAAATTCGCTCCCCTTTGGCCTTTATCCTTGCTAGAATCCGTTTGAGAGTTCAATCCAGTCCCTGATTGATGAATCTGGCCCATAATTGAACTCTCCTAGTGTGATCTTTCAAAATTTACTTCTTCAACCCCACAACTTGTATGTTTCTTTGTTCAAGACCCTAGAAAAATCAAATAACCACAAAAGATAGTAAATTGTCCAAATAAACCTCATATTGCATTAAATTATAACATAATCTATTTGAAAATCACCTATCATATTCAATGCAATATCACTACATCACCAACCATCAATATAGACTCTAGATATAGAGCAATACTTGAAGTAAACTTGGTTAAGAAGTCCAGACAATATTTCTTCCAATGCCCCTTCTTGCCAGACCAAATGCTTTGGGCTGGGCTCCTGCGTTGGACCTTCTTCTTGAATTTCTTAGGCTTCTTCTTAATTCCAGAAGAAGAGGTTGAACAAGAGACTAAAACATTTGACACGGGCTTCATGATCTTCTTTGTCACCTGGAGCTCTTTCATAAGCTCTGTAAGATTCGTATTCAACTTGTTCATGTTGTAGTTCAACTTGAACTGAGAATTTGGGTTAGCCAGAGTTTCAAAAACCATGTCAATTTGGCTCTTTGGATCTATCGTTGCCCCTAGGATCTCGACTTCCTCAAAATAAGCAATCATTTTGAATAGATACTCTCGAACCGATGCCCTCTTAGCCATCCTAGTGTTCATGATTGCCCCAAGAGCTTCCTGTCTTGCGGCCCGGCTCTTGTCAGCAAACATAGTACGCAATGATAAATTAATATCATACACAGTGGCCATGTGCTCATATTTAGATTGGAGCACACTAGACATGGAAGCCAACATGTAGCATTTAGCCATCTCATCGGCATTCTTCCATGCCTTCTCGGCCTCTCGCTCATGATAAGTGGATTCTTCCCTAATTTCAAGATAGGGATCCGTAAGAACATACTTGTACTCCTTGGCAGTGAGTACTATATTCAGGTTCCTCTTCCAGTCCACATAATTTGGGCCTGTCAACTTATTCTCCTTAAGAATGTTTGACAATGGACTGAAATCAATCATTTCTGAAATATTGCAAAAAATATTCATTTAGTTTGCAAGAAATAAAAATGCACATTCTTTATATTATTTCTTTGATAATAGATGACTCTTAAAACCATTATCAATAATATAAATAGTTTGGCACTTATAAAAGCTAATAGAGCTTCATAGGAAGATTAATAGCATCCTAAGTTAAGTGTATAACCATCATGAATTAAAACTTCTTAAAATAGATAATGATCTAGAAAAAGTTTCACCGATAGGATGGCTACTAATTCACACTACCTATGGGTAATCTAATATTAAAACCTCCAACGTAGGTTGGTCGATTCTAGAAAATACCCTAAGTTTTTAATTTTACTCTTCCATTAGTTCTAGATACTTGTTGAAATCCATCCTATGGGGGGTCATGCTCATAATGAAACGAGAAAATCCACTATTTCTAATGAGAGTTGGGATGGAAGCCATGGGGTCGTTGGAACCCCTCTCCTACTTAATTTTTTATTGAAAGTAGAGTTTCAGGCCCAAAAATGTTTTTTATAATCTTATGGTTTCATTAACTTTAGTAAAAATCTATAATTCAATATTATTTTCTATGCCAAGGATTAAACCCTTCGAGAGAATAAACTATAAATTTATTTTACTATTCAAAGTTAATAACCAAATAAAACTTTATTAAATAACCTTAAGTTTAACATTATTCTCTATGTTAAGGATTAAACCCTTTGAGAAAATAAACAATGAACTCTTTTATTTTTTAAAGTTTCTTAGATTCAAACATTTTACCATAAACTGTCCTACCTAATAAGACTTTGGTCTCACAAGAATTTTTGCATTTGATCACAAAAAAAATGAAATAAGCATGATAGCAAAAGTAAACTTTTTTCATGCTTAAACTATTCATTAATTCCTAAGTGACCAAATAATGGATTAAATATCATGAATTAAAAATTCATGATTGTGTTTAATCCTAAGGTGGTTTCATAATTTACTATTTATTTTCATGCAAATTATTCATCCATAAATAAATAAAACTATTGTAGAAAATTAATCTCATACAATGGTTTCAAAACATGATTACATCAAAGAAAATTGAGGAACAAAATTTCAACAGTGCTCCCCAATTAATTGGACAATTTGGTGCTTCCCTTCTTGTCCAAAATTGTAGAAAATTTCCAGCTACCATTCGCATCCTATGAGATGCTTGAAAAACGTTGAAGAAGGACTACTAAGGCTGCCCGAAAATTCCAACACTCATCGCATCAAAATTCCTGCACATATTGCAGCAAAATTCTAACACATTAGTGACCTAAAACTCCTGGAAAAAAACCAGCTTCTGCACAGAAAAAATCTGCACAAAACAGCCACCAAAATTCCGAAAAACCAGCCACAAAACTACCCAGAAATTTCCTATGCACATTGCTGGGAAATTCCAGCACTTTAGTGACCTGAAACTGCTGGAAAAAATCTAGCTTCTGCACAGAAAAATTCTTCACAAAACAGCCACCAAAATGCCAAAAAATAGCCAAAAAATTGCCCAGAAAATTTCTGCACTCATTGCAGGTTTTTCAGACACATTTTGCCCCTCAAAAAATCCAGCAATCACGTTCTTCTAGTCTCCAAAGTTTACAGATTAAAAGAATACAAAGAAACGGAAAAATAGGCATAAAAAAATGCCTTTACAAGAGCTTATGCCCCTTACTGCGAGGTGTACATCAAATCCAATTAAAAAAAAAAATTAATAATAGGGAGAAATCGGAATACATGATCCTCTGCTTCAACTGCGAGGCATACATGAAATCTAGAAACCAATGTATGAGGGATCACATTAAATCACAAAAGATTCATTTTTAAATAATAAAGGAACCACCTTATCCAATTTTAACCCTAGTACATACTCCTAGATTAAAACTATGGCTCAGATACCACTTGAAGGATCATGGAAAACACCAAAAGAAATGCAGTGGAAATTTTTCAATTTTTTGAGCCACATCTAGAAGAAAATATTTACTTTTCCTTGTTGGTTGTGGATTGACCAACGTGGGAACGGGTTGCACTGGTACTTCTTGCATTGGAAGGGGAGTAGAGGGTGCCTGCTGTTCAACAGGAATTCCTGCCAATCTTCTACTCCTATGTATCAAACATCTCCAAGTTTCTTCTCTTCATCTTTTAGAGTATGACTCTTCCTTGTTCTAGGCATTTGCTTGGTGAGAGCACTTTCTTGGATAATCAAAAGCTTTTCCAAAGAGAAAGAATAGGAGGACGAAAAACCAAAGAGGGAGAGAGGAGGTGGAACACTTGGAAAAAAAATTACCCAACCCTAGGTTTTCTTTTTTCCTTATATTTCGGCCAGCCTTAAGGCTTCCAAAACCCTAATGGCCGAAATCACCAAGTCCTAAATGGGCTAGGCGTTGTGCTAAAAAACCAGTCTAAGATTGGCCCAACCCTCTGAATTAATTAATTATCTTTTTTGGGCCTTATCAAAATTCAAGACTAATTAATTAATTCTAATTGAACTCTTAATATATGTCAACATATATTAGCCTAATTAATTAATTTATTCCAGTCCAATTAATTAATTTAATGGACTCTTAGAATAAATTTTATTTCTCTTCTAAATAATTGTCCATTAAACCTAGATTGTGTCTAAACAACACTTAGGTAACTTGAGCTACTTCGGGAACCAAAAAACATATTATTCATGACTACTAAAATAATCAAAATGCCCTTACTATTAAATAGTCGCACTTTATCATTTTAAATATTTTAATTTATCACTATATGAATATATTGACCCCAAGAATAATATTGCTTAAAGCAATGTCTTCGACCTATATGTGAAATGATGAAAATACCACTATGTGTAACACCCATCAATGAAATTGGATAAATATATTAACACCCATATCAAAAGACATCTACCATCCTTAGATCTCTAGTCCAATAATCCATGACTCACTTGAATGTATTTGCTTACCATTGAAAGTTATCCAAAAGCACATATTCTAGAGTCACGTTCCCAGGGCCCTAGATTATTTAGATTACACTGGACAATCACAAGGGGATGGTTAAACCTTACTAAGTGAAGCATAGAAACTCTTTTGCATGAGTCCGTCTTAACTGACTAGAGTAATACACCCAACATATAGGGATATTGATCTCACGAAAGAAATCTCACCCAATATATAACAAAGTATAAAACTCTAACTTCTCCAGACCACCAACTCATACTCAAGTATGAAGGTATCCGTCCACACTGTAGTACTAATAGTCATGTCTCTATAATTATAATAATTTTAGAGAGACCACTACTATTGGTCCAGTTCTACGTATTGGAAATATACTTATGCTTATGATGTGAGTGAACTACTCACTGATTCAAGGTAAACCATTCCTCATTGGAAGTCATGGCATAATAGTCTTACCTTGATGAAATACCAAATTTTATCAAACGACTAAGAACTCAATTTTATTTGTATGATAAATGCCCATAGTTTATACCTTACTGTGAAGAACTACCCAACACATAGACTATTACTTATCATACTTGGACCTTTAAACGTGTAATAATATAAGAAACAAACTAAATAGAATGAATAAATATTTTATTCCAATATGTTCATACAGAATACAAAGTCTTTGAGGGCATACTTTCCAACTGTAACTATTAACTTTCTTCTATATAATTCTAGTCAAAATCACTATCTAATAAGAGCAACATTGTCTATCTTGAATTCTTTATGATGATTAAAGTTATTGGAATATAGCATTTTTTAGTAATATAAAATTTTGGTGCATATATGCATAATAATTAACTAGCATATATAAGTCTTCGATACATAGTGTCTATTTTATCATAATATCAATTACATAAAAAGCGAGAAGGTAGAGTAACATAATATCTTTCCTTTCTTAGCCAAGAATTTAGCCGCTTGATTGGCTTATCTGTATATGTGAACAATGCTACATTTTGGGAATTTGAACTATAAGGGATTTGTAGTCATCTATAAGGTTAGCATAATATCATTGTTTTTTCTAAAATAACAGGGTTAGCATAACATTTGTTATTACTATGTTGCAATATTCAAATGTTGTATGTTTAGTACTATGGAAATTTTAATTTCTATTCAGAGTGTGATGAATTCTAATAGCATATTTGGAGTATAAGCAATTCTTCTTGAGAAATTCACCTTTAATCTAGATTCTTGAGTAATCATGAATCACTCCTCCTGCACCTCCTTTTCTTAGATTATCTAAAGCAGGCCTATTAATATTTAACTTGCAAAATATCAACTTGTGATGATTGTCAAATGTGAAACTATTGTTACTATTTTAATTTCTATAGTACCCATTGTGCGAGTAAGAAGATTGTTGACCGAGGAATATTATGCATAATGATTTGGGAAGATGGACATTTAAATTTCAACCAATCTTGTAGGGGAGTAAAATAGAAGAGTGTGCTTCATATATCTATATTGATAAGTATTGAAAAAGTTCTAAAATAATGATGCTTGAATGGTACTTTCCATAAAAGTATGATAGAAAAGGCAGAATTCTTCATAAATAATATTTCATCTATAAAGCAAAGTCTTATGAGATAATCTACCATAAAACACAGTCAAATAAAGGTTTTAAGCTCATTAACACTTGGTATCTTCGAAATCCATTTAAGGTTAGGAAAATAAGTGCATTAAAATTCTGAAATGGAGTTATTTCTAGCAGTAGTGTAGGATGTTTTGATAGTGAATTCACAAAAAGAGGACAGTTTCCAAATTATGCTATATATGAAAGAAGAACATTTTTTGATAGGCAATGTTAGGATTTGATCAAAAATAATTTTAGGTAATTAAAGGGAGAGTTCATGAAAATTATATTTATGATGTATTGAAAAGTTATGTAGTTTATGTCTTCATCCATATTTAGAGGGCGTTAAATAAGATTTCATCGAGGCCTTCAAGATGATTAAGATCTATAGGAAATATTTATGCTTGTTCCTAAATTAATATTCTAATGAATGCCTCGTTTACATATATTCCAAACTGTGAAGGACACTTTTCCAAATAGAAAACTTTTGGAGATTATTTTACTTTATCATTTAAGTAGATTTGACTATGAAAATATCTCCAAACCAAACTACCGAATAAAGCCAAATTTTGATGGTGAGATTGCTTAAGTTAGAGGCCACATTGATCAAAAAGCATGCAAACTTTATTCCAATTCATTAGGTGAATTTTCTTAGAAAGAAGAAGATCCCCAAATGAAATTTCTTACAGTTTAGTTTATTCTCTTATTACTAGTAAGAAGAATTCTTATTATTTGAATAAAGTATAAAGAGGCAAAAGACACAATGCTTTTGTTATGTAATTCTCTACCAATAATGTAAGAAATTTTACTTTCCAAGCGGTTAAGTTATTATGTACTTCGTAAAGATTAAACTGAATATTATTATTTGTGCATCTGGTATCTATAAGAAGAAAGCTAAGATATTTACCTAGGTTTGTAGTTTCCTACAATTTGTGTATTCTTTTAATACTAGTAAGAAGAATTCTTATTATTTGAATGGTGTATGAAGGGAAAAAGGAGACAATACTTTTGTAAGATAACTCTCTACTAATAATGTAAGAAATATTGCTTTCCAGGTAGTTAAGTTATTGTTGGTGTATTTGCAATGTTGTGCTTTATGCATTGTGTGCCTTTGTTACACTTGTATGAAATAAATCTAAAGCTCATCCAAGTTTTAATTTAAAATACCAATTTGTTCACAAAACACACACAAATAGACAAGTATACCTATCATGTAGCAAAGTATGACATTGATAAGTATCAAAGAATCCCTAGGAATTGGGTCAATTACCCCTATTACCACTTTTGTTTTATTATTCAATTAACCAAAATAGAGAAATAAAATAATAAACAACTATTAATTCTGACTAACTATCAAGGAACACACATAAGAATACATCAACCCAATCATATGGTAGGTTCAAGAAGATCACAAGAGTATAATAAAACTGAGAAAATGAGATTAGTCATGCAATCAAGTGAATTCCCCCCAAAATATCAAGTATCAAATACTACTCAATCAATTGAATTAAATTCAAGTATTGGCAAGTGGGTATCCTTAATTACAAAACTCATTTTTTCTCAAGTAATGAGTTTCTTATCCTTGAGCCCAACCTATAGGTATCTCTACTATATAAATCAAACCCAAGAAGTATTACAACAAAAAAAAACCCCCACAATTATAGAGTTAAAAGGATGCAAAGCCCCTATTTCTAAGTGACACAATAACCCCTTCTATCACAAAGGTTTTTCCCCCCCAAATTCTTTTTCAAATTCATCAAGGAAAAAACATATCTATCGAATCAATGCAAATAAATACCCATCTCATAATCCTTTTTCTCAAAGTGAATCATAAGTGAAAAATCTAAATAATCATCTCAATCAACCAAACCCAAGTTATAGAATACTTAAACAAAATTTAATAAAATTAAGTAATAATTCAATACACAATAACATTGGGCACAACTCTTTAATTACAAATAGATCTCGATAAAAGTAATCATCTCCAAATCCAAATTACAAAATAAATAGGAAAATAAAACCATAGATAAGTGGTTTTTCTTCTACTTTGAACTCTTCTTGGGATGCTCATAATCCTCTTTAATCTTCTCTTGATCTTCTTTTCTTAGCCTCCTGGGAGTTTTCAAAGGGTTTTCTCTTATACATTTCGTGTGGCCTCTCTTATGTGTCCCGTAAAGATAAGAGGTATTTATAGGTTGTTCCCCCAAATCCCTAAAATTCTACAGAGTAGCGGTTATCTCGATGTTATATGGTGCTATGGAGGGTGTTCTGCACGTTGTCGTGCATGCTTTAATATACCTATACTAGCATTATGATGCATTCAGACTTGGGTATAAAAATCATACAAAACTAAACACATTCCCAATCAAGTTTAAATTAAAACGTTAAACTCAAATCACACATATGAGCAAACGTACTCATCATTACCTGAGTATAGGGTTAAAACGAGTGTCGATCCTCAAGGAACAAGTAGACATTAATTACCTTTCTTTCATTGTTTAACCGACTTGATAAAGTGAAAAACAAATAAAAGAAAAATTAAAAAGAAAATAAAAATAAAAATATGTATATGTCTATGTTAAGGATGAAGATTTATGTAACTCAAGCCATTGTTTAGACAAACATGATCTTAAAGAACTTAACCATTATTATAACCAATCATTCTCTTGACACCATGAAGGATGAAGGTAGACTCACTTTGATGGTCAATCCATGAAATTACTATCTTCTAGATAAACTAGAATAACTTGGTTTGTCTCAACTAATTCATCCAAAAGACGCATTAAACACAATCCTTAATTAAATTCCCTTAGTCTCGGCAAATTTAGAACACGAAATTAATCAATGAACCCTTGGTCTTGGAAGACATCAATTAATCTTCAATTACCAGTTCTTAAACAATTAACCCCCTTTGGTCCAGCAAGTTAATTGCCAATAGAATATAAAATTAATAAATTGAAACACCCATCAACCCCCTTTGGTCCAGCAAGTCAATGGATGCAATCAACTAACTAATCTCGTAATAAGCATAAGTAATTGAATATCAAGAATAATAACCAATTAATCAAAATATCAAATAACTCTAGAAATCATAAATATCTAAAATAATGCTGAATTACAATAAAACAATTAATATATCATTGTCAAGAAAAAGAAAACAAAGTAAAAGAAAGAACTCATAGACAAGTCTCCTTTATCTTCTTTTGAAGACCTTCTTGTATAATCCTCCTTGAACTTTGAAGAATTCTCCTTGGACTGAGTGAATTTCTATGATGATCAATAAATTCTCCCATTTTTCCTTGTGTTTCCTATCTATTTATAGGCTTAAGAGGTGCCTAAACTCGTGGGTACAAAGTTCTTGACTGAGTAGAAGTTGGAAGCTGCTAAAACTCTTTAGATTTAAAAAAACGAGTAGAAAGATCACAGTACCGCCTTAGGGACAGACCACAGCCGGCGCCGCCTTGGTTCTGTTTCTCCACTCGTCCGCCGATTTTTCTCCGAATTGTGCGCATACGTTCCAGAGTGCAGCCAGTGCTGGTTCCAGCCTTACAGCTGGCGCCGTCTCTGCTCTGCTTCGTGACGATTTTGCTTCGTTTTACCCAAAATTCTGAGATACTGACCAAAATACCTTTCCAAGGGTAAAATCTCAAATATGAAAGAATATGACTAGTTATTTCACAAAATGTATTACAAAAGAGCCTCAAATAACTAAGCAAAGTATAATCAATTTAGCCCCTATCACATTAAAACTACATCGTGGCACTGAAATTTATTATGTACTGTAATCATGCACGGCCGTATCAATGGTGAGGTAGATAGCACCGTCAGCTCCTATTAGTCTTCATATTTCTAAACCCTAATGGTGCACGATAATATGGAAAGTTATGGACATGACACCGTGAACTCCTAGAATATTGATTTCTGAAACTCAGATGCTACATGGCAACATGAAGTGCATTTTGGACGACATCGTGTCACTTTAGTTTAGCTCTTTTCAGTTTTTTTCTTCTTGAATCCTTGTCTAGTCTTAAACCTTTTCAACCTATAATAAACAAAGAGAAAATGGGGGATTTAGTAGCAATCTGGGATGAATTTTAAAGACTTTAAAGTGTAAATGATATGTAAAAGATGCATGTAATGAACAATTATTATTGTGGGTTTTTTGTAACAAAAAACCCACAATAATAATTGTTCATTACATGAATTGAAAAAAACCCACAATTATACAAAAAACCCACAATTATTCAAGAATGAATTGAAAATTACTATTTGTGCATTCGGTATCTATGAGAGGAAGGCCAAGGTATTTACCTAGGTATGTAGAATTTTTTTATTACCAGATTTTGTGAAAGTTGGAGTATTGTATTTCATCCAGATTTTGTGATATAAAACATCTATTTTCCAAAATTAACTTTATGTTCCAATAAAAAAATTAAAATAAAAAGTATGTATATTATAGTATCAACATTCTTTTTGTTAGTGCTAGCGAAAAAGACAATGTCATCTACGAACATTATATGTGATAAAAGATGAATATTTTTAGATTTTGTACTAGTTACCATGTTTTATTTTTAATAGGTGATTTAATAAGAATTAGGATATATTCCATACATAAAATAAAAATTTATCGTAATATTTGATCTCCTTATCTTATTCATCTAGAAGGAGTAAATTTGTTGGGAGTACCATTAATAAGAATTGACAAGGATGAAGTACTTAGGATAATAAAAGTTCAAAAAATTTATCCGTGACGTTAAAAAATATTAATATATTCCTAACAAGTAATAACCGATCATTATAATCTATCAAAAGCTTTTTCTATACCTAGTTTAATGGTCAAGTTTTCTATTTTACCATTTTCCTATAAAAGTTATAGATAATTTCTCACATTACGATGACATCATTGAAAGCTTGTCTTCCTGAGAAAAAAAACTACTTTGAACAAGATAGATTAGATTATTTAGAAAAAGCCTCATTCTGTTCATTTTTTGTTAGTTCTTTTATCACTCAATGTGTATTTATGACCAAAGAAACCTAAGTCTAGCCTTTTACAAATATCTAAATAGGTTCTAAATTCATTTATCCTTGAATTTTTAAGCAAACCTACTATTTTTCTGATGTTTGAGTTACGTACTTTATTAAAAATCTCCTAGTAATAACCAAGAGGTCTTTATAATGTTCATAGACATAAATAAAATGTTCTATAAGCATAAGACAAATATTTACTATGATATGAAGTATTCAAATATATTACCAGAAGCATAAAAAGGGATGAGAGTTGATAACCTTGAATGTAAGATGGATTTTCAAGGTAGTCTATGTAACATCATTGTTCAGCATGATGTAAATTCCTCCATATAATCTATTGGAGTCTACTTTAGTTGATTCAAAATATCCAAAACCAAACAAAACTTCAATAACTTGATTCCTATAATTCTTGATTTCAATGAACATAATTATGTTGGGCTTATGAAATGTTCATGTCTAACATTATTATGTTGAAGCCTGAGCTCCTTTACAATTCCACAAAAGTATGATAATCAATTTATTTGGATCAGTTGTGACCTTTCGTGAGAAGGATCATGAAAGATAATTAGACAGGGTGTTGTCTAAGTTCTCTTCCTAATTACTATTTTTCCTTTATGGGAGGTTGTTTGTAGTAGGATTGAAACATGTCTTTTGGTTGGAGTCTCCACTACATTATCAGTATTGCAGAAAAGAGCTTGATAATGCTCAAATGATATAAGAAGAGAATGATTTTATTGTTGCAGTGCAAAATAGTCTATAATAGATTTTTTTTTTGTTGTTTTAATGTTTTGAAACTCTATAGTTGGTTCCAATAGAGGGAGATTTTTCTGTTGGTCTTGTGGAAGAATCATTCAATCTATTATAATGTTTGAAACTTGATCGAGAGATGATAAAGTTTTTACATTAGGTGATTGGGGATTGGAGAGAAAAAAATCATTTTTTTTCAAAAAATATTCATTCATTAATGACATTATTCTCTTGAAATTATTGATTACATTTTTCATTCTTGACTTAAAAGATAAGAAGAGAAAGTCGGAATTTTAATTCATTATAATCAGGTTTTAATATTTTAACTTATTGTTTTAACTAGTTAATTTCTTATTGAATATCAAGAACAATTACTACAGAAGTGTATTTTTGGTAAATTCACATAGAATATAATTATACCAAAAGGAATTATCTTGGAATATGAGTTTTTTTGTACAATATTGTTGAGTTTTAATAATTATACTAAATTCATATAGAACACATGCAAGAATTATATTAGAGACCATCCACTGACCATATCTAAGCATATCTCTATGCTTCATTGGGATAATAATGTTTTAGCTTATTTGTTATCTCTATGCTTCACACAAGGCAATTTGATTTATGTTCTTGCATATCCCTTTCTTCATTAGGATAAGAATGTTTCGGCTTATTTGTTATCTCACAAGGTTTTTTTATTATTATTATGCCACTGTTATTTTTTAGTGTAATAAAGTTCCTAGTGATGATCTATTATCTGATAAAAGTTTTCTATTTTTCCTCCAAAAAATATAGAGAAGAATGGGAAAATTGATGGTCTAAAATAGTAATTTCATTAAGCATCATTTATTAAAATCTAGAAGATAATTCTTATCATAGGATGAAACAGAAAAGAAATAAATAATTAACATTTTCTCATAACCATAATATTACAAAAACCAAAACAAAAGAACTAAACTAATAATTAAGAATGCTACTATATGATTCATCTTATTTATTTACTATTCATATGCAATATTTTATAAAATTTCCTCATACATATATTAGTAGTTATAAGACAATTAAATACATTCAAAAAAGTTTTAAAACATTTAATCTAGTTAGTTGTCAATTATTGCTTCTCTTTTACAAAAGCTAAAACATGAATACGTTTTTTATTTTGCACTATTCTAATTTGTTGTAATGTGATTATTATTTGATTATGATGACAATGTTTTTGTTTCACTTGTAAACATAAAATGAGTAATACATTATGAAAAGTGATGGTGGATTTGTGCAAACCTATTATGACATAACTTATTTATTGAATTAGGCCTATTGTTCCTCCAAGAATCACATTTTAAACAATAATTTAAAAAATAAAAGACGCGAATGCCTTACCCTAGTAGAAGTTAAGGTCTAATCCAATAATTTGGAAGAAAAATACTAAATATATTAGAGAGAAGCATTTTAGTAAGCTTATTTTATTTTTACATATACATAATCTCACAGTTATAATGTCTTCTTTTTATTAGCATTATAATATATTGATTAATGCTAAGTAGTTATTTTTGTATCCACATACATGATTTAGTTTTTTCATTTTACAATCTCATATCTAGATACTTGTAATACAACTAAGCTTATTAATTTGAACTTGGCTAAGTCCAAACTTGGCCTGATCTCACAATGAATATTTAGGGTTTGATCTCAACCTATTTAAATTCACAAATGTAGATATTGAACTCAACCTAAATGCAAAATACAAGTTTGAACCCACCTAAAATAATTTTTGTTTAAAACATAAAAAAAAAAAAAAAATCATGACATAGATATCTGTAATTAAAATATAATTTTACATAATCATAAAAAATGTTCTTATGTAATTGTTAATGTTATGATATTAAACACTATCCTACAAAAACCTTTAAAATGATATTTTTAGAGTGTAAAGTGGTAATGATACAAATATTTTTAATATGGGAGTAATAAGTTTACAATATATGTTTATATAGTTAATATTAGAGATTTTTTTAATATTAAAAATATTAAAAATAATTATTTTCCATAAATATATTTATATATTTTGATTAGTTTTGTTATAAAATTATACTGTAGCGTATAATTTTAAAATTAATAGCTAACTTAAATTAATATTATTTGTGAGCTTTGTTTGCAGTGTTCATTGCCGGTTTCAAGCCCAAATAAATGAGGAGAGTTACGGTAAGGCTTATGATGGCTAACATAAAATTCAGTCACATCCATGACATGGACCAATCGATTGACTTTGTGGGAGCATTCCCTCCTTGTGACGCACTTCCTAGACTCAGGTGTAGTGATAAATATGCGAGAGTTGTTAGGTCGTTATCCAAAAGCAACACGTCGTGTTGGTTCCTAGATACGATGTTAAATATGCAAGGATGTAGGGTAAAAAAGAGAGTCCATAGTGATATGATCCGTCTGGATTTATGCAATATAAGATCTTTGACCGGTAGATTGACAGAATTAGTTGAGGTTATGCAGAGAAAAAAAATTAGCATTTTGTGCCTTCAGAAAACCAAATGGGTATGTGAGAAGGTGAGAGTAGTAGCGCCTTGGAGTTATAAGCTTTGGTATTCAGGTAGAGTTAGGAATAGAAATGGAGTCAGGATTATTATTAATTATAAGTTTATTGATGATGTGGTTGAAGTACAACGGAAGAATGATAGGATTTTGAGCATCAAGATCATGATTGGTGGTGAGATTACTACTGTTATTAGTGTGGATACGCCATAAGTGGGACTTGATGATTTGGTTAGGCAACAATTTTGGGATGATTTAGATAAAATTGTACATAGTATACCATGTGTAGAGAAGCTTTTCATTGGTAGTGATCTAAACGGACATGCGGGTATTTATCAGAGCGGGTTTGAGAATGTTCATAGAAGTCAGGGTTTTGGAATTAGAAATGAAGTAGGAACTGTTATTCTTGACTTTGTCTTGGCCTATGATTTGATTATAGCAAACACCTGATTTAAGAAGAGAGATTCTCACTTAGTGACTTTTAGAAGCGGGTTAAATGCTAGTCAGATAGACTTCTTTATTATGAAGTGTAGGTTTCGTAGTGGTTATACAGATTGTAAAGTTATTTTAGGTTAGAGTGTAGTTACCCAACACAGGCTGTTGGTCCTCGATTTTAATTTTAGGAAAAAAAGGTAAGTAACAGAGTTATTGGGTTGACCCTAAGATCAAGTGATGGAAGCTACAGGGGGATGCAAGAATAGCCTTTGTCGATAAGGTAGTTCAGGCGGATGACTGGTCTTCATATGGATTTGGACCTAGATACTATGTGGAGAAAGATAACTTAATGTATTAGGACAGTACCTAAGGAAGTACTTGGTGAATCTAAAAGAAGAGTACCACTAAACAAAGACGTGTTGTGGTGGAACAACGAAGTGAAAGAAGCCCGTAAGGAGTAAAAGAGAGTGCTATAGAAACTTAGGAAAGTGCAGGAGTGATGTGAATTTTGAGAAATACAATATCACAAGAAGAGAATCTAAAGAAGCTGTTAGAAAAGCAAGATCCGTAGTTTTCAAGGATTTATATGAAAAGCTGGATACTAAAGGTGGGGAAAAGAATATATATAGATTGGCGCATTTCAGGGAGAAGAAGACTAGAGATATCAGTATGGTGAAATATGTGAAGGACGACAACCACAGAGTTTTGGTTATGATGAAGAAATCAAGGAGAGATGGAGGTCATATTTTGATAAGTTATTTAACAGTAATCAAGTTTAAGTTTCGAGTGTGGGTATCCTTACGATTTTGAACGAAGAGATTCACCATACATGTATTCGTCGTATTCAGAAGCATGAAGTTCGAGAAGCCTTTAAAAGGATGAGACCAAAAAAAGTAATAGGACCAGATATACCAATCAAGGTTTGGACGTGTTTAGGAGAGATGGGGATTGCGTGGTTGACAAGTCTGTTCAACAAGATATATAGAGTTAATAAGATGCATATAGAGTAGAGAAAGAATACTATGATTCCTCTGTACAAGAATAAATGGGATGGTCAAGATTGTGTCAATTATCGTGGTATTAAACTCACGAGTCATACTACGAAGCTGTAACTCGATATACAACATCACCATCAAGCTCTCCATGTTTCTGAATAATAGATCCTAGATATCAGAAGTAATCACTTACCGGTATATCTCTACCATCTAGAGTAATACTCTGAGTTATATTTCTGCTACTCTTGAACTTGCATTCCATATACTCCGTTTTACTCCTACTAATTCTGAAGCCCTTTGATTCCAATGTCTTTCACCACAACTCCAATTTTTACATCGGTTCTAATCTCATCAATAAACACAATATCATCAGCAAACAACATGTACCATGACATAGCCTCCAGTATAGTGCAAATCAACTCATCCATAACGGCCGCAAAGAGGAAATAGCTAAGTGCTGATCCTTGATGCATCCTAATATGTCTTTGTTAGATTTAAATGAAAGTATGACGGTCGATAGAAGGAAGTGAAAATAGAGAATTCATATGGATGACCACATGTAGCCTAGTATTGGTTCATGGAGTTGATCCCAAGTTTCTTGGGACTAAGATTTAATTTTTTGTTGTTGTTATTGTATACAAAAATAAATACAGAATCTTTAATATTATAAAATAAAAAGTAATCATACCCATTAATGTTACAAAAGATTAGTTAAAATGAAACTTATAATTTCTATGCAAAAAATGATTGGCTTTTAAGTTATTTATGAAATAATTAAATTAATTGTAATTTGTAATTGAATAATTCAAATAAAAAGTTTAATAATTATATATTTTGATAATCAATAACTCATCAAGTGAATATGGTTGTTTAATTTAATATTATAGTTTTCAATTTTATTAAAATTTACAAAGATAAAAAAAGTTTGACAATGGTTTCATAGTGATTTGTTAAAGTAATAATATATTTTCAATTTTATATATTAAAGAAAAGAAACATCTTGTAGAATATTTGTATTAAATTTGTACTCGAATCAAATTTTTATCAAGCTATTCAGGTTCAACTCGATAAGCGCTAAACTTGAACTCGATATTTTTAAACTCAAACTGAAATCCTGAGTATCACTATTAGACTTGAATTTTTAATTGATTCAAGTTTGAATATTTAAATATTCGGTTCAAAAGTTCGTGAGCATGTTCATTTATATATTTTAATTAGTTAATAGCTAAATTATTTATATATAATAAAATATTAATATAAAAATGTTTATTTTTATGTATGTTTAACATTTTTTAAGCAATTTGAATTTGAGTCTGATTTCAAACTTTCGAGTATGTCCATTAATTGAACTAAAAATTTAAAGATATTTTTATCATGTTGAGCTGGAGTTTTGATTTGAGACTTGAATCGAATTTAAGTCTAACCTAAAAACAACAATCTCAACTCGATTACCTTAAAGTCCGACCCGACTTGGTTCGAGTATATTTATAATTCATATACAATATTTACATACTGTAGATACAATAAAATTTTAAATAGATTATAATTAATAAATAATAAATAATTAATATATATATATATATATATATATATATATATATATATATATATATATAGGGCTGAGTTCAAGCCGGTTCGAACTCATTGATAATCATAAGCATAACTAATTTAAAAATTGCTAAAATTATAAAATCTTTATTCTTAGGGATTTTTATAAAATAACAATAACATTGAATGATCTTTTATCAATTCCGTCACACCTTTCCATTCTTCTTTTTGATTTCTAACCACTGTTGACCACCGCCCCCATCGGTTTTACTACCATCGGCTATCAACTCCACCATTTTCATTACCACCAAACACAATAAGACAAACTTGTCACCATATCCACCATTTTAACCTCATAATTTTCTTTTGCATCAGCCTCATCCTCTCCTAAGTTCGTTAGTAAGAGAAGTCTTCCATCCAGTTCTATAATTAATATTTCCATTAACTCTTTATTAGTTAGGATCCCATCTATTCCAACTTAGGTTATTTTTCTCTTCTTCTTCTTATTTTTTTTTTTTGTATTTTTAAGAGTTTGGAGTTTTGTGAAAATTAACTAACAAACAAATGCCAAATTCATCATCCTAAATGGACCATACAGTGTAAATTTTCTCATACATAAGAGAACAATAGTTATATCAATTTTGTTTGTTAAGGACTAATCCCTTCACTCTAATATACATATCATAAGTGTCATAAATGGAAGATTTGGGGACTGGCAGTTAGCAGCATTGGCAAAAGTCGGAAGGTGATGTTTTTTTTCCTTTTTAATAATCAGAAGGTGATGATGAAAGTGATGCCTAATAAGTATAATTTTATAGTAGTTTAAAAATCCGTTAAGCATTTTCTCTTATTAAGACCCAAAATATCACTAAAGTAAGTTACACTTCTATCCTTATAAATGATCATATGCCATGTCTATACGTTAAGGTCTTTGTTAGGGTTGACATTTGATATGTATCTTCAATTAGAATCCTTGACATATTGAAACTGTTTTTATAAACTACTTTATTGGCAATGTATGACGCATGAATAGTTTTAGTTGGACTAGGAAACATAATCTCAAACGAATCTTCAGAGGATTTAAGGAAAGATCTTAGTTTTTATATGTTAATGATTTTATTGAATTGAAGTGGAAGAAAAACTGAAATGATTTAGAAAAACTGAAGAATATCTTTAGCAGTCTCCAAAGTTATTTAGGAAATCAACTAATGATTTGTTGCTGGCTATTAATATTCGACCAAGACGTTTCAGAAAAATAGAGAGATTTACATAACTTATCTTTTGAGTGTGGTCAAGGCAACAAAAAGGAATTCATAAATATTTTTGTGTGATTTAGAAGCATACACATTCATAAGGTTGCTGATATTCATTATTGAAGTATACTTTTCGATTCAAGATATTCGCTACAACAATATATTATTTTCAAAGGGAGTTTGAATAATTCTTCTCCAAAAAAAATATCTTTCTGGTGGAAAGGTTTCCTGAAGTTAAACGAAATACTGTTGTGTTGTAGCAATGAAGATTGAAAGGAGTTCAATTGAGGTAATCGGGTCTAGCAAAGGTCTTATAGAGTTTGACAAAAGAATACTGGTGTGGTGTTTTGAGGGATTACTTGGTAATTGAAATAAATGTATTACTGTAATGTATGTTAAAGTTTAGTGGACATAAGCTTATTGATAGTTGAACTGCATTAATAATTTATTGTGTTTATTAAGCTTTTTATTTTTGTCTATCAAATTAATATAATTTCAATAGGAAAGTCTAACAACAGCACTAGTGATTGACAAACCAAATTACACAATATGCATGGTTGATGGATAGTCAACCATAAAGAGATGGCAAATTGAAATAACTTGAAAATTAATATACTAATTGGACTCAATAAAATGTAGGATTTGACCAATATTTAAAATGATAAAGTCAATTTTCCATAAATTTAACAAAGAGAGTATTAATGTTGAACAAAATTTGACAATTGCGTTAATATATTAATTAGAGAAAATTTCAAGTTAGAATGATAACATGAGAAATTAATAGAAAGATGAATAATGGAATGAAATGCATTTCCTTGTTTCTTTATTATAACTAAAAAGAATTGTTTCTCATATGTCATTAATCTATATGCAAAGTAAATAAGAAAGTAATTCTAAAAATTCGAAGTGCAAAATCTCATTAGTTATTAATTATAATGCTTGGACTATAGATAAATGATGCTTGAATATTATGTTCTTATTTATCAAAAAGAAAAGAAAAAAAATCTTTTCAGTATAGTTTGGTTCACAAAAATGTAGGAAAATGAGGGGACAAATACTTTACTTGAGGAAAATGTTTTTATTTATCTTGTTCTAGATTGATATGAGGTCTAGAAAAAGGGAAGGGATAACAAGGAAGGAGGAGAAAAAACTTTATTTCCCCATTTTTTTAATCTCACGTCTCTTAATTATTTTTTAAACTAAATAAATGAAGTCAATCTTGTCATTAATGTCTTTTATCTTATTTAAAATGCTTCTTCCATCTCGTAAAGATCCGTCCCCTTCCATTTTCACGCAGATTTAAAATTGTAATTAATGTAATTATTTTTGCCAAATATTTTCCTCATATACCTCTTTATAAGATGACTCATGTTACTAAATTATTCTCAAAACTATACAATTCTAACTCACTTAACTCATAATTTCTTTTTTTCTACTAAAACAATTAACATTTTTGTTGATAACTATAGTATTTGTTGATAAAGATATACATTAACTAAAGACATATAGGGAAATTGATAAATGAAATATGCCTCTAATTTGAGGTAAATAAAAAAGAAAGGTGAGCTTATCTTTATAAGACAAATGGACTAGCTTTTTTGTTTATCTTTCTCTCTCTCTCTCTCACTCACAACCCTCTAATTTGGTGGTAGGAAAGAAATATTGAGATGGAAGGAGAGTGATGCTACTTCTCATTCACTTCTTTTTCCTTTTTTCGAATCTAAACCAAATAAAGTAAAATGTTGATTTTCTTTTGTACTTTTTCACTTCCATATGCATTAGAACCATGCATTTGCAAGTAAACTAACCAATTAAAATTTATTCTTTCTATTTTAAAATATCTATCACTATTACATATACCACTTAAATTAAAAAATTCTAACATTCATTGTGTTTTTAAAGAAAAAGACTAAATTACCTTTAATGGAAATTGTAGTGTTATTTTGAAATATGAAAATCAATTAGTTATGGTTTGGTAAAGTAATAAATAACAATGATACAATTGGAAAAAAGACAATAAATACATTTCTAATTTCACAAAAATGAGATATAATTTGAAATACAAAAAGTCTATAAAAGTGACAAATATTTTGAAATGAAAAGAGTATTGATTAACATTAAGATAATGATAGCAATGAATGAGAAACAAAAATACAAAACTTTTTAAGGACAAACACAAATATAATTACACATTCATTTTTTGGCTTAATTACCAAAATCCACTTGTACTTAAGGCCCATTTTCAATTACTCCTTGCAGAAAAATTGTTTCAATGTTTCCTCTCTGTTGAAATTCCAGCTAAATAATTAAGACAGTTACAAACCTTTAATGTGAAATATCTAGAATACCCTCAACTTATAACTTTTTTTATCATTTTTTTCCTCAAAAAAATCATAGAAGTTGGAAGAAATAAAGCAAGTTATGTTGTCGGAAAGAAGTGAGGAATATGGGATAACAAGACCATGGAATATAAGTTAGGCTAATCTTGATGAAAGGTAGAGTGGTGAGGAAAAATGAAGAAAATTATAGAGAGAAGATGAAAACCGTGGCGGCAAAAGGAGTGGAATTAAAGGGTATCAAGGGAAGTGGAAAGAAGAAGAAGAAGAAGAAGAAGAAGAAGAAGAAGAAGAAGAAGAAGAAGAAGAAGAAGAAGAAGAAGAAGAACAAGAACAAGAAGCGAGGGGAATTGAGGGATAATACTGGAGGGAGAGGGGTGGAATTGTGGCATAGAGAGATGAAAGAAGAAGAAAATGAAGAGAGGATTGTAGGCAGAAGAGGTGGAGGAAGGGAAAAAAAGGATGAAAGAGAAAATTGTGGTGAGAGATAGAACCAAGTATGATGCAAGCTCAAGGGGCTCAATCTCAATTCAAAATTATGGCTTAATATAACCCAATTAACATCACAAAAGAAGGCAATCAAAATAGGGATTAGATGATAGAAATTGATCACCAATAGATTACTTTATCCACAAACTAAGAACCTTAATTAAATGATCAAGCAAACTAGGACCCTAATTTAGTAGAATTAGTCTACTACAATAATACCTAAATATCCAAACCCTAACTAGGAGGATGAAAAAAAGAAATAGGGAATTGTAGGCACCTAACTAACTAGAACCCTAGAATAACAAAAAAACCTAGAACTCAAATAGAGATATAAATTGGACTATCTCTTAGAACTTAAAGAATCTAAACAAAAGAGGGACCAGGCCCTTTGCTTGGTCTTGAATTCTGGAAAGAACAGTGAAGGAACTCCTCACATGATATTCGAACCCTCACTTTTGATCTTAATTCATCAACCTAACTTGTTGTTTGTGTCTCATAAGAATTTAAATATATTACTTATCTTAAGCTATTGGAATCAAACCCTAAAGTTTAAGAGGCCCATTAACTAATTTAAAAGGCCGAGAGATCAATATAGTTGTGGAAATTAAAATAAGACGGAAGCAAAGTTAAAAAAAAATAAAATAAAACATGGCACAACATACCTACAAGATGCACACCATGCATAGGGTGGCACGGCTGTGCAAGGCCTTTTTTGCTCAATCCTATCCTTAGCATGTTTTGGGGTGTTTGGCACAACTTGTGGCATATCTATGTAATAAGCCATATATCTCCTATCATTTTACTCCTAAACTTGTCTCTATTGATCTTCTTGGCCTTCTATTAAATTCTTTTGGTCTTCTACTTAAATTGTTAGACAAATTTGGCTTCTTTTGATCCACCTTTCTTCACCTATTACTTGATAAACATCTTGGTCCTTAGTTTGTAAGGTTGATAATCTTCTTGCAGCCTCTTGAATTTTTGCACTTTCCCAAGAAGCCATTAATAATTATGTTCTAGCCTTCATTTCCCCTTCTTTGAAAGACCTTTATACCTAGGCAAATTCATATAATTTTTTCTTTTTTGAAAAGATTCATCCTAGAATCTCTGCCTACACTAGAAATCAAATAAAAGTTTTTGTGTGAAAGTAAACCCATGAGCTTGTGATCCTCAATAACTTCATTATTTTCAATCTTCATAACCAAAGATTTCACTCTCATTTTTCTTTCACTCTTTTTCTTTTTCCCACTATTTTCTTTTTCACTCCCTTGATTTTATTTCTCTTTTTGCTCATTTTTCTTCTTTTCTCTCTTCCTCAAAATGTTTTATCTTAGTTCACCTCAGTAGGGGGTTATAAAAGAAGAGTAAATTTCACTCACTTTTTATACAATGAGTATGCATTCCTTCTCCTATTATGAACTACTTCTTTATCATATTATCAAGGTTTTTCCACCAACAAATACCTAATGTGCATTGGGAACACATCACAAGTTATTTCATCATTGAATTACCCCATATCAAATGCAACATTGACTTATTCGTTGATCTTTACTTCTCTACTATTATTCAGCCATTGTAGCTTATAAGGTTTGGGATATTTAATGGTCTCTACTCCTAATTCTTCTACTAATATAGTACTTATCACATTAGTACAACTCTTTACGTCTATAGGTACACAACAAGACTTTTGTTTAATGAGATAACTTGAATAAAAGATATTCTCCCTTCGTAGATTCTCCTCATCCTTAAACACACAAGCACCAACACCAATTAATGAATACACTTGCTTAACAACAATTCTATTTTCACTCTCTTCATCATCATCTTCAAGCACACATTTTTGTTTTCCACGACAATCTTCTTTACTAGATAAAATTTTACCTTGATAATTTGTGAATGTCAACTTCTTATTTGGACACTTATATGAAGTATGCCCATAACCTAGGTATCTAAAGTATTTGATGTCCCTACTTTTTTAAGGCCTTTCCAAGGCTTTTTCCTTATTTTTAGTCCACTATTCTCTAGGCTAGCTGATTTCTTTTATGATAATTTGGTAGTCCCTCCTTTATGATTGGTAATTGATTTAGTATAGTATATAAGGTTTTCTTTGGATATGCCCTTTTTTTGAGTTGCCTTTCAATTTTTATTATCATATATACTATCTCTTTTATTAACTTATAACAATAAAGCTCCACAATATTGGTTATTTCTCAATTCAGTCCACTAAAAAATCACGCCCTTGTAGCCTTTTGATCCTCAACTACATTAGTTCTTAACATAATCACCTCCAAATTTCTATAGTAGTTTTTCACATTCTTACTTCCATGTTTAAGCACGTGAGGCCTTTGAGTTTATTGTAGTAGTAGTTAGGCACAAATCTTGTCCTAATTAAATTTTTCAACAATTCCCAAGTAGCAATTATTTGCTCTTCTATCCTTTTTTAATTTGTGATTATTTACTCCCGCCAAACTAATGCATAATCCAAAAAATATAAAATAACTAATTTTAATTTTGTCCTCTTATTATAATCATGACAATCAAATTAGATTTTTTATAGGGGTTAAACTCATCAATAATTTTCTAGTTATTGGAGGATGTTTTGTGATACATTTGGTGCAATAACTAGTCATATTCCTTCATATTTGATATTTTACCATTGGAGAGGTGTTTTGGTATTTTATTGTAAAAAAAAGGAAAAAACGACCAAAAAACCCGTTGTCAACCATTGCACGCTGACATCGGCCGTGTCCCACGAAGCTGGTGCCGACCCCATTCTAGAAAAACAGGAATTTCGTGAAGGGAAAAATAGAGCATGGCTGGTGCTAGCCTTGCCAAGCATAGCCGGTGCTAGCTCTATGCTGCCCAATGTCGGCGGGTTTTTTTGATCAAGTACGGATTTGAGAATTTCCTAAGAGTTTGATATTTTCCAACTTCTACATAGCTTATAACTCTTACGAAAAGAATGTTAGCCTCTTGAGAGCCTATTTAAACAAGGAAAACACGAGAAAAATGTATGAATTCAAGGATCTAAGCTAGCTACTTATTTTTCAAAGACAAATTCACCACTCAAAGGAGTATTATTTAAAAGAGATTTTCAAGTGAAGAAGAATGGCTTGTCTATGAGTTTTATCTTTTATCCTTTGTTTTCTTTTCTAGAACAATGATGTGATTAACGTTTTGATTGAAATTGGATATTGTTTTGAGGATTATGATTGTGAGTTAATTAGGATTTTGATTAATTTATTGTTATCTTTGGTATTTGATTACTTATTATCATTGATTTATTGATGCGTTTTCTTCTAATTGACTTCGAAAACGATATTAGAACTTTATTGCATTGATTTCATATTTGTTAGATATTAATGGACTTGGGAAATGAAGTTAAGATTAAAGAACTAAAGTGATCAAAGATTTGTTGATTTTACTTAGAGTGTAGGGTCATTAACTGATTTCATATTTATTATCGCATAGAGTATATGGGTAATTATTGAAAGAAGAGTTTAATGAATCTTTTGGCTATTTTATTACGATTGAAAAATCTACTAAATTAATCAAAAGATAGTGGTTCATGGATTGGGAACGAATTGGAGTCTACATAAGTGAATTTATGACTTGGGAAATTTTTGGATCTTACTTAAATTCCTTTATGATGCCAAGATGACAATCGATTGTGATGAATGCTAAGCGATTCAATATTATGTTATCAGGATAATTGTCTAGTTATATGAATTTGCATCCTTGAGTTATATATGTATATTTTTCTTATATCTTCATTTTTATATTATTTTACCACTTTGTTGAGTCGGTTAAAGAAAGAATGAAAAATGATTAGTGTGTACTTGTTCTCTTGAGGATCGATACTCGTTAATTCCCTAGACTATGCTTGCAATGAGTATACTTGCTCATATGTATAATTTGGAAATTAATGTTTTAATTAAAACTTGGTTAGGAATGGATTTAAATTTGAATGATTTTTATACACCGAAAATTTACGCATCAAGTTTTTGGTGCTATTGCTGAAGAATAATATCATGAAAGTTAGGATTTCATTGATGTAACCATGTTTATATATGTTAATATATCTATATACAAATATGTATATATGTTCCTTGTATCAATAGCTATCATATTTTGTTATATGTATAAATATATCTTAACTAACTAACTTGACTCGATATTGTATTATACCTGTATGATACTAATAAGCTACTGCATGCAAGAAACATGGCCAATTGGATTATAGGGCAGCACCCTGACATTGCTCAAAAGATGATACCTCAGCCATTAGACTCAACTACCGTAGGAGGCGTATTGGGAAAATTTGCCACCTATGTGACCAAACGAATTCACGAAATATATGACACTCTGGCCAAATTTGAGAAAATGATTCAAAATATGGAGAGGTAAATTTGATTTTTCATGGATCTAGTGATAAAGTCACCATTGGGGGTGGAAACGCAAGAAGATTTAGCTGCCATTACATTACGAAGCGGTAAGAAGCTACTTGATTCTAGCACGGAACTGGCACTAGCTCAAGAAGCTGGGTTGGCACCGACCCCTCTTTGTGAGCTACTTGAAAAGCAAGCTAAAGATCCAGGTTTTCAACCATCAGTTCCTTATCCCACTCGAACACAAAAAAGTAAGAAAGGATGCATAATTTGATAAGTTTTCAGAAATTTTCAAACAATTGCATATAAATATCCCACTCAGTGAAACTTCGATACACATGTCCAAATATGCAAAGTTCCTTAAAAGCATTCTTGTCAATAAAAAGAGGTTGAAAGAATTATCCACTGCGGTTTTAAATGAAGAATGCTCTGCCATCTTACAAGATAAATAGAATTTGCCACGTAAAGAAAATAATTCAGGGAGTTTTTCTATTCCTTGTCTTGTTGTACTCTTACATTTTGTAATGCATTAGCAGAATTATGTGCTGGCATTAATCTTTTGCCATGTAAAACTTTTAAAAAGTTAGGCCTAGGTAAGCCCAAACCCATTAGGATGAGTATTCAATTTGCAGATAGATCTATTAAATATCCTAGGGGAGTAGTCAAAGATGTATTGGTTAAAGTGGCTAGATTCATATTTTCTGTGGATTTTGTTTATTCTTGATATGGATGAAGATTTTAAAATTCCCTTAATCCTAGGCCGACCTTTTCTAGTTACTACCAAAGTATTAATTGATATTCATGGGGAAAAGTTGATACTTAGAGTTGAGGATGAAGAAGTCATTATTAAAATTCACGAAAGCATGTAACATCCTATATCTTCTGATGATTCTTGTTTCAGGATTGATATTCTTGATGAGTCTATCTTTGATTTTGTACAGGAATCATTGATCAATTTCTCTATGATATTGATGGAGTAATCAATTGTATATTTGGAGGAGTTAAATAAAGCCCTTGAGGTGGGAGAGTTTGAAGAAATTGAAAAAGCAGTTTGGGAAGGATGAAGTCATCAATCGAGAAATCAAATGAATTAGACTTGAAGGATCTCCCCAAGCACTTGGAATACGCATTTTTAGCTAACGGAAGATAACTGCCAGTAATCATTGTAAAAGACCTTACTTGGGAACAAAAGACCAAATTGGTAAGCTTATTAGAAAAATATAAGGGAGTTATAGGATGAAAAATCACAGACATTAAGGAAATTAGACTTTCCTTTTGCACTCACAAAATATTGTTAGAAGAGAGAGCAAAGCCTGTAGTGCAACCCCAATGTAAGTTGAACCCAAATATAAGCGATGTGGTAAAAGGTAAGGTAATTAGACTTTTAGATTCAAGTATCATTACCCCATTTCTGATAGTAATTGGGTAAGCCTGACACAAGTGGTACTAAAGAAGGGAGAAATGATGGTGAGCTTAAATGAAAAAAATGAGTTGATCCCAATGAGATTGGTAACCGGTTGGAGGGTTTGCATTGATTATAGGAAATTGAATGAGGTAACTAGGAAGGACCATTTTCCTCTCCATTTCATCGATCAAATGTTAGAAAGATTAACCAGACATGAGTTTTATTATTTCTCAGATGGTTTTTTCGATTATTTTCAAGCATCAAAGGATCAAGAGAAAACTACCTTTACATGTCCTTTTGGTACTTTTGCATATTGTCAAATGCCTTTTGGTCTTTGCAATGGTCCAGAAACTTTTTAAAGATGTATGATGACTATCTTTAAAGGACTTGTAGAAGAAATCATGGAGGTATTTATAGATGATTTTTCTGTTTTTTGTGATTCTTTTTACTTGTGTTTGGTAAATTTAGAAAAGGTGCTTCAAAGGTGTGAAGAGACCAACCTCATGCTTAATTGGAAAAAAATGTCACTTTATGGTGCAAGAAGGTATTGTATTGGGACACAAGATTTTAAGAAAAGGTATTGAGGTCGATAGAGCAAAAATTGAAGCAATTGAGAAACTTCCTCCTCACATTTCAGTGAAGGCTATCCGAAACTTTCTTGGTCATGCAGGTTTTTATAGGAGGTTTATCTTGGATTTCTAAAAAATTTCTAAATCTCTTACTTCTCTATTTGAAAAAGATGTTGTTTTTATTTTGATGATAAATGTCTCAATACTTTTAATGTGTTTAAAAAGAAATTGATCAACTCTCATATTTTAATTGCACCATATTGGTCTCTTCCTTTTGAAGTAATGTGTGATGGAAATGATTGTGCAGTAGGTGCGGTGCTTGGACAAAGAAGGAATAAGCATTTTTAACCAATCTACTATGCAAGCAAAACTATTACGGTGGCACAAGAAAACTACACCACAATAAAAAAAGAATTGCTTGTAATAACGTTTACTTTTGATAAATTCTGTTGTTATCTTATTTTGTCCAAAGTCGTTGTATATATGGACCATTCCACCCTTAAATACCTACTAACCAAGTATGATTCCAAACCAAGATTGATAAGATGGGTTTTATTGATGTAGAAATATGACTTGGAGATTAAGGATAAAAAGGGAGCAAAAAATTTAACTGTGGATCACTTATCCAGGTTAGAAAATCCCAACTTAGAACCATTGGCCAAAAGAGACATGACACCTTCCCAGATGAACAATTTCTACTTGTTGATGGTGAGATTTCTCAAACTCCTTGGTTTGCGAATTTTGCTAATTACTTAGTTGTATGAATTGTTTCAGAGGATTTCATGACACAACAAAAGAAGAAATTCCTCTCCAAAGCAAAACATTACTTTTGGGAAAATTATTACTTGTTCAAGTGTTGTGCGGATCAAATTATTCGAAGATGTGTGGATTCCACGGAAAGTGCGAACATCTTGAAACATTGTCATGAAGGACTTGCGGGAGAACACTACCAAGTTGACAACACTGCAAGAAAGGTGCTTGAGTGAGGATTTTATTGGTCAACACTTTTTGAGGACTCTCATAGGTTTGTTCAAAATTGTGATAGGTGTTAACGTATATGTAATATTTCTAGATCTAGCGAGATACCGTTACAAATTTTTCAAGCTTATGAAATTTTTTATTATTGGGGGATAGATTTCATGGGCCATTTTCCTAATTCTTTGGGTAATAAATACATTTTGGTTGTAGTTGAGTATGTGTCTAAGTGGATTGAGGCGCAAGCTTTACCCACTAATAACATTCGGGTTGTAGTTAAATTTCTTAAAAAACTTTTCACCCGTTTTGATGTACCTAAAGTACTCATTAGTGATTAGAGAACACACTTTTGCAATACCTAATTGGACAAAGTTTTCAAACATTTAGGTATTACTCATAAGTTTGCTACTCCCTATCACCCCAAAATAAGTTGCCAAGTTGAGGTGGTAAATCGAGAGTTAAAAAGAATTATTAAAAAAATGGTTAATCATATAAGGAAGGATTGGATCTTGAAATTATATTATACTCTTTGGGCTTATAGTACTACTTTCTAGACTCCTATTGATACAACCCTCTATAGATTGGTGTATGGAAAATCATGTCATCTATCGGTAGAAGTCGAACATAGGGCTCATTGGGCAATTAAACATGTCAATTTTGATCTTCAGCTCACAGAACAACAGAGATTGCTTCAAGTAAATGAGTTGGAGGAGTAACGTAATGATGCTTACTATAATTCTCGAATTTACAACGATAAGATGAAATATTGGCATGATAGGCATATTCGTTCCCCTCAAGAGTTCAAAGAAAGAGATAAGGTATTATTATTTAATTTTAGGCTCAGACTTTTTTCGGGTAAGTTGAAGTCAAGGTGGTTGGGGCCATATGAGATACATCGAGTTTGTCCATTTGGAATTATTGAGGTTGTTCACCCAACTAAGGGAATCTTTAAGGTAAATGGAAGTCGAGTTAAGCCATATTTGGATAAAAAACTTAACACTTTAGAGCATCTCAATATTACCCTATTTGATTCATGATTTTCTTTTGGTACTTTTCACACATTTTTCTTTGAATTGTCTTATTTTTATTTTGATTTTCTTTTCCTTTTCTAAATTTATGTTTTCTATTCTTGTTTCTTTTATATTTTTCTTTAGGTACATTTCCCCAATATCTCCTTGTGCTAGATTCAACTGTGTTGGAGCTACTCAGTTATGGAAGTGTTTTCTTTTCTCTCCTCTTCCCTTTTGTTTATTATAGTCTATTGGATTTTCCTTTATTGTTATATTTTTTACCATTGAAGACAATGTCCAGTTTAAGTGTGGGGGGAGAGTTTAGCATTAAAGATATATTCCATTTACTTTCGCTGCGAGCTACACATGTCGGCTAGTTTTTTTTTTCATTGTTTTAGCAAGGTTGTAGTTATCTTTCTTACTTAGATGTGAGTTTTATCATTCACTTGGTGGATTTTTATTAATAATGAATTAGTTTATTAGATAGGATATGTTAAGACTTGAGAATTTGGGTTAATGTTGTTTATGCATTAGTGTTTGAGTATTATTTGATTTATCTAGTTTGAATGTGGATAATGTGATGAATGAAGGGAAGGTTGTTGGTTAACTATTGTATTATGGGTCTAAATTTTACTTGACTTTGAGTTGTGATAAGGAATATGAGGAAACAACAAAATAATTGAGTGAATATTTTTTTTTTTTGAAAACTTGTTTCATCTTTAAAGGTGAGAAAGAACTTTTTGCTTGATTATGGGGGCCAATACGGATAGTGAAGAAAAATCTACTTTCTTGAGGCTATTAATTCCCGAAAGTAAAAGAAAGAAAGAAAAAATATTGAAAAAAAATGATGAGTGATGACTAAAAAGGGGCTAATACGGTGCGTGAAGAGAAGCCTATTCACTTGAGGTTATCAATTCCCTAAGTCATTGAAAAAACATTAAGAGAAATAAAAATAGAGTGTTTTCCTTGAATCATGACTTGAGTTGTGCAATTTTTTGATTTATAATACTTGAGTTGGTAGATAGCTTGACTTGTGTAATTCATACTATCTACGTTTTTGCTTGAAGGGTGAAATAATTTTCTTAGACTAAAGTATAAACTTGCTTAATTTGATTTCAAGAGTATTGATATGTCTTATCTAGTACTTTAATTTGTGAATGTTTTCAAGGGTTGTGAAGAAGGTCATATCTAAAGTTTGAAAAGCAATTGTGGCTTTATTCTAGTTGAACTTTTTGAAAGATTGTCTTGTTTTTCCTTGTTTTGAAGTACTTTGCTTTAGGACAAGCAAATGTTCATGTGTAGAAAATGTGATAAGGGCTAAATTCATCAATAATTTTCTAGTTATTTTAGGATGTTTTGTGATACATTTGGTGAACTAATCATATTACTTCATATTTGATATTTTACCCTTAGAAGAGAGTTTTGGTGTTTTAGAAAAACGGAAAAATGACGAAAAAACCTGTCGCCGACTAGTGCACAGTCGGGGCTGGCTGTGTCCCATAGAGCTGGTGCCAAACCCATTTTGGAAAAATAGGGATTTTGCAAAAGGAAAAACAAAGCACGACTGGGCGACTAGAGCATGGCTGGCTTTGGCTCTATGCTGCCCAATGTCGGCGGGTTTTTCTGATCAAGTGCGGATTTGGGAATTTCCTAAGAGTTTTGGTATTTTTCAACTTCTACTCGACTTAAAACTTTTAGGGAACGAATTTAGCCTTTTGGGTGCTTATTTAAACAAGGAAACACACAAGAAATACGTATTAATTCAAGGATCCAAGCTAGCTACTTATTTTTCAAAGACAAATTCATCACTCAAAGGTGCATTATTCAAAAGAGGTTTTCAAGAGAAGAAGAATGACTTGTCTATGAGTTCTATCTTTTATTCTTTGTTTACTTTTCTAGAACAATGATGTGAGTAGCGTTTTCATTGCAATTGGATATTGTTTTGAGGATTGTGATTTTGAATTAATTGGGATTTTGATTAATCTATTGTTATTCTTGGTATTTGATTACTTGTTATCATTGATTTATTGATGCATTTTCTTCTAATTGAGTTGGAAAATGATGTTAGAAGTTCATTGTATTGATTTCATATTTGTTAAATCTTAATAGACTCAGAAAACGAAGTTAAGATTAAAGAACTAAAGTAATCAAAGATTGGTTGATTTTACTTAAAGCAAGGGTTATTAACTGATTTCATATTTATTATTGCATAGAGTATATAGGTAATTATTGACGGAAGAGTTTAATGAATCTTTTGGCTATTTTAGTGTTATTGGAAAATCTGTAAATTAATCAAGAGATAGTGGTTCCATGGATTGAGAAAGAAGTGAAGTCTACCTAAGTGAGTTCATGACTTGAGAAATGATTGGATCTTACTTAAGTTCCTTCATGAAGCCAAGATGACAATTGATTGTGACGAATACTAAACGATTCAATATTATGTTTTCAGGATAATTGTCTAGTTACATGAATTTGCATCCTTGAGTTATATATGTATATTTTGCTTATTTTCTTTATTTTCATTATTTTACCATTTTGTTGAGTCAGTCAAATAATGAATGAAAAATGATTAGTGTGTACTTGTTCCCTTGAGGATCGTACTCGTTAATTTCCTATACTATGCTTGCGATTGCATTTATTCCCTTGAGGACCATACTTGTTAATTCCCTATACTATGCTTGCGATGAGTATATTTGCTCATATGTGTAATTTGGGAATTAATGTTTTAATTAAAACTTGGCTAGGAATGGATTTAAATTTGAATGATTTTTATACACCCAAAATTTATGCATCAATTTTCATCTTCCTCTCCCACTTAAAGTAAGTTCATTGTATTAGTGATTAGGCACAACTTTTGTCCTAATCAAGTTCTTCAACAATTCCTAAGTGACAACCATTCGCTCTCCCATCCTTTTTCTATTTGTGATTATTTGCTCCCACTAAACTAATGCATAATCTAAAAAATCTAAAATAGCTAATTTCACCTTTGTCCTCTTACTCTAATCATGATAATCAAATAAGATTTCCATCTTCTTCTTTCACTCAAAGCAAGCTTTCGGGTCACTTTTTCCATAGAATGGTGGAATCTTCATCTTGATGTGTTTCATTTCCCTTTTATCCCCTTCTTCTTTCCTTGTCCTATCTCTCAACCTAAGTCTCCTATTTTGTACACCATATTCCTCATCTTGAACTCCTTCTTTCCAATCATAAGCTCTCTGAAAGTTCCTATCTAGTTCCCTTGATAAGTGCAAAAAATGCCATATTTTTATGTCCTCTTTCACTTGGATTTTGTATGATATTTTGTGTGATTTATGGTGGTTTATACTCATTTTGTGTTCTTATATATTTGTAGGTATTCTTGGAAAAGGAAAAAATAACTGAAACATGTGCTTAAAGAGTGAATTTGGATGAACAGATGGTTGCCAAACTCTTTGGATAGACATAGACCATGATTTAAAGAGTTTTTAGAAGTGCTACAGTGGAAGTGCATGGCATGCCATGCCAAGCAAAGTAAAATAACAACTTTCAAAAGTTATGTACGGCCTTGTAGTATGGTCGGGTCACAAGTGGTGCCAAAGTCGAATTTACAAAATGTGGATGCACGACATCATGTACGACCATGCATGAAACTGTGCACACTTTTAGGATTTTAGCTATAAGTCAGTGGAAAAGTTATTTAATGAGTCCAAGGGTGCCTACTTCAAAACATATAGATATAATTCATAATTATTTTAATATTTTAAAGGAGAAACAATAGGAGAATTCTCCAAGCACTACAAAAAACAAGCCCATTTACGGCGGTCCTACATAAATCGTTGTATAAACCTTATACGACAGCCCTACGATGATTTTTCAACCATCCCAATACTAACGTCATTTATATTAAACCACAGTCCAAAAATTATCATTTATGTTATTTATGACGGTTCAATGTTTTCACTATAAAAAACTTACAGAAAACATGGTATATAATAAGGTCAATATCGACATTGTATACCACGGTCTAGAACCGCCATAAATAATAACTCAAATACAGTGGTCCCAGGCCGCCGTATACAATATATTGTATATTTTCAGTTCTAGGACTGTTGTATATAATAAAAATATATACGACTATCATAAATCCATAGTATATGTTTAGTGACATATTAGTTGGTCGATTGGCCACTGTTTACTTAAATACAACAGTCCAAGGACCATCGTATATAACTCAAGCCCTATTTTTTTTTACAATTTTTTGAATTGAGAATTAGTATTGCTAAATTAATTTAAACTCAAACAAATTTTATTTTATATAGTTCCTATGAGAGACACAAATATTGTCAATAATGAAAATGAATAAAGCTAATTATGCAAAATATGCCATAAATTTTCCAAAAGGTATTATATTCTATTATATATATATATATATATATATATATATATATATAATCAACCATTAGGAAGTACATAGTTTAGATAAAACCTAACTTTCACAACAATTTTTAATATAACAAATGCAATATTGATGGTGCAACCATCAATTAAAAATATTTCACAAGTATACGATGTAGCAAAATTTTTCTTTGAAGAATCGAAACTTGATCAGACAATGTAATGAGATTGCTCTCCTGTGGATATCATTTTCTAGTGACCACCATTAAGAATTATAGATATTAGAAGGAGGGTTATTGAATTCAAGGAATCTGATAGCATAGAAGCAAATATGTGACCAACTAGACAAATAAAGAAAAAAATAGAGGAAAAAAGTTTCTAAATCCTATAAACTGAAATCAAGTTTCTATAACATACAACCATAAAGCATAAAATAAGAAAAAAGGGAGGAAGAAAGTTTCTATAACTTGTCTGCCATGCAACAGATCATTTGGTTTGATTTTAATTCCATTAAACAAAGAAACAAAAGCATAGCTTTTCACTAGGTAGACAATAATGATCTCTGCGAACAAATTCTAACTTTATGATATATTGAAGGAACTAGATTAAACAAGCCAAATACATAAAAAAGGGCAAGAAGTCCATATGCCCTTTCATCTATATTCCAGTAATTTTATTCATAACTTTTCCACTTTCCATTTTGGGAGATGGTGGTGCAATTTAAGCTGAAGTAAAAAAGTTGCATTTGTTAAGTTTTAACTAAAACAAGATAGGTAAGAGTTTGAAAAATTCAACTAAAAATCATATGTATACTCCACCAAGCAAAGTTTTCAAATTCCTCAATTTCATAGCAAAATATTCGTTATACTTATTGAAGGCTATCCATTAGCCACTTCATTAGTGCATTAACATACTCTCCTACTCAAAATACACAATATGCTTCATTCCTTCCATTCAATCTACTTCAAAACAACATACCACACCCATAGTGTAACAAAAATTTTACCTTCTCATGATGGGGATCAATTAACACGATCAGGAACTTCTAAATTTGTAACATCTGAACAAATATTAATTTTAGATAATCTAACTCTAGGAGATGTGTTAGAACTACTGAAGGTTGGGATGGGAGATACACTAAAGGTAGCAACAACATCCAGCTGCCTTTAGAAATTTACGCGCAGTGATCTAAAAGACTGTAATAGTGAATACATGCATCAATAGCAATACTCATCTTCTCCTGTCCACAATAAAACATCTTTGTTAGTCCTAAGGGCATTCTCCAACATTTTGACTTATGGCAAACATTGATGTAGACTAACGTGTGTGATCTATATATAATAGGTCATGTTTGACCTCAATTCTTCTAAGGTATTCAAATAAGATTGTTAAGCATCTATTGAACAATGGAATTCAAGATGAAGTTCCAGCTTATGAGATTGCATATAAAAAAATCCTTATGGAAGAACTTTAGACTAGGAATTATTATTAATGTATTTCTTGTTAATTCCTATATCTTTTTACCTTATGATTCAATTGATTTTTACCTTGAAGCACATAAAGAAAAAGATTTCAAAGTTTTAAATTTCAGAATTTTGGATTGAGTAGTTTGGATGATTCTGCATCCAAAAGATTCGTCCAAAATCCTGTAAATAGTGTCAAATCGTTTCTACCTGAAAAAGGGCCATTTTGAACTTACCTTTTGGATGTATCTTCGTACAAAACAAGAGTCCAAAACACGGATAAATTTAACAAAAAATTTATAGCCATTTTATAGTTATTAGTACTTTACTTTATAGCTCAATATAAAGCCTTTAAACATGATTTGATATAAGATTGTTGTGGTACCCTTCTAAGAAATACTCTTACTCTATAGAAAACAAAAATTTTCTTTATTAAAGTGAATTCAAATTGTGTCTAAAAGGTAAAAGTGTTTGTGCTTTTTCCTTGGTGCACATCTGCTCAAACAAGTGAGCTTTTACTATTCCATTGATATTCAATCTCTTTTGTATTACAAGATTATGGTGTAAAATTTATTTGGGGTGAACTTGGTTTGATTGTTTGGTTGAGAGGTTTAGGAAAACTAAGTGTGGTGATCCTTTCTTGTATTTAGTGCAATTTGATTTCATTAAGTTGAATAAATGAAATCTGGTTGAAAATCCTTAAGTGTGAGCTTAAGGTAGTAGATATAGATCTTGGTAGATCGAACTACTATATATTCTGCATCTTATTTCTCTGCATACAACATTAACTACATTGTATTTCTTACTTTAGTCTAAATTTAGATGTTTCTCAAAGTTTTCTTGGATAGCTTTCTTTGTTGCCATGAAGTTGGTCCAAGAAACTTGAAGATCATCAATATTCTGTATATCAGATGACTTAAAAATTTTAGTTTGCTAAAAACCTTATTCACCCCCTCTAAGGTTTTTTATTTGGTATTAGAGCTTGGTTTATATATTATTAGTTTAACAACCTTGTAGGAAAGATCCTCGTGGCAAGCCCATCATCTCTTCTATATGTTGAAGGATCTTCAACAAATTGACCTTCTTTGTTCAATGGAAATAACTACACATTCTGGAAAAACAGAATGAAAATTTATGTGTGCTCAATCAACTTTAAGTTGTGAAATTTGATAGAGAAATTTCCTTTTATTCTGTTAAAAAATGTTGATGGTGTAAAAATGCCTAAACAAATTGACGAGTTTAATGTTGAAGACAATGCTCAGATGATATTGAATTTTTAGGCTATGAACATCTTATGCTGTGCACTAGATGCGACTGAATACAATCGAGTTAGTGATTGTGATTCAGCCCATGACATGTAAAAATTACTTGAAGTCACCCATGAGGGGACAAATCAAGTTAAGGAATCAAAATTGGGACTTCTAATTCATGATTATGAATTATTCACAATGAAGTTGAATGAAAGCATCACCGATATGTTCACTAGATTCACAAATATCACAAATTCTCAAAGCCAATGGGAAGGTTTATTACCTTAGGGAACAAAATCGAAAAATTTTGGATGCATTACCTAAAAGCTAGCAGCCTAAAGCTCTTGCAGTGGAAGAAACTGCAAGAATTTAAGGATTTAAAATCCTTACCAACCGAAGAGCTAATCGGCTCTTTTCTAACACATGAAATGAAACTCAAAAGGATTCAGGAATCTGATGATCATGATAAAGGTAAAAAGGGAAGAGCATTGAAAGTTGAAAACAAGGATGAAGAAATTAGTTAATTCGACAGTAGTGATGGAACGGAAGTAGATAATGAAAATCTGGCAATGAAACCAAAAAATTCAGAAAGATGTTCAACAAAGGAAACCTCAAAAGAGGAAAGAAGTTCGTGAGAAAGAAAGGACAAACTTCAGCATTCAATCTTCAATGTTATGAATGTAAAAGCACTGAACACTTCATTGCTGATTGTCCAGTTGCAAAAGGAAATTAAGGTAGAATGCTTAAAAAGAAGAAATAGCTGAAGGTAAAGAAAGGTAAAGGATTGATGGGGACTTAGGACATAAATGGGGCTGAGTCTGAAGAAGAAGATTCTGAGAATGAAACTGCTAACATATACTTCATGGCCATGGAAAACGAGGTAAACTCTAGTACAACTATTTTCATGTCTAATTCGCTTATATCTATGATTGAAAAGTATGATGATCCGAATGAGTTGTTAATTGATATGTTCCATGAACTAAAAAAACTGTCCAGAAAAAAAAAAGAAATGAAATTGAAAATTAACTATTTGATAAATGAGAACGAAAAGTTGTTGAGTGAGAACAATATGTCTCTCGAGTCAAATATAAGTGTTATTATTGAAAAAGATGTGATCATGACTACTTTACTGTATATATCTCTAGAAAATGGAAGTTTGTGTGATAGAATTCAAACTTTTGAAAGTATGGTTAGCACTTTTGATGATATGAAAAATAGAGTCAACGATCTTACCACATGTATTGAAAAATTCAGAAATGGAAAAAGCAACCTGGAAAAATTACTTGGGACTCAACATCAAGCTGGAAATCGAAATGGCTTAGGATATAGACATCAGAATAAGGACAAAATTCACAGGTCTCGATTTGTTAAACCTGTCTCATGTTACACGACACACAAAGCATGCATATATTACAAAAAATCGGGACATATAGCATTGAGATGTCTTATTAAAAGAAAAGTTCTAGTGGAATAACTTTTTGAAAAATCAAAGGAAGTGCTACTAACCTCCATGGACCCTAGAAAGTGTGGGTACAAAAAATCACTCCTCCTTCTCATGTATTGGCACATTCTTTGAGTTTCACCAAGTAGTTCTTGGATAGCAGTTGTTCAAGACATATGACTAGAGACGCAACCTTGTTAGAAGATGTACATGTTGGGATTCGTGGACTCCTAAACGCGGAAAACATCTACGAATCCCTCCCGAGGACCCAAGTAAATGATTAAGAAGATCTAAGCTTTAAGAGTTACCTCTGGTTGCTGTAATCGAAATCCTTCGATTCTGGTTGCGCTGTTGTACGTTCGACCCGAACAATCACCAGACGCTGCAGTATGCGAACGTCCTCTACGGATACACACCGCGAACTCACTCGATACCCCGGGGAGTGCTAGCGCCTAGGGTTTGAGAGGTTTTTTTTTTTCTCTGGTAGAGAATGGCACGAATGTTCTCAACCGAAAAAAAATTGGACTATCGAAAGACGGCTAGGGTTTTTCTTAAAAAAACCCTCGAACCTCTTAGAGTCCAACCTTAATCATATCTTATCATATTCTAATTTAAATTCAAATTAAATTAAAACTGATATGATAAGATTCTGCCATTATCTCGGTAATTTAACTAATTATTTTACCGAGTCAGATTCTTATAATCTGGATATCATCCGATTCATCGAACTCTGGTCACCGGAAAAATAACCTAACAAGTTCGCTTATTGTGTGACCCTATAGGTTCATTTAACACCTGGCAACGTGCCTAAATCGTATTTAAATGGCCCACAAGTTATAAGCGGTTTCTAGCAAAACATTATAACTATCCAGGTTAAATGAAGATCGGTGATCTCTTTGAACCAAACCATAATTTTATATTTAGTCCCTTTGTCACACGATATCCGGATTAAGCATAAGGCACGGAGCATGTCATCCTTATTAAGCTTAATCAATTATTTCTTGATTTCATAGTAGATCTGTTCAAACAAATGATATCAATATCTTAGATTGATATATTTGAGCACGACCATGCATTTTTAACGAGTCTAACTTATCAAGGGGCCCATGGATATCTCTCCCATAATTGAGAGGGACAAATTCCTTCACAATCAATCATATTCCTCTCCTTGATTTATTTTATATCCAACGAGTAGTCTAATTTATTATCTCGGTTAAAGACAACTTTAGACAATGTCAAAATATAGAATTTATCAAGTAAGAAACTATGATGAATTTAGGTCGAAGGACTTTCAATATTATTATGGCTAGAAAGTACTTATGACATATTCCATGAAGTACTCTCACAGTGGGTCATGTCCAATACAATGTTCTCTAACATTTATTTATGTCTTGACTCGATATCACAAATATCCATGGCCAGTAAAACATAGCCATCAAGCCACAAACATACTAATCTTAATTTATTATTATTCCAATAATAATAATCGATCAGGGACAGCTTTAGAATAGTCATTGTATTCATTGTAGGGTTTTACTATCAAGTCACGCACTTGATGACCAACAAAACAAAAACTCACTATTCATGGAAAGGAAAGCCTCATATTATTATATAAAACATAATGACAATTGTATAAGTACAAATTGACTCTAGGGCATATCCCCAACAGTACAGACCATAAATGAAGGATTCATTACTTTTGGAGACAAGAAAAAAGGAAAGATTCTTGGCATTGGTAGCATTGATGATGATGATGTAGGAGGTTTAAAGGAAGTAAGAATAGAACAACCCAAAGCTCCACCGCTAGATACTCATTCAAAAGAAGAAGAAATTGAAGAACAACAAGCTGAACAAGGAAAGGAACAAACTGAAGATTCTCTGGATCAACAATTACTAAATGATTGGAAATACAAAACATGTTATCCCAGAGAACAAATCATTGGTGATCCAAACTATGGAGTTAAAACTAGACAGTATTTCATAGATAACTTTGATATTCTCTCAAATATAGAACCTAACTATATTGATGTAGCACTGCATGATGAATTTTAGATTATTACTATGCAAGAAGAATTAAATCAATTTGAAAGAAATCAAGTTCGGAAACTTATTCCTAGACCACTTGATCGTTCGATTATTGGTACTAAGTGGGTATTTAGAAATAATGTAACACGCCACTACCTAGGCCTAACAGGGCCGGGATGTCACCCCATCCAAAGGACAATGGGTCTTTATAACTAGGTCATACAAACAAAAATAAAACAATACTTTAAAATTAAAACTTATTACAATCCAAAAATTCAAGACAAATCCATAAATACATTGAATACTCTCGTCTCTCAAAGCAATACATAAAGAAAGTAACACAAGGCCTTCAAAGCAAGCACAAACTATCTGCTCATCTCCACAGCAGGACCGACTTGAAAACATGGCAAAAGGGTGATGAAATAAAAATCTCAGTAAGTCCGTGTGTGCTTTGAATGTCCAGTGAAAATAGTTCATGAACGTAAGGTGTAAGAACTTCATAAGAAAATATTGGCAAGCAAGAAACGATGTTGAAAATCAAAAGTGACGTTTTGGCTTTTCCAACCATACATATACAATAAAATCAACTACTCAAAAGGGCGGCCATGGATTACCACACGTTGGGCCACATAACCATACAACGGTCAGAATGCCACACTTTGTGCAGACTGACAAAAAGGTAGGTGATCGGCCTACCGGATAAGATACTCCTCCTTCTCTACACTCAAACAAAATCGGTTGTCCACTCCGGCAACACATAGTCCACATGACTGAAACCCGTTAGTTTGAACCGGCATGACTAAGTAGTACTGACGTTTCTCTAAGTTGAGTTTATCTTCTGGAGGTGGCCTCCTGTCAGAAGACTCACTCTTGCTCTTCAAAACTAGTACTACTAGCCTACCCTTATTGAGTACTCAACGTAGTTTATCCTACTTGGGAGAAAACTGATAAACATAACTTTACTTGAAAATGGCAATCAAGGGTTTCCAAAGTCCTTTTCAAAATTAATTTTAGAAACAATTTAGTGTTTAAATAAAATTGCTTATTGTTTTTCAAATAATTGGTTTGACTGAAACAAGAAAGGAAATAGTCTCTAATTGCCTTTACCAAATCAGTGTCACAAACTTCGTGTTTAGCTTGCCATAATAACTTTTTACAACAAACAAGTTTCATGCAGGAGCTTTCCTAATCCTTACTCGAGATAAATCAAAGATCTCCAAAAGCTGACCTAACCCCGCCTGGAGTAAACATAAGCCATAATTAAACTCAAGACAAAATTTACTTTCATAAATAATCCTAACTCCACTTACTATAATCATGACCCTAGTGTTCCAAACTTTAAGGCTAGATAATCAAAAAGGATTTTATAAAATAAATCTAGCTTGATAATAAAATAACTAAGGTTTGTAAAATAGTTACTAATAAGTTGTAGGTATAAATCTTGTTATAAATAAATTAGGGTTTATATGATGAAGGGTCCTAGGTCCTAGATGGTATTATTTAAAATAATGATTTATAATGACTAATGGTTAGAAAATAATTGGTAAATAAAATTAATAATAAGTAAATTTTAATATGTTTTGATTAAAAGATGATAAATAAATTTTATTAGTATTTATGAATATATGACTTACAAGATTAATATTTTACTTATCATGTTTATTTATATAAAAGGCTTTATTTGATATTATTATTACATATAATATTTATAGATTTTATTTCTTTAAAAAAGCTATAATTTATTTGACTAAAATATCATTATTTTATATAGTAGTCCAAATCCACATTTTCCTAGGGTTTTCGAAATCATTAGAAGAAATTGTAGTATTAATCATTTTATTGATGAAATAAAATTGGCTAACTTAATTAACTTAGGAACAACAAGGTCATGATCATAATTCCTATTGCTAACCATAATCATGAACATACACTCTACACCAATCAACAAAACATCCAAATTATGAATAAACGCATAGATCCAAACCTATCAATGCATGATCCAAACTCCACTAAACATACTCATATTCATGGCTTCAACATGGACACGCGATCATAAAACCCTATTCACCATATGTGACATAATATCTATCATTCTTAATCATTCATACTACTCACGACATGAAAGCATGCAACAAACCATAAAACATCATAAAATTCAACCAAGACCAATCATCCTCATGCATCAATCCCAACTCCATCATATAAACACATTCATTCTCATTCTTCAATCCCAACTCCATCATATAAACACATGCTCAATCTTCAAATATATTCAATCCTCATCCAACTACATCTAAGAGACATGAATCTCGAATTTAAAGAGAAGATTGAAGAGACTTACTTGAATGATGACTACCTTGAAGAAGTTTCAAAAGAATCCTCACGCTTGGAAAGCTTGATCTGTTCAAGGAGGAAGAAGAAAAATGGCTATGGTTGGAGTAACCATTCGGCCAAGAGAGAGAGAGAGAGAGAGAGAGAGAGAGAGAGAGAGAAAGATTATTAGTATATCTTGTTAATGGTTGAAGAGGAAGGAAGATGAACATGATTGTTCATGCTTATCTTGAGAGTGTTCTTGAGCCTTCAATGAAAATTCTAGTTTTTTATCCGAAAGTAAAATCTTGATTTTCGCGTTTGATGTTATAATTTGCAGAAATGGATTCAAGAGGATGAGTAGGTGTGATCTAGAGTTTTTGGAGAAGATTGAAGAGGTTTTGAGTGGTCTTATGCGTGGAGAAGGGTGGTGTGTGTTCTTGGAGATTTGGAGAGAATGGATGAAGTCTAGCCACAATTTTGCTTGGAAAGAGTGGCTGAATGGGTTGGAGAATTCTGGTGATTGAATTCTCAGATTTGGGAGAAATGGAAAAGCTGGTTGTTTGAAATTCAAAGTGGAGTAATTTAGGGAGTGAATTAGGGAGCAAATATGGTAGGAATGTCTCGGTTGGTGAAGGTCTTTGGGGAGCTTCAATGGCCAACTGTTTGGCTGGGATTTTGCTGAGATGAATGATACTTGCAAAAGCTATAGAGTGGCCGAATGATGGGGTGCAATGGTGGAGGAATTTTCTGGATAGTTGAGGCTTAATCCATGAAAGTTTGCTGGAATTTTGGACTCCAATCGATGGCTTGATTGTTGTGATTGATGGAGGGATTTTAGGAGCAGCCATGGAGCTTCATTCGAGCAAACCAATGGAGAAGATGATGAGGCTCAGTTCATGGCTGACTAACGTTGGTTTTACAGAGAAAATGATGTAAGTTTCGGACAAGGGTAAAGAAGAAACAAAGCTGGAATTTCTGGTTGGTTTTTCGCATGGCTTACTGGAATTTCTATGTAGATTTTTCTGCAATGCTTCAGCCAACTTGCAGAGAGTTTGAAGGGGTATTGGAGGGTCCTTTAAGGTTTGTTTCCAACCTTCTTTATGGAGGAAAGACAGGGTTGAATTGCTGGTTGGAAAGGTGGAAGAACAGCTTGGTTTTTTGCACTGCTATGCTGCGAAAACTGTCCAGGAATTTTTCTGGTTTGCACAGCTTTTGTGCAGTCCGATTTTGGCTGAAGTTTTCAGTCTTCGAGCTGAGTGAATTGGCTATTGTTTTGGTAGTATTTGAGAGGGAGAGATGGCTAAAGATTTTGACAATTGAACTGATCAAGAAGTTGGAAAAATTTCCAGTTTACTACATGAAGAAGATGAACACACATAGGTTGGAGTTTGAAGGTTCAGCCATGGAGTTTAATTTCCTTAGGAACTTTCTATAACTCTTCCCCATTTTTGGCCAATATGCTACCCTCCCATAGGTAATTTCGAAACTCCAAGATCAAGGAAGCTTGCTGGAATTTTTTGGAAATAAAATGGCTTGAATAAATTGAGCAACTTAATTGGTCAAGAATTAAGGTAAGCTAGAGAACAAAAAGGGGTATGAATCCCTTAGAAATTTTTGTAGGGCACAAGAGTGGAATTATGACATTCCTTTCATGTCTCCCCTAGGACAACATCCCTACTCCTCCCTAAGGCATGTAAGGCCAAAAATAGCCTACCTATCAAAAATAAGATTTAATCATGCTAAAACTTAAATGATAGAATTTGAACTCAAAACCTCAAGGATTTATTCCAAAGCTCTAACCACTAAACTACAACAACTCTTGTTCTTATTTTCTCTCCCAAATATTTTTCCTATTTAACCCTCAAACTATCTCCCTATTTTCTCCTCAAGCAAAATTACCATTTTGCCCTTCCTACTCAATAAGTACAATTAAGCCTTCTAGTCTACAAATTACAAATCCAAAGCACATAAAATCATACAAAAATATATTTATGCATGCAAGAAAGTATGATTACATCCCGACCCCCTTACTCTATGGTTGATTTTAGTTGGGGTTTCACAAATAAACATGATGAAAACGGAGTTGTGATTAGAAATAAAGCTAGATTGGTTGCCCAATGATTCAATCAAGAAGAGGGCATTGATTATAACGAGACATTTGCTTCTGTTGCTAGACTGGAATCTATAAGAATACTTCTTGCTTTTGCATCCTTAAAAAATTTCATACTCTATCAAATGGATATTAAGAGTGTATTCCTAAATAGTTTTATTGAGGAGGAAGTATATGTTGAACAACCTCCTGGATTTATTCATGAGCACTTTCCAAATCATGTTTTAAAACTTTCTAAGGCTCTTTATAGGTTAAGACAAGCTTCACGAGCTTGGTATAAGAGCTTAGTGGATTCATGATTTCAAAAGGTTTTTCAAGAGGCTTGATTGATATCACCTTATTCATCAAATCTGATAAGCCCGGTGATCTACTAATTTTTCAAATCTATGTTGATGATATCATTTTTAGTGTTACTATTGACTCTTTGTGCAAGATATTTGCTAAGATAATGTAACAAGAATTTGAAATGAGCATGATGGGAGAACTAAACTTCTTACTCGGGCTGCAAATTAAGCAAACCAAGGATGGAATCTTTATAAATCAAGCTAAATACGCCAAGAAGTTGCTCAAAAGGTTTGGTATGAATGAAACTAAAGAAATTTGCACACCTATGAGTACTTCTATAAAACTTGACCAAGATAAAAAAGGTAAGAATGTAGATGAAAATAAGTATAGAGGTATGATTGTAAACTTACTCTATCTTATTGCTAGCCGACCTGATATTATATTTTCAGTATGTCTTTGTGCTTGTTTTCAATCATGTCCAAAGGAATCACACCTATGTGCAGTAAAACACATCATTCGATATCTAAGCGACACATATAATTATGGCTTATGGTATCCTCATACTAACACATTTGATCTTATAGAATACACTGATGCAGATTATGCGAGCTGCAAAATGGAAAGAAAAAGCACAATTGGTCATTGTTAATTTCTTGGCAACTCTCTAGTGTCATGATATAGCAAAAAGCAAGTTTGTGTATCCTTATTCACAATTGAGGCCGAATATGTAGTAGCCGACAGTTGTTGCACACAAATTTTGTAGATGAAGAATACATTGCTTGATTTTAGTCTTAACTTTAATTGCATACCTATATTATGTGACAATATAAGTGCTATCAATCTAACAAAAAATCATGTTCAACATTTTAGGACAAAGCATATAGAAGTTAAACATCATTTTATCTGTGATCATGTGCTTAAAGGCGATGTGTGTGTTGAATATATTTCAACTAATCAATAACTTGCCGATATCTTTACAAAACCTCTGGCTGAAGAAAGATTCAATAATTTGAGAAGAGAATTGGGAATTACAAAAATCACATAACTAACCTGGTGGCATAAGTTTTCTTTATTTTGTAGGATTAGTGAAGATGATGTTTTTGGACGTAGTATTTGAGTCTAAAACTTACATCCAAAATTCATTTATGAAAAAGTTCCGTTTGGATGATTATTTTGGTTTGGGTCGACAGAACTATTTTTGATACTTTATATTTCTCTCTTTAAAAAATAACTACTTCCATATTTTAATTTTTGAATTTCAAAAAAGGTTTGCACTTTTCTCAATACAATTTCTCTAAATCTCTGTGTTAATTTGTCTTTTCAATGTACTTTCTATCACAACTTTCTAGACATTTAAAGGACTTCATTTCTTCTCTCCTCCAAATCTCTGTAACCGACACACTCCATCTTCCAAAAACTCTCTGAGTTCTTCCTCTCCAAACAACCGACGAGTTCTTCCTCTCCAAACAACCGACAATCCAAAACCCTAATCTTTTCAATAGCAAAAACAAAATCATCTGCACCAAAACCCAAGAAGGTACAACAATTATCTCCAAAGACGAATAAGAAGGGTTCAACATTGAACAAAGCAAAAGGAAAAGAAGTTTCACCAGAACCAAACTTCTCGGCATCACATTATGATTCTTCGAAGTCTTCACCGGAACAAGTGAGTTTTGGAAATTAGGTACTATGATATATTAACTCTAAGAGTGAATCTGATTACAATAACTGGGTTTTTAGAAATAGAACTGTTATTTTTGGGTACCGTGTTAATCCATCGTTCTTTTTGAATCTCTCATATGTGTTGGATATATTTAAGCATATTGGTTGGGGTAATTTACAATCTGTTGATGAAAAATTATATACCCCACTTGTTTGGGAATTTTATGCCAATCTGAGAAAATGACATCTTGAGGAGACAGGGGGAGGATTTATGATTCGTTGTTATGTTTCTAAAGTTAAAAGTAAGGACATTGAGTTGACCATCGTTTGTTGAATAGAATATGTGAAGTAAGGGACAGAGGGGTTCAATATTTTGAATTAAATAAATTTCCAAAGGGAAATGACATGTTTGAATTAAAGAAATTTGAGGAAATTTTTGCTGGAGGAAGGAGTTTTGGGAATTCAAGTAACAAAAATACTAAATGGCTGAATGGAGTAGGGAGGATCTTGCACCATATAGTTTCTACCATGGTGGGGCCAAGTTTTGGTCATAAGACCTCCATAAATATTTTGCATATGGTAATTATGTTACCTTTGATAGAAGAAAGGCAAATTAGTTTTAGGGTTTTAGCTGCCAAATTGATACTGCAATCGAGAAATACCTCTAGCAAAGCCTTGCCATTTGGAAATCTGTTAACAAAGGTCTTCAGATATTTTAATGTTGATTTAAATTCAGTTCCCTATGACCCGTCAAAAATGAATGTTTATAGTTTTGATTCTTTTGAGAGAATGGGATATGTAAGAGTGGGAAATGAATGGAAGTTGCTCTGAGATACTGAAGGTGAGGAAAAGGAAAGACTGATGAAAATAAAAGCAGAAAAAAAGATTGTCCCTTCTATTAGGGTAAATAGAAAAATTAAAGAAGATCCTCAAGAAGAATCCTCTGCTAAAGGAAAGGAAAAGGACAAGGGACTATCTGAAAGTATTTTGGACGTTATCAACTCATTGGCTATCAAATTGGATAGTCTCAGTTTAAAACTTCAAAATCTTGGCAATAGAATGACAGCAGTGAAAAAGAAAGTAAAAATAAATGACTCGGTGTCTGCGCCTACAGTATCTACTCAAGCAAAGGCACCAGAAGAAGAACCAGTCATTGAGGAAGAGATTGAATAAGAACAGCCTGTAGCGGAGGAAGTGCCTGTAACTGTGCAAACCAAGGAAAAATCCCCGATTCAAGAAGCTGTAGCACCTTCTGCCTCCTCTAAACCATATATCTCATCTGGAAAGAGACAGAAGCATGTTGTGCTTAAAAGAAAATCTAGTAGGATTGCTGGTCAATACTCGCGAAAGGGTGCAAGATCAAAAACTGAAACAATTCACATTTCCTAAGAAGACTAGTTTGGCAGAATGCTCTTTAGTTGACCTTTAACTCGACTGTCCTCAATTCTCTCTGCTATCGTGAACAATTTACTTTTTGCAGTTGAATAATTTACTTTTCTGTCTTTACTTATGCACAAGCCTATCTGCTTAAATTTTGAAAACTTCCTATCTATCTATATTCTATTTCTTCTACTTCTTTTCTATTATTACTCTTTTTTATTGATGACAAAGGGGGAGAAAATATGAAACTAATGTTGGGAAATTTGCCCTCTTAGACTAGTTTTCTGATGTAAATATCGAATGTTTTAATAAAAGAATTTATTTTAAAAAATCGTTTGTGAATTTACATTTTATTTGTGCACAATTACATTTGAAAAATACGCATTGTGTTTAAGTAAGTGATCTATGTGAATGGAGGTCTTTCACAGTAAGGTATGGATCACGGTTTACTTAACACATAAACATTTATTCTTAACCGATTGATGAGAATGGAAATCTCGTCATATTTAGGTTATAATGTTATAAATTTCAAATAGGGAATGGCTTACCTTTAGCCAGTGAGTAGTCCATTCACTTCATGACATAAGCGTATTTCGAATACGTAGAACATGACATGTAGTAGTGGTTTCTGAAAGTACTATATAGTAGAAACCTAGACTACTACCACTACAGCATGGACTAGTATTCTACGACTTGAGTATGAGTTGGTGATCTAACGAAGCTAGAAGCATATACTTTGATGTGCTATAGTTGAGGTTCTATTGTAGGACCAATATACTTGCATGTTGGGTATGTGTGATTGGTTAGTTAAGATAGACTTGTACAAGATAATTTCTATACTATATCGCCCCTTGTGGTTATCTGAATGATCTAAATATCCAGGGCCCTGGGAAACATGATTTGGATATTTACTTTAGGGTATGGATCACGGGTTACTTAACACATAAACATTTATTCTTAACCGATTGATGAGAATGGAAACCTCGTCATGTTTAGGTTATTATGTTATAAATTCCAAATAGGGAATGGCTTACCTTTAGCCAGTGAGTAGTTCATTCACTTCATGCATAAGCGTATTTCGAATACGTAGAACATGACTTGTAGTAGTGGTTTCTGAAAGTACTATATAGTAGAAACCTAGACTACTACCACTACAGTATGGACTAGTACTCTACGACTTGAGTATGAGTTGGTGATCTAACGAAGCTAGAAGCATATACTTTGATGTGCTATAGTTGAGGTTCTATTGTAGGACCAATATACTTGCATGTTGGGTATGTGTGACTGGTTAGTTAAGACAGACTTGCACAAGATAATTTCTATACTATATTGCCCCTTGTGGTTATCTGAATGATCTAAATATCCAGGGCTCTGGGAAACATAACTTGGATGTTTGCTTTAGGGTAGCTCCCTTGAAAAGCGGAAATAATCCAGGAAATCGTGGATTATTGGACTAGAATCCTAAGGATGGTAGATGTCATCTAGAGAGGTGTTAGTACATTTCTTCCTCTCTAATGTACGATAATGTATAGAGGGGTATTTTAGTCATTACACTTGTAGGTCGGAGATTTTGCTAATGTAGCATTGTCCTTGGGGTCAATATTTCCTTATTGTAATATTAGAAAATATTTAAAATGCAAAATACAACTATTTATATGACAATGGTATTTTGATCATTTTAGTAGCTAAGGCGGTGTATCTTTTGGTCCCCAGTATAGACTATGAGTCCTAATTAAATACAGGCTAAGGAATTGAGCTTAAATTAAATGGAATTTATTTTATTTAAGCAGTCTGATTTAATTATTGGGCTAGAATAAAATAAAGGTCCATGGAGAGAAAGAATTAATTAAATTAGTTTTGTGGGTTAATTAATTATTCAGAATTTTGGCATAGTTTGAATAATTAAAGATTAACCTGGGACTAAACTAATATTGACTTATTTATTGGATTAGTTTATTTGGGCTAGAAAATTAATTATTAATCGGGCCAATTATTTGGTTCTAATTAGAATAATTAATTAAGTCCCAAAGGCTAAACTAAGAGTCCAATGGACCAGTCCAGTTTAACCTAGGGTTTTATTTAGGTTAAACAAGAGGATTAGAAATAACGTTGTGTTTTTGGACAGACTCTTCTCTATGAAAAAAGAAGCACACGTCTCTCTCTCCCTCTCTCCAGAAAATATTCCTTAGTTCTGTTAGTTGTTCACCAAACGGAATTAGGCAGGCCATATACTAGAAGATCGAGAGTTTAGCATTCACCTACATGCAAAGACAGAGTAGGAGGCTTGTAGGAATCACACCAGAGGTTTCTATCAGTACAGCTACCTCGGTTCCACATATTCCGGTCAAGCCAATTCTTAGAACGAGGAAAAGAGATAAAAAATTTTAAACCTCGAAACTTGTACATAACGCAACCAGCGTCGGCTAGGGCTGCTGGAGCAGACGCTAACTCTGTTTGGAGTTCCTCTATTCTTTAATTTTTTCAGTTTTTTTTTTTTTTTGCTTCTACTGCGTGCCCTGTGTTTTTCCCTTTCTATGCCTTCAACTAACTGGATAAGAAATTGGATAGTTACTGGATATGAAACTAACTGGATATAATTTTCTACTGGAAAATGTTAGGATAGTTACTGGATATGATTAGTTATGATTGGAAAATGTTGGGATAGTTTTCTGCATATGATTCTGCTAATAATTGTGAGCGTGACAATTGACTCTGTCGACTGAGCTATGATTATTTTACTGATTTATTTGATTATCTATCTATGTAATAGTATGCTATGCTCCTTGTTCCAATTTGTTAATAATGCATATCTGATTGAAAATGTTTGCCTGACAGTCCTTGTGCAGTAAATTTACTTCAAAGAAAATTTTATGCTTTAATTTGATATTCTTGGATGAACAGATATGAATATTGATCATCTGTGATCTCAGTTTATTGATATCCAAATTGGATACCAGTTTGGTATCCTGAAATTCGTCCAATAGTATTCTTTTCGCAATTAAGGTATCTTTAAGACTAGATTGATAAGCTATTTTTAAGTTATTAATATGATTCTGTGACAATTTCATTGATAAAAATTTCAGTCAGATGGATTGTTTCCTTTATGATCGAAACTTTTTGAGAAAATCAGGACATATTAAATTTTTGAAAAATCCATTATCTCGTGCATTATGTCAGGGGGAGTTTTGGACTCATATTTCCTTAATCCAAAAATCTTGTCCAAAAATGTTTTCTTAAAAAAATTCATACTGTTTTGGACATACACCTTTTGAACATCCAAAACTCACATTAAAAAAGGTTTCATATTCACTTTCACCAATGTTTTGGACGTACGTTTTGAACGTACAAAATTGACTTCAGTTTCTCTCTCATTTATAAATATTCATATATGCAAATATTAAGGGAGAGCATCTCATCTTATGATTTATCTGCTATATCTCTTCTATAAAAATCATTGTATCGGTTATTTCTTTATGGAATAATCGTTCAATAGAAGGATGGAGGAAATGGAGGTAGGTTGGGCCATAGGCTTATTGAGCCATACTTATGAAGCTTATATATATATTATATCTTAATCTCATAAGCATTTTTTGAGTTCTATAATGAGATATTTTATTTAAATGAAAAATATTCTTATTTCTCTTGGTGTAACATGTTTATACAATTATTTATTGCACAATCCCATCAAGTTTTGTCATCACTCAAAAAGGGAGAGATTATTAGTCTTAAGGGCTTTCTCCTATGTTTTGACTTATGACAAATATTGATGTAGACTAACATGTGTAATCTATATGTGATATGACATATTTGACCTCAATTCTTCTAAGGTATTCAAATAGGATTGTTAAGCATCTCTTGAGCAGTGGAATTCAAGAATGGGTGATCAAGATGAAGAGAATGGGTGATCAAGATGAAGTTCAAGCTTATGAGATTGCATACCAAGAAGTCCTTATGGAAGAATTTTAGACTAGGAATTGTTATTAAGGTATTTCTTGTTAATTCTTATGTCTCTTTACCTTATGATTCAATTAATTTCTACCTTGAAGCACACAAAGAAAAAGATTTCAAAGTTTTAAATCTCAGAATTTTGGATTGAGTAGTTTGGATGATTCTGCATCCAAAAGATTCGTCCAAAATTCTGTAAATAGTGTCAAATCATTTCTGCCTGAAAAAGTGCCATTTTGGACTTACCTTTTGGATGCATCTTCATCCGAAACATGAGTCTAAAACACGGGTAAATTTAACAGAACAATTATAACTATTTTATAACCGTTGGTACTTCACTTTATAGCTCTATATAAAGCCTCTAAATATAATTTGACATAAGATTTTTGTAGTATCCTTCTAAGAAACACTCTTACTCTATAGAAAACAAAAACCTTCTTTATCAAAGTGCTTCAAAGCAAATTCAAATTGTGTCTAAAAAGTAAAAGTGTTTGTGCTTTTTTCTTAGTGCACATCTACTCAAACAAGTGAGCTTTTACTGTTTCATTGATATTCAATCTCTTTTGTATTACAAGATTATGGTGTAACATCCATTTGGAGTGAACTTTAATTTAATTGTTTGGTTGAGAGGTTTAGGAAAACTAAGTGTGGTGATCATCTCTTATATTTGGTGCAGTTTGATATTGAAGGCACAGAAAGCGGGAAAACACAGGGCACACAGTGGAAGCGAACATAAAAAAATTGGAAAAACACAACAGGGGATTCCAGGACAAGACCGGCGCCGGCTGCGCCCTGTCCAAAACTCGAGGTTTTAAAATTTTTACCTCTCCTTCTGGTTCTCAAAGGTGGCTAGACCGGAACATCCACAACCGGGGTAGGTGTGCTGGTAGAAGCCTCTGGTGTGATTCCTGCAAGCCTCCTACTCCACCTTTGCATGTATATGAATGCCGAACTCTCGATTTTCCAGTATATGGCTTGCCTAACTATTGTTTGGTGAACAACTAACAGCCTAGGGAATTTTTTTAGAGAGAGAGAGAGAGAGATGCCTGGCCTTTTCACAGAGAAGAAGCCGTCTCTGAGAGTGTGTGTTCTATAACAACGACGTGGTTTCCAATCCTCCTGTTTAACCTAAATAAAACCCTAGGTTAAACTGGATTGGGCTATTGGACTCTTAGTTTAACCTTTTGGGCTTAATTAATTATTCTAATTAGAACCAACCTAATAGCCCAATTAATAATTAATTTTCCACCCCAAATAAACTAGTCCGATTAATAAGCTTATATTAGTTTAGTTCCAGGTTAATGTTTAATTATTCAAACTGGGTCAAAGCCCTGAATAATTAATTAACCCATTAAACTAATTTTATTAATTCTCTCTCCATGAACCTTTATTTTATTCTAGCCCAATAATTAAACCAGACTACTTAAATAACATAAATTTCATTTAATTTAAGATCAATTCCTTAGCCCGTATTTAATTAGGACTCACGGTCTATATTAAGGACCAAAAGATACACCGCCTTGGCTACTAAAATGACCAAAATACCCTTGCCATATAAATAGCTGTATTTTACATTTTAAATATTTTCTGATATCACTATAAGAAAATATTGACCCTAAGGACAGTGCTGCGTTAGTAAAGTCTCCGACTTACAAGTGTAATGACTAAAATACCCCTCTATACATCGCCGTACATTCAGAGAGGAAGAAGTGTACTAACACCTCTCTAAATGACATCTACCATCCTTATGCCTCTAGTTCAATGATCCATGACTTCCTAAATTATTTTCGCTTTCCAAGAGAGCTACCTTAAAGCAAACATCCAAGTCATGTTTCCTAAGACTTTGGATATTTAAATCATTCAGACAACCACAAGGGGCGATATAGTATAGAAACTATCTTGTACAAGTTTGTTTTAACTAACTAGTCATGTATACTCAACATGCAAGTATATTGGCCCTACGATAGAACCTCAATTATAGCACATCAAAGTATATGCTTCCAGCTTTGTCAAACCACCAACTTATACTCAAGTCGTAGAATACTAGTCTATGCTGTAGCGGTAGTAGTCTAGGTTTCTACCATATAGTACTTTTAGAAACCACTACTACAAGTCCTGTTCTACGTATTCAAAATACACTTATGTCATGAAGTGAGTGGACTACTTACTGGCTAAAGGTAAGGTATTTCCTATTTCGAATTCACAACATAATAACCTAGACATGATGAGATTCCCATTCTCATCAATCAATTAAGAACAAAAGTTTATATGTTAAATAACCCGTGATCCATACCATACTGTGAAAGACCTCCATTCACATGGACCACTTACCTAAACATAATGAGTCTTTTCCAAACGTAATTGTGCACAAATAAAAATGTAAATTCACAAATAATTTCTAAAAATAAATTCTTTTATTAAAACATTCATTTTTTTTTACATCAGAAATCTAGTCCAAGAGGGCATACATCCCAACAATCTCCTACTTGCACTCTAAGACTTAGTAAGTCCATAGGTGCCCACTCCTATGGCGTCTAAGTGTCTCTTAAAGACTCTCTCAGCCAAAGGCTTGGTGAATAGATCTGCAAGATTGTTCTCAGAGGCAATCTGTTCCACCACGACTTCCCGTCTCTGGATGAAATCCCAGATCAGGTGGTACTTCCTCTCGATGTACTTCCCCTTCTTGTGGTTTTGAGGTTCTTTGGATTTTGATATTACTCCAGTGTTGTCGCAATACATCACAATCGGCTTGTCCATGTGTGGCACGACTCCAAGTTCTGAAAGGAACTTCCGAAGCCAGACTGCTTCCTTAGATGCCTCTGAAGCTGCCACATACTCAGCTTTCATGGTTGAGTCAGCAATACAGGATTGTTTGATACTCCTCCTTGAAATAGCTCCTCCAGATAAGGTGAAGATATATCCACTAGTGGATTTTCTCTCATCCTTATTCGCCAGGAAGTATGAGTCTGTGTATCCTGTAGGAACTAAGTTATCAGCCTTGTAAACCAGCATATAATCTCTCGTCCCCTTGAGGTACTTAAGTATATGCTTTACAGCTTGCCAATGAACCTCCCCAGGGTTTGACTAATATCTGCTAACCAAGCCTACGACAAAGCAGATATTTGGCCTAATACACAGTATGGCGTACATGAGACTTCCCACAGCCGAAGCGTAGGGAATCCTACTTATTCTGTCATTTTTTTCTTGAGACTTAGGACAGTCCCTTGAAAAAAGTGACAACCCATGTCTGCAAGGAATTAGAGCTCCATTGCATGAGTCCATGCTATACCTAGCCAGCATCTTGTCAATGTATGCCTCTTGGGATAATCATAACATTCTCTGCTTCATATTTCTAAGAAGTCTAATCCCGAGAATGTAGCTAGTTTCTCCCAAGTCCTTCATACTTAATTGACTAGACAGCCAAACCTTTGTAGATGACAATGACCCTATATCATTTTCAATGAGTAGAATGTCATCCACATACAAGACAAGAAAAACCATATTAATGCCTTCAAGTTTCCTGTATACGCATGGTTCATCCTCATTTTGAATAAAACCATAAGACTTTACAGTCTCATCAAAATGAATGTTCCATGCCCTTAATGCCTGCTTAAGTCCATAAAAGGACTTCTTAAGCTTGCAAACCATATACTCTTGGCCTTTAGCAATAAAGTCTTCTGGTTGGGAAATATAGATATCTTCACTAAGATGGCCATTTAAAAATGTCGTCTTGATATCCATTTACCATATCTCGTAGTCATAATGACATGTGATGGCAAGGAGGATACGGATAGACTTAAGCATGGCTACTAGGGAAAAAGTTTCCTTATAGTTGATTCCCTCTTTCTGAGTATACCCTTTCGCCATAAGCCTAACTTTGAAGGTTTCCACCTTCCCATCTACTCCCCTCTTTCTCTTGTATACCCACTTACACCCTATAGGTTATATCCTTTTAGGTGAAGCTACAAGATCCCAAACCTGATTGAGATACATAAACTCAATCTCGTCTTTCATTACTTCATACCACAGATTTACATCGGCATCAGCAATAGCCTCATCGTATCTAGTGGGGTCTTGTTCCTGATGGTCAGAGACTAGCTCGAAAGCTTCTCCAGTCCATCTTTCTGGAACCCTAGACACTCTTCCACTATGATGAGGCTCTATTTGTACAGGCTCTTGAGGCTGTGCCTTTTCTTGTTCCACAATCGAGTCAGAATAAGTTGTTTTCGAAGATAACTTTTCCTCTAGTTCTATCCTAGTTGAACCTTTCGTGGAAGTACTTCGATCATCCTCTAAGTATCTAGCATTGGTATTAACCAGTACCTTCTGCTCTTTAGGATGATAAAAGTAACCACCTTTTGTCCCTTTTGGATACCCAATAAAATAGTATAATTCTGATCTTGGTTCTAACTTATCTCCCTTGACCAGTACATAAGCTGGATAACCCCATATTCTGAGATGATTCAGACTTGGCTTACGCCCAGTCCACATCTTATAGGGAGTCCTAGGTACTAATTTAGAAAGCACCAAGTTCAGAATATATGCCGCTGTTTCCAGGGCATTTTCCCAAAAATACACTGTAAGAGTAGCATGAGACATCATGCTTCAGACTATTTCCATTAATGTCCTGTTCCTTCTCTCAGCTACTCCGTTCTGCTAGGGTGTCCCCGGCGCAGAAAACTGGGATACTATCCCATGATGTACCATGTAGTCTTTGAATTCACCAAGGAGGTACTCTCCACCACGATCCGATCGTAAGGTCTTGATCAATTTACCTGTTCGACGCTCCACTTTAGCCTTAAAATTTTTGAACTTGTCAAAAGAGTCAGACTTGCGTCTCATCAAGTAAACATAACAAAACCTTGTACAATCATCCGTGAAAGTGATGAATTACTCAAAACTTCCTTTAGCTGGTGTAGATAGGGGACCACACACATCAGTATGAACAAGACTCAATACCTCCTTGGCTCTATCTGCCTTGGGGAAAATGACCTTTTGGTCATCTTTTCCATCAGGCAGGACTCATACTGAGGCCAATTTTCCAATCTCAATGAGCCCAAGGGCCCATCATGGATCAACCTCTGAATCCTTATTGAGTTGATATATCCCAACCTTAGATGCCAAAAATAAGAGTCATTGACATTGGTCTTTTTCTTTTTTGTTAAAGGTTCAAATCGAGTGTTATATAATTGATTGTTAATAGGGTTTAAGAAAAATAGATTCCTATACATGTGCCTAGTACATAAAATTTCTCCATCTCTACTGATAGAAATACCAGAATGGAAAGATACAGAATATCCTTGATTTATTAGTTTTGCAACCGAAATCAAATTCTGTCTAAATCCAGGTACATATAAAATATTTTTCAAAACCACTATTCTATTACAATCAAATACAAGATCCAGGTCTCCTACTGCAAGGGCCTAAACTTGTGCTCCATTTTCCACATGTAGTCCATGTTCGCCCTTCTGGAGTCTTCTAATCTTTTTAAACCCCTACAAGGAGTTACAGATGTGATCAGTGGCTCCTGAATCAACAATCTAAGTGGAAGTTGATCCAATAATTGATATAGACTCTGGATAGAAAACAATATCTGTGGGATTTTTCTTGGCTTGAAGATATGGACACTCCTTTTTCCAGTGTCCCTTCAGTCACACTTGAAGCACTTCCCCTTGGGTTTATCTTTGGGCTGGGTCTTGGGCTGGACCGCTGCATTTCCCTTCTTCTTCTTGAACTTTCTAGGCTTAGGCCCAGTTGTAGAAGATGAAGCCTTAGCAATCATAGCCTTAGATTGTGGCTTCATGACCTTCTCCGCCATCTGGAGCTTCTTCATCAACTCAATCAAACCCATGTTCAACTTGTTCATGTTATAGCTCAACTTGAACTTAGTAAAGGAACCCGATAGAGATTCAAGAACTATGTCCACTTGGCTCTCGGGGTCAATGACAGCCCCTAGGATTTCCGTCTCCTCGAAAGCAACAATCATCTTGAGCATATGCTCTCTAACTGATGCTCCCTCAACCATCTTAGTGTTAATGATGGTTCGAAGAGCCTCCTACCTCGAGGGTCGACTTTTATCTGTGAACATCGTGGCTAATGATTGGGTTATGTCATATGCAGTGGTCATGTGCTCATATTTGGATTGAAGCACATTAGACATGAAGGCAAACATTTAACAAGCCATCTCATCGGCCTTCTTCCATGCCTTCTTAGCCTCACGCTTCTCGACGGTGGAACCCTTCCCGATAATATGGCAGGTTTCATAAATGACATACTTATACTCTTCCGCTGTAAGTATTATGTCCAAGTTCCTTTTTCAGTCCACATAATTTGGTCCCGTTAGCTTACTCTCGGAGAATAATGGCCAATGGACTAAAAGAACCTCCTACCATTTTTAAAAAATTGAAAAATAAAAGAAAAAAGATTCAGTTTGTGAAAACAAAACAAATATGTACACTTTATCCTTATTATCAAAACTGATAATAATCAATTTGGCTTTTAGGAAAACTGACATAACTTCTTGGGAAGATTAACAATTTCCTAAGCTAAGTGTGTTAACTACCACAAATTAATTTTCCTTCTAGGTAATGATCTAGAAGATAACACCATCGAGGAGATGGTCGTTTCCTCTCATTTTCTATGAACATACCTCACACTATGACCTCTAACGAGAGGCTGGACGATCATAGTACATATCCCGAGTTATTAATTACATCCCTCCATTAGATCTAGATCCTTGTAGTATCCCCATCGTATACGGATTCACTTTTAGAGTGACGCGAGGGGACTCACGATCTCTAATAAGGATCATGATGGAAGCCATGGGGCCATTGGAACCCCTCTCCCACTTTGTCTTTTAAAACAAGGGTTTTCTAAAAAATATCCTTTTGAAAATTTCCATTAAGTTTTCCTAACTCAAAAATAAAATGTCTAAGTCCATAAAAATCTCTATGTCAAGGTTTATATCCTTTGAGAGTTTTTCCCATGGACTAATTTTATTTAAGTTAAAAACTTAATGATTTCAAAAATTTTCCAATTAAAACTTTCTAGAGACTTTGGTCTCAAGTTTATTTGATAAAACAATTTTTCTTGTGCCAAACTAAAACAAAATGGCTTTCTATTTTAACCTTACAAAAATTTCTAAATCCAATATATTTTCTATGTCAAGGATTAAATCCTTTGAGAAAATATCTAAGGATTAATTTTTGTTCAAGCTAAAATTACCATTTAATTTGTAGAAAAATGTTTTCCTTGTCAAAAACATTCCCAAAGACTTTGGTCTTTGAGAAAACGTGCACATAGGTACCAAAAATAAATAGCATGCTAGAAAACAGTAGAGGTTTTCATGCTCTTCTATTTTTAAACCTAAGTTCCCAGATAATAGAATTAAACACATTAATTAATTAATTATCTTGTTTAATCCTAAAATCCCTTGCTAATATTTTTCATGCAAAAATATTCCTTGAATATTAACTATTGCAAAATATTAACTTTACCTGGTATGGACCCCAAAACTAAAAGAAATTGCAAGAAAAATTACAAGAAAAAATTAAAAAAAAAATTTCCTTGGTCCACTACATTGGATTAGCCACCCTATCTGACCTGTGGTCCACTGCACCCGTCGCACAGAACTAGAACCCACGAGAAAGCAATGCGGACCGGCCTTCCAAACCCTAGCCGGCGCCGGTTCGAGCGGTCCAGCCGGTGCCAGTTCGGTTCTGGATGGCTCCTTCCTGTAGTTTTTTTCTTGCGAATTTCCTATATGAATTTCTCCTATTTTTCTGCATGGTTTCTAGTGCCATTGGCTCTCTGATTTCAATCTTAATGCAATGAAATCAACAAAACCAACAACCACCTATACCCATAACCATTGGACTTACACGATTTACTAGGAAAAATAGTAAATTACAAATTCCTATACCTCCTCCCGCGAGGTTTAACAGAGAATCTATCCATACCATAAACAGCGAAGGATCACAATTTTAATCACACATATGTGTTCAGTTTTATTCATCTAGATGCATGCTCCCTATATTTTCACAAAATCTTCATGCTCTGATACCAATTGGAGGCATGGAAAGCGGGAAAACACAGGGCACACAGCGGTAGCGAACATGAAAAAACTGGAAAAACACAACAGGGGATTCCAGGACAGGGCCGGCGCCGGTGCCGGCTCCAGCTGCTCTAGCCAGCGTCGGTTGCACCCTGTCCAAAACTCGAGGTTTTAAAATTTTTACCTCTCCTTCTGGTTCTCAAAGATGGCTGGACTGGAACGTGCGCAACCGGGATAGGTGTGCTGGTAGAAGCTTCTGGTGCGATTCCTGCAAGCCTCCTACTCCGCCTTTGTATGTATATGAACGCTGAACTCTCGATTTTCCATTATATGGCCTGCCTAACTACCGTTTGGTGAACAACTAATAGCCTAGGGAATTTTTCTGGCGAGGGAGAGAGAGAAAGATGCCTGGCCTTTTCATAGAGAAGAAGCTGTCTCTAAGAGTGTATGTTCTATAACAACGACGTGGTTTTCAATCCTCCTATTTAACCTAAATAAAACCCTAGGTTAAACTGGATTGGGCTATTGAATTTTTAGTTTAACCTTTTGAGCTTAATTAATTATTCTAATTAGAACCAACCTAATGGCCTAATTAATAATTAATTTTTCAGCCCAAATAAACTAGTCCAATTAATAAGCCTATATTAGTTTAGTCCCAGGTTAATCTTTAATTATTCAAACTGGGCCAAAACCCTGAATAATTAATTAACCCATTAAACTAATTTTATTAATTCTCTCTCCATGAACCTTTATTTTATTCTAGCCCAATAATTAAATCAGACTACTTAAATAACATAAATTTCATTTAATTTAAGATCAATTCCTTAGCCCGTATTTAATTAGGACTCACGGTCTATATTAAGGACCAAAAGATACATCGCATTGGCTACTAAAATGACCAAAATACCATTGCCATATAAATAGCTGTATTTTACATTTTAAATATTTTCTGATATCACTATAAGGAAATATTGACCCCAATGACAGTGCTACGTTAGCAAAGTCTCCGACTTAAAGGTGTAATGACTAAAATAACCCTCTATACATCGTCGTACATTCAGAGAGGAAGAAGTGTACTAACACCTCTTTAAATGACATCTACCATCCTTAGGCCTCCAGTCTAATGATCTACGACTTCCTGAATTGTTTCCGCTTTCCAAGAGAGCTACCCTAAAGCAAACATCCAAGTCATGTTTCCTAGGGCTTTGGATATTTAGATTATTCAGACAACCACAAAGGGCGATATAGTATAGAAACTATTTTGTACAAATTTGTCTTAACTAACTAGTCATGCATACTCAACATGCAAGTATATTGGGAAGCCCAGGGTTGTTAAGAAGAGGGAAGTGTAGAGAGAGAAGCTCTCAACTCCTGTGAGTTCACCTCTCTTCCCTGGTATCCATGGCCTATATTCAAGCAGTTAAGCATGTAAACGGATTCCATAATGGTTAGGTTCTTTCTGTTTATGTTTTTGTCATTGTTATTGGGGTAACTTCTGTCTGTTATCATTGTTATCCGCCCAGTTTATCCATTTGTTGAGTTAGTTAGTTCGTTGCTTTCATCCTCCAATTGTTATGTCTTCTCGGTCTTCATCTTCTAGCTAAGTGCTGTCTGTGTATAGAGTGTTGGGATGCTCTTTCTTCTAGTCTTGGTTAATCCTTTGTCACCGGTCTAGCTTGGTCTTCATGCTCCTGAAATTCCTCCTTATATCAGCTTTTGATCGGCATATACCTTCTTCACACAGCTTAAACCTATTTGTCAACCTATTTTTCGATTTTCTGCGGTGATTTCCCCCATCAGGTTCCTACCAGGTTTTGAAGCTACCTAACCCGCCTCTCCTCAAACCAATTAATCTACTGCCCGCCCTCCTTTCTATGTATGTCAGTGTGCTGTATTACCTAACCCAGGGAATTATTATTCTATTTCTTGAAATCAGCTTTATTTCACCGACCCTTTTGGCTCTATCTGGTCCTTTATCGTGCTAAGGGCTGGCCCTCATGGTCCAAACCAGAAGTCGAAAGTTAGGTATTCTTGAGAGGGCAACTTTTGTTGCAAATTCCATAGCTGTCTCCCCTGGTACGTGCATGGATAAGCCATTCGATAACACCCCAACCCCGCCTTCTCCTAGGCCAGCTATTCAATCTATATCCATTGACCTTCAAATTGCTCCTCAACCACCCGATCAAGATAGTCCCGATCCCCCTAGTGGGGACACATTCTCAAAACGTCCCAGATATACCATCTGCACCTAACGTCCCTTTAGTGGGTAACAAACACCTGCCACCCACCATATCATTGCAGACCACTCAAACCCCTCGTTCTTGGGCAAATATTGTGAAGGGAAACCAAGAATAGAAGAATGGAATGCGTCTCAAGCATTTTCCTTGCTCGGGTAATGTCATTGAGTTGGAAGAAAGGGACTTCGCAGAAGCTATGGATAAGCTTGGTTTCTGTCTTGTAGGGATGTTTGCTGGTAGGTTCCCGGGCATGAAAGCAGTAATGGACCTCACAAAACAATGGGGAGTTCAATCCAAAGTGCATTCCCATGCTACTGGATGGCTTCTATTCTGTTTCCAAACTGATGATGATAGACAGCAGGTCCTCCAGGAGGGGGGGCCTTATGCTATATTTGGGCGATCTTTGATGCTTAAAATAATGCCATATGACTTTGATTTTTCTCTTGCTGAGGTGAGCATCATGGCTATATAGATCACGTTTCCTACCTTACCTCTCGGTTGCTGGAACATGACTGCCTTAAGCAAAATTGCATCGGCTGTGGGTATACCGATCATGACGGATATGCTTATTGCAACTTTTGATCGCCTATCCTATGCTAGAGTCCTTGTCGAAGTCGATGTGGCCAAGCCTCTGGTAAAGACGATACCAATCAGAATGCCTTTAGGTAAGATAAAAAACCAGGCAGTGAAATTTGAGTTTGAGCCTTTGTACTGTTCACGCGGCTGCAAATTTGGCCATGTTACTGAGGCATGTATGGGGGAAACCATGAAAAGAAAGGAACAGCAGGGAGCTAATAGAAATAAAGGGAACAGAAAGGTGGGAAAGGGTAGTACAAGGTCTCCCACTAGGCTGATGTCAGCCCCGATTAGACAGAATAAAAATATGAGAACATCATCTCAGGCTCAGACTGATGAGATTGGTGTTGTAAGTAAAGACAAGGGGAAACAGCCGGTTCTTAATTTGGACCAGAATATTTTAAGCAGTGAGCATACAAATGACATCCAAGATCATAGTGGAAATGCTGCAGTTGACGTCCCTTCCTCATCTAATGGACCTAGCAACCAACTTACTCACACTAGAGGCTGATCAAGGGTTAGGCGTAGGGGACGGTTGCATTGGCAGAAAAAATTGAATGCACAAGCTGGACTTACACATTCATTCTCCCCTTCCCGTTTAGGAGGTTGTGATGAGGAGGTTCCAGTGACCATGGGGAATACTGGTAAAGTAACTACTCAGGCAACAAAATTTATTTCTTCGGTATGGAAAAAATATGCCCAGCGGAGTGTTGACTTAATTAGTGCCCAAGGGGTACTAGTTAGCCCACAATGAGAGTAGCGTGCTGGAATATACGAGGGTTCAACATGACCCTCAAACATCATGGGGTTCGGAATTTTATTTCTAATCATCGTGTGGATGTTATTGGTTTATTAGAAACAAAGTTGAATACTGTTGGGGTGGATAATTTTCTACACAAAAAATTCCCTAATTGGTCGGCTATTCATAACTTGGATGAATCAGAAGGAGGCAGAGTGGTTATCTTATGGAATGATGCTAGGGTGGATGTTCATTTACTTCACTGCGCACCTCAAGAGATTACTGTGAATATCAGTTGTAAGATCACCCATATTTCTTATTCCTTCACATTTATCTATGCTTATAATTCGGTTATGGCTAGAAGAAGTTTATGGGAGGATATTCAGTCATTATCTTCATCAATTTCGGATCCATGGATTCTTATGGGAGATTTCAATTCCTATTTACATATCGAGGACAAACTTGGAGGTTCTGTGCCTTCCTCGTATGAAATTAGGGACCTGTCGGCTCTATGTGCGGATATTAGGCTTGAGGACCTTCCTTATGTCGGATCTAGGTATACTTGGACAAATTCTAGAGTGTGGTCTAAACTTGATAGGGTTATGGGTAATGCAACATAGTTTCAATGCCTCACACAGGCTTCCGTTGAGTTTTTCCCTATTGGGAGCATATCTGATCACAGTCCTGTTATTTGGTCTGTGGTGGACAACAATGTAAGTTACGTACGTCCATTCAGGTTCCTTAATATTTGGGCTGAACATGATTCGTTCCATAATATTGTTCAAGAGGTTTGGGATCAGGAATTATTTAGGTACCACCAGTTCACCTTTTGTCGTCAACTGAAGTTGCTTAAGGGTTACTTGCGGAAACTAAACAAACATGAATTCTCTCACATCTCTGAATGGGTCGAACAGGCGAACCAAGCTCTACTAAATGCACAACAGATACTACTTGGCAACCCGGCTGATCAAGTTCTGATTGCACAATTCAAGGATTGCAAAAGGTCAGCTTGGCGGTTGGCGGAGGCAAAAATGAAGTTCTACTAGCAACTTGCTAAAGGAAGGTATGTAGCTCTCTCTGAAAAGAATACTCGTTACTTTTTCAACATTGTCAATCGTAATAAAAAGAGGAATTTTATCTCTTCTATTACTATGGAGGATGGTAGCTTGACCAATACCCCAATGGCTCTACCCGACGAATTTGTTAAATATTACAAGAAGCTTCTGGGGACTAGGGTTGAATGTAGGGGAATCAATGTGGACTTTGTTAGGGCTGGTCCCGTAGTGCCTCATGATTTGATGGTGGATTTGGTTAGGGATGTAACTACCCAGGATATTAGAGTTGCCCTATGGGATATTGGGGATTCCAAAGCTCCTGGGCCTGATGGTTACTCGGCATTATTTTTCAAGAAGGCTTGGAGTACGATTGGGCCGAGTCTGTGTGATGCAGTTATGGAATTCTTTAGTTCTGAGAAAATTCTTAAACAGATTAATCACTCTATTATTACCTTGGTGCCGAAGAATGCTCATGCTGATAGGGTGGGTGACTATCGACCAATTTCTTGCTGTAATGTGGTCTATAAGATCATCTCTAAAATTCTGTCTGACAGACTTAAATTGGTGGTCCCCTATCTGGTGGACAGGGCACAATCCGCATTCATCCACAACAGGCTCATGACTGATAATATCTTACTAGTTCAGGAACTAATGCGTATGTATAGCCACAAAAGAGTTTTTCTGCGATGTACATTGAAGGTGGACCTCAGGAAAGCCTATGACTCTGTCAGCTGGGATTTCTTATTGGACTTACTTATTGAGCTTGGATTCCCCCATATTTTTGTGAATTGGATTAAGCAATGTGTGACCACTACCTTCTTCTCTGTTGCTATCAATGGAAATGTGCATGGTTATTTTACTAGAGCTAAGGGTCTGCGGCAAGGAAACCCTCTCTCTCCACTATTGTTTGTCATATATTTAGAATATTTCTCAAGGGTTGTCAAAGTTCATACACTTGAGACATCGTTCTTGTACCACCCCAAGTGTAAGGACTTAAGGGTTACCCACCTTGCCTTTGCTGATGACCTCATGATGTTTGCTAAGGGTGACTGTTCTTCTATCTGCATTCTCCTTGACTACCTAGAAGAATTCAAGAGTTGTTCAGGTCTTGAAATCAATAAAGATAAATCCAGTATGTACCTTGCGGGGATTGATCCGAATAATCAAGAAACAATTTTGGCTAATACTGGCATTCCTATTGGGGAGCTTCCATTTCTCTACCTTGGCCTACCAATCATGAATGGTAGAATTAGACTTACTTTCTTTAAACTATTGCTTGATCGTATTGGATCTTTCATTAGGAGATGGTCTGCTCGCTCACTATCCTATGCTGGGCGTGTACAGTTGATTCATTATGTGCTCCAAGGGGTTGAATATTTTTGGTTGTCAATTCTTCCTACTCCATCTGCTGTTATCTGTTAGCTGGAAAGGATGGCTCATGACTTCTTGTGGGACTTTAATAACCACCCGGTTGCCTGGAATAATGTCTGCCTTCCAAAGTCTGAGGGTGGTCTTGGGTTGAGGAACTTAAAAATTTGGAGTGGTGCTCTTATGTCTAGAATCATTTGGGATATACAGGCGGAGAAACAAACTTTGTGGGTCAAATGGGTGGACCACTACTACCTGAAAGGCGGCTCTATTTGGGAAATTCAGGATCATAAGGAATATTCTCCCTTGTTTCGTAAATTGTTAGCAATAAGAGACATAATTGTTGAGCGGGAAGGTCAGTCTCACTACGCAGCTGATCTAATCCATTCTTGGGCCAACTGTAATACTTCTTTCACTTCTCTTGCTTATGACTATCTGAGATCCTCTCCGCACTCTGCGTATTGGGCCAATACTATATGGAAGCAGGGTTTAACGCCTAAACACTTGTTCATTCTTTGGTTATGTGCGAAGGGTAGGCTTAAGACCAAAGATGCTCTTGCATTCAGACTTGATGACTTGACATGTCCTTTGTGTAAGTCTCAACCAGAAATGATGAATCATTTGCTCTTCAAATGCTTGGTTTCCACTACTATTTGGACAAATGTGAAAAATTAGTTAGGTCTCCCATATTTTTTGAATTCTGCAAAAGCTTGTCTCAGGTGGTATAAGCTTGGCAACCGAGGTACCTCTTAGTTTTCTAAGGCTAGGTCTACTGCTTTGGCGGCCACATTTTACTATATCTGGACTGCCCGTAACAAGACAATTTTTGAGGGTGTAGCCTGCCATCCGGGGGATATTGTGAAGAAGATTAAAACACATGTGTACACTATAATTTTTGCATTGTACCCTGCTATTAAGACAACTTTTGAAGCATGTAATGAGAACATCTAGTTTGTAGTCTACTCGACTGTAAACTAGTCATCCATGTATATTTTTATTGATTAATATTATACTATTTACATTTGCATAAAAAAAAAAGTATATTGGCCATACGATTGAACCTCAACTATAGTATATCAAAGCATATGCTTCCAGCTTCGTCAGACCACTAACTCATACTCAATTCATAGAGTACTAATCCACGCTGTAGCGGTAGTAGTCTAGGTTTCTATCATATAATACTTTTAGAAACCACTACTACAGGTCCTATTCTATGTATTTGAAATACGCTTATGTCATGAAGTGAGTGGACTACTCACTGGCTAAGAGTAAACCATTCCCTATTTAGAATTCACAACATAATAACCTAGACATGATGAGATTCCCATTCTCATCAATCAGTTAAGAACAAAAGTTTATGTGTTAAGTATCCGTGATCCATACCTTACTGTGAAAGACCTCCATTCACATGGACCACTTATCCAAACACAATGGGCCTTTTCCAAACGTAATTGTACACAAATAAAATTGTAAATTCACAAATAATTTTTGAAAATAAATTCTTTTATTAAAATATTCAATTTTTTTTTACATCAAAAACCTAATCTAAGAGGGCATACATCCTAACAGATTTCATTAAGTTGAGTAAATGAAATGTGTTTGAAAATCCTTAAGTCTGAGCTTAAGGTAGTGGGTGTAGATATTGGTAAATCGAACTACTATACATTCGGCATCTCATTTCTCTACATACAACATTAACTGCATTGTATTTCTTACTTTAGTCTGAATTTGGATATTTCTCGAAGTTTCCTTGGATAGCTTTCTTTGTTGCCGTGAAGTTAGTCCAAGAGACTTGAAGATCATCAATATTCTGTATATTAGACGACTTAAAAATTTTAGTTTGCCAAAAACCTTATTCACCGCCCCTCCAAAGTTTTTCAATCTAAAAGTATCAAAACATATTAGTGCCATATACCCATCAGAACCATGTAAATTACATGGAGCTCCTATAAAACATCATAATCATTTGATCATGTCCAGTATTGAGTGTGTGCAAGAAAATATTACAGGCTTCTAGCACAGTAAGAGTTGGATCCTTTTTTTGAAACTATTCCTACAATCATTTTCTATGCGTATACATGGTTACTGAGAAGATATGCCACATAAAATTAGGATTATTTTTGAAGCCATAGTTATAAAAAATTCAGCAATTGATTATTTTGAAGAAGAATAAGCTTCTGTTGCATTCTAATTGCCCTCGAATAATATACTTTAGTTTCTTGAGAGAATGCCTTCCCTTTTCTTTCCATTTTTTTCTTTATGAACTTAGAATTCTAGTTTCATGTGATTGGTGAAATTTAATTTATCTATAAAATTTGTAGCATATAATCTATTAAAGGATTCAGCATTACCACATGCAAATCTATGAGGGGTTCCTAGTACTTAGCTAAGATTCACATGTGTTAAGGTTAAACAAATAATAATTCTTCCAGTGCACAATGATGAAGAAAGCTCTAAAGACTACGTTGAGAGATACAATGCAGTCTCAATAGTTCAACTTCCTCTTCTGTTATAGTGTCTAAATAGCAAATAATACAAGCAAAAGATGAGGAAGAAGCATTATTTCTTGAGGCTGCTAGCATACAAACACATCAAAGTAGAACTTCTCTTACTTGAACACCATTACAAGAAAAATATTTTCAACAAAGACAAGTGCTTCTATTGCTAACATTTAATGAATGTCCCTTATGTTGTGTTTTTTGTAGCATCCTACACATTCTATGATGAATGTTCTATTTCTAATTCTTTAGTTGTTCAAGGATGTTGACAATAATTCTTATCCGTGGCTAATAGTATACCTCATCTTTCTCTGATGTAGTGTAGTTGTAAGCTTAGACACTCACTGGGGTTATGGCTTAGCTCATTTACCAAATCAATCTCTTAATATTTTTGCTAAGACAAGCAGATTTGCCCTCTATTTTGCACTTCTATTAGAGGAATCTTTACCAACTCCAATAATGTGTTGTATTGTTTCTTCATCAAATGGTTTCTCTTCGTATTCATGAATCTCAGACTCATTAATGTGTGTTGCTTATATATAGAAATTAATTCAACAATGCCTCACAATCATACAAGTTTTACAAATTAAAATACCAAGTTAATTCACATAACACACATATATAGGTAAGTGCACTTATCGTGTAGCATAGGTATTATTGGCAAATATCGAAGAATATTAGGAAATGTGACAATTACCCATACTTCCTTCTTTTTTCATTGTTTAGCTAATTAACTATGTAAAGTGAAATTAATTAATTACACTAGGAAACCTATCAAGTTTTTACACAAGAAAAAGTCATAAGTTCATCAAGGAATTAGAAAGAGATAAAGGCCAAGTAACAAAAAGAATTCTCCCATTAAACACCTAAAAGTTGAATACCCCTTAGATCTATAAATTCTAACTTTAGGCATTGGTATGAGTCAAAAATTAATCTCACTTTCTCTCGAGTTATGAGATTCCTAATCCCCAATTTCGATTAACTTGTACCTCCACCTAATCAACTAAGCCCAAGGAGACATTAATCACCATTCACAATCCCAAATCATCCAGAAGCCACAAAATCTCTATCTCTAGGCAATTTCAGGAACCCATTAGTTATTAGCCCTAAGCCCAAGGAGAAATTAATTATCACTCACAATCCCAAATCGTCCAGAAGCCACAAAATCTTTATCTCTAGACAATTTCAGGAACCCATTAGTTATTAACTCTAACCCCTAACCTCCTTCTCGAGTTAATTAAAGATGACAAACATTAAATTAGCTAAGTAGGTGTTCAAACCTTAACCCTATCTCTCAAAATCATTAAGGTAGAACAAATAATTAAAGAAATCCAATTAAAACCTAACACAACCAAAATAACACAATAGAATAAAAAGCATAGATCCAAGTAAAATACATAAACTCAAAACGTAAAATAGGGTACAACCCTTCATTATAACTAAAAATCAAAGTTTAGCATAAATTGCAAATTAACAATTACAAAGAAAAGTGAATAGAAAACTCATAGACAATCCATTATTTTCCTCTTTCTTGAAAACCTCTCGCAATCTTCTCTTCTTCTTCCTTGAATCCCTTGATCTTGCCCTTTATGTGCAAACCTTTGTTCCTAGGGTTCTTAGAGAAACCCCCAAGCCTAAGAACAAGTTATTAAGTGTATAAATGGATTTATATAGCCAAGAACTCAAAAATCTTGAAAAATAGTCGAAACAAGGGTCTTTCTGTGATAATAGGTGGCCCAGGGAAGTTTCCTTGGGCCGCCATCTTGTCTAGTGGCTAGGCGGCCTGGGCAGCCTTGTTTCTATCTAATTCTTTCATTTTTGCTCATTTATCATTCCTTTTCATCTTTGTTAATCTCTAATCAATAATGTGTGTGTGTGTGTGTATATATATATTTATTAATTTGTATGAGTATGTATATATGTACAATATCTATCTTTGTTAATCTCCAATCATTATTGCAATTAGCGAGGGTTTTGCAATAGCCGTCACAAATCCATCACAATTAGTGACGGTTTTGCAACGGCTATTCAAACCTTGTTGTTGTTTTCATTACCGTCACAAATCGGTTGCAATTAGTAACGGTCATGCAACTGTTGCAAAATCCAATTTTTTCTGTAGTGTTTAATTATCTTACCTTTGAGAAAATTTAAGGAGAGTTTAACACATTGGGATTTTAGTAGATATATAAGACACAAGGATTCTTGTAGTCTTATGGATAGGGTATTGGAATCTTAGTTGAATGACTAAGGTTCAAACGATACCTTTTGCTTGAATAATTCCCTTTTATTTTTATTCTTCCCTTTTTCCCCCTTGGCCGCCGTTTCCATGTTGAGATTGTAGGAATATTCTAACAAGTGTGTTTATTCTTGATTCCTTTCCTTCCTTGAGCATATTGATGTATCCTTTTTGTCCACTAAAGTTTCCGTGACTATTTTTTCCCCCCTATGTAGGCAACTGAGCTTCATTTTTCTGAATCACTCATCCAGTAGGCAACTAAATTGTGGGGAGATTATTTTATTACCGAAATTGGATGGCTGCATTAATTCGCATGGGCTTTCAAAGTTGAATCTCTTATTTTCCTTTCCTTATACATTATTTACCCTCTATATTAATGCTTTCCATTTTCTTTCCCTTGATTCAAGCTGCTATATCTTCCTTATTACCCACACAACCTACAACCGACCTTACCAATTAGGAATGCCAGATATCAACTCTTTTGGCAACAAAGAATGTTATGAGCTGCCATTTGCCATAACGAAATTATTCCTCCCTTAACCAATGCTTGCTCGGACTCCAACTTTCCTTAATTCTCCCGTTCTTGTGCGAATTAAATCAGCCAATTTAGGAACTGATTAGCTTCTCAATTTCAGCCATCTATGTACAGAGCACAGCCATGCTATTTATTTATTATTATTTTTTGGATCGAGATTTGAGAAGGGATCAAGAAGGGAAAATTTCTTCAGTTTTGCAAGCAAGATAATTCACCTTCCTTCTTCCTTCCAAGATTTGAATTCAAAACCACTTCAATTTGGCAAGACAAGAGTGTATACTTTCCTTCTTCCATTAAGGAAACTTGGTGCATGATTTTTTATCCGAGATTCCAGCTGCCTAAACTTCCCTATCTTCTCCCTTATGTGCGAAAAATTCCAGCCGGCCTAAAGGAAATTTGGACCCCTCCCCTTCAGCACAAAACCGAGGCACACACATCAAGAGGGGTTTCGACCTTCCTTTTTGGCACACCAGTACCGAAACAGCAATCACCTAGGCTATTCGGCCACTGCTAACAGCAACAACACCAAAGGAAAACAGCCTCCTTTCAGTAAACCAAAGCAACCTTGCACCTCTCTTCTCTTTTACTTGATTTCCCGAAACCCCAAGTGCACCTACGTCACTCTTTTCCCTCTAGCAAGACCAAAGCAACACTCCTTTGGAGCTGCGGCATTCTCCTCCAATGAACAAGATGAAGCACGAGTAATCTCTCTTAAGGCAGTAAAACTCGAATTTCCCAAAACTAAACCGGAACTGCTCTTCTGCAAAAGTAATACTCGATTCCTTATGATTTTGGCTCTTGATCTATTACTTAGTCAAACCCTTGGGTCATGGGTATTGTTGATTGATGTTGGGGTTATATGTGATTTAGTGAAGAACCCCGAGATAAGCATGCTAGTTTTGCTACTCGAACCTTGTGAGTTGCTTTGGATCTTATTGCTTACGTGTGTAGCTTGTGAGTAAAGTTATGAGCATGTCTGTGACTTCCCTTCATGCTGTTTTCGTTATCTATAATTATTACAACTTACTTTTATGATTTTTAAAATAAGTTATTAATAATAAAATTGTTATTTATTCTTTATTATTAAATAATATTATTATGATTATTGTTGTTGTTTACCATTTATCATTGTTAAAATTATTATTTACTATTTATTTACTAGACGTTAATTATTAAAATTAATTGATAGATCCATCCATTTAATTGTTATTTTCACTTACTATTATCTATTATACATTTACCCAGTCGTTGACTTATCACCTAATATCTATTAAACATGAATTATTACTAATTAACTAATTTAGTTAATTATTATTGTGACTATTGTTTAACTACTAAGTATTTATTTACTCGTATGCCTATTGTTACCATTTAATAGTATTTATAAATTATTCATCAGGCATTATTTATTATTTTCTTAACTATGTGATTTTTTGTGAGATCTATATCATGTATATGGTTAATTGATGTATTATGAATATAGATGATTGAGGTTGACGCATAGGGGTTGTGGATAGTGAGCTGTTGAGATTTATTATGTTTCAGTTTTATGAGTGGGATAGATCGTAATTTAGACAATTTAAATTCTTATTAGGCCAAGTTGTACTTCAAACCCCTGCAACCCAGTAACTCACTTCACTAAGTGATTTTGACAAGTAAGTCCTTACATAAAACTCTTTAAAACTCGATGCTCAAATTATTACTTGATACTATGAATGAGATATTGAATTGTGTACTTTTGGAAAAGTAATTTTCCCCTAACAAATTATACCTTCTTTCAAAATATTTGTGAAATATTTTATATGACAAAAACTATTTTATGAGAGTTTTAAGAAGAAAACTCTTTAGTTCATTCTCCCAAATTCTTTTGAAAAAGTACACATGAGTTTGACTTGCAAGATTTTGTGAATGTCTTGGTAAGAGACAAACTACGTCAAGTACTCGATAAGGGTAGGCCCTAGTATAGATAGGGTGTGTCTTATGGTAGGTGGCCACTCCCAAGAAATGAACCTTGTTTGAATGGAATGCCAGTACTAGTGAGTTTAGCCAATACGTGCTAGCAACCAGTTATGAGTTGGACTGATCTTGGAGTTAGACACCGGTAAGTTTGGGTGAGAAATGGAGGAGTATCCCATTCAGTGGGCCGTACACCCACCATCACTGTGATGTAGGATTTCATAGTGACTGTCACGATGCAGGGTTTCGTGTCAAATATGTTAGGGTTATAATGCAAGGTTTCATACTCCGGTTCTTTTATTAAATAAAATGAGTGGTTTATCTTATCTTGATTTGAGCTGCCAATTGTGAAAAACATTGATACTTGCGTGATTTTTGAACCACTCGGGAAAACTTGAAATTGATTGAGCATCTGAGCAGTTATCTTTCTTACGCTTTGCAAATTACATCATAAAACATTACAAAACTCTCTATGTGTACACACAGGATTTATTGAGAAATTCTTTCTCACACGATTTCTATGTCATGTTTCAAGAGATGTTATATCTGAGGTGAGGAATCTTTAAAGCCAAGATTTGATTTTGTCTCGCTACATTATTTAGATTTGTTGACTTTATTTATTTATTTTTTTTGGGTACACCTTTGAGTTTTATTTCCGAGACATTTGTAATAGATTGAATGGATTGTAATATTAAGTTGGAATTTCATTTTTATTTTGCTCTTGCTTAGTTGTAAAGACCCCTGGTCCTAAGGATAGGGTGACATCCCTAACCCCTTTGAGTTACTTAGTAGTGAGGTGTTACAAATGATGTGATTCATATAAGTTTGGTTTAACAAGTGAATAATAAGTTCTATGACTTCCTAACTACTACAATCCAAATAGTAAATAGAAAATCGGTCCATATGCTCACTTTTGTAGGGTAATGTAATTGCCTAATAAAGATGGATAAGTAGAGATTTTCAACTATTACATTATCATCGTAATTCTCTCATGTTTTTAGGTTCATTTTTATTTTCATTTTCTTTTAGTAAGGTAATGCAAATGACTAGTAAAAATATGTAGTAAGGATAATTTTTTTTTTTCATTTTCTTTTGTTTCTTTTGGCAAGGTAATACAAAGCTTAGTACAGATATGTAGTAAGATTTTTTTTTAGTTTTTATATTACCTTGCTTTGTTCTCTCATATTTTTACCCCAATCCACAGTTACTTAAACTTGGAATAAAGATTAGCCGTACAATCATAGAACATAGATTAACTTAAAATTTGATGCTTATATTGTGAAACCTCATCCAAAACCAACCCTAGAGTAAGAGGGTCGGGATGCATATCATATTTTCTTGCATGCATAAATATATTTTTGAATGATTTTATGTGCTTTAGATATGTGATTTATAGTCTACAAGATTCAATTGTGCTTATTGAGTAGGAAGGGCAAAATGGTAATTTTGCTTGAAGTGAAAATAGGGAGATAGCTTGCGGGGGTTAAATAGGAAAAATATTTGGGAGAGAAAATAAGAACAAAAGTTGTTGTGGTTTAGTGGTTAGAGCTTTGGAATAAATCCTTGAGGTCTTGAGTTCAAATTCCATCATTTAAGTTTTAGCATGATTAATTTTTATTTTAGGTAAGTAGGCTATTTTCGGCCCTTGCTTGCCATAGGGAGGAGTAGGAGTGTTGTTCTAGAGGAGGCATGAAAGGAATGTCCTAATCCTACTCTTGTGCCCTACAAAAATTCTTAAAGGATTCATACCATTTTTGCTCTCTAGCTTACCCTAATTCTTTATTAATTAAGTTGCTCAATTTATCCAAGCCATTTTATTTCCAAAAAATTCCAACAAGCTTCCTTGATCTTGGAGTTTCGAAAATATCTATGTGAGGATAGCATATTGACTGAAAATGGGTAAGAGGTTATGGAAGGATCCCAAGAGAATTAATCTCCATAGTTGAACCTTCAAACTCCACCTGATAAGTGATTATCTTCTTCATGTAGCAAATCTGGAAAATTTTTCCAGCTTCTTGGTCAATCCAAATTTTGAAATCTTCAGCCACCTTTCCCACTCAAATACTGCCAGAAAAATAGCCAATTCACTCATTTTGAAGACTAAAAACTTTGGCCAAAATTCGGACTGCACAAAGTTGTGCAAACCAGAGAAAAATTCTGGGCAGAATTCGCAGCATAACAGTCCAAAAACCAACTGTTTCTTCTAGCCTTCAAACCAGTAATTCATCTCTATCTTTCCTCCATAAAGAAGGCTAGAAATCAGCCTTACAGTACCCTCCAATACCCTTTCAAACCTGCTGCAAGTCAGCTGGAGCATGGTAGAAGAAACTGCACGAAATTCCAGCAAATCCTTTGAGTGATCAACCAAAAATTCCAGCTTTGTTTCCTCTTCACCCTTGTCCGAAACTCACTCCAATTTTTTTGTAAAACCAACCCTAGTCAGCCATGGACTGAACTTCATCATCTCCTCCATTGGTCTGCACGAATTAAGCTCCATGGCTACCCCTTAAATTACTCCATCAATCACTACAATCAAGCGTTCTATTGGAATTCAAAATTCCAACAAATTACTCCATGAAAACCTCCATGTTTTAAGCTTCAAACAACCAAAAAATATTTCACCCTTACACTCTAAATTTTGGCTATTCTATAACACATTCAAACATCATTCATCTCAGCAAAATCCCTGCCAAACCAGTAAGCCATTGAAGCTCTCAAAGACCTCCATCAACTACGCTATTCTTACCATATTAGCTACCTTAATTCACTCCCTAAATTATTCCTTTTGAATTTCAAACAACCATCTTTCCTTCTTCTCCCTAATCTGAAAATTCAAGCACCAGAATTTCCATAGCCATTCGGCCAACCCTTTCCAAGCAATTTTCGTCCAGCTTCTCTTCATTCTCTCCATTCTCTCCATTTCTCCAAGAACACACACCACCATTCTCTAAGCTTAAGATCACTTTAAACACCTTCAATCTTCTCCAAAAACTCCAAATCACATCTACTCATCCTCTAGAATCCATTTCTGCAATTTATAACATTAAACGCTGAAATCAAGGTTCTACTGTCGGATCAAAAAATCAGAATTTTCTTGAAGACTCAAGAACACTCTCAAGGTAAACATGAACGATTATCTCCATCTTCTTTCCTCTTCGGCCTTTAATGAAATATACTAATAATCTTTCTCTTCTCTCTCTTTCAGCTGAAATGGTTACTCCAACTATGGCCATTTTCTTTTCTTCCTTTTGTTGGTATGTATACCCTCTTAGACTAGGTTTCTGGTGTAAATATCGAATATTCTAATAAAAGAATTTATTTTTAGAAATCATTTGTGAATTTATTTTCTTTATTTGTGCATATTTTCGTTTGGAAAAGACCTATTGTGTTTAAATAAGTGATCCATGTGAATGGAGGTCTTTCACAGTAAGGTATGGATCATGGGTTATTTAGACACATAAATATTTATTCTTAACCGATTGATGAGAATGGGAATCTCATCATGTTTAGGTTATTATGTTATGAATTCTAAATAGAGAATGGCTTACCTTTAGCCAGTGAATAGTCCACTCACTTTATGACATAAACGTATTTCAAATATGTAGAACAGGACTTGTAGCAGTGGTTTCTAAAAGTACTATATGGTAGAATCCTAAACTACTACCGTTACAACGTGGACTAGTACTCTATGACTTGAGTATGAGTTGGTAGTTTGGCGAAGCTGGAAGCATATACTTTGATATGTTATAGTTAAGGTTCTATCGTAGGACCAATATATTTGTATATTAGGTATATGTAACTAGTTAGTTAAGACAAACTTGTACAAGATAGTTTCAACACTACATCGCCCCTTGTGGTTGTCTAAATGGTCTAAATATCCAGTGCCCTTGGAAACCTGACTTGGATGTTTGCTTTAGGGTAGCTCCCTTAGAAAGCGGAAACACTCCAGGAAGTCATGGATCATTGGACTAGAAGCCTAAGGATGGTAGATGTTATTTAGAGAGGTGTTAGTACACTTCTTCCTCTCTAAATGTACGGCGATGTGTAGAGGGGTATTTTAGTCATTTTACCTGTAGGTTGAAGACTTTGCGAATGCAGCATTGTCCTTGGGGTCAAGATTTTCTTATGGTGATATTAGGAAATATTTAAAATGCAAAATACATCTATTTATATAATAGGGGTATTTTGGTCATTTTAGTAGCCAAGATAATGTGTCTTTTTGGTCCTCGAAATAGCCCGTAAGTCCTAATTAATTTTTGGATTAAGAAATTGATCTCAGTGAGAGGGTTTTATTTTATTCGGAAGTCTAATTTATTATTAGACTGGAATAAAATAAATGGAGAGAAATTATTATCTGGTTTAATTGGTTAATTAATTATTCAGGACCTAGGTCCAGTTTGAATAATTAGAAAAATTAACCGGAACTTAAATTAGATGAAAATAATTAATACTTAATTATTTATTATGTTATTTATTTAATTAATCCCAAGAAATAAATAATTAAAGTGTAATTATTTTTGGTTCATTTGTGTTCATTAATTATTTATTAGGTTATTTATTTAATCCCAAGAAAAATAATTAATGTTTATTATTTTGGACTTTTCGGGTCCAAGAAAAATAATAAATATTATTTGGCCTAATAGCCTGGACCATAGGATTTTTCCGGACACAGTTCATGAGATTTTAGGGAGAAATCAAAATTTATTTTGTTAATAATATTCGGATATTAAACCCCGGGAATATTATTTTTAGCAAAATAATTATTTTTAGTTTCATGACTCTTGGCTTTTTGTGAGGAAAAATAAAATGAAATAAAAATAAATATAAATATTCTCGCCGTGTGACTCTTGGTTTTCTAGCTTCTGGGTTTGGTTCATGCATGAAGCTAAGGCTTCAAAAGTCAACCAAGAGGTGAGAAAAAAAAAGGAGAGATCTGAGAGGCTTTTCTTCTTCCAATTTTCTGTGCTCACCAACGTTTGATTAGACTGTGAAATATTCTGAGAATTAAAAAAGCCAAGCATTGTACCGGAGTGTTCATCCACGAGAAAGAAAGAAGTCTACCAGAGTGTTCATCCCAGTGGAAGAAAGAAGCTGTTCTTGGACTTCAATCCATTCTATTTCAATCTTTAAGGTTTAAGACTCCAAGAGGTAAGTTTTTCATGCCACCATACTGCTGCCATGCTCTGTTTAATGTTTTTGCTGTCCATTTTTATTTCTACTGTGAGCATGCTCTCTGTTTTTCAATCCTATCAAGTGGTATCAGAGCATTGAATTTGATTGACTTATGGAGTATGTTAGTTAATAAAAATGGAGAAGAACATTGTTTGGTGCTTAAACCTGTGATTCTTCGCTGTTTTGGTATGGGATAGGATGAACGTGAGCTTCATAGTGGAAGCATTGGTACTCTCTGTAATTTTTGTTTTTGTGATTTTGATCGTATAAACCCAATTTAAATGGGTATAGGCGATTGTAGTTTTGGTTTGGATGTGTTTTTTGAATGAAAAATTGTCCTAAGAAGCCAAGGGAAATGAAAGAAGAGAAAAATCGCAGACAGAATATAGAGAAAAACATTCGTGGAGAAGATGACACTGTTGCTAAGCCGCAGCCGAGCCGACGCCTGATTGTGCCTGGAGCCGTCAGGCTTTCTAACTTCGAGCTGAGCCAATTGCGGTTGAATTTGAGCCATTTGCGCCGAAGCAATTGCAAATGTGCAATTGCTACAGCGCGCGCGGGTCAACAAGGTAGAGCAGGCGCGGGTTAACGGGCGGGCTTCCGGAGCAGGTCGTGGGTCTAGGTTGCTCCACAGGCTGCAGTGAGCGTGATCTAGTGTGGCTGGTGCACCAGGGCCGCAGTGGACCGTAGGCCAAATGGGCGTGGATCCTGTGCGGCCAGTGTACGTGGACCACCAGCTAATTTTTGCAATTTTTTTTTTGTTTTTTTAATTTGGGTCTCATACCAGGTGAAGTTAATATTTTTGCAATAGTTTATATTCTTGGAATATATGTGCATGAAAAATATTAGTAAAGGATTTTAGGATTAAACAAGATCATTAGTGAATTAATTAATGTGTTTAATTCTATTATTTGGGCACTTAGGTTTAAAAATAGAAAAGCAAGAAAACGTTTACTGTTTTCTGGCATGCTATTTATTTTATATACCTATGTACACGGTTTCTCAAAAACCAAAGTCTTTGGGAATATTTATACAAGGAAAACATTTTTCTTTAAAAATTAAATGGTTATTTTAACTTGAACAAAAATTAATCCTTTGATATTTTCTCAAAGGATTTAATCCTTGACATAGAAAATATATTGGATTTAGATATTTTTGTAAGTTAAAATAGAAAGCCATTTTATTTTATTTTGCACAAGAAAAATTATTTTGTTTAATAAACTTGAGACCAAAGTCTTTAGAAAGTTTTAATTGGAAAATTTTTTAAATCATTAATTTTTAATTTAAATAAAATTAGTCTATGGATAAATCTCTCAAATGATATAATCCTTGACATAGAGATTTTGATGGACTTAGATATTTTATTTTTGAGTTAAGGAAAAACTTAATGGAAATTTCAAAAGGATATTTTTTCAAGAAAACTTTATTTTAAAAGACTAAGTGGGAGAGGAGTTCCAACGGTCCCATGGCTTCCATCACAATCCTCATTAGAGATCGTGGGTCCCCTCGCGTCACCCTGGGAGTGAACTCGTATATGATGGGGATACCACAAGGATCTAGATCTAATGGAAGGATGTAATTGATAACCTGGGATACGTACTATAATCGGCCAGTCTACGTTGGAGGTTATAATGCAAGGAATGTCCATAGGAAATGAGAGGAAACGGCTATCCCACGATGGAGTTATCATCTAGATCATTACCTAGAAGGGAAATTAATTTGTGGTGGTAAATACACTTAGCTTAGGGAAGTATTAATCTTCCAAAGAAGCTATATCAGTTTTCCTAAGAGCTAAATTTATTTCAGTGCACAAATTTATTTTCACAAACTAAATTCTTTCTTTTATTTTTCGATTTTCAGAAATGGTGGGAGGTTCTTTTAGTCCTTTGGCCGTTATTCTCCGTGAGAATAAGTTGACGGGACCAAATCATGTGGACTGGAAGAAGAACCTAGACATAATATTCACAGCCGAGGAGTATAAGTATGTCCTTTACGAGATCTGCCCAGTGATTGGGGAAGGTTCTACCTCCGAAGAGCGAGAGGCTGAGAAGGCATGGAAGAAGGCTAATGAAATGGCACGTTACTATATGCTAACCTCCATGTCTAATGTGCTCCAGTCGAAACATGAGCATATGGCTTTTGCGTATGACATTAGTCATTCATTGGACACTATGTTCACGGATAAGAGCCGGCCCGCAAGGCAGGAGACTCTTCGAACTATAATAAACACTAAGATGGCTAAGAGAGCATCAGTCAGAGAGCATATGCTCAAGATGATTGTTGTTTTCGAGGAGGCAGAAATCTTAGGGGCTATTATTGACCTCGAGAGCTAAGTGGATATGGTTTTCAAATCTCTATCGGGTTCCTTTACTCAGTTCAAACTAAATTACAATGTGAACAAGTTAAATATAAGTTTGATTGAATTGATGAAGGAACTCCAAATGGCAGAGAAAGTCATGAAGCCACATTCAAAGGCCATGATTGCTAAGGCTTCTTCATCAAGAACTAAGTTCAAGCCCAGAAAGTTCAAAAGAAAGAAGGGAAACACAGTAGCCTAGCCCAAGACCTAGCCTAAAGACAAACCAAATGGCAAGTGCTTCAAATGTGGGAAGAAGAGACACTGGAAAAAGGATTGTCCAGATCTTCAAGCCAAGAAAAACCCCATAGGTAGTGTTTTCTATCTAGAGTCTATATCAATAATTGGATCAACTTCCATTTGGATTATTGACTCAGGAGCCACTGATCATATCTATAACTCCTTACAGGGGTTTAGAGAGATAAGGAGACTTAAAAAAAAGAGAACATGGATTATGTGTGGGAAATAGAGCACAAGTCTGGGCCCTTGTAGTGGGAGAGTTGGATCTTATTTTTTATTGTAATAAGAAAGTGGTTATAATAGATATTTTATATGTACCTGTTTTTCGTCAGAATTTGATTTTAGTTGCGAAACTAATAAATCAAGGATGTTCTGTATCTTTCCATTCTGGTATTTCTATCAGTAGAGATGGAGAAATATTATGTACTGGGTACATGTATGAAAATCTATTCTATTTAAACCCTATTAATCATCAATCAAATAACTCTCAATCTGAACCTTTAACTAAGAAGAGAAAGACCAATGTCAATGACTCATATCTTTGGCATCTGAGATTGGGTCACATCAACTCAACTAGAATTCAAAGGCTAATCCATGATGGGCCTTTGGGCTCATTGAGATTGAAAAATTAGCCTCAGTGTGAATCCTGCCTGATAGGAAAGATGACCAAAAGGCCTTTTATCCCAAAGGCGGATAAAGCCAAGGAGGTACTGAGTCTTGTTCACACTTATGTATGTAGTCCTTTGTCTACACCAGCTAGAGGAGGTTTTGAGTACTTCATCACTTTCACAGATGATTGTACAATGTTTGGTTATATTTACCTAATGAAACGCAAGTCTGACTCTTTTGATAAATTCAAGGAGTTTAAGGCTGAAGTGGAGCGTTAGACAGGTAAATTAATTAAGACCTTACGATCGGATCGTGGTGGAGAGTACCTTCTAGGTGAATTCAAGGACTACATGGTGCATCATGGGATAGTATCCTAACTCTTTACGTCGAGGACACCTTAGTAGAACGGAGTAGCTGAGAGAAGGAACAGGATATTGATGGAAATGGTCAGAAGCATGATGTCTCATGCTACTCTTCCAGTATCTTTTTGGGGATATACCCTGGAAACAGCGACATATATTCTGAACTTGGTACCTTTTAAGTCAGTACCTAGGACTCCCTATGAGATATGGACTAGGCGTAAGCCAAGTCTGAATCATCTCAGGATATGGGATTGTCCAACTTATGTACTGGTCAAGGGAGACAAGTTGGAACCAATGTCAGAATTATGCTATTTTGTTTGGTATCCAAAAGGAACAAATGGTGATTACTTCTATCATCCTAAGAAGTAGAAGGTACTGGTTAGTACCAATGCTAGATACTTAGAGGATGATCAAAGTACTTCCACGAAAGGTTTAACTAGGTTGGAACTCGAGGAGAAGTTATCTTCGAAAGCAACTTCTTCTGACCCAATTGTGGAACAAGAAGAGGTACAGCCTTAAGAGCCTATACAAATAGAGCCTCATTGTAGTAGGAGAGTATCTAGGGTTCTAGATAGATGGTATGGAGAAGCTTTTGAGCTGGTCTCTGACTATCAGGAACAAGATCTCACTAGATACGATAAGGCAATTGCTGATGCCGATGCAAATCTATAGCATGAAGCAATGAAAGTCGAGATTAAGTCTATGTACTTCAATCAGGTTTAGGATCTTGTAGCTTCACCTGATGGGATAAAACCCATTGGGTGTAAGTGAGTGTACAAGAGAAAGAGGGTAGTGGATGGGAAGGTAGAAACTTTTAAAGTTAGGCTTGTGGCAAAAGCGTATACTCAGAAAGAAGGGATCGATTATGAGGAAACCTTTTCTCCTGTGGCCATGCTTAAATCCATTCGTATCCTCCTTACCATCGTATGTCACGATGACTACGAGATATGGCAAATGGATGTCAAGACGGCATTTTTGAATGGCCATCTTAGCGAAGACATCTATATGTTTCAACCGGAAGGTTTTATTGCTGAAGGCCAAGAACATATGGTTTGCAAGCTTAAGAAGTCCATTTATGGACTTAAGCAAGCATCAAGAGCATGGAACATTCATTTTGATGAGACGGTGAAGTCTTACGGTTTTATTCAAAACGAGGATAAACCATGTGTGTACAAGAAACTTGAGGCGTTTATTGTGATTTTTCTTATCTTGTATGTGGATGACATTCTACTCATTGAAAATGATGTAGGGCCATTATCATCCACAAAGGTTTGGCTGTCTAGTCAATTTAGTATGAAAGATTTGGGAGAAGCCAACTACATTCTCGGGATTAGACTTCTTAGAAATAGGAAGTAGGGAATGTTAGGATTATCCCAAGTCTCATACATTGACAAGATGCTGGCCAAGTACAACATAGACTCATGCAAGGGAGCTCTAATCCCTTGCAGACATGGGTTGCCACTTTCTTCAAGGGACTATCCTAAGTCTCAAGAAGAAAATGATAGAATGAGTAGGATTCCCTACGTTTCGGCTGTGGGAAGTCTCATGTACGCCATGCTGTGTGCTAGGCCAGATATCTGCTTTGTCGTAGGCTTAGTTAGCAGATATCAGTCAAACCCTGGGGAGGTTCATTGGCAAGCTGTAAAGCATATTCTCAAGTACCTCAAAGGAACGAGAGATTATATGCTGGTTTACAGGGCTGATGATTTGGTTCCTACCAGATACACAGACTCAGACTTCTAGGCAGATAATGATGAGAGAAAATCCACTAGTGGATATGTCTTCACCTTGTCTGGAAGAGCAATTTCATGGAGGAGTATTAAGCAATCTTGCATTGCTGATTCAACCATGGAAGTTGAGTATGTGGTAGCTTCTGAGGCATCCAAGGAAGCAGTCTGGCTCCGGAAGTTCCTTTCAGAACTTGGAGTCGTGCTACATATGGATAGACCGATTATGATGTATTGCGACAACACTGGCGCAGTATCGCAATCCAAGAAGCCTCGAAACCACAAGATGTTAGAATTCGTGGACTCCTAAACGCAGAAAACATCCACGAATCTCTTCTAAGGATCCAAGTAAAAGATTAAGAAGATCGTAGGTTTGCAGATTTACCTCTGTTATGTGTAATCGATATCCTTCAGTTCCGATTGTACTGCTGTGCGTGCAACCCGAACGATCACCAAACGCTGCAATTGTGCGAACGTCCTCTATCAGATACACACTGCGAACTCACTCGTCACCCAGGAGTGCTAGCGCATAGGGTTTTTGAGAGGCTTATTTTTCTGGTGGATGAAGGTACGAATTTTACAACAGAATTGGCACACACAAGAAGACGGCTAGGGTTTTCTTAAAACCCACTCCGAACCTCTTAGAGTCCAACCCTAATAATATCTTATCGTATTTTAATTTAAATTCAAATTAAATTAAAACTGATACGATAAGATTCTGCCATTATCTCGATAATTTAACTAATTAATTTACCGAGTCAGATTCTTATAATCTGGACATCATTCAGATACATCGAATGTGGACATATTTCCAGATTCATTGTATCTGGTAGATTTTCTAAGTTCGATTAACTTAGACATGTTTCCAGATTCATCGAATCTGGTTACTAGAAAATAACCTAACAAGTTCGCTTATTGTGTGACCCTATAAGTTCATTTAACACTAGCAGTGTGCCCAAATCATATTTAAAATGACCCACAAGTTATAAGCAATTTGTAGCAAAACATTATAACTATCCAGGTTAAATGAAGATCGGTGATCTCTTTGAACTAAACCATAATTTTATATTTAGTCCTTTTGTCACATGATATCCAGATTAAGCATAAGGCACGGAGCATGTCATCCTTATTAAGCTCAATCAATTATTTTTTGATTTCATAGTAGACTGTTCAAACAAATGATATCAATATCTTAGATTGATATATTTGAGCACGGCCATGCATTTTAACAATCTAACTTATCAAGGGGCCCATGGATATCTCTCTCATAATTGAGAGGGACAAATTCCTTCACAATCAATCATATTCATTTCCTCGATTTATTCTATATCCGAAAGTAGTCTAATTTATTATCTAATTAAAGACAACTTTAGACAATGTCAAAATATAGAATTTATCAAGTAGGAAACTATGATGAAATTAGATCAAAGGACTTTTAATATTATTATGGCTAGAAAGTACTTATAACATGTTCCATGAAGTACTCTCACAGTGGGTCATATCTAATACATTGTTCTCTAACATTTATTTATGTTTTGACTTGATATCACAAATATCCATGACCAGTAAAACATAGCCATCCAGTCACAAACATACTAATCTTAATTTATTATTGTTCCAATAATAATAAATGATCAAGGACAGATTTAGAATAGTCATTGTATTCATTGTTGGGTTTTACTATCAAGTCACGTACTTGATGACTACAAAACAAAACGCACTATTTATGGAAAGGAAAGCCTCATATTATTATATAAAACATAACGAAAATAGTATAAGTACAAATTGACTCTAGGGCATATCCCCAACGCAAGAAGGGGAAGCATATTGAGAGGAAGTACTACCTGATCCGGGATTTCTTCCAGAGATGGGAAGTCGTGGTGGAACCGATTACCTCAAATAACAATCTAGCAGATCCATTCACCAAGCCTTTGGCTGAGAGGGTCTTCAAAAGACACTTAGACGCCATTGGGGTGGGCACTTACGGACTTACCTAGTCTTAGAGTGCAAGTGGGAGATTGTTGGTATGTATGCCCTTTTAGACTAGGTTTTTTGTGTAAATATCAAATATTTTAATAAAAGAATTTATTTTCAAAAATCATTTGTGAATTTGTTTTCTTTATTTGTGCACATTTTCATTTGGAAAAGACTCATTGTGTTTAAATATGTGATCCATGTGAATGGAGGTCTTTCACAGTAAGGTATGGATCATGGGTTATTTAAACACATAAATATTTGTTCTTAACCGATTGATGAGAATGAGAATCTCATCATGTTTACATTATTATGTTATGAATTCCAAATGGGGAATAGCTTACTTTTAGCTAGTGAGTAGTTCACTCACTTCATGATATAAGCGTATTTTGAATACGTAGAACAGGACCTGTAGTCGTGGTTTCTAAAAGTACTATATGGTAGAAACCTAGACTATTACTATTATAGCGTATACTAGTACTCTATGACTTGAGTATGCGTTGGTAGTCTGGCGAAGCAGGAAGCATATACTTTGATATGCTATAGTTGAGGTTCTATCGTAGGGCCAATATACTTGCATGTTTGGTATATGTAACTAGTTAGTTAAGACAGACTTGTACAAGATAATTTCTACACTACATCGTCCCTTGTGGTTGTCTGAATGGTCTAAATATCCAGGGCCTTGGGAAACATAACTTGGATGTTAGCTTTATGGTAGCTCCCTTAGAAAGCGGAAACACTCCAAGAAGTTGTGGATCATTGGACTAGAAGTCTAAGGATGGTAGATGTCATCTAGAGAGGTGTTAGTACACTTCTTTCTCTCTAAATGTACGGCGATGTGTAGAGGGATTTTTTAGTCATTTTACCTGTAGGTCAAAGACTGTGCGAATGCAACATTGTCCTTGGGGTCAATATTTCCTTATGGTGATATTAGGAAATATTTAAAATGCAAAATACATCTATTTATATAATTGGGATATTTTGGCCATTTTAGTAGCCAAGGTGATGTGTCTTTTTGGTCCTCAGAGTAGCTCGTAAGTCCTAATTAATTTTTGGGTTGAAAATTTGATCTCAGTTGAGATGGTTTTATTTTATTTGGAAGTCTAATTTATTATTAGACTGGAATAAAATAAATAGAAAAAAATTTATTATCTATTTTAATTGGTTAATTAATTATTCAGGACCTAGGTCCAGTTTGAATAATTAGAAAAATTAACCGGGACTTAAACTAGAGGAAAATAATTAATACTTAATTATTTATTGGGTTATTTATTTAATTAATCCCAAGAAAAAAATAATTAAATTTTAATTATTTTTTGGTTCATTTGGGTTCATTAATTATTTATTGGGTTATTTATTTAATCCCAAGAAAAATAATTAATGTTTATTATTTTGGGCTTTTCGGGTCCAAGAAAAATAATATATATTATTTGGCCCAATAGCCTGGACCATAGGATTTTTCCAGATACAATTCATAAGAGTTTAGGGAGAAATCAAAATTTATTTTGTTAATAATATTCGGATATTAAATCCCGTGAATATTATTTTTAGCAAAATAATTATTTTTGGTTTCATGACTCTTGGCTTTCTATGAGGAAAAATAAAATGAAATAAAAATAAATATAAATATTCTTTTCGTGTGACTCTTAGTTTTCTAGCTTCTGGGTTTGGTTCATGCATGAAGCCAAGGCTTCAAAAGCCAACCGAGATGTGAGAAAAAAAAAAAGGAGAGATCTAAGAGGCTTTTCTTCTTCCCATTTTCTGTGCTCGCCAACGTTTGATTAGGCTGTGGAATATTCTGAGAATTGAAAAAGCCAAGCATTGTATCGGAGTGTTCATCCCACGGGGAAGAAAGAAGGCTACCAGAGTGTTCATCCCAGTGGAAGAAAGAAGCTGTTCTTGAGCTTCAATCCATTCTACTTCAATCTTCAAGGTTTAGGGCTCCAAGAGGTATGTTTTTCATGCCACCATGCTACTGCCATGCTCTGTTTAATGTTTTTGCTGTCCATTTTTATTTCTACCGTGAGCATGCTCTCTGTTTTTCAATCCTTCACCTTCTTGGTCGGATCAAGTCTTTCAAGCGTGTGGACTCTCTTGAGACTTCATCAAGGTAGTCATCATTCGAGTATCTCTCTTTAACCTTCTCCTTAATTCTAAAATTATGTCTTTTAGATGTTGTTGGGAAAAGGATGGAATATAATTGGAGATTGAGTATGTGTTTATATGATGGAGTTGGGATTGAAGCATGAGGATGATTTGTCTTGGTTGAGTTTTATGATGTTTTAGGGTTTGTTGCATGCTCTTCATGTCGTGAGTTAGTGTGGATGATTAAGCATGATAGATATTATGTCACCTTTAGTGAATAGGGTTTTATGTTCTTGTATTCTTGTTGAAGCCATCAATAACAAACTTCAGTGCAATCAACTCCTTTCACCATACAATATCTCATTCGGTTTGGAGTACGGAATTAGTGTCAACTCCCTCCAGAATTAATTCTGGCCCGAATACAATAGTACTTGTACCAGGAACCCCCTACTCTAGATGGGTATCAATTGGAACTGTTTCCAATACACAATTGCCTTGGCCAAGGACTTTCGAGTAGTAATTTCTACAAGTGGCCGTGAGATATTAACCCCTACCATTAGGAGTGGTGAATCCTTTATTGACCCTCTCAACTACTTTCGTTTACCTTATCATGTACCCAATATCCATCCCATAGGTGGCTCTCGATCAAGCTCTGGAGATTGGAATCAAAGTACAAGGCTCAGCAAACAAAGTACCTTGGAGATCTCAAGTCTAAGGATACTTGCACGTTTGCTATATTGAGATTATATCACTGACACTAAATAGTTATCCATGTGATTATCTCAAAGCTAGGTCAACCAATGAACTTGTTCCATTAACAAGCATCTATGTGTTAACTTTGAGTATCTCAATACTCATGGTTATGAGAACCACCGCCTGATCAAATCAAGAAGTCTAACACATGCTAGTCTTAACGCATTAATGATGTCCTATCTCATTAATACTATGACTAGGGACTATTTAAGTACTAACACCATCCAGTATAGTAGGAATCTCATATCATGATCTTTAACATGATTTCCTTACCACAGTGTTGTACTAGGAACTTTATCAAACAATTATATTACTTAAAGTAAACAAAAGAAACTGTAAGATAAATAATGCCTTTTATTAAAATAAAATATGTCACATACAATGTACAAGTGATTGCCTCTAGGGCACAACACTAACAAACTCCCACTTGCACTAGAGCCAATCATTCATGTATCTAATACCGAATAACTCAACATGACAATCATGTTTCTTTTGGGATAGTGCTTTCGTAAGCGGGTCAGCTATGTTCTCATCCGTGGGAACTCTCTCTATCTTTACATCATTCCTATATATGATCTCCCGGATCAAATGATAGCGTCGCAGTACGTGTTTGGATCGTTGATAAGACCGCAGCTCCTTTACTTGTGCAATAGCTCCGTTGTTGTCACAATACAAAGTTATTGGACCAACAACACTAGGAACCACACCCAGTTCTGTCACGAACTTCTTGATCCAAATAGCCTCCTTAACTGCTTCAGAAGTAGCTATGTACTCAGCTTCTGTCGTAGAGTCGGCAATAGTTTCTTGTTTGGAACTTTTCCAACTTATTGCCCCTCCGCACAACGTAAACACGTAGCTAGATTATGAATTGAAATCATCTTTGTCAGATTGAAAACTGGCATCAGTATATCCGTTTATTTTCAAATCACCTTCTCCATATACTAAGAACATATCCTTAGTCCTTCGTAAGTACTTAAGGATGTTCTTTACAGCCGCCCAATGACCCTCACCAGGGTCGGATTGGTATCTGCTCGTCAAACTAAGAGCACAAGATATATCGGGCCTAGTACATATCATAGCATACATGATAGATCCAACTGCCGAGGCATATGGAATTTTACTCATGTGATCCATTTCAACTTGTGTCTTGGGAGACATCGACTTTGAAAGGCTTACACCATGTGACATGGGCAAGAATCCCTTTTTGGATTGATCCATGCTAAACCTCTTTAGCACTTTATCTATGTATGTAGACTGTGAAAGACCAAGCAACTTTTTGGATCTATCTCTATAGATCCTAATTCCAAGAATATAAGTTGCTTCACCAAGGTCTTTCATGGAGAATTGTTTGGACAACTAAATTTTAACCATTTGCAAGACAGGTATATCGTTTCCTATTAGCAATATGTCATCTACATAAAGCAGTAAGAAAACGATTGCACTCCCACTAACCTTCTTGTATACACAAGGCTCATCCATATTTTGAATGGAACCAAACTCTTTGATTGTTTCATCAAAATGGATATTCTAACTCCTAGAAGCTTGCTTAAGTCCATAAATAGACCTTTGCAGCTTACACACCTTTGTGCCATCACTGGATATGAAACCCTCAGGTTGTGTTATATACACTTCCTCAGTCAGATTTTCATTTAGGAAAGCTGTTTTCACATCTATTTGCCAAATCTCATAATCATAATGAGCAGCAATGACTAGGAGTATCCTGATGGATTTCAACATGGCTACTGGCGAGAAGGTTTCATTATAGTCAATACCATGTTGTTGACGATAATACTTCACCATTAGTCATGCTTTATAGGTAACTAAGTTACCATCCATGTCTATTTTCTTCTTGAAAACCCACTTGCACCCAATAGGTTTAATTCCTTTGGGTGGATCAACCAAAGTCCATACTTGGTTGTCATACATGGAATCCATCTCTGACTTCATGACCTCAAACCATTTGTCAGATTCTGAACTATTCAGAACATCCTTGTAAGTAGTAGGCTCATCTTCATCTATGAGCAATACGCCATTATGGTCACTAATGAGAAATCCATATCTCTCAAGTGCCATACGTATCCTACTAGATCTACGAAGTTCTTGTGTATTACAAGGTTCATCTATTCTCTCAATAGATATGGGGTTAGACGGTTGATCCTCGTTTGTTTGATCTTCATGAACTTCACTAAGTTCAATCTTACTCTCACTATCCCCCTTGAGCATGTGCTCCTTCTCTAAGAATACGACATGCTTTGAAATAAACAATTTATTTTCGGAGGGTTGATAGAATTAATATCCAAAAGTTTCTTTTGGATATCTCACAAACAAACACTTGTCAGACTTACTATCAAGTTTGTCTGATTGTGGCCTTTTAACAAAGGCAGGACAACCCCATACTCGCAAGTGAGATAACTTTGGTCTTTTGCCAAAGAACATCTCAAATGGGGTAGTATCAATCGATTTTGTCGGAACTCTGTTCAGTATATAAACAGAAGTTTCTAATGCATGCCCCTAAAACGATTTTGGTAGGTCTACCGAAGCCATCATGGTCCGTACCATATCTAGAAGGGTTCGATTCCTTCTCTCAGATACACCATTATGTTGAGGTGTATGCAGCGAAGTCCATTGAGATAATATCCCATTATCTCTAAGATAACTCAAAAACTCTTAACTCAAATATTCTCCTCCTCGATCAGATCTTAGAGTCTTAATACTTTTGCCAAGTTGTTTCTCTATTTCATTCTTGAAGTCTTTGAACCTTTCAAAGGCCTCGGATTTGTATTTCATTAAATACAAATACCCGTATCGTGAGAAATCATCGATAAATGTTATGAAATAGTTATAACCTCCTCTTGCTTGTATTGACATTGGGCCACATACATCAGAATGTATGAGTTCTAATAACTCCTTGACCCGTTCTCCTTTTCCTGGAAAATGAGTTTTAGTCATTTTACCTAATAAACAAGACTTGCATGTGCCATATGATTCATAATCAAATGACCCTAAGTCACCAAGCTTGTGTAACTTAGAACTACGATTTTCGTTTACATGGCCCAAACGACAATGCCATAAGTAAGAGGTGTTAGAGTTATCTCTTTTAGGTTTCTTATTGTTTATATTGAGAATTTGATTGTCCAAGTCTAGAAGATATAAGTTGCTGAAGCATATTGAATATCATTCAATGAAAAAGAACAACATTTATTCTTAAATATTAAATGAAATCCACATAAGTCTAAACACGCAATTGAGATAATATTTTTCATTAAAACTGGTACATAATAACAGTTTTCTAATTCTAGAATCAACCCCGAAGGCAGGTTTAGCTCGTATGTCCCCACAGCAAGTGCAGCAACCTTTGCCCCATTTGCAGTACGTAGGTCCACGTCGCCTTTCTCTAGCCTTCTATTGCTCTTTATTCTCTGCAAGTTATTGCACAAATGAGATCCACATCTGGTATCTAATACCCATATCTTATTTCTAAAGGCATTATTTATCTCAATCATAAACATACCTGGAGAAGAATTAGAAGTACTTGTAAGCTTCTCCTTCTGCTTCTTATCCTTGATGGTCTCCAGGTAGGCTTTGCAATTGCGCCTCCAGTGGCCCATCTTCCCACAATGATGTCATGGGCCCTTGGTAGCTGCGTCCTTCTTGTTCACACCACCTTTGGGCTTCATGGGAGCCTTCTTCTTCTTCTTTTGAACTTTCTTCTTAGAAGAGGAAGATTCTACCATTAAAACCGCATTGGAATCCCTCTTCATGGAGGATTCTGCAGTTTTGAGGAGATTGATCAACTCAGGGATAGTGGACTCAATCTTATTCATCTGATAGTTAATCACAAATTGTGAGAAACTATTAGGCAAAGACTGAAGAATTAAGTCAACACTTAAGTCATGGTCCATTGTAAACCTGAGAGATCCAAGCTTCTCTATCAAGCCCAGCATCTTTAGCCCATGAGTGGCCACAGAAGAACCCTCTACCATTTTACAACGAAATAGTTGCTTCGAGATCTCATATCTCTCAGTTCTAGCTTGGGTATCAAACAGCTCTCGAAGATGTAAAATGATCGATCAAGCATCCATATGCTCGTGCTATTTTTGCAACTCATGAGTTATGGATGCCAGTATAATACATGATGCTGTATCGCTATCCTCCTTGTACCTCTTGTGGACGGCATGCTCATAGCATGAACATCTTGGGCTGGTGGTGGTGGAATAGGAGCATCTAGCACGTAGAGTAACTTTTCTGATTTGAGAATGATTCTCAAATTTCTATACCAGTTGAGATAGTTTGATTCAGTTAACTTGTTGGTTTCCAAAATGCTACGTAAGTTCAAGTTCGTTGACATGATGCAAGTGACCTAGGTTTAAAGATAGAGAGTATTAGCTACTTGAATATGCACATGATATGCAAATAATTAGGACTTTAATTAAACACATTTTTACTCCACTATTTTACTCAAACCAATAGCCCCCACTACTGATTCGGGAAAGCCCGTTGGAAGCTTTCCTAGTGGACCGGTATCCAAATTCTTCAAGAATAACCTTGGGTTTGCTCAACAAACCACCCTTGAGTTCATTGGTAGGTACCCAATACCAATTACATCATATGTGACTACCGGATCATTAGGTGATTAACAGCTTTTAATCTTAAAGCCTTTTGGGCTACCCCAACTTTTCCTCTAAATTCCTTTATGCTTCAGTTTGTCCAACCGGGATAAAGAATTTAGTTAAACCCGACCCATTAATCAGGAATTTAATTCCATAGCTTGAACATGCCCAATGTCAAGTAGGCTTGGGTTTGCCCAATAACTTGGGCTCGAAAAAGGACTCTCGTTTTTACTATATTAACGGAAGGAATTAGGTTTAATATTAATTGAGGGATTTGTTCCTTTTAGTGATTTCGTTGAATGACATGCATAATAATCAATAATCACATAATTGATAATCATGGTAATAAAGCGATTACGTGGTATGGTTATGGACTTTACCCTAAATTTATTTCTTTGTGCCATAAAAGAAATTAATATAGTTAACTCTATATGTTCATGCATGATTTAAGTAGAAGGTCTTACCTCCTCGCCTTGTTTTGGTTGTCATCTCCAGAATAAAATAATTCTACTCCTATCTAACATATGTAAACTAATTACATAATTTCCTAAAGAGAGGAAACCTCGAGTTACATTCGATGGGAGTTAGATGAGAAGAGAATTATACAAGAATTCTAGAGAAGGCAGGATACGCAGGCCCTATTTCATAAAACCCAAAACTATAAAATGTATGAACAGATATAATTGGTTTTAGTCCATAACCATCCACCATGCCATTGACTATGCTTAAACAAAATAAACATATACTTTTATTATTCCAAAATCACTATTTTGGAAAAATAAAACAAATTATAAAATCACCATTTTAGAGAATACATCAATTTTAGATTTTCAAAATCATTATTTTTAAGAACAAAATTGATTGTCTCAAAACTAATTTTGAGAAAATGCTTTCGGGTCCCGTCTCTCATCAAATGAGGTTTTTCCCTTCCAAAATTCTATTCCGGAATTTTTTTTTAAATGCTGGAGGTTGCAAACAGAGCAGAAACGGCGCCAGTTTGGAAGCCGAAGCCGGCGCCGGCTCTGTTCTGGTTTCCAAAAAAAAATTTCTTCCAAAAACGATTTTTGGACATCGCGAACATAATGGAACCGGCGCCGTCTTGGAGGCTGAAGCCGGTGCTGCCTATGTTCTGCAACAATGGCAGCGATTTTTAAAAAATTTCAGAAACAATTTCTGGTACTTTCTTCTTCTACAAATTTTCAGTGAGAACAATTCTCAGCTGTATTTTCTATTTTGAAGCTATAAACAACAACCAATTTGTTAGTTTAAACAAAATCAAAACGGAAAATTAAGATGAAATGGAGGGCAACATCCATGTTGCAAGAAATGTTTTTCTGCAAAAATTTTTCAGCACCAAAGAAAGCATCTTTTCAAAATACCCTGTGACTATAACACAATCATATTGTGCTACGGACCCAACTTATAAAGATCGAAGCGATTTCGACTCGAGTGAAAACGATTTTCACAGCAAACAAAGACAAACACGAAGATAGTTTTTCATGCTAAAACAATGTCCGTAGACCACACATAACATGGCTTTGATACCACTGTTGGGTATCTCAGGCTCGTATCCTATACGGTGTAGCGAAAAATAAAATGAGATACCCTCCCAATACCCATCTATATGTGGAAAATAAGATATAATGAGGGTAAAGGTAACAGCTTTTACCTTTGCGTGATCGTCCGAAGAATAAAAATTTCTTTTTTAAGTTGAGGCGCGATCCAGCAACCCTCGTGATCAACCTCCACGTGTGTTGAACGTCTAACCACTATAATCACAGTGTATGATTATCTCTAATAGTAATCCACACTGAAGAATACTCAAGCACCAAATTTCTGTGCTAGCAGAAAAAGGATGGCGGCTAGGGTTCAAGATCAAAATCGAGAGAGAGAAGAAGAAGATTTTCGTGGCTGTTGTTTTTGTGTGTTGTTCAGTTATTGGCTAGGGTTTTTTGTGTGTTATTAGCTACTATATATCACACGAAATTCCCTTCCCAAAACTGAGAATTCTAATCCTATTAGAATTCCCTAATTGTAATTGGAAACATCAAGTTCTCACAATTACAACTTGTACCACAAATTATAACTAATTATAATTTGTCCACAACAATTTTTCTTTCTCTCAATTAACTCCACAATGTTATCAAATAACATCTTGAGTATATAATCATCTATTATGTGTGACCTATTAGGTTTCCCAGTCAATTGGTAGAGAACATGAATTAATCCAAACGTCTTTGAGATTAATAATCCATAATTAATTAGAATTAATCCTATTAATTCTAATCAGGATTAGTTTATTAATTCACCAATTAATAAACCCATATTCCCAGATCATGAGCGGTATCTAGCAACACATCATGACCACCCAAGAGTCCAAGAAGTCAAGTGGCTTGACATGAACCCTTCAATAACAAACTTCAGTGCAATCAACTCCTTTCACCATACAATATCTCATTCGGTTTGGAGTACGGAATTAGTGTCAACTCCCTCCAGAATTAATTCTGGCCCGAATACAATAGTACTTGTACCAGGAACCCCCTACTCTAGATGTGTATCAATTGGAACTATTTCCAATACACAATTGCCTGGGCCAAGGACTTTCGAGTAGTAATTTCTACAAGTGGTCGTGAGATATTAACCCCTACTATTAGGAGTGGTGAATCCTTTATTGACCCTCTCAACTACTTTCATTTACCTTATCATGTACCCAATATCCATCCCATAGGCGACCCTCGATCAAGCTCCGGAGATTGGAATCAAAGTACAAGGCTCAGCAAACAAAGTACCTTGGAGATCTCAAGTCTAAGGATACTTACACGTTTGCTATATTGAGATTATATCATTGACACTAAATAGTTATCCATGTGATTATCTCAAAGCTAGGTCATCCAATGAACTTGTTCCATTAACAAGCATTTATGTGTTAACTTTGAGTATCTCAATACTCACGGTTATGAGAACCACCGCCTGATCAAATCAGGAAGTCTAACATATGCTAGTCTTAACGCATTAATGATGTTCTATCTCATTAATACTATAACTAGGGACTATTTAAGTAGTAACACCATCCAGTGTAGTAGTAATCTTATATCATGATCTCTATCATGATTTCCTTAACACAGTGTTGTACTAAGAACTTTATCGAACAGTTATATTATTTAAAGTAAACAAAAGAAACTGTAAGATAAATAATGCCTTTTATTAAAATAAAATACGTCACATACAATGTACAAGTGATTGCCTCTAGGGTACAACACTAACACTGTGTGTTGCCGAAGTGGACAACCGATTTTGTTTCGGTGTACAGAATGAGGAGTATCTTACCTGGTAGGCCGTACACTTACCTTTTGTCAGTCTGCACAAAGTGTGGCATTCTGACCGTTATATGGACATGGGGCCCAACGTGTGGTAACCCATGGATGCCCATTTGAGTGGTTGAATTTATTGTGCACTTGTGTATCTTGAAAAGAGGAAAACGCCACTCTTTATTTTAACTTTATTTATTGCTTGCCAATATTTTCTCTTATGAAATTTTACAACTCGCATACATGAACTATTTTCCTGAACACTTAAAGCACACATGGACTTATTGAGATTTTTATCTCATCACCTTTTATGCCATGTTTTAGGTCGTTCCTGCTATGGGGATAAGTAGATAGAATGTTGCCCACTTGAAGAATCTTGTTGTTTATTTTATATGTTACTTTGAGAGCTGATAGTGAACAATTTATTTTTGAATTTATTCTTGAATTTTTGGGTTATAATAAGTTTTTAATTTCAATGTATTATTTTATTTTTGTTGTGTGATTTGGTTATAAAGACCCCTTGTCCTTTAGACGGGGTGACATCGCCGGCCTTGTTAGGCCTAGTAGTAGGGTGTTACAAGTGGTATCAGAGACTAGGTTTAGGCAAATATAGATAGTATATGTTCTATTTTTTTAAGTTCAAATTCTTTATCTAACTTGTCTTGTTTATGCTATAGGATGGTTAGAATGTTTAGAACTGTGAGGAAGGGGCAGCAATGGCATCCTCCTATCCCTATCTATCCAGAAGACCTTCCAGTACCTCAGCCTGCACCTCAACCTACACCGCAGCCAATTATTCCCTTGGATGATAGCAGTGACGATGAGGTCCCGATAAATGAGGAACCCTCAATACCTGTGATAGACTTGGTTTCTGACAGTGAAGATAAGGAGATAGATATGGCATAAGTTCCCCACCCTCCTAGTCCCGCAGTTGACTTATCAGCTGATAGTGATGATCTGGGGGAGATAGATTATGAATATCCACCTAGACTTTCCTTTATACCTCCACCGAACCAGGTTGAGACCGGGGAGAGTTCTAGGCGACTTGGGAAAGAGCCAATGGATGGGTTTGCTAGTGGGGTTGGGATAGACTTCACTAAGAATTCTGGGGATGGTTATATGAGGCCAACTTTGAAGACTCGGATAAGGATTAGGGAGGCTAAAGGCTGTTATGATTAGGATGTTTTGTTTATCTCTTTCCATGAACTTTTATGATAAGGATTCCATCCCTGTTTATTACTTTAATTTCAAATTTATGCAAATAAGAGTACCTGAGTACTCTAAGATTTGAGAGAAATTTATATGCAATTCTTTATACAAAACTTGCATATGATTTCCTTTTACTTAAATCTAACTATGAATGCATGCTCAAAATGTTTTAAACATTAAATGCATAAACTCATCATTTGGGTATGGTTTAGAATGGCACCCAAACACCGTGTAGCCATATCAGGCAGGAGAGTTCCAAAGGCAGAACCTGTGGTACCGGAGGTTGAGACGACCCAAATGTAGTCACCCAATTGGGGAAATGAGAGTGAACCAGATTTGGAAATGGGGTCAGAAGCACCTTTTGAAGTGACAATGGGATAAGCATTCAGTAAGATGACCGAGATTCTTCAAACTTTAATTGAGCGAAGGAATCCCAAGGGAGAGGACGAAGCTTTGGAGCGGTTTCCAAAATTTCAACCACCCATCCTCTTGGGAGAAGCTGAGCAGGATCAGAAAGATGAGTAATGGATAGAGCAGATGGAAGACATATTTGCTACATTTCAGTACACTGAGGAGCAAATGGTGAAGTTTGCTACATTCCGATTGAGGGGCCCAGCTCGGGCATGGTGGTAGCGAGTTTAGGACGACTGGGAGATGATTGATCAAGACTGGACATGGGCCAATTTTGTGGAAGCATTCAGAGCTGAGTATATCCCTCAGTGGATAGTGGAGAAGTGGGAAGATAAGTTCCAGAATCTAAAGCAGGGAGGTATGACGGTAGCACAGTACACAGTACGGTTCACCCAACTATCAAAGTACTGCAAGAGGCTGGTGAACACTGAACAGAATAGGACAAGACAGTTTGTCAAGGGGCTAAGGCCTGAAAATTGTTGAAGCAAGGATGTCAAGAATATTTAGCTTATGTGATAAACAAGCCGAAGGACCAATGCATGCTAGAGGATACCAAGGTAGTAAAGGATTTTCTCGACGTGTTCCCTGCAGAACTTACTCTCTACCTCCCAGCCGAGAAGTTGAATTCACCGTTGATCTAGTTCCAGGAGCGAAACCGGTATCCCGGACTCCATATCGGATAGCACCGACATAGCTGAAAGAACTAAAGGAGCAGCTAGAAGAGTTAGTGAAGCAAGGTTATATCAGACCTAGCACGTCACCCTGGAGAGCACCTGCGCTGTTTGTGAAGAAGAATGATGGGACTCTAAGGCTGTGTATCGACTATCGGGGCTTGAACAACTTGACGATCAAGAATAAGTATCCCCTACCGCTGATTGACGAGCTGTTCGACCAGTTGCAAGGATCCAGTTGTTACTCCAAACTGGATCTGAGGCAAGGGTACTATCAAGTGAGGATAAAATGGGAGGATATCCCCAAGACGGCCTTCAACACAAGATATGGTCACTATGAGTTCATGGTGATGCCATTTGGGGTAACCAATGCACCAGCGATATTTATGGATTTAATGCATCAAGTGTTCCGACCCTACTTGGACAAGTTCGTGGTGGTCTTTATCAACGACATACTCATTTATTCCAAGAGCCTGGAGAATCATGCAGAACATTTGAAGCTGGTATTGGAAAAGCTAAAAGAACACAAGCTTTTCACCAAGTTTAGCAAGTGTGAGTTTTGGCTAGATAGTGTGGCATTTCTTGGCCATGTGGTGACCAAGGATGGAATCAAGATAGACCCAGCGAAGGTTGAAGCAGTTTCAAACTGGAAGCAGCCGGAGAACATCACCGAGATTCAAAGCTTCTTGGGATTGGCTGGCTATTATAGGAGGTTTATCAAGAGATTTTCAACACTCACATTGCCTATGACCCGACTGTTGAGAAAAGATGTACCATTTGTTTGGAGTGAAAAAAAAATGTGAGAAGAGTTTCCAAGAGCTGAAACAGAGATTGATGACAGCACCAGTGTTGAGTTTGCCAGAGGGAGATAAGCCTTACACACTGTATACCAATGCTTTGAAGGAAGGTTTGGGAGCAGTTTTGATGCAAGAGCGAAAGGGGATCGCCTATGCTTCTCAAAAGTTAAGGCTTCATAAAGTCAATTACCCCACGTAGGATCTAGAGCTGGCTGCCATTATGTTCGCTTTAAAAAAATGGCGGCACTACCTATACGGAGCGGAATATGAAGGGTTCACTAATCACAAGAGCCTAAAGTATATTTTCACCCAGAAGGACTTGAATCTGAAGCAGCGAAGATGGATGGAATTTTTGGAGGAGTACCGTTGTCCAATCAACTATCACCTCGGGAAGGCTAACGTTATTGCTGATGCCCTAAGCAGAAAAGTCTGTATGGCCAAGCTAAGAGTACAGGAGATTCAAGTGGTTCAGGATGTGTTGGATAGAAGAGCGGAAATGCAAGGGGAGAAAATTGTTGTTAGCAACCTGAAGTTGATACCAAACCTAAGGTGAGAAATTATGGAAGCTCAGTAAAGTAATGCAGAATTTCATCTTTTCAAGGATAAGGAGCTCAAACGGCAAGGCAGTGAATTTCGGCAGGACGAAGCGGGAGTTTTGTATTTCAGAGATCAGTTATGCGTACCCAAAGAGCACCAATTAAAGGACAGAATTCTGGAAGAGGCGCATAAGAGTAAGTACGCCATTGATCCGGAGGAAGTCAAAATGTACCAGGATCTAAAAAGGGCCTATTGGTGGCCTGGAATGAAATGGGATGTGGTTAAATATGTCTCGACATATCTCACCTGTCAAAAGGTCAAAGCGAAGCATAAGAAGTCAGCAGGATTATTACAGTCGTTGCCAGTACCAGAATGGAAGTGAGAGGAAGTGACCATGGATTTTGTCACCAGACTTCCTATGTCAAGGACCCAGAAGGACGTCATATGGGTAGTAATGGATCGACTGACCAAATCGGCTCACTTCATACCAGTGAATGTAAGAGATTCTATGGAGAAGTTGACTCAGACCTATGTGTGAGAAATAGTCCGAATGCATGGAGTACCTTCGAGTATTGTGTCTGACCGAGACCCGAGGTTTACCTCTCGTTTTTTGGGGCAAGTTTCAAGAAGCAATGGGGTCAAGTCTGAAGTTCAATACGACGGCGCATCCACAAACCGATGGGCAGTCAGAAAGGGTTATTCAAATATTAGAGGATATACTGAGAGTGTGTGTTCTGGATTTCGGGGATAAATGGATCGAATGTGTGCCATATGTGGAGTTGTCGTATAATAATAGTTATCAAGCTTCAATTGGGATGGCTCCGTATGAGGCACTATATGGGCGCAAGTGTCAAGTACCGCTATACTGGAGTTGGTCAGAAGACGATCATATAAACAAATCCGGGGAAGTCTGTGTTCAGGAAATATTAGACAAGGTCAAGTTAATCAGGGAAAGGTTGAAGACAGCTCAGAGCCGACAAAAGAGCTATGTAGACAATAGGCAAAGGGAGTTGGAATTTCAAGTAGGATATAATGTATTCCTAAGATTGACACCGAATAGAGGAATCTTGAAGCATCTGAAAGGTGGAAAGCTGAATCCGAGGTATTTGGGACCATTCCCGATAAAGGAGAGGATTGGGCCGGTAGCATATCGATTGGACTTACCAGATGGATTGACGGGAATTCATGACGTGTTTCATGTGTCACAGCTAAAGAAGTACAATGCCGATCCCGATCATGTATTGAATAATGAGCCGTTGGTGTTGCAACTCGACCTGAGCTATGTGGAGAAACCCGTGCGAATATTAAACTACAGTATCAAGACTCTCCGGAACAAGCAGATACCGATAGTAAAAGTTCAGTAGGAGCACCATGGCATGCAAGATGCCACATAGGAATCAGAAGAGTGGGTAAAGCGGAAGTATCCCTCTCTGAGATAGAGGTATGCCTGAATTTCGAGACAAAATTCTCCTAATGAGGGGAGGATATGAAACCCCATCCAAAACTAACCCTAGAGTAAAGGGGTCGAGATGCATATCATATTTTCTTACATGCATAAATATATTTTTGAATGATTTTATGTGCTTTGGATTCGTGATTTATAGTTTAGAAGGCTCAAGTGTGCTTATTGAGTATGAAGGGCAAAATGGTAATTTTGCTTGAAGTGAAAATAGGAAGATAGCTTGAGGGTTAAAAAGGAAAAATATTTGGGAGAGAAAATAAGAACAAAAGTTGTTGTGATTTAAAGGTTAGAACTTTGGAATAAATCCTTGAGATCTTGAGTTCAAATTCCATCCTTTAAGTTTTAGCATGATTAATTTTTATTTTAGATAAGTAAGCTATTTTCGGCCCTTACTTTCCATAGGGAGGAGTAGGAGTGTTGTCCTAGGGAAGGCATAAAAAGAATGTCCTAATCTTACTCTTGTGCCCTACAAAAATTCTTAAAGGATTCATACCCTTTTTGCTCTCTAGTTTACCCTAATTCTTTATCAATTAAGATGCTCAATTTGTCCGAGCATTTTATTTCAAAAAAATTCCAGCAAGCTTCCTTGATCTTGGAGTTTCGAAAATGTCTATGTGAGGATAGCATATTGACTGAAAATGGGGAGGGGTTATGGAAGGATCCCAAGAGAATTAATCTCCATGATTAAACCTTCAAACTCCATCCTATAAGTGATCATCTTCTTCATATAGCAAATCTGGAAAATTTTTCCAGCTTCTTGGTCAATCTAATTTTCAAAATCTTCGCCACCTTTCTCACTCAAATTCTTCTAGAAAAATAGCCAATTCACTTAGCTTGAAGACTGAAAACTTTGGCCAAAATTCGGACTGCACAAAGCTGTGCAAACCAAAGAAAAATTCTGGGCAGAATTTGCAGCATAACAGTCCAAAAACCAAGCTGTTTCTTCTAGCCTTCAAACCAGTAATTCATCTCTGTCTTTCCTCCATAAAGAAGGCTGAAAACCAGCCTTACAGTACCCTCCAATACCCCTTCAAACCTGCTGCAAGTCAGCTAGAGCATGGCAGAAGAAACTGCACGAAATTCCAGCAAATTCTTCGAGTAATCAATTAGAAATTCCAGCTTTGTTTCCTCTTCACCCTTATCCGAAACTCACTCTAATTTTCTGTAAAACCAACCCTAGTCAGCCATGAACTGAACTTCACCATCTCCTCCATTGGTCTACACGAATGAAGCTCCATGGCTACCCCTTAAATTACTCCATCAATCACTACAATCAAGCCTTCCATTGGAATTCAAAATTTCAGCAAATTACTCCATGAAAACCTCCATGGTTTAAGCTTCAAACAACCAGAAAATCTTCCACCCTTACACTTTTGAATTTTAGCCATTCCATAACCCATTCAAACATCATTCATCTTAGCAAAATCCCAGCCAAACCAGTCGGCCATTGAAGCTCTCAAAGACCTCCATCAACCAAGCTATTCTTACCATATTTGCTACCTTAATTCACTCCATAAATTATTCCGTTTGAATTTCAAACAACCAGCTTTCCTTCTTCTCCCTAATCTGAAAATTAAATCACCATAATTTCCATAGCCATTCGGCCAACCCTTTCCAAGCAATTTTCGTCCAGCTTCTCTTCATTCTCTCTATTCTCTCAATTTCTCCAAGAACACCAAGAACACACACCACCATTCTCTAAGACTAAGATCACTTTAAACACCTTCAATCTTCTCCAAAAACTCCAAATCACATCTACTCATCCTCTAGAATCCATTTCTGCAATTTATAACATCAAATTCTAAAATCAACGTTCTACTTTTGGATAAAAAAACCAGAATTTTCTTGAAGACTCAAGAACACTCTCAAGGTAAACATGAATAATTATCTCCATCTTCTTTCCTCTTCGACCTTTAATGAAATATACTAATAATCTCTCTCTTCTCTTCTCTCTCTCTCTCTCTCTCTCTATCTATCTCTGCCGAAATGGTTACTCCAACCATGGCTATTTTCTCTTCTTCCTTCTTGGTCGGATCAAGTCTTCCAAGCGTGTGGACTCTCTTGAGACTTCATCAAGGTAGCCATCATTCGAGTATGTCTCTTTAACCCTCTTCTTAATTCTAAAATCGTGCCTTTTAGATGTTGTTGGAAGAAGGATGGAATATAATTGGAGATTGAGTATGTGTTTATATGATGGAGTTGGGATTGAAGCATGAGGATGATTTGTCTTGGTTGAGTTTTATGATGTTTTAGGGTTTGTTGCATGCTCTTCATGTCGTGAGTTCGTGTGGATGATTAAGCATGATAGATATTATGTCACCTTTGGTGAATAGGGTTTTATATTCTTGTATTCTTGTTGAAGCCATGAATATGACTATGTTTAGTGGAGTTTGGATCATGTGTTGGTAGATATAAATCTATGCTTTTATTCATGATTTGGATGGTTTGTTGATTGGAGTAGAGTTTATGTTCATGATTATGGTTAGCAATAGGAAAATTATGATCATGACCTTGTTGATCCTAAACTATTTAAGTTAGCCAATTTTATTACATTAATAAAAATTAATACTATATTTTCTTCTAATGATTTTGAAACCCTAGGAAGATTTGGAATTGGGCTGATATATGAAATAATGATATTTTAGCCAAATACGTGATGTCTTTTATTAAAAATAAAATATATAAATTTTATATATAATAATATTAAATAAAGCCTTTTATATAAATAATCATAATAGATAAAATATTAATCTTATAAGCTATATATTCATAAATACTAATAGAATTTATTTATTAGCCTTTTAATCAAAACATATTAACATTTACCTATTATTAATTTTATTTTCCAATTATTTTCTAACTAATAATTATTAATAGATTATTATTTTAAATAATATTATCTAGGACCTAGGACCCTTCATCAAATAAACCCTAATTTATTTATAACAAGATTTAAACCTACAACTTATTAGTAACTATTTCACAAACCCTAGTTATTTTATTATCAAGCTAAATTTATTTTATGAAATCCTTTTTGATTATCTAGCCTTAAAGTTTGGTACACTAGGGTCATGATTGTATTAAGATGAACTAGGATTATTTATGGAAGCAAATTTGGCTTGAGTTTAATTATGGCTTGTGTTTACCCCAGGCGGGGTTAGGTCAGCTTTGGAAGATCTTTGATTTAGCTCAAGCAAGGGATCAAGTAAGCTCCTGCATAAAACCTATTTGAAGTAAAAAGGTCGCTATGGCAAGCTAAATGTGAAGTGTGTGAACACTCATTTTGGTTACGGCAATTGAGGACTATTCACTTTCTTATTTCAGTCACATAAATTATTTGAAAACCAACAAGCAGTTTTTCTCAAACACTAAACTCTTTCTAAAACTAATTTTGACACAACCTTTGGAAACCCTTGATTGCCATTTCCAAGTAAAGCAATGTTTTATTAATTTTCTCCCAAATGGGATAAACAACGTTGAGTACTCAATAAGGGTAGGCTAGCAGTACTAGTTTTAAAGAGCAAGAGCGAGTCTTCTGGCAGGAGGCCACCTTCAGAAGATGAACTCAACTTGGAGAAGTAACAGTACTACTTAGTCATGCTGGTCTGAGCTAGTAAGTTTCAGTCATGTGGACTATGTGTTACCGGAGTGGACAATCGATTTTGTTTGGGTATAGAAAAAGAGGTGTATCTTACTCGGTAGGCCGTACACCTACCTTTTGTCAGTCCGCACAAAGTGTGGCATTCTGACCGTTATATGGACATGGGGCCCAACGTGTGGTAACCCATGGCCGCCCATTTGAGTGGTTGAATTTATTGTGCACTTGTATGGTTTGATAAGAGGAAAACGCCATTCTTTATTTTAACCTTATTTATTGCTTGCCATCATTTTCTCTTATGAAATTTTACAACTTGCATACATTAACTATTTTCCTGAACACTCAAAGCACACATGGACTTACTGATATTTTTATCTCATCACCTTTTATGCCATGTTTCAGGTCGATCCTGCTATGGAGATGAGTAGCTAGAATGTTGCCTACTTGAAGAATCTTGTTGTTTATTTTATATGTTGCTTTGACAGCTGATACTGAACAATTTATTTTTGGATTTGTTCTTAAATTTTTGGGTTGTAATAAGTTTTTAATTTTAATGTATTGTTTTATTTTTGTTGTCCGACCTGGTTATAAAGACCTCTTGTCCTTTAGACGGGGCGACATCCCGGCCCTATTGGGCCTAGGTAGTGGGGTGTTACATATATTTCACTCAATTCCCAAGAAACAACATGACACCACTTTTACTACAGGGTAAATAAGGTTAATTCAAATTCTCAAGATTTAATCATTTCACACCCAATATACAAGCTTACTAAAAAGAAAACTCATCCAAAATGGTTTTAGACCAATTTTTTGTGTAAAAAGAAACACAATAACGATACCATCAAAGCTAAACTCATCCAAAAATCGAAAAAAAATTGCCCCATTGTCAAAATTGCACAACAAATCATCAAAAACCACTAGAAAATTTCACAATCACAATTAAAACTTGAAAAGAATATTAAATAACCCATCCCTACACTTAAAGTGGATGACATCCTCATTGGCCAACAATATCACAATAAAAACATCTAATAGGACTAAAATGAATAAAAGGAGGAAACAGTTGGTAATACACCCCAAGTAGTCACAACTCATAAAAGATATTGAAACTTGGAGTAGGAAAAAGAGAAGATTTATTCTTGATCTACTAATCTTGCTAAATGAAAATAAAGCATAAAGACTATAAAAGACTAGAAATAAAACACACAAAAACTTAAGAAAGTTAAATAAAATAAAATACTATCAAAATAATTCCTAAGAAAGCATATAACTAAAGAAAATACTCACTCCCCTACACTTAAAACCATATTATCGTCATTATTGAGGAGTAATTATGGAGCCTAAATGTACTTATATTTTTCTAGTTATTTGAGGTCATTTTTTGATACTTTTGATACAATAACTAGGCAATTCCCTTCCTATTTCACATTTTACTTCTGGAAAGGTTGTTTTGAGTTTTTATACAGAAATTAATGAAATTTGAGCAAAAGTGAAGCATTCCAGCATAGAACCGACGCCGGCTCAAGGAAAGCTGCCCGGCACCAACCCAACACTGGAAGGAATTCGAGAAATAGACGAAAAATATAGCAAAATTGGTTTTCCAAAGAAGAACTGGTGTGCCAACCCAATCGACGCCGACTCTTGACTATACAATGGTAGCAGAGATTTCTCTTAATATCAGAATTTGGAAGTTGTAATACAAATATTTTTGAAATTGAATTGGACACGAATTAGGATTCTTGTACATGTTTTTTGGCAACCTAAACTCCTATAAATATAAGAGAATAACACCTATTAAATCATTTTTCACCTTTGGGACTTGCAAACCCATAGGAAACTCCTAGAGAAACACTAAGATTTAGGAAGATCAAGGAGACTCTTGGGGAAGGAAATGAGGTTAATCAAAAAGGTTTCAAGAAAGAAGAATAAAGCTTACTTGTTTATAAGTGGCTTCTTTTTTTCTTCTTTGTAATTTATTGACAATTTGAGTTTTAATTATTTTAATTGTATTTAGAGGATGTTTTTGGATTCATGACTTTGTATTGATTTTAGTTATTTGATTAATTGATTGTTATTCTTAGTATTTGATTATTGTTTTTATTGGTGAATTGATGAAGTTGAATTTCCTTTCTAATGGACTTAGGAAACGAAGTTAGATGGATTTCAATTTAGTTAATTCTATATTTGTTATCTTAACTAGATTGGGAAAGAAGGTTAAGAATTAAACTTAAGTAATTAAAGATTTGTTGATTTCACCTAGAGCATAGGGTCATTAACTAATTTCATGCTTATATCACCTAGAGTATAGGGGTATTTATGAGGTATGTGTTTAATGCATATTTTGGTTGTTTTAGTTTGATTGGGAAATCTACTGAATTAATCAGGAGATAGTGATTTCATGAATGGAGAAAGAAGTTAAGTCGTTTTTAATCCTTCATGGTGCCGAGTAAATAATTAATTGTGATATTGCTAATTAATCATTGTAATGTCTTCAAGCATTTCTATTTATTTGTATATCTTTTCTTCTTATTCTCACTCCTCGATAATCCTTGTGACTTTTCTTGTGTGACTTGATTATCTCTAGTATATTAGGTTAATAAGTTATTTACTTCTATTTCTTTATTCTATTGGCTAAATAATAAAGATTTGAGTGAAGTAAAGTAGGAGCCTACGTTCATTTGGATTTGATACTTGTTATTCCATATACTATATGATGGGTATACTTACCCATATGTATGATTTTAGTGGTTAGAATTTTAATTAAAACTTAACTAATTGTGGATTTTGTTTGCAATATTTTCTACACTAAAAAATACGTATCAAGTTTTTGGTGCCGTTGTTGGGGATGGGCAATTTCAAAAACACTCGAGTGTTGTTGATTTATCCATTATTGTATCCATAAATACTACTAAATTTTCTTTGTTTTTGTATGTTTCTTCTTGACTTTTGTATTTTTTGTATCTTTTAGATGTTTCTTGATTACTAACTTTTCTTTTGTTTTGTAAGTTTTGAAAAAAAAAAAAAAAACTCATCATGGTAGGTTATTCATTAGCAAGTCTATAGCTATGGGAGAAGAATCAAAAGAGCTACAATGATGATAGATTGGCAAGGTTACAAACTCACATTGATGTTTTTAGTGAGATATCATTAGAAACATTAGTGAATTCTTTTGTCGCCAATACAAATTTATCTGTTAAGTGGCATGAATAAGTTTCCCAACGATTGAGCAATCAAAGGTCACAATTAGCTAAGATTGTTGAGGAGACTCATACAAAATTCTCACCAAGCATATTGCAAAGTGTAGTAAAACAGAGGACATCATACTATACGCAACCGATGCCAGTTGGCATACTAGAGGCGGTGCCGGTCTTTCCCCCAAAAAGCTAAATTGATGAATTTTTTAGCCTCTCTGGGATCAATTTGGTACCTCTCACTTTATAGAGCCTACTGATGCCACTGATGGTGTGTTGAGTTTACCATGCCTTAAGGAGTTAGATCTTTCAATGCTACATTGAACGAATTCTTTGGAGGATATTGACAAATTCTACCCTTCACCCCATTCAAAGGAAGGTAACTTAGATTTTGTAGACCATGCATTGAAAAGTGAGGATTTCTTGATCCCATCTTTAGGAGCTCAAATACTAGATTTAAAGGGGAATTTTAATCATGAGAATTCTTTTGAAGGGAAAAATGGTGATTTCAATGTTGAAGCATTCTTTAGATTTAATTTACATGCGTGTGTTGAAAAATTGATTGATGCATCGAAAGAGCTTAAAAAGAATAGGTTTCATGCTTCTAATTTCATTGAGCACAATAACATTCATGTCACTTACCCCTTTCTAAAACCTCCATTCTTTTTAAATTTATCATGCCTATCTTCTACTTTGAACTCTAATTTCTTTTACAAAAGTTTGATGAGGAAGCATGATAAGTGAAAAGAATTTGTATCTTTGTTTTGGGTTTAGTTTTGTTTTAGTTTTTGGGTGTCTCTTTCCCCTAATAATAAGGAGACTATGTCCCATCTTAAGTGTGGGGGAGTGAGTCTTAGTTTTTTTTTTTTATTTTCTTAGGCTTTCCAGAAGTATTTTGAATTCTTATGTTTCAATTTTTGCATGTTTTTATTTTGCTATTGTTTTCTTTGTTCTTTTGTGTGTGTTTTATTTTACAAGATGGAATAAAGTCTTCTTGGAACCTACTTAATTCTTTCTTCCAAGTCTTACATCTCTTGGAGCTTATTGTACTTGGGAAGTATTGTTTAACTTTAGCCCTTCCTTTATTATTTTTGGTCCCTTTGGAGATACTTTATTGTCTTAATTTTTTTTCCAATAAGGACATTATCTAGTTTAAATGTGGGGTAGTGGTTTTGTAATATTCTTTGTTCAAGTTGTTGTCAATTTCCTTGGTGTTTCTTGAAAATTTGAAAGTTTTAAAGTTTTGGACTAATTTGAGCAATTTTGGAAATTTTGAATTTTGAATTGCAAACTTTTGGACATTTTGGAGCTAAATTGCAAATTTTGACTATTATAGTATTATTATTGTGGATGACCACACGTAGCTTGGTATTGGTTCATGTAGTCGACCCCAAGTTTCTTGGGAATAAAGCTTAGTTTTGTTGTTGTTGTTGTTGTTGTTGTTGTTGTTGTTGTTGTTGTTGTTGTTGTTGTTGTTGTTGTTGTTGTTGTTGTTGTTGTATAGTATTATTATTTTTTTTCTTTTGGTATAAGAATTTGGTTTAAGACTTATTTGGTTGAGTTTGGCTTTGTGTGAACTTATATATTTGGTGTGATATAGGCTAAGTCTTGAGAATTTGGATTAATCTTGTTTATATTTTAATAGATGTTGTGAAATTTTGTTTCTTGAGGATTGATATGGACTTTGTGAGGAAATATAAGTAGGGAATTATGGTTGATTTATGTTCTATAGTGTTCTAAACTAGTCCTTGTTCTGAGGTTAAGTAAATAAGGACACTAGAGTGGTAAAATCATGAGAGAAGAAAAAAAATAAGAAAAGAAGACTTGAAAAAAATGATAAACAGAATGTAGAAAAAGAGAGAAGAGAGAGAGAGAGAGAGAGAGAGATTCCTGCTGAAAAGGGGGTTAATGCAGAGAAAAGTAACAAGTATTGTTTGGTGCACTCTCTTGAGGCTATCTCGAAAGCAGAAGGCAAAATAAAAGGCAAAGAAAAAAACAAGAAAAATAAGAATTTAAGGGGGCCAATACGGTGAGTGAAGAGAAATCCATTCACTTGAGGCTATGAATTCCCAAGAAAAATATGGTGAGAATGTCCCTAGTTTGCTACTTAGACTGTAGTAGTTTGAAAGTCATGGAACTTGAATTGATTATTATTCTGAACTTCTATGAATCGCAATGTCTACATTCTTGACTTAAGGAATGGGGTGAAACACATTGAATGAATATGAACTTGTTTAACTTAACTTTAATGGCATTGGTTATATCTAGCATAATATATAAGTTTACATGAAATTAGTTTAGTTGAATAGGTGTTGGATTAAATTCTTGAACTAGAAGAAGGATAATATCTTTACTATAATAGCCATGTTCACAAAAATCTTCTTGTTCGTAAGCTATTTTCTTGGTGTGTTTAGTTCTGTTTACTTAAGGACAAGCAAAGCTTAAGTGTGGGGGAGTGTGATATGGCCTAAAGGTACTAGTTATTTGAGGTCATTTTCTGATACTTTTGATACAATAACTTATCAATTCCTTTCCTATTTCATATTTTTCTTGTGGAAAGGTTGTTCTAAGTTTTTATATAGAAATTATTGAAATTTGAGCAAAAGTGAAGTATTTCAGCATAGAATCGGCACTGGCTCAAGGGAAGCTACCCGGCGCCAACCCAGCACTGGAAGAAATTCGAGAAACAGAGGAAAAACATAGCAAAACTAGATTTCTAGAGAAGAACTGGCACTGGCCCAATCAATGTTAACTGGCATCAACTCTTGAATATTTAGTGGCAGTGGAGATTCCTCTTAATATAAGAATTTGAAAGTTGTAATACATATTTTTTGGAAACTGAATTGAACACGAATTAGGACTCTTGTACAAATTTTTTCGCAACCTAAACTCCTATAAATACAAGAGAATAACACCTATTAAATCAATTTTCACCTATGAGACTTGCAAACCCATAGGAAACTTATAGAGAGACACGAAGATTTAGGAAGGTCAAAAAGACCCTTGGAGAAGGAAAGGAGGTTGATCAAGAAGGTTTCAAGGAAGAAAAAGAAGGCTTACTTGTTTATGAGTGGTTTCTTTTTCTCTTTTTTGTAATTTATTGGCAATTTAAGTTTTAATTATTTTAATTGTATTTAGAGGATGTTTTTGGATTCATAACTTTGTATTGATTTTAGTTATTTGATTAATTGATTGTTATTCTTGGTATTTGATTACTTATTTTTATTAGTAAATTGATGAAATTGAATTTCCTTTCTAATGGATTTGGGAAATGAAGTTAGACGGAGTTTGATGTGTAAATTTTGGGTGTATAAAAATTATTAAATTTAAATACATCCATAACTAAGTTTTAATTAAAACATTAATCCTAAATTACATATATGAGAAAGTATACTCATTGCAAACATAGTATAGAGAATTAACGATTATCAATCCTTAAAGGAACAAGTACACACTAATAATTTTTTATTCATTGTTTAACCCATCAACTAGATTGATGAAAAAATTAAAACAATATATATATAACTTGTGGAGAGAAAAACATGTAACTAAATAGTTATTCTAACAAACATAACATGAATCATCTAAATTTTATCACAACCAATCATTTTTTAGCATCATGAAGCAATATAAAGTAAAATTCAATCATTTTTCGAGTCATGAATTCACTTATATAAACTCCACTTCTTTCCTAATTCATGAAATCACTATCTCTTAATTAAATTAATAGATTTCTCAATCGTACTAAAATAACCAAAAGATGCACTAAACTCAATTGTTCATAATTATCCATATACTCTAGGTGATAATAACCATGAAATAAGTTAATAACCCTATGCTCTAAGTAAAATTAATTAATATTTGATTATTTAGGTTCAATTCTCAACCTTCTTTCTCAATCTAGTTAAGATAATACTAAATTAAACTTAATCTAACTTTGTTTCCCAAGTCTATTAGATATAAATTTAATTCCATCAACCTATTGAATAAAATTAAGTAATCAAATACTAAGAAAATTAATTACTTATCGAAGAACTAAATTAATTCAAAATCTTAAATCCAAGAATAATATCTAAATACAATTAAATAATGAAACTCATCATTGTTCAAGAAAAAGAAAACAAAGGAAAGAGATAAATACTCATAGATAGGCTTTTCAATTTCCAATGAAAATTCCTCCCAAAATCAATACTCCTTGAGTAATTTCTCTTGAGAAAATAGTGGTGGTGCACTCTAAAATATTTTTTTTAATGATCCACATTGTGCACCCTTTTATTACATACGTGAATAGCCTTATTTATAGACTTACATGTTTCCTAAAAATCTAAAACAGATAAAAAGTAATTTCCAATTAGGCTTTCGAAACTATTCATAAAATCCACCTCCTTAATTTCACTGAAGCTGAAACTGAGCCAAAGTCCAAGCCATCGAGTTGTTTCCTTTTTTTATTGCTAAGCCAGCAAGTAGCTGCCCAAGCCGAGTTACCATTTATTCGTTCTTTTCTATCGAGCCACCGAAGCCACTGAGCCATGTAGCCATCTCAATTTCCTTTGAATTCGGCTCACCTGAATTCCCTTCTGCTGAGCCAATGAGCTACCCGAGCCGAGCTGATGAGCCACTGAGCCATCTCAAGCCATTCTTCTTTCTTGCATCCTCCCAAGGATGTTTATTCTACTTTTTCCTTTTAGCTTTGTTTGTTTCTTTAGTTTAGTAACCATGAACCACCGATTTTTCTCCCTTTTCTTTGTCTTTTTTGTTGAGCTGCAATTTCACTTCCTGGAACCTCGCAAGGATGTAATGCATCCTTCCCAAGCTTTCAAATTTTGTTTTGTTTTCTTTTTGTTATTTTGGTTTCCGCTTTCTCAGGCTTGTGTTTTTTTAGCGACACGCTGCACTTCCTAGACTTGGGTGTATTGATAAATATGCGAGGGTTGCTAGGTTGTTGCTTGGAAGCAACGCACCGTGTCAGTCCTCCGGATACAGTGTCATATATGCAAGGATGTAGGGTAAAAAAGATAGTCCATAGTGATAGGATCTATCTAGCTACATGGAATATAGGATCTTTAATCGGTAGATTGATAGAATTAGTTGAGGTTATGCAGAGGAGAAAAATTAGCATTTTGTGTCTTCAGAAAATCAAATGGGTAGGTGAGAAGGTGAGGGTAGTAGCACCTTAGGGTTACAAGCTTTAGTATTCAGGTAGAGTTGTGAATAGAAATGGAGTCGGGATTATTATTAATTATAAGTTTATTGATGATGTGGTTAAAGTACAAAGGAAGAATGATAGGATTTTAAGCATCAAGATCATGATTGGCGACGAGATTACTACTGTTATTAGTGCGTATGCGCCACAAGTGGGACTCGAGGATTTGGTTAGATGATAGGAGCTAAATTGGGTATACTTTACTTAGTTATTTGAGGCGCTTTTGTAATACATTTTGTGGAATAACTAGTCATATTCTTTCATATTTAAGATTTTACCCTTAGAAAGGTATTTCGGTCATTATCTCAGGATTTTGGGTAAAACAAAGCAAAACAGTCGCGAAGCAGAGCAGAGGTAGCGCCAACTATAAGGTTGAAACTAGCGCCGGCTACACTCTGGAATCGGCGGACGAGTGGAGAAACAGAACTAAGTCGGCGCCGGCTGTGGTCTGTCCCTGAGGCGGTGCTGTGATCTTTCTACGCGTTTTTGGAAAGCTGAAGAGTTTTAGCTGCTTCCAACTTCTACTCGGCCAAGAACTTTGTACCTACGAGTTTAGGAACCTCTTAAGCCTATAAATAGACGGAAAACACAAGGGAAAATGAGAGAATTCATTGATCATAATAGAAAATCACTCAGTCCAAGGAGAATTCTTCAAAGTTCAATGAGGGTTGTACAAGAAGGTCTTCAAAGGAAGAAGAAGGAGGCTTGTCTATGAGTTCTTTCTTTTACTTTATTTTCTTTTTCTGGACAATGATATGTTAATTGTTTTATTGTAATTCAACATTGTTTTAGACGTTCATGATTTCTAGAGTTATTTGATCTTTTGATTAATTGGTTATTATTCTTGGTATTCAATTACTTATGCTTATTACCAGATTAGTTAGTTGATTCTATCCATTGACTTGCTGGATCAAAGGGGGTTGATGGGTGTTTTGATTTATTAATTTCATATTCTATTGGCAATTGACTTGCTAGACCAAAGGGGGTTGATTGTTACTGGTAATTGAAGATTAATTGATGTCTTCCGATACCAAGGGTTCATTGATTAATTTCATGTTCTAAATTCGCCGAGACCAAGGGAATTTAATTAAGGATTATGTTTAATGCGTCTTTTGGATGAATTAGTTGAGACGAACCAAATGATTCTAATTTATCTAGAAGATAGTGATTTCATGGATTGACCATCAAAGTGAGTCTACCTTCATCCTTCATGGTGTTAAGAGAATGATTGGTTATGATAATGGTTAAGTTCTTTAAGATCATGTTTGTCTAAACAATGGCTTGAGTTACATAAATATACATCCTTGACATATACATATTTTTATTTTTATTTTTATTTTCTTTTTAATTTTCCTTTTATTTATTTTTCACTTTATCGAGTTGGTTAAATAATGAAAAAAGGGTAATTAATGTCTACTTGTTCCTTGAGGATCGACACTCGTTTTAACCCTATGCTTAGGTAATGATGAGTATGCTTGCTCATATGTGTGATTTGGGTTTAACGTTTTAATTTAAACTTGATTGGGAATGTGCTTAATTAGTTTTGTATGATTTTTATACCCAAGTCTGAACACATCAAGTTTTTGGCACCGTGGCAGGGAACAATAGCATGAAAACTCAGATTTTGTTGATTTAACTATGTAAATATGTCAATAGATAAATATGTATATTTGTTCTTTCTGCAAAACAGTGCTATCTTTTGTATTTCGTGTATTCTTGTATAACCTTGTAACCTAACCTAACTTAACCAACTAACTTAGACTGAGTTTGAATTACTAACTTTGTATTTGTGTTATTTTAACCATTAATTATATCTCTAAACTTGCTTCTTGTTTTCTTAGGTATTACCCTTGGTACATGACCCGAAAATCCAACAACGAGATAGTTGATTTTGACCCTGAAATCGAGAGGACATTAACAAAAATTCGCCGAACAATTCAAAGGAATTTGATTGTCGAGATGAATGGTGCTCAACAGAACAATGCTGGGAATGATAGGAGAGTTATGGACGACTTTGTGAAACCCGCAATCTCGGGCTCAGGCTCGAGTATCACTAGACCTAAGGTAGATGCCAACAATTTTGAAATAAAACCCAACATTATTCAAATGGTGCAGAATATGGTTCAATTTGGCGGGTTACCGAAAGAGGATCCCAATGCTCATTTAGCCAGTTTTCTTGTGATTTGTGATACTTTCAAGATAAATGGTGTTTCTGAAGATGCCATTAAATTACGACTTTTTCCCTTTTCCTTGAGAGATAGAGCTAAATCGTGGTTAAAGTCTTTACCTACAAGTTCCATCACAACTTGGAATGCCTTAGCTGAAAAATTTTTGGCCAAATATTTCCCTCCAGCTAGGACAGCCAAGCTTAGGAATGAAATCTTCGCCTTCCAACAACTGGATTCTGAACCCTTATATGAGAGTTGGGAGAGATTTAAGGAAATGTTTAGAAAATACCCACACCACAGATTCGAGCTGGGGATGCAAATGCTTATCTTCTTGAATGGCCTCATGTTTGCAACACGGCAAGTGGTGGACTCTTCTGTAAGGGGTTCCATCAACTATAAGACCTCGGAACAGGTATTTGAGCTTATTGAAAATTTGGCTTCTAATAACTATTCTTGGGGAAGTGCAAGGTCAAAGGCTCGTATGCATGGAGTACATAAAGTAGATGCTGTGGCAGCATTAGAGGCTAAGGTAGACGCCTTAACTCAAAAGATGGAGCAGTTGGTGATGCCTCAAGGCTAAGAGTTAAACGTCAACTGCGATTTCTGTGGAGAATGGCACCCCAATCATGAATGCCAAAAAATGGGGTCACTCCAAGAAGCTTCAGAACATGCGGCCTTCGCAGGTAATGTCCGGTCAGGTAACAATCCATATAGCTCTATCTATAATCCTGGCTGGAGAAATCACCCTAATTTCTCTTGGAGTAATGGGAATCCACCTAGGCAAAGTTCTTTCAATTTTAGAGGTAACCAAAGGAATCCAAACTCCATAAACACCACAGCAGCACCTCAAAAACTACTATTGGAAGAATTGATTGGCCAATTAATAAATACCACGGAGGCTAAGATTCAAGGAGTCGATGCGACAACAAGGAACCTAGAGGCTTCCATGAGCAATTTAGAAAACCAGATTGGTCAACTAGCCAAACTCATGGGGGATCATCAAGCAGGAACACTACTAGGGAATATGGAAGAAAATCCACAGGACCACAACCGTGGAAAACCTTGAAGCAGTTCTTTTCTCTTTTCTTTACTTTTCATTTTGTGTTAAGGATAAATTTTAATTTTTAGTATTTTTATTCAGCGTCCGTGTGTTTTTGCATTTTCATTAAAAAAAAAAAAAATGAACTGGACAGACCAGAGCCGGGCCGACGCGGGTTCCTGTCGAGAGGAACATAATTAAAGGGCCATTTTGGCCACTTTTTCTTCAAAACCTCCCTTCTCCCTCGCAAATCCTCTCAAGCCTGTGCCGGCTTCACATCCATTAGTGCCCAAAGTTTGATTTTTCAACTTCTAAACACCTCCATAACATCTCTTACCTTCTTTTTTATTGATCATACGGATCAAACACATCAAAAACTTTGATTTTTCACAATAATAGCACATTCAATCCACAAAGCAAAGGGAGTAGATTTTCGCAAAAAACTTGCATCTTTTGCTTGCCCATGCATATAAGAGCCTAAAGGTATGATTTTTATTTAAGTCCTACGATTAAATTGATGGAATTGATTTTTTCTAATTATAGGGACGGTTTTGGCCGAAAATTGGGAATTATATATTCTATGATTGTGCATTCCTACTTGAGTTTCATTCATTGGATTACCTTAGGAGTATTGAGCCTGCATTACTTGATTCATGCTTGTTATCATTCAAGAATTCATATAGCTCGAGCTAGAATTATGGTTATTGGTGACATTTGAATCTATTGAAACTGCATTATTGATCACATAATACCATTGCCTTCATTCACATGATCATGTTTACTAGCATGCTTTGAGGATATCAGCACAAGTTATGCTTTACAGTGGATTTTTACATGCATTGTGCAGGGTGTGTTGCATTGGGTGAAAGTGGTTGATCGAATTAGGTGTTGGAGTTGATATACATTGAAGGAGTTTTGGATTGTGGATTGTGAGCTTGGTTGAGGGTTGTGTGAAATTTGAGATATATCTGTATAGGGGTAGCTATACTCTCTTCAGTGATTGAGCGTACCTGTTCTCTCTTCTTAGTACTCCATTCCTTCTATGACCATGTCTAGAGCGAAGAGTCAACCATCTAAAAGGGCGAGACCTTCCTCGTCCTCAGTTCCATCATCTGTTGATCCCTTATCTCTTAGACCTAATGAGTTTGTCGATGCCTCTTGTAAGGAATGGTATAGTAGGAGAGCTTCAAACAAGATTATTGTTGAGCGTACTTTCTCCCCCACCTTAGACCGGGCACTTAAATTAGGCATGATGTTTAGACGACTAGGTTAGGGATCCATAGTGCAATTGAAAGGGAAGTTTTGCCCCGTGCTTGTCAAGGAATTCTATGCTAATATGATGGACAAGGGTAATAAACATCTCCCGCATATTGAAACAAGAGTGAAAGGAGTTCCTATTGTCATCACTCAAAACTAATTATCTTACCTCCTCCAGGTTTATGACGGTAATACTTGGCAAGGGATTGATGTGAATAATCAAAAGATTCTTTCGGACCCGAATTGGGATGTTAGGGGGACGTAAGCAACCCTAGGCTTATATAAGCATAATGCTTTCCAAGCTAACAGTTTCTATTCCAACAATGACTTGGCAGCCAACTTTCGCGCGCTGGTGTACATGTTTGGGTTTAATGTTGTTCCCCGTGCTAGTGGTTTCAATGAAACTATGCTTATTGACACCTATATTCTACACTAGATGATAAACACATTACCTATCCCTCTTGCTCCTTTGATCATCCAATCTATTAAGGAGGTTGTTCATCACCGTCTCTCCACAAAAGCCTTTGTTTTTCCCTTGGTTATAATGAAGATTCTAAAGGACTTTGGGGTGAGTCTTGAGGGAGAACTCATTGAGGCTACCACTGAGCATGATATGGTCACTGAACACACTCTTATGAGTTGCGAATACAAATACAGCCCGGAGTTGAAGAAATGGCTCACTCCCCTCGAGGTCCAACATCCCGGTCAGGAAAGGCCACCTACAGCGGAGGAGGAGCAACCACCACCACTGGCACGTGCTAGAGCTAGCCGTTCTCAGTCCCACTCCCGGATTAACTTTGAGACCACCGTATTGGGGTGCCTCGACCAGCAAATAGAGGTGCTCCTATGCTTGCAGGGTACTATGGAAGATATGGCACAACAGCAAGCTACCATGGAACAGCAATTGACTGAGTTGAGGCAGCAGCCTTCTAGGACACATGATAGTGCAGGTCCCTCTACACTCGCTGATGAGGAAGAGGATGAGGATGATGATGCTGCGGAGGATTGATTATGTGTTCTTGCTTACTTTTGTTTTTATTTCCTTTCTCTTTTCATGTTTTTGTTTTAGTTAGTTTGGCTTTCCTTTCATTGTCTTTCTATTTCGTTTGTCTTTACTTTATTTTCTTTTCTAGTTGTTACACTTTGGTATTTTCTTTTGTATTTTTTAGGTACGTTGATGCTGCCTCCCTCTTCATGCATTCAGCTCTTGTACGCCACTATGAATGGAAGTTTGTTTTTCCTATCTCTTCTCCTTTATTTTGTTTGGTCCCATGGTATTGGTTGTTTTGGTTATATTTATTTGGTCATTAAGGACAATATCCAGTTTAAATGTGGGGGAGTGGTTTGATTGACAATTCTTTTATACATATTCTTCTATACATATTCTTGGGAGCGGGATTTTTCAAAATTTTTCACCAGTTTCTGATTTTCTGGATATTTCAAGCTATATTTTTTTTAGTGCATCTCTTTATGATGGATTATAGAGCATATGTTCTAGATCATTGATGGCTTATACATGACTTTTTCCACTCACTTGGACAAAGTAGTTCTTGATCAAATGCTGTGCATTATTCTTAAACCTGTTTTTCTCTAAAATTCATGGAACATTCTTGAACTTACTTGAATACCTCTCAAGGCGAAATAAGAAAGACATTCATGATTTAACTTAGGGATGGCGGTAATAGGCCTTATTTGGATAGTTTGAGCTTTTCAAGCCTACCTATTATTATATTATCCCTAGTGCCTATTTTTAGCCTAAATTGGTGATTTCTTTCTTTAAAACCCGTCACAATATTTTGTCCATTACTTGTGCTGAGAGTTTGTATAATTTTCAAATCTTTATGCTCTTAAAGGATGAAAGTATATGTATGTTGGAAGAAATGCAGGGATGGAGATCATGACTTGTTACTTTCAGTCATGGATCAATTACAAGTAGAGCTGGGAAAAGAAAAGAAGTGGAATGGAAGGAAGAAGTTGAAAAAAATTAAGAAAGAAAAGAATGTTGAGCTGAAAAAAATGAGAAAGAAGAAAAGAAACGAGAGGAAATGAAAAGAGAAAACAACAAGCTGCTAGAAAGGAAAGTGAGTGAAAAAGAAAAGAACAATAGTAGTGAAAAAAAAAGAAGAAGAGAGAATTGAAAAAGTATTGAAACAAAGAAAAGGGAAAAGATAAAAAAAAAAGGGATGGTGAGTGAACTGTAAAAGTAAGTTCATATAAAACACTTGACACCATTGCTGGAAAAATTGAGTGATCTTGTGAGGAAAAGAGTTTATGATAAGAAGAGGTGAAAAGAAAAAAAAGAAAAAGAAGAACAATACAAGATTTGCTTGAAATGCATAAGGGTTGTTATATAAGGTTATGGTTTGATTGATTCTTGGAATAGGAGAGCAAGAAGAGTTGGGAATTATAGGTTTATTTTAGTTATCCTTTTCTTGCTTACTGTTAGTTTTCTTTGACTTTTTTTGTTCCTATATCCTTCGTTTGCTAAGCCACATTACAAACCTTTAGCCTTACATTACAAGCTTAAAAGTCCTACTTGATCTAAGTAGAATAATGATATGTCTCGGATTAGTGGCGAGAGTGTATGAAAAGTAAACATATGGAATGTATATTCTTTTTTAACTGACTTCTTTCCAATGGTTTGAGAATATTGTAAAGTATTGAGATGGTTCTACTAAGTCATTTATCACTACACAAGTCTTGCATTGGCTGTGAAAGATTGAGTATCATATGTTTTATGTTCATAAATAAAGAAAGTATTGAAGATATAGTTTTGGAATTGATTGAGTGATTAAAACCTTGTATTTTTCCTACTTGTTCTTGATACTTTGCTTGAGGACAAGCAAAGAGTTAAGTGTGGGGGAATGTGACAGGAGCTAAATTAGGTATACTTTGCTTAGTTATTTGAGGCGCTTTTGTAATACATTTTGTGGAATAACTAGTCATGTTCTTTCATATTTGAGATTTTACCCTTGGAAAGGTATTTTGGTCGTTATCTCAGGATTTTGGATAAAACAAAGCAAAACAGTCGCGAAGCAGAGCAGAGGTGGCGCCGGCTGTAAGGCTGGAACAGGCGCCAGCTGCACTTTGGAACTTATGCGCATAATTCGGAGAAAAATCGGCGGACAAGTGGAGAAATAGAACCAAGGCGGTGTCGGCTCCGAAGGACCAAGGCGGCGCCAGCTGTGGTCTGTCCCTGAGGCGGTGCTGCGATCTTTCTACGCGTTTTTGGAAATCTAAAGAGTTTTAGCAGCTTCCAACTTCTACTCGGCCAAGAACTTTGTACCTACGAGTTTAGGAACCTCTTAAGCCTATAAATAGATGGAAAACACAAGGGAAAATGAGAGAATTCATTGATCATCATAGAAAATCACTCAGTCCAAGGAGAATTCTTCAAAGTTCAAGGAGGATTGTACAAGAAGGTCTTCAAAGGAAGAAGAAGGAGGCTTGTATACGAGTTCTTTCTTTTACTTTATTTTTTTTCTGGACAATGATATGTTAATTGTTTTATTGTAATTCAACATTGTTTTAGACGTTCATAGTTTCTAGAGCTATTTGATCTTTTGATTAATTGGTTATTATTCTTGGTATTCAATTACTTATGCTTATTACGAGATTAGTTAGTTGATTCTATCCATTGACTTGCTGGACCAAAGGGGGTTGATGGGTGTTTTGATCTATTAATTTCATATTCTGTTGGCAATTGACTTGCTGGACCAAAGGGGGTTGATTGTTTAAGAACTAGTAATTGAAGATTAATTGATGTCTTCTGAGACCAAGGGTTTATTGATTAATTTCATGTTCTAAATTCGCCGAGACCAAGGGAATTTAATTAAGGATTGTCTTTAATGCATCTTTTGGATGAATTAGTTAAGACGGACCAAGTGATTCTAATTTATCTAGAAGATAGTGATTTCATGGATTGACCATCAAAGTGAGTCTACCTTCATCCTTCATGGTGTTAAGAGAATGATTGGTTATGATAATGGTTAAGTTCTTTAAGATCATGTTTGTCTAAATAATGGCTTGAGTTACATAAATATATATCCTTGACATATACATATTTTTATTTTTATTTTATTTATTTTTCACTTTATCGAGTCGGTTAAACAATGAAAGAAGGGTAATTAATGTCTACTTATTCCTTGAGGATCGACACTCGTTTTAACCCTATGCTCCGGTAATGATGAGTACACTTACTCATATGTGTGATTTGGGTTTAACGTTTTAATTTAAACTTGATTAGGAATGTGCTTAGTTTTGTATGATTTTTATACCCAAGTCTGAACGCATCATTAGACAATAGCTTTGGGATGATTTAGATGAGATTGTATAGAGTGTACCATGTGCAGAAAAGCTTTTTATTGGTGGTGATCTAAATGGACATGTGGGTACTGATTAGAGTGGGTTTTGAGAGCGTTCATAGAGGTCATGGTTTCGGAGTTAGAAATGAAGTAGGAACTGCTATTCTTGACTTTGCCTTGGCCTATGATTTGATCATAGCAAACAATGGTTTAAGAACAGAGATTCTCACTTGGTGACCTTTAGAAGCAGGTTAAATGCCAATCAAATAGACTTCTTTCTTATGAGGCATAGGTTTTGTAGCGGTTGTACAAATTGTAAATGCCAATCAGATACACTTCTTTCTTATGAGGCATAGGTTTCTTAGTAGTTATACAGACTGTAAAGTTATTCCAAGCGAGAGTATAGTTACGCAATACAGGTTGTTGGTCCTCGATTTTAATTTTAGGAAAAAGAGTAAGCAGTGGAATTATCGAGTTGACCCTAGGATCAAGTAGTAGAAGCTACAAAGGGATGAAAGAATAGCCTTTGTCAATAATGTAGTTGAGGTGGATGACTGGTCTTCTAATAGGGATTTTGATCTAGATACTATGTGGAGAAAGATGGCTCAATGTATTAGGACAGTAGCGAAGGAAGTACTTGGTGAAACCAAATGAAGAGTACCTCTAAATAAGGACGTGTTGTGGTAGAACAATGAAATGAAAGAAGCCATAAAGTGTAAAAGAGAGTGCTATAGAAACTTAGGGAAGTGCAGGAGTGATGAGAATTTTGAGAAATACAAGGTCGCACGAAGAAAAGCTAATGAAGCTGTTAGAAAAGCAAGATCCATAGTTTACAAGGATTTATATGAAAAGTTGAATACCAAAGATGGAGAGAAGAATATATATAGACTAGCACATTACAAGGAGAAGAAGATGAGAGATATCGGTGTGGTAAAATGTATAAAGGACGACAACCACAGAGTTTTGGTTAAAGATGAAGAAATAAAGAAGAGATGGAGATCCTATTCTAATAAGTTATTTAACGGGAGTCAAGTCCAAGTTCCAAGTGTGGGTAGCCTAGCGATTTCGAACGAAGAAGATAACTATGCGTGTATGCATCATATTCAGAAGCATGAAGTCCGAGATGTCCTTAAAAAGATGAGACCAAAAAAAGCAGTGGGACCAGATGGTATACCGATCGAGGTTTGGAAGTGTTTAGGAGAGATAGGTATTACATGGCTGACAAGTTTGTTTAACAAGATATATAGAGTTAATAAGATGCCTACAAAGTGGAGGAAGAGTACTCTGATTTCTTTATACAAGAATAAAAAGGATGTTGAAGATTGTTCTAATTACTGTGGGATTAAACTCATGAGTTATATTATGAAGTTTTGGGAGAGAGTGATTGAACAGAGGTTACGGGGTATTATACAAATTTTAGATAATCAGTTTGGCTTTATGCCTGGGCGTTCCACTACGGAAGACATTCATTTATTACAATAGATTATTGAATATTATAGGAAAAGAAAGAAATATTTATATATAGTATTTATTGACCTGGAGAAAGCCTATGACAAAGTGCCTAGAGAAGTAGTTTGGTGGGTGCTGGCCAAGAAAGGTGTATCGCTAAAGTATATTACTCTCATTAAAGATATGTATGAGAGAGCATGTACAAGTGTAAGGACTTACGTCGAAGAGACTACATAGTTCCCTATTACTATTAAGGTACATAAAAAATCAGCGCTTAGCCCTTTCCTCTTTGCGGCCATTATGGATGAGGTGACCTACACTATACAGGAGGCTGTGCCATGGTGTATATTGTTTGTGGATGATATTGCGTTGATTGATGAGACTAGAGTCGGTGTAAATACTAAATTAGAGTTATGACAATAGATATTGGAATGCAAGGGCTTCAAAATTAGTATGAGTAAAATAGAGTATATAGAATGCAAGTTCAGTAGTAGCAAAAATATAGCTCAGAATGTAACTTTAGATGGTAGAGATATACCGATAGCTGATTGCTTTCGATATCTAAGATCTATTATTCAAAAAGATAGAGAGCTCGATGGTGACGTTGCACACTGAATTAAGGTGGGTTTGTTGAAATGAATGAGTGAAACTGATATTCTATGTGATCGTAATATACCATTAAATCTAAAAGGAAAGTTTTATAGAACAGCTGTGAGACCTACTTTGTTATATAGCAGGAAATGTTAGGCAGTTAAAAGGTGTCATATTTAAAAAATAAAAGTAGCTAAGATGCGTATATTACAGTGGATGTGTAGATATACTAGAAAGGAAAGAGTCAGAAATGAAACCATTAGGGAAAAGGTGGGAGCGGCATCTATTGAAAAAAAGATGAGAGAAAGTCGTCTGCGTTGATTTGGACATGTTCAGAGAAGATCGAGGGATGCTCCTGTTAGGATTATTGAGGGAGTGAGGGAGGTAAGATAGGTTAGACAGAGGTAGAGGCGGGCCTAAAATGACATGAATAGAGGTGATTAGGAGAGATATGTCTTTGTTAGATTTAGATGAGAGTATGACGGTCGATAGAAGAAAGTGGCAAGAGAGGATCCATGTGGATGACCACACGTTGCCTGATATTGGTTCATGTAATCGACCCTAAGTTTCTTGGGATTAAGACTTAGTTTATTTTTGTTGTTGTTGTATTTTGATTTGTCTCCAGACTTGGCCCAGTGCCAAGTCAGTCTTCTTAGCCTAATAATGGGGCTTCACAGTAACTTTTCCAATTTTCCTCCAAATTCACCTATTTTTGTATAAAATCACAGAAAAGTATTTTTATAAATGAAATATCAAATAAGAAGGAATATAACTAGTTATTGTATTAAAATTATAACAAAATATACTCAAATAACTAAGAAAATATTTATAAATTTAGTCCTTTTCACATTCCTCCACATTTGAATTTTTGTTTGTTCCTAAGTAAAGTAAAAAGCACAAAACACAAATTAGCTCTTCTCAAATTCATCCATAACAAAGCCATAATTTCTTTTTCAATATTAGATACAAACTCGTCATTCATTCAATCCTTTAAAAATCTTTTTAAACTCATGCTTAAATCAAATATATCAAGACTCTCAAAATTAAATTAAACAAGTTTATACTTTAGTCTAAGAAAATTATTCCACCTTTCAAGCTAAGACATAGATAACACAAACATACAAGTCAAGTTGTTCAACCAATTCAAAACTCATAGAATCAAATTTGCACAACCTTACGTATCAAAATAAGGAACACTTGGTTTTTTTTTCAATGTTTTTTTTTCAACACTCATTTTTTTTAATGACTTCGGGAATTGATAACCTCAAGAAAGTGGATTCCTCTTCACTAACCGTATTGGCCCCCTTATAGTCATTTTATTTTCTTTGCTTTTCAGGCATTGACCTCAAGAGAGTGGAATTCTTCTTCTCTTTTTTTTTTTCTCCTTCCACTAACCATATTGACCCCCTCAAGCATTGTATCCAAGTGAGATAAGGAATCGAATGGGCATTATCTTTCAATGAAATAGATAAATCTTTCCACTTAATTTTTTTTAACTCACTAAAAGAAAATTTCATTCTTTCTTTTCAATCCTCACAATCCTTATCCACAACCCAAGGTTAAACAAATTTTAGAAAATCATAAATCATAAATTGATCAACAACTCTTTCTATATTTCATCACATCATCCAAATCCAAACCAGAAGAGTAGAATAAAATTCAAATACTAATATATAACCAAGATTGTAACACCCCTACTAAAGATAACAGTGGAAGCATATCAACAACGGGTGTCATCCCGTCCCATTTCCCGGACAAATGGTCTTTATAATGAAAATAACAGAGTAAAATATATATATATATATATATATATATATATAAGGTCCAAAATCCTATCCTTCAACTGGTGCTCATCGAGTACACACAGACGACCTCGGAAATATAGAACTCCCACTTCGTCCTAACGGAAATCACTGGAAATCACTGCCTTGCCGTTTAAGCTCTTTGTCTTTGAAAAGTTGAAATTTCGCATTACTTTACTGAGCTTCGATGATTTCCCTCCTTAGATCCGGCATCAATCTCATGTTGCTAACAATAATCCTCTCTTCTTGCACTTCTGCCCTTCTATCCAGCACGTCTTGGACCACTTGAATCTCTTGCACTCTCAGCCTGGCCATTTTAACTTTCCGACTCAGGGCATTAACAACGACGTTAGCCTTCTCGGGGTGGTAGTTGATAGGGTAACTATACTCTTCCAAAAATTCCATCCATCTTCGCTACCTCAAATTCAAGTCCTTCTAGGTGAAGATGTACTTCAGGTTCTTGTAATCAGTAAACACTTTATACTCAGTTCCATACAAGTAATGCTGCTATTTCTTTAAAGCAAATACAATAGCAGCCAGCTCCAAATCGTGCGTGGGATAATTGACTTCATGAGGCTTCAACTTTTGCGAAGCATAAGCGATTACCTTCCTATCCTAGATCAATATTGCTCCCAAACCTTCCTTTGAAGCATCAGTATACAACGTGTAAGGCTTATCCCCCTCTGGCAAACTCAACACGGGTGCTGTCATTAACCTCCGCTTCAGCTCTTGGAAACTTTTTTCGTATTTTTCATTCTAGACAAAAAGTATGTCCTTTCTCAGCAAGTGGGTCATAGGCAATGCTAGCATTGAGAACCCTTTAATAAACCTCCTATAATAGCCGGCCAGTCCTAAGAAGCTTCAAATCTCCGTGATGTTTTCTAGTTGCTTCTAGTCTAAAACTGCTTCAACTTTTGCTGGGTCTACCTTGATTCCATCCTTGGTTACCACATGGCCAAGAAATGCCACACTATCCAGCTAAAACTCGCATTTGCTAAATTTGGTATAAAGCTTGTGCTCTCTTAGCTTTTCCAATACCAGCTTCAAATGTTCTGCATGATCCTCAGAATTCTTAGAGTATATGAGTATGTCATCGATGAGGACCACCACAAATTTGTCCAAGTAGGGTTAGAAAACTTGATACATCAAATTCATAAATACCGCTGGTGCATTGGTCACACCCAAAAGCATCACCACAAACTCATGGTGACCATATCTGGTGTTGAAGGCCATCTTGGGAATATCCTCCTCCTTTATCCTCACTTGATAATATCTTTGCCTTAAATCCAATTTGGAATAATAACTGGATCCTTGCAACTGGTCGAATAGCTTGTCAATTAACGGTAGAGGATACTTATTCTTGATGGTCAAGTTGTTCAACCCCCGATAATCGATACATAACCTCAAGGTCCCGTCCTTCTTCTTCACAAATAGCACTGGAGCTCCCCAGGGTGACGTGCTAGGTCTAATATAACCTTGCTTCACCAATTCCTCTAGCTGCTCCTTTAATTCCTTCAACTCTGCCGATGCCATCCGATATGGGGTTCGGGATACAAGTTCTACTCTTGGAACTAGATCAACAGTGAACTCAACTTCTCGGTTGGGAGGTAGAGAAGTGAGTTCCGCAGAGAACGCGTTGGGAAAATCTCTTACCTCCTCAGTATCTTCGAGGGTGCACTGATCCTTCGGCTTATTTATCACAAAGGCTAAATATCCTTGACATCCTTGCATCAACAATTTCTGGACTTTTACCCCAGCTATCAAAAACTTCAACTCTTTAATCTCTTACCGTTGAACTCCAACACATCGCATCCTGGTCTAATGAACTGAACCGACTTATTCCTATAGTCTACTCTAACCCCATGCTTAGTTAGCCAATCCATACCCAGAATCAAGTCATAGTTATCAATAACTAATACTACCAAATCTCCCTCCAAGCTTTCTCTCCCCACTTCAATCTTATAATTCTGGACATACCGATCCGCTTGCACCATTTTCCCCAAGGGCGTACTTACCAACAATGTAAAAGGTAGTTCTTCTCCATCCCAACCCAAATGATATGCATAATTCTTGTTTAAATAAGAATGGGTAGATCCAGGGTCTATTAATGCATTAACATAGTAAACGTACCTTCCACCACCACTGCATCTGTTCCAACCTCTTCCCGATTAAGAGCGAAAACCTTTGCTTTCACAAGTGGCTTTTGAGTTCCACTTTTCAAGGTTCCCGTAGCATTGGCTCGATTGGCTCCCACAGTTTGAGCTGGGTTTCCTTGCCCGATTCAGAGAAGTTTAGGGCAGGCGTTTCGCAGATGATTGGGGTCTCCGCAGTGGTAGCATTTCCGCTCAACTCCCCGGGACCAACAATTTTTCTCTATATGGCCCCTTTTCCCGTAGTGTCGGCATAATGGAAGATTCTGAATAGGACTAACTGGTGCCATTCGTGCTTGCTTCCCCCGGTTCTGCCATTGCTAGATGGCAGACCGCTTATTGGGTTGCTACCTCTGAAAATGTCTCGATGGTTGTCTTGGTGGCAAGAAAGGTCTTGGTACCATCTTGCTGCAATCCTCATTCTAATCTGGGTTGCTGCGTCCACGGCCCCTAAATAAGTCGTTAGTGGAGAAGATGCCAATGCCCTTCTTAACTCCTGCCTCAACCCCTTGACAAATTACCTTATTCTGTTATGCTCGGTATCCACTAGCCTTTTGCAATACTTCGATAACTGAGTAAAATGTGTCGTATACTATGCCACCGCCATGCTCCCTTGCTTCAGATTCTAGAATTCGTCTTCCCTTTTCTCCCCTATCCATTGAGAAATATATTTAGCTCTTAATGCCTCCACGAAGTTGGCCCACGTCCAGTCCTGATTGATCATCTCCTAGTCATCTTGGACTCGTTGCCACCATACCTGTGCTAGGCCCCTTAGTCAAAATGCAGCAAATTTCAGTGTACTGGAGCATAGCGAAGATGTCCTCCATCTGTTCCGCCCACTGTTCTGCTTTCTGATCTTGCTCGGCCTCTTCCAAGAAGATAGGAGGTTGAAATTTCAGAAATTTCACCAATGCCTCATCTTCCCCTTTCGGATTCCTTCACTCAGTCAGGGTTTGCAGAATCTTGGTCATTTTGTGGAATGTTTGCCCCATAGTTACGCTGATTGGTTCTTCTGATCCCATTTTTTTGCTCTGGTTCATTCTTATTTCCCTGATTTGGTAATGACAATTGAGTTGCATCAAGCTCCAGAGTCATGGGTTTAGCCTCAGGACCCTTCTATTGGATGTGGTTGCACGACACTTGGGTGCCATTCTAAATCATGCCCCAGATAATAAGTTTATGCAACAAAGTTTGAAGTATTCAAATTGAGCATGCATCCACATTCAGTTTTAAGCTAAAGAAAATTAGATGTAAATTTTGTATATAGAATTGCATATTTTCAAAATTAGAGTACACCCATTACTTTTATTTGCATAAATCTTGAAATAAAGCAATGAATATAAATGGATTCCTAGCACAGGAGTTTATTGAAAACTGTAAATAAAACGTACTAAGCATAGCAGAGCTTAGCCTCTCTAATCCTCATTAGAGTCTTCAAAGTCAGCATCATACAACCATCCTCCTGAATTCCTAGAAAAGTCTATCCCTGCCCCATTCAAGAACCCATAGTCCATTGGCTCCTTCCCGGATCTCCTAGAACTCTCCCCAATTTCAACCTGGTTGGGTGGGGGTACAAAAGAAGGTTTAGGTAGAAATTCAAAGTCTATTTCTCCCGGGTCATTACTATCAATAGTCAAATTAATCACAGGACAAGGTGGGAGTGGGACATACTCCATGTCAATTTCCTCATCCTAACTATCTGTAACTAAGTCTATTACAGGTATTAGAGGTGGCTTAATAATCTGAACCTCATCATCACTACTCTCGTCCAATGGTATGATTGGTTGAGGTGCAGGCTGAGGCACTGGTAAATCTTCCGGGTTGATAGGGATGGGTGGATACCATTGCTGCCCCCTCCTCATGGTGCTAATCATTCTAACCATCCTACAGCATCAACAAGCCAGGTTAGTCGAAAAGATTTAATCTTAATAAAATAAAGTATATACTATCAATAATTGCCTAAACCTTATCTCTGATACCACTTGTAACACCCCAATACCTCTGCCCTATTAGGGCTGGGGATGTCGTCCCATCCATAGGACAAGAGGTCTTTATAACTAGGACACACAAAATAAATTAAAATGAATAACACAAAATTAAACTTATTACAACCCAGAAATACATAAACAAATTCAAAAAATAATTGTCTATTGCTGTCTCTAAAAATATATATATATAAAAAAACAAAGAGTCTTCAGGACATAGGCAACATTCTAGCTAATGACCTTCACAGCAGGATCGACCTGAAAACATGATATAAAAGGTGGTGAGACAAAAATCTCAGTAAGCCCATGTGTGCTTTGAGTGTTTCAGGCAAAATAATTCATGTATGCAAGTTGTAAAAGTTTCATAAAAAAAAGTGCGGGCAAGCATTAAATAAATGTCATAAATGAAGATTGGTGTTTTGTTTTTCAAAACATATATGTGCACAATAAATACAACCACTCACAAGAAGTAGCCATGGCACCACACTTTATGCACCATGACCATATAATGATTAGAATGCCACACGTTGAGCATACTAACACAAGGTAGGTGTATGGCCTACCGAGTGAGATACTCCTCCATCTCTACACCCAAACTTACCGGTTGTCCACTCCGAAAATACACAGTCCACTTGACTGAACTTGCTAACTCGGACCGATATGACCTAAAGGACTGGTATCCTATCCAGGAAGGACTCACCCCTCAGAAGTGGCCACCTACTAAGAGACTTACCCTAACCCTTCAAAGACTAGTCCTAGTAGTCTACCCTTATTATGTACTAAATGTTGTTTGTTCCACTTGGGAGAAAAAGTGATCATACAATGATTTACTTGAAAATAGCAATTATGGTTTCTAAACTTCTTGCCAAGTTGGTTTTATGAAAAGTTTAGCATTTTGTGTAAAATCGTTTGTCTACTTTTAAATAGCTTGCGTGAGTGACAGAAAAGGAAAATTGTCCATAATTGCTTTACAGTACAAGTTCTCGCATACAATGAGTTGGCTTGCCACATTTGGTCTTTAAATGACTCCATGCAAGAACTTACCCAATCCTTTATTCTTCTTGAACTCAAAAATCCTCCAAGGTTGACCTAACCCCGCCTAGGGTAAACACAAAACATAAGATAACCTTCGGACCATACTTGCCTTACATAAATAATCCCTAGTTCAACTAGTCACAACCACAACTAACCATGACCATAATGTCTTAGGCTTTAATACTAGTTGATAAAGTATTTTATAAATTAAATCTAACTTCATGAGTTAAAATAACTAGGGATTCTAAAATAAATGCTACTAAGTTATAGTTTCAAATAATAACTACGAGTATTATTACTAATAAATAAACTAATGTTAAAAATTGAATAATACTAAGTCCTAAATCATATTGGTAAATATTATAAATAATAAATTACACTTTAATTCTTAATTATTAATTAATAGATAATAAATAACTAATAAAATTAATAATAAATTAATTATACTTAATTTTTAATTAATAAATAATAAATACATTTTAATATAAATAATATTTATGGACATAGGTAGAAGTTTTAATAAGGTTAATTATTATGGTCTACAAGGTCATTTGATATTAATTAATTCTAATATTTTATTATTTATTATATATATATATTTTTAATAAAAAATTTTATTGATTTAAAAAATATTAATATTTTTATTAATATTCTATCTCCCAACCTTCCTAGTAAGTTCGAATTTTATAGATTAAATATAATAATAATTCTAATTAAAGTAATAAAATTTGTTAATAAAAATAATTTTAGAATTAACAAAGAAAATAATCTTTTACCATAATTTCCGATTGTCAGAAAAGATTCATGAACACATTCCCAAACATTAAATAATATGTTAATCCATTCATGAATATATACTTGAATTAACACATACTAACACATGGCCAATCTCCTACTAGGCATAATCATCATTCATGGCTTTATTGAAAATTAAGAACGTAAAGGCCTAATCACCATTGGTGTCATAACATCCAACATGCATCAAACATCCATAAATCTCATTAACCATGATAAGCATATATTGATTCAAAAGGAAAATCCATAAGGCCTAATCATACATTTTTACTCTCATGTCCTAACTCCATCCCCTTCATCCATATACATATACTCAATCCCCCATTTATATTCAATCTTACTATCAACATCTAAGAGACACAAATCCAGAAATTAAAAAGGATGATTCAAGAAGAAATACTTGATAGATGATTGCTTGAGGAAGGTTTCTTGATTAGTGAAAGTCCACGTGCTTGAAAGCCTTTAGTAGTCCAAAAAGTAGCCATGGTTGATCATCACCATTTCAGCCAAGAGAGAGAGAGAGACGAATGGCATTGGAATGGAATATTAAAAGTTGAGTAGAAGAGAAAGAACAAGAGGGTTGTTCTTGTTTTACCTTTTGATGTTCTTGGAACCTTCAACAAAAAAACTGGTTTTGATCCGTTTGAAAATTCTGGTTTGCGTGATTTCATGTTATAAAGACCAGAAATGAAGATTAGGGATTAAATATGAGTGATCTGGAGTATTTGAGAGTTATTAGATATGTTTAGGATAGGTTTAGGCTTGAAGGGGTGAAGTGTGTGTTCTTGGTGTTCTTGAGAGAGTTTGAAAGAAAATGGCTGGAGAATTGCTAGAAATGTTGTTAGCCGAATGGTTTAGTGTAGATAGGAGTTTTGGTTTAGCAAGAAGGAGAGAGAATTGTTCAATTTTTTTGAAATTCAAATGGAGGAAAATGAGGAGTTGTTTGAGGTAGAGGATTAGTTAATGGTGGTTGTTCATGGAAGGTCTCTTGCTCTTCAATGGTGTAAGGCTGAACAAGCTAGTCTTAATGCTAGGAATAGAGGTTCGTTCAGCTTATAATACTGGTCAAAACTTAGTCTATAATGGCAGAGAAATTTTGGTTTGATCACTTGCTACAAGAGTGTTTTAATAGAGCAAAAAAATCTGGAATTAGTTTGAAGTTCAAATGAGTTTTGGATAGAGTAATCTTAGGAGCTTTTTGAGGTGTGATCATGGAGTCCAAACACTCAAGGTTAGTATGGAGGTCAATGGTGTTCAGTCCATGGCTGAACAAGGTCTGATTTTCAGAGGTTTGAATGCAAGTTTTCGGCCTTTGCCTTGAGAAGCTAAGCTGGAAATTTTCTAGTTTTCAATGCTTCAAGAATACCTAGGATGGAGATGGTTTTTTGATGCAGAATTTTCTACTTTCTTTAGCCTGATTTGTAGCTAGTTTTTAGAGGGTGTTTGAAGGTCTTTTAATGGTGATTTTTCAGCCTTCTTTCTGAAGAAAAACAGAGGAAGTTCCAACTGTTCTTATGACTTAAAGGTGACTTCAAAATCCAGCTTCAAGGCAGCAAATTTGCTGAAGGAAAATTTCTGATTTGTAAAAGTTGTGCAGTCCAAAAATTCTCTGAATTTCCAGCCTTCAACCTTACATGAAATGACCATTTTTCTGGCAACAAATGGGGTAAGAATGTTGGTTGAATTTTTTGAAAACATTCTTGCAAAAATCCTGGAAAATTTCCAGATTTCCCTTTACCCAAACATGAACAAGATGAAGGTAGAATTGAAGGTATAGCTATGGTGATTTCTTTTCCTTGGAAACCCATCCTAACACTTCTCCCTATTTTCAGCAATCCCCTATCTCTCAAGGCTGATTTTTGAATTTCAAGGCTAGGGGTTTATCATAGAATTTTTTTGGAATTAAAAGAATGGATTAATGGATTAAGGATAATTTAAATTATAAATATGTTAGGACAAGGCTAGAGAAATTAAAGGGGATAAGAATTCCTCTAGAATTCTTTTTAGGACATGATCACATGATCAAGACATTATCTTAGTGATGGGATATGAACTCATGACCTTAGAGACTAATTCACAAAGCTCTAACCACTTAACCACAACAACTCTTGTTTTTTATTTTCTCACCCAAATATTCTTCTTATCTAAACCTCAAGCCTTCTTCCTATTTTTTATTTCAAATAGAATTACCTTTTTACCCTTCTACCCAACAAGTATAAATAAGCTATTTAACCTCTAAAATCCAATTCTAAGGCACATAAAATCATTCAAAAAGTATATTTTTATATAGAATGACATGATATGCATCTCATCCCCCTTACTCTAAGGTTGGCCTTAGCTGGGGTTTCACACATTTCGTGTTTTTAATAACTGCATGGTGGATATACTTAGGTGTGTTCCAACAAGATTTTTACATACCAACCACTTATTTTCCTCCCCACAATTTCCCTTCATTTTTTCTGGCATGCTACCAGTTTCTTGGCCAATTTTCAGCCATTCATTCATCTTCTCATGGTCAAAACACTAGCCAATCACATTGCACAAGACCTTAATCAAACGGGTCCACAAGTGATAAGTTCCAATTACAAAATTACACATCATTCTTTATTTATTTTGTAATCCTTTAATTCCATGCATCTTGCATGAACCCTTCATGCAACCTCTCTTAAATTGACACATGTCCATAGGTTATCAATCACAAAATGCCACACCTATCGTTTTAATTGTGATTTCCTATTTTCTTCATAAATAACCAAAATCAGGTCCGAAATGAAAAAATATTTTATTTCACCATTCAACTCCAAAAATTCTACTAAATCCATTGGTAATACTTAAATTCTTTAATTCCTTCTTTGCTTGGTCAAATTCGTAGTTAAAGTCGCGGGTGCAGTCAAAATGACGACAATGCTCCCGGTGACCTGAATAGTATAATTCACACAAAAAATGTGTGTTTTATCGCACTGCTCGATTTCTCTTCTCAGCGTACCCTCAAATTCTTATTTTATTAACAATAGTAGCCTTCCGAAGATTTTGGATACGGGTAAAACAAATCCAATAATTACATCCAGGTTCCGACAAAATATTATTATACCAAAATATTCGTCTCATTACACACCGATCATCTTTTGTTTTGGCCATTGATATAAATTCTCATCCTATTACAAGTAGTAGCCAATCGAAAATAAAAATGTGGGTATTACATCCTTCCCTTCTTGTAAAAAATTTCGTCCTCGAAATTAACTTACACCTGGAATAACTCTGGATACTTTTTCAACATCTTTGCTTCCATTTCCCAAGTTGCATCTTGTAGTGGATGATAATTCCATAACACTTTTACAAGTAAAATTTTCTTATTCTGCAATTCCTTTTCAGCATACTCCAAGATCTTAATAGGCTTTTCCTCATACTTCAAGCTTAGAGTCATCTCAGTAGGTTCTTCATTCAAAATGTGGGTAGGATCAGCTACATACTTCCTAAGTTGGGAGACATGAAACACGTTGTGAATACCTTGAAGTTCTACGGGTAACTCCAATCGATAACCCACTTTCCCAATCCTCTTGATAATAGGGAATTATCCTACGTACCTAGGGGCTAACTTCTTCTCTTGTCCATTGATTCCCAATTGTCGTTGTGAAGTCAACTTCCAGAACACATGATCTCATTCTATAAATTCCAAATCTCTCTTACATCGATTCGCATAACTTATTTTGACTACTCAGCCGCCTCCAACTTGATTTTAATCATCTTCATAACCTGTCGAACTTTTCAAGATCGAGGGCATCTTATTCACCCACCTTTCGTCCTAGACTACACTTCCTTTCATATAGAGCTTTAAATGGGGCCATTCTAATTCGTATGCAAATTCTAAAAACATTGAATTATCAATTCGCTTAGTTCCAAAATCTAAAGCGCAAGCCCGTAACATATCTTCTAAAATCCTATTCACTCATTCAGTCTGCCCATCTGTTTGTGGGTGCGCTGCTATATTGAACTTTAAGGTTGTCCCATATCTCTGCTGCAATTTAATCTAAAATCCAAAGTAAATCTAGGATCTTGATCCGCCACAATATTAGAAGGTACTCCATAAAGTCTGATCACTTCTTCCACATATATTTTACTTAGCTTCTCTAAAGAATCTCATTGATTAATAGGGATGAAATGAGAGGACTTAATTAGTTGATCCACTATCAACCATATAGTATCTCACTGTCCTACTGCCATGGGTAATCTCGTAATAAAATCCAAAGTAATTTCATCCTATTTCTATGATGGAGTAGGCAATGGCTGTAGTAACCCTCCAGGCCGTTGCTGATCGGCTTTCACTTGCTAACAAGTTAAGCATCAAGCTACAAAGTCTAAAATATCTTTTTTCATACTGATCCACCAATAATATTATTTTAAGTCCTGATACATCTTTACAACTCCTGAATGGATGGTATACTTACTCTGATGTGCTTCTGTTAAAATATCCTATATCATCGTAGATTGCTTCGGAATACAATACCGATCTCGGTAATAAATAATTCCATCATTATCCCTTCGAAACTCATCTCCTCCTTTCTTCACCTCCTTTTGCATCAACCTTTGCAACTCTTCATCTTTATCTTGCTCTTCCTTTAACTGTTGTAGGAAAGTAGGTTGAGTGGAAATATTACTTAACCTTATTTCTCCATCTACTGCAAATGCTTCCAGTTTTGGAACTCGTAACATTCAAAGAACTGATAAATTTGCCTTCCTACTAAGGGCATCTGCTACTGTGTTTGCTTTTCCAGGATGATGCTTAATTAGGCACCAAAATTCTTCTAAAAATTCCATCCACCGATATGGTCTCATGTTCAAATTGTAATACCCCATATTAAGCCACCTTTAGTATGTGGAGAAAGTCATGCATGTCATAACATTTCTTTTATATTGCATTTGGTAAATTGAATTATGTTTATGAAAATATGAGTTTCACGAGTTTGTTGTTTCATGAATTAAATTGTTCTTGAAGTGGTTGTGTTATTTGAGTTAGTTGAGTTTTTATTTTGTTGAGGAGAATTCATTAGGAAGATGATGAAACAAGTGAGTAGGAATTAAGGGAATTTAATTAGGGGAAAATTTATACAAGAATTATTGTGGAATGGTGGATAAAGCTTGGTGTTTAATCCTTAATAGGCTTAACTTTGAATTCTAACTACTTCAAATCTTTTCTTTTCTTTTATTTTTTCTTCCCTAAATTTTTCTAAGCCTTGGCCAAAATACTCCTAGGGTAGCCGCCACCTTGGAGCCATTTCCCTAAAATTTAGGACTATGATTTATCTTAGGGTATTTTATAAAATGTTTGAAAATAAATTAAATTTTTATTTCTAATATCTTATCATAATCTTTTAGAAAATTTTAAGTATTATTAATTTGGATTTTTTAAAGCTATATTTGAGTAATTTATTATAAGACAAAATATATGAATATACATCTTGTTTTAATGTGGTAGCCGCCACACCTTAAGGAGATAAGTCTTTATATTTTAATTCTCTTCAAATAAATTTTAAAAAGGGAATAAAAGGATAAAAGCTAGATTTTAAATGAAGTATTTATCTCTTGGATAAGGATTTTCGAAAATTTGGGGGGAAAAGGAAGAAGAATTTCGGTAGGTTCAAGGGAGAAGGAAACCAGAATTTTATCTTGTAAAAATAATTTCTTAATAGCCATTTAAATTACTCAAATTAATATAGGGGATAGATTAAATTATTGCTTAAATAAATAACTTAATTCCCTCCTATATTTTTTTAAAAAATTCCCTCAAAGCTGCCGCCACACACTAGAGCAATTGTAGCTCAACTAAAACTCTCCAAAACCTAGCTAAGGTTATTCAAGAAAACCTTAACCAACTAGGACTTTGTTTTAGCCAAAAAAAAAAATACCAGAATTTCCTCTCTAATTCCTCCAGAATTTTGGTCACAATCAACACCATTCTGCATGAAATTTCTAGCCAAAAACTTGCACAAAAACCTCTCTAGTTATCGAGCAAAATACAGCTACACAAGCCCACTTTTCCTCTCTTATTTTTGCAACTATAGAGACCAAAACCAACCAAAATTCTTCTCTCATTCTAAACAGATTTTTGGCCATTATAAGCAGCAAAAATACAGTAGCAATAACCCCTAAACTACTGACCAATTTTGGCACCCATAGAAGGATCAAAGCTGTCCAACTTTTCTCTTGTGATCAAGAATCCATAACAAGGTAGAACTTCTCCAAACACCTAAACATCAAACCCTAGACTTTTCTGTCCAGCAAACCATGAAATTTCCTACCCTCTCAACTCCTCAAACTCACAAAAAAACCAAGATTCAACCTGCACAAAAATTCGGCTAGCTTACCCCAAGAACAAAGCCAGAACCGAAACTCTCTACAAGGTAATTGATATTCAACCCTTCTATTTATCTTTTACTCCATTCTTTCCCTCTTTTCTCCCTTAAATCATGTTCATAAGAGACTAATTTTATCCCTTTCTTTGTGAGTCTCGATCAAGGACATCTAAGTGGACCAAACTCTTCAACTATCGATTGAACTTAAGCTAGTCATCAAGGAATTGTCGTGTTTTATGTTTAGATCACCAAGAGGTAATCAAGATCCTATCTTTACTGATTTATAAGGCATTAATCTCTAGAGTATTGACTTATGAATGCTTATGGAGTCAAGCATGAATGCATGAGTGAACTAGAATGATGAATATGTTGATATAAGCCATAGACAAAGCATGTATGAGATAAGACATTGATGCATCTCGTCATGATAAATCTAGATCTATGCTAAGTAGGCAAAGATGAGATCTTTTAATATTTATAGGGCTGATTATGATTATTTTATACTAGTTGAATATAAGAGTTGATTTATAATGAATTGATTTGGATGAATGCATGGTTATGATCAATAGCATGGTAAAAGAAATTGTGTATGTGATCTAATGAATTAAATTACCTAGATACTATGGATGAATTAGATGATTAATGAGATCATGAAAAGTCATATTGCATGAAATAGTGGATATAGTATTTGGATTCTAATTAAAGAATAATTTATGCTAGATAAGGAAGGAGTAGAAGTAAGGGTCATCAATTGAATTGGGTCTAACTGTTGATTTATCCAAATAAGTCTCTGCATAATCATTTTAATAAATGTTACATGTTTGCAAATAATTTTTACAATATTATTTGAAATTGATGTCCATGTGATATTTTGACAAGAGGATTGAAACGTTGGCTAAACATGATGAGCTATATTGTGTTTTGATACTTGGGTTGAAAACGTGAATGTTTTACTTTTTAAATGAGTTTATCAAATTTCAACTTTTCAAAATCAAAATCGATTTCTTACACTATCACTAAATGATTTGAAAATGCTATTACAAAAAAAATCACGTTTTGCAATCAAGCTAATCAAAGACTTTCAAAAAAGGAAAAAATGATTGTACCCCTACATGGGGAGCGTTGAGTACTCAGTGGGGGTAGACTAGTAGAACTAGTTTTAAAGAGCAAGAGTGAGTCTTCTGACAGGAGGCCACCTCCAGAAGATGAACTCAACTTGGAGAGGCGACAGTACTACATAGTCAGGCCGTCCAAGGTAGCATATTGGTCCATGTAGACATTGTTGATTCAGATTAGACAATCGAAGTGTTGGGTGTAGAGATGGAGGAATATCTCACCTAGTGAGAGGATCCTCCACTGCCCATTGTTGAAAGAATACATTGGGCTGCTATTATGGTGGTAACCATGATATGGATTATGATACTATTGTTTGGATCATTTGCTAATCCCTACCTAATGAATTATGAATATGATGAAACGATGATTTCTTCTGAATTATTTTGGACTCACTAAGCAAGGCTCCTTTATATAACTGTTATTGATGAAATTGACTTGCAAACACGATTTTGTGATTTTGATAAACTTGCATGCACAAAATAGTTATAATTAACACTTGCACACACGGGACTTATTGAGATACCAATCTCACACCTTTTATATCATGATTTCAAGGAAGTTCTTATATTGAGCAGGTTGAAGGAATAAGCGATGATCGCCATTTGTTTATTTTATTTTTAACTTGTATTTCTTTCAAGACATGTTTGCTAGTTTTAATCTCTCGAATTTGTATAAGTATTTCCCTCGAATGTAATTAAGAGTATTTGGTTATTTTGTTTAGTTAGGTTTTTTTTCCTATTATTTATTATTTGCACCTCGTAATAAAGACCCCTAATCCTGTGGACGAGGCGACATCCCGCCCTATCTGAGTATGTAGGTAGTGGGGTGTTACACAAATCCTTCTGGGTAAAAAACATATTTCAAACTTTTGTGGTCGGTGAAAACCTCAAACTTAGCTCCATATAGATAATGTCTCCACTTTTTAAGAGCAAACACAATAGCCACCAACTCCAGGTCATGTGTAGGGTAATCTCCTCATGGGGTTTCAGTTTTCTAGAGATGTAAGCTATCATCTTCCTTTCCTGCATCAATACTCCTCCCAATCCCTCATTTGAGGCATCCATGTACACCTCATATGGTCTGTCCATCACCGATAATACTAAAACATGAGCAGAGTTTAACCTCTTCTTTAGTTCCTGAAAACTTCTCTCACACTTCTTAGTCCAAACATAAGGAACTTTCTTTTGGGTGAGTCGAGTCAAAGGTGAAGTTATCTTAGAGAATCCCTCAATAAATCTTTGATAATATCTTACTAATCTCAGTAAACTTCGTATTTTAGTTGGAGTCTCAGTACGTTTCTAATTTGTCACCGCTTTGACTTTCGTAGAGTCTATTGTAATCCCGTCTTTGGATATCACATATCCTAAGAATACTATTTCTTGTAGTCAAAACTCACACTTACTAAATTTTGCATACAATTTGGCCTCTCTTGACTTCCCTAAGACTTTCCGAAGGTACTGTTCAGATTCTTGGGGATCTTTAGAGTATACTAAAATGTCATCTATAAATATAACCACAAAATCATCTAAGTACGGCCAAAATATCCGGTGCATTAAGTCTATAAAAATAACAAGGGCATTAGTAACACCAAAGGGCATCACCACAAACTCAAGATGCCCATATCGAGTGTCAAATGCAATCTTTGGTATATTCTCTTTCCAAATCCAAACTTGGTAACATCCTTGCCTCAAGTCTAACTTTGAGAATCATCCTACTCTTTGTAACTGATCAAACAATTCATCAACCATGGGCAACGAATATTTATTCTTTACCATCACTGCATTTAACCCTCATAATTCTATACACATCCGTAATGACCCATATTTTTTCTTAACAAACAATACAGATACTTCCCAAGTGGAAATATTTAGCCCAATGAACCCTTACTCCATTAATTCCTGTACTTGTTTCTTAAGCTCTTGTAATTTTGTGGGTGCCGTTCTATAAAGAGTCCTTGAAATTAGTTCTGCTGATAGCACTAGATCAATGAAAAACTCTACTTCTCTCTCCGACGATAACTCCTTCAATTCTGTTGGAAAAATACCTAAATGTTCATTCACAATAGGGACATCTTCGAGTTTCTTAACCTCTCCTGACTTATTAATTACATAGGCCAAGTATTCAGTACACCATTTTCTAATCATCTTCCGGGCCATAAGTCCATATACAAAAGCATTATTTTTCCTTCCAGCTTTACCTACAAATTCCAATATAGGTTTCCCAGGTCGACGAAAATGTACTACCTTATGTCTACAATCATCTTGAGCATGATACTGGGATAATCAATCCATGCCCAATACAACATCATAATTCTCTATGGGTAAACATATCAAATCTCCTCCCAATATTTCATCTCCTACCAAGATCTTACAATTTCTATGTATTTTCTCACTATTCATTTGCTTTCCCAATGGGGTACTGGAAATCATTTCGTATGAAGTTTCTTCCACTTTTATTCCTATAGAACCAAGAATGAATTGGCAACAAAAAAATGCGTAGATTCGAGATCTACCAATACTTTAGCATTATGATAAAAAAAAAAAACAAGAAGCGTACCTTCCACCACTGCAGCCTGGTTGTCCATCTTCTCTAATGCTACTACTCGAGCATTTATTTGGGGGTTTGACGGTCCACCTCTAGAGGTAGAAGCTTATCCTAAGTTCCTTTTTTCTAGTCCTAACTTATGTCCTTAATTGTTTCTTCCCGATTGACTCTATCCTCCTATCCTTTGAGGGTGAGGGCAATAGAAACTCTTGTGCCCTACCTCTCCATAATTAAAGCATATAAAGGGGGGATCGTCCTCCAGTCGAGCCTCCTTTTCTTCTGCCATCGAGGCCCTTCAGACCTTTTCTGACTCATACCCCAAAATCCATTCCAATCTCTCCTGCTCATATTCTTATTGACGCTAGTAATAGTCTTAGATAACTGTTAGATAGTATCAGCTATCTTTTGGAAAGGCCTAGAACATAAAGTGGTCCAAAGTTGCAAGGTAGGGACCTTCTACCTGCGGCTCCTCCACCATCGGCTTAGGGTTAATTCGAGTAGTTCGCTTAGGAGGCATCTATACAGTTCTGATAGGGACTAAATTAGTCATACTTTTTCTAGTTATTTGAGGTTCTTTTGTGATACATGTTATTCAATAACTAGTCATATCCCTTCATACTTGAGATTTTACCATTGGAAAGGTATTTTGTTCATTATTTCAGATTTTTTGGATAAAACGAAGCAATAAACGTCGCAAAATAGAGGAGAGGCAGCGCTGGACAGGGCATCGGAACTGGCGCCGGCCATGCACTAATGACACGAACTTCGAGACGATAAAAAATTGGTGAAACAGACCGGAACAAAGTGGAACTGGCATCGGCTCCAAGAGCTAAGGCGGCGCCGGCTGTATTCTGGAATACATTGTGTGGAATTAAAAAAAAAATCGGTGAACAAGTGAAGAACTAGAACACAACCGGCATCGGTTTCGAGAGCCAAGGCGGCGCCGGCTATACTCTAAGGAAAAGGCAGGATTGTAATTTTTTTACACGATTTTTGGTAATTTATGGAGTTTTAGTATCTTCTAACTTCTACTTGGCCAAGAACATTATACCAACGAGTTTAGACACTTCCCAAGCCTATAAATAGATGAAAAACACAAAGGAAAAGGAGAGAATTCATTGATCATCATAGAAAATTACTCAATCAAATGAGGAATTCTTCAATTCAAGGAGGATTGTACAAGAAAGTCTTCAAAAGAAAAAGAAGGAAGCTTGTCTATGAGTACTTTCTTTTACTTTGTTTTCTTTTTCTTGAACAATGATATGTTAATTATTTTATTGTAATTCGACATTATTTTAAATATTCATGATTTTTAGGGTTATTTGATATTTTGATTAATTGATTATTACTCTTGGTATTTAATTACTTGGATTGATTACGAGATTAATGGATTGTTTCTTTCCATTGACTTGCTTGGGAAAGGGGTTAATGGTGGTTCCGATTTTGTTAATTTCATATTTGTTGTCTCTTAACTTACTTGGGAAATGGGTTAATTGCTAAGAACTGGTAATTAAAGGTTAATTGATGTCTGTCAGAGTATGGATTCATTGGTTAATTTCATATTTTAAGTTTGCTAGAGTATGAAAATTTAATCAAGGATTGTGTTTATTGCATCTTTTAGGTAAATTAGTTGAGACAGAGTATGTGACGCTAATTTGTCTAGAAGATAGTGATTTCATTGATTGGGAAAGAAGTGAGTCTACTTTAATCTTTCATGATGCCAAGAGAATAATTAGTTATGATAAAGGTTGGATACTTTAAGATCATGTTTGTCTAAACAATGGCTTGAGTTATATAATTCTCCATCCTTGATATGTATATATTCTTTTATTTTATTTTATTTTATTTTATTTTATTTTATTTTATTTTTTTATTTTCCTTTTTATTTCTTTTTCACTTTATAGAGTTGGTTAAACAATGAAAGAAAATGGATTAATGCATACTTGTTCATTGAGGATCGACACTCGTTTGAACCCTATGCTATGTTAATGATGAGTACACTTGCTCATATGTGTAATTTGGGTTTAACATTTTAATGTAAACTTAATTGGGAATGTACTTAGTTTTTATGTGATTTTTATACCCAAATCCATATGCATCAAGTTCATAAGATTTTGCTGATATAATAATGTAACACAGCTAAAAAATAGTCATAAAAATGGGCACAGTGCACATAGCAAAACATAACATATATTTATTTCATTTTTATTTATCACAAGTCAGTAAAAAATTTGTGTGCCGAGACATATACACCAGGTGAACTATACATATCATACTATATATATCTATATCTCATCCTCCTATTCGTCATCATCACTGTCTGAGATGGGAGGTCATGAATCAATAGAAACTGTGTAAGACTCCACTGCATCAACCTCATTATCTCCATCTGCATCTAAGTGCAACCAAGTCAATAGCTCTGGGTTTATCTCTAAATCCTCCTCAGGCTTCTCAATCACAAGTACCTCACCTCAGGTACCTCCTGATCCTCTCCCACATCAACAATCTCCAAACCCAGCATCTTCTCCTTAAGTACTCCCAGTACATCCCCATCAAATATCTCCTCATCATCCTCAGACAACACTGCACCATCGGGGATACTATCCTCCTTATCCTCATCATCCTGATAGTGTGACAAAATATCACCATCAATCTCATCAGAGTCGCCACCTACCTCCTCATGCGGTGACGGTGTCCTCTCAGGGGTAGGTATCCTCTCCACATCAAGGTCTTGCACAAATAGAGTAATAACAGGTACCATTGGGTCAAACGAGTTCCCAATGAGACGGGATGCATGACGACAGCCAAGACTAGGTCTTGTCATAAGAAAATATCTTGGCACACCCGCTCAGTAGATCGTCCTAGTTTTTCCAAATTTCTTCACACCCAAGCTCTCACCTGTCTCTTTCTTCCCTTCATTATTACGCTCGTCCATTGGGCGCTTGCCCTTATTACTCCTATTTATCATACCTACACAATTAAAAAGTTCCATTAATTTCTATAACGATACCATAATTTTATAAAACTAGGCTTTGATACCAATTGTAACACCCCTACTAAAGATAACAGCGGAAGCATATCAATACCGAGTGTCGCCCCATCCAGTTTTCCGAACAAGGGGCTTATAACGAAAAAATAGAGTAAATATATATATAAGGTCCAAACTCAGCAATATCTCATACAAATGGCCACACATATACATATATCAGAGAACCTCATACATGATATCTCTAACTATAACAGAATAAAGTACAAAACAAAAAGAGAACCCGTCCAGACCTATATTGCTGAAACTGTGATATCGTCTTTTTATTTCGTATGTCCGCTCAACTCTAGATCTTACAAAAAGGTAAGATAAAAGCACGTGTGAGTAACGAATCACCTAGTGAGTCCTGTGTATGCTAGTGTTTTAAGAAAGAATAGAATACATAAAATTTTTGTGGGATTGCATATCATTGTTCTCTGGAAACAATTCCAAAATTCTCTAAAAAAGAGTTTATCCAAAACTCAATCATTTTTGAAAAACTATAGTTTACTTTCAAAGCATTACTCTAATTTCCAAATTAAAGGCACTTCTCCAATAGAAAGTCGGCATATATGCAAGTCCTATAGTCTTTACTTTCGGTGTCACGTATCATTGTACTGAGACATTTTACCCTTACTCGGTTTGAAAAGTGTTTACAAGAGTTCTAATAAGGATATTTTGGTCATTTACTGAATACTCGATTCCAAAGATTTTCATAAAACATTCTAATAAGGACATTTGGATCATTTTTCAAATACACAATTCCAGAAGGAACTCATTTCAAGAAATCCAAAATTCTAATCCCAAAAGATGATTAAGTTCAAATTTTCCAAACACATTTCCATAAAATGCTCCAATAAGGGCATTCTAATAAATTTATAAATACTCAATTCCAAAATTTATCATTTTCTGAAAATCTCAAGTATTTAATCCAAAAAAGACTAAGTTCACAAAATTCATATTGTAATCATCCATTAAGGTTTCCAAGCCAAATATGAAGTTCATTCGAGCCCAAAATGGCATAAAAACAAATCTTGCTCAGATAAGCCTTAGACATATTCAAAGATTTTCAAAATGGTATAAAACATAACATTTCATAAAAAAAAAAAATAATAAAGCACACTAGATTTCAAAAGATTTTAGAAATCAAAGGGACTCACCTTGTGTCTTAATTAACTATTTTCCATTTATGGCCGTTCAATCACCATTTCTACCGTTTTCAATGTTCCGTTGACCGTTTATTGATAAACCTACACCAAATATTAGTTTTAGGTCAAATCATGTTTGGCAGAAAATAGCCGACGTACCCAACAAATAGTCGAAATCCAACCAATATTTAGCCAACAGGTAGCCGACGGTTAAGGAAAACGTTCAACTTTTGTTCACGTCGTTTTTTCATCATCTTTTCAATTATTTCATTGTCCTTCTTCCACATCCTTTTTCCCTTCATATACAAGGGATTCACTTCATATTTCCTATTTATTTCAACCAAAATCACACAATTAATCATCCTTAAGTTCATCCATTTTCTAACCAAAACTCTGAAATTTTGTTACTTTGACACATGATTTTGTTTTGGATTATAACTTTAAATTCACAACTCTAATTTGGCTCTATAATATGCCAAAATGACCGTAAGACTCTTAACTTTAATATTGTGTAAGCCTTTTTCAAAGTTATGGTTTCTGTGACATGCTACAAGGCAAAAATAGCCCTAATAGTTTTGCTTCAATTCCACTATTCATGCTTTCCTTTGTTTTCCTCTAGAATTTAATACTTTGGAACCATTAATTCATTCAATTTTCTTTCAAATCATCTTTAATTTTTGTGATTTTTAGATTCCAATAGCTCAAATGGGTCATACTTATTCAACACAAATTCATCTTTTCTAATCAAAAGCTAACATAATCCATTTTTCCAACTAAGTAAATTTCATTTTTACTCTACTTTGATCATCATTCCCTCAACTAAAAACAACCCTTCAAGCTACCATAATTATTCAGTTCTTCCTTACATAAAACATCATTCAAAAACCCTTAAGCAGTCGGTACATATATAAGCATATACAACATTCATACACAAAAAGTCACAAACCCTAGTTTTAATCCAAAATCATGATATGTAAATCATGTTTTTATGTTAAAATTCACATCAACATAATCATTTTTCACCCAACAACAACTTTAATTCAAGCAAGGTAGGGTTTTATCTTGTATTTGAGGCTATTTGAAGTGATTTTGCTCCAAGAACTCTTAAAACTCACCTAGAACATAAAAAACACACACTAGCCTTTTTCTCTCTCTTATTTAATTCCTTTTTTCTCTTGGTTTTTCTCCTTCATGGCTGTCGAAATTCTAGCCGTATAACAGCCCCTTCTCACCGCCATTCACCCTTCAATCTTGGCCATTCATTTCTTGTTTTTATTAATTGAATGGTGGATATACTTAGGTGTATTCCAATAAGATTTTCATACACCAACCACTTATTTTCCTCCTCACTATTTCCCTTCATTTCTTCTTGCATGGCTGCCGGTTTCTTAGCCAATTTTCAGTCATTCATTAATCTTCTCATGGTCCAAACATTAGCCAATCATATTGCACACAACCTTAATCAAACGGGTTCACAAGTGATATGTTCTAATTACAAAATTACACATCATTCTTTATTTATTTTGTAATCCTTTAATTCCATGCATCTTGCATGAACCTTTCATACAACCTCTCTTAAATTGACACATGTCCATAGATTACCATCACAAAATGCCACACATGCCGTTTTAACTACGAATTCCTATTTTCTTCAGAAATGACCAAAATTGGGTTTTGAAACGGAAAAATATTTTATTTCATCATTCAATTCCAAAAATTCTACTGAACCCATTGGTAATATTTAAATTCTTTATTCCTTCTTTACTTGGTCAAATTCATAGTAAAAGCCACAGGTACGGTCAAAATAACGAAAATGTCCCCGGTGACCTGGATAGCATAATTCACACCAAAACATGCATTTCATTACACTGATTGATTTCTCTTCTCAATATACCCTCAAATTCTTATTTTATTAACAATAGTAGCCTTTCGAAGATTTTGGATACGGGTAGAACAAATCCAATAATTACATCTAGGTCCCGACAAAATATTATTATACCAAAATATTCGTCTTATTACACTGATTATCTTTTGTTCTGGTCATTGATATAAATTCTCATCCTATTACAAGCAGCAGCCAGTCGAAGATAAAAATGTGGGGTATCACAAAGATAAACTTAAATTGTTAAGACTTAACATATTCAACTTAATATATAATTTTACTCAATAAAATCCAACCAAGTTGAATGACAAAATCATATCCAAAAAGAAAAAAATCATAACCTTATCATAGGCAAAACAATTTCATATCAATTTTCAAAAATGTCAAAAAAATTCCTCATAGTTAAGAAAATTCATTGAATCTCAAAACGTTGCACTTGAGAAAATATTAAATTGCTTCCCTACACTTAAATTAGACATTGTCCTCAATGGCCTAAAATAGTACAATAAATCATAACCAATGGACTAAAAATGTAAAGAAAGAAAAGAAAATAATACTCCCTAAGGCAGATTAGCTCCATGAAAAGAGAAATTCTCCTTCAAGAAGTCGAAAGAAGTAGTATCATCAACATAGGAGTTAAGAAACCTACAAAAAGAAAAATAAACACACCAAGTTAAAGCTTAAAAAGGAATTAAAAGAAAACAAACTAAAAACACATAAAAATTAAAGAAAATGAAAGAGAGAGAATGGCAAAGTATTTAAGAACCTCTTGAAATAAAGCGTTCAAATGAGCCTTCAAATTGTCCTCCAAAAGTACCACCAAATGAACTACCACAACCACCATATGGACCACGAGGTCCTCCTTGTCTCTCATAATACTATTGCTAATAATCTCCTTAAATGTCTTGATTGAGCCTTAATTTGCGCAAAATATTCTCATAACGTTGCTGAGTATGCTCAATCATATCAAACCTTTGATCATGCATCACCCTCATATCCGCTATTCTACCCTCAGACCAGCCATTTCGTCCCTCCAATGCTCTAGAGATGTATGAATATTAGTTAGAATATTATCACTGACATTTGATGGTTGCCTAGAATACATTTGTGGTTAGGAAGGTTCATCTTCTTGCTCAACTAGAAGACCAGGAATACGAGTTTGGGGAACCTCTTTTGGCCTTAACCATGTAGATATTGTTGAATTAAACTTATAACCACAATGAGTCAAGACTTGTTCAGTGACTACATTACATGAGATAGTAGGTTCCAAAACTTCATTCTCAATAGAAATATCAAAAGCAAGCAAAACCTATGAAATCACTAAAGGAAGAACAAATGTTTTGGTAGCAAGGCCGTAAGTTGCCACCTCTTGTATAAAAGTTAGCAACAAAGGGTAAAGGGAATAGGTTCTCCACGAAGCATTTTAAAAAGTATATAAATATCAATAATTCTAACTTCATTTAAACTACTCAATTGAGGGCAAACATTAAAACACAAGATATACAAAATAATCCTCCATTGAGGAGTAAGATCATTACTGGGGAGAAAAAAAATCATGTGTAGAAGTTTTTAGTTCCAAACTCAACTATTAAAATTTCAAGTTGGTTCAAAAGAGATCATTTTATTGTGGTGGTCAATTTCTATCCAATAGCCACTATTATCCACTCCTAAAATAGTAGCTAATTGAGCCCTAGTCAAAATTATAGAGGTACTTTTCACAGATATTTCAATTTGTTTCAAATGTTCTTGCCTTTTGATTTTTATGTTTGCATAAAATTCCTTTACAAAGGTAGGCCAAAAGTCATCTCTCAAACCTAAAATTGGACCCCAACCAATCCTTCCAAATATCTCGGTTATATTCAAAGATCGATCAAAGGAAGGCTTGATTATTTTTTCAACAATGATCCTATTCGAGGCCCTAGCATCATACCATTCCTCACATTTTTTATCATTGAAATTCAATGGATGAAAAGAAGGTAGCTCTGAAGATGGGTCAAAAGTTAAGGACGGCTTAGTGCATTTGTGAGGTTTAGGCATTTTAACTCACCCAAATACACTTTGCAATGGATCTTTTTTCAATGAAAAACTTTTTCCAAACTTTTGATTTTCAAGAAAAACAATGCTCAAAATATCATTAACAATATCCAACACGAATAGCATAAGCACAATGTCAAACTACAATTCCACTGATTTCAATCAACACAGCAAAATATCATAAGTATGCTCACCTATTATCCAACATTACCATATTTGCAAAAATTTCAAACAAAAATACATAAGTAACTGTAGAAGAAATCACAAGACTAACAACCTATTCTATGCATTTTTCTACCACTAAATAAACTCAACAAATATATTTCCACGTTCAATAAAATTGTCCTTAAAAATAAGTATAAAAAATGTCAAGAAATTCAAGAATATAAAATCTACCTTAATATGAAGAGAGTTTGCACCAATGTATTCCCCAACTTGTGAACTTTAAAAAAAAATTGAATTCTCGGGGAATAATTTGTAGAGGAATCAGAGCATTCACTAAAGAAGAAATGAAATGGTGAAGAACAGAGAAATGAAAGTAGTATTCTAGAGGAATAGGGAAAGGAAAATCAAAGAAGAAAGAGAAATAGAAGAAACATGATAAAAGAAGAAAGAAACAAAAAAAAAACAACACAAAGAGAAGAATGGGGGTGAGCGGTGCTTGATAGGAATCGCCCCAAACCTAAAGTTCAATCCGAAGAAGGGGGAAAGGCGATCAAGCTACAACTTATGGCTCCTTTGATAAAGACGATATTCAAGAGGATTCAAGGAGGTTATCAATCTAACAAAGTCAACAAACCAAGGACCAAGAGATATGTAAAGGAATGGATAAAGAAAGAGAGGCCAATAGGAGTACAAAAAAAGCAACAATCCTTGTCGAAGGTCAAACAAACAAATGAACAATGATTAAAGGGCAAATGAAGGAATATGACCCAAGGGAGCTTCAAATGAAAACAATCTTGTCTTCAAAACTATTTGGAAGATCAAGGGAATAACCAAGGCCATATTAGAGGTCAAGAACAACATTTGGGATACAAAACATCAAGGAAACCAACGGGGGAACGACGTTGCGCGAGAAAGGACCGAATAACGCTTGGAATGGCTGCCCAAAAGGCGGCCGGTGCCGAACCTGAGCCCCACCCGACGCCGGCCCTATGCTACTAGATCACTTTTAAGAGACAGTTTTGAGCTGACACCTGCCCTAGTGCCTAAACCGGTGCTAGCCCAAGTTGGTACAACTTCGAGTTTTTGCTATTTTTCGTGTTTTCTGCCTTTTACATTTATAATTTAATTTTCATGACTTTTATTATATTTTTACTTATTTTAAAACATGTAATAGGGCCTTAATACTTATATTAAGGCCACCTAATTCTATAGTTAGTTTACTAATTAGTTAGGTTATATTGGGAAACTATAAATACCCTATGATAGCTTTGTAAACATAACTTATGATATTTGTAATAGAGAATTTAGATTTTCTCTCTAGAGAGAGTTCTTGAGGGTGATCCTCATAAGTGATTTAGTCACACCTTTGATCTTGTCTCTAAACCTTAAGGAATAATCTCAACTTCTTCTCTATTCTTATATGTTAGGTTGCCTAGTGTGTTTGATAGGATTGAGTTAGGTGCCTTCAAATTCCTATCCTTAATATTCTAATCTCTAGTTAGATTAGGGTGTTAAGGTATCTTTGAAGTGGGATAGATTCACATTATCACAAGAGTCTTAATTCCCTAGCCTTTTAGTGTTCCTATGCGTGAGTTTGTTAGAGTTCTTATTCTTAAGTTTAATCCACAAAGTTGATGCTTCTCAAGATCATATCAAAGTGATATCAGAGCTTGCAATGTGTTGATTCTAATCAACCAACTTTCTTTGGCTAAGGTACAATCTTCTTCAAGGTTTATTGAGAATTTTTAAATTTTTGTCACTTTTTCTCTTGCTATTTTTGAATGTCAAGAACTTAAATTTTTGTCATGGAAATATTGCTAATTTGATCTGATATGATATATTAATGTTTAAAGAGTCATTTGATGTGGAAATTAGTTGATTTGGGCGCTCAAACAAGCTGAAATTCGCTACACAACATTGAGTTAGGGATTGCACTCAAGGTGTTTGACATATTGCTCCAATGGTTTGTGGTTGCTTATACTTGACTACCAAAGCTTCTATTCATGAAGTATGATGATTAATTTGATTAGTAGAGTACATATGTGAAGTTAATTGGCGTTGTAGTTGGGTAAATCTTCTTGTTAATGCTAGGAGTTTTTTTTTTCGACATTGCATTCGTCTTAAGCTTGGAAACATTTCCACATCTTGAACACCTACTTCTATTTCTTGAATTTACTTATGTGATCATTTCCTTAAATGCTTGTTAATTTCTAAATTGTATTCTTTAGGTTGTGATAGGCATCACCTAGTTTAAAACTCCTGGGTAATCCATGCTTTTTCCTTGTTGCATACCAAGTATTTGAAAAAAATGTCTAAATGACTTTACATTCATTGTATGAGTTCTTAGCATGCACTTTACACTTGAAAATCATTGCTAGAATTGAACTCTCTAGTATCACCAATTAAGTGTTTGATAAATTACCTTTAAGACACATTTCTTTCTCATCCCTTGGAATTTAGTTGGCTTGACTAGTAGAACTAAATCCTTTGAAGTGAGAAAGAGTTGGGAAGAACTTGAGTATGGAATTGAGAGTTTGAAAAAGTTAAAAGGATGAGCTCATTGTGATAAAAGCCAAGAAGAGTGCAAACACGAGTGAAAAGTGACCACCAAAGTTTGAGTGTAAACACATAACGGAATGAAGTGAGGAATTTTTTTTGTGTTTTCTACTTAAATTTTATGGGTACTTCCCTTGAAAGAAAAATTCACCACGGCTAATTGGAGTGATAGTGAAAGGTATGAATATGATGGGCAGACTTGTTCCAATGGAAGTAATCATAGGAGAAATGAAGAAATGCATATGACTATAAGGAAGATTATTAGGGAAATGAAGGTATTCATGAGAATTTGTTTAATTGTGGAGATGATTCTTATAGGGATAGCTATGATGAAGGGCCAAGCACACATGGAAGAGGATATGGTGGGTTTGATGGAAAAGAAAATTGAAAATATGAGAAGGATAATTATGAAAACATTAGATATTGAGATGAACATAATGAAGAGCCAAGTACAAGTGGAAGGGAGTATAATAGCTATGAAGGAGGCCTAGGGAAAAGTGATTAAGAATGTGGGAACTTAAATCCTATGGAAGATTGAAGCAGGAGGAGTGAAAACAATGGAGAATCTTATTCGAGTGGAGAAGGATACAGTGTTTTTGAGGAATAAATTTGGGAATATGAAAAAGAAGAACATGGGAGTGAGGAGTATTGGAGTGAGAAAGCGTATATGGGAAGAGTACAAAAAACATCAAAATATGGGATGCAAAACAATTTCGGAGAGCGTGAATGCAAAATTTGTGGGAGTTTTGAGTACCTTTCCTATGATTGTCCAAAAAGAGTTAAACAAAAGAGTAGTGGATGATTGACTTGTGGGATTTGTTGTAGCACAAGACATACAAATGTTGATTGTCCAAATAAATTAGAATATGAAAGATTTTGTGGGATGCACAATTGCGAAGGAGAGAGACAAATTGGGAAGCAAAAGGCTAGACTTGAGACTAAAGTGGCCACAAAAAATATTGTAGTTGTTGAGAAGCAAGGAGAAGTAAGAAAAGAAAGAGAAGAATGTGAGCAAAAGAATAAAAAGATGAAACAAAGTATGGTACAAGAAAATGAAGAAAAGGCTGAGAAGGTTGAACAAAAGGTGATGATGAGAGTAGAAGAAGATGATGAGCTTAGTGATGATAAGGAGAATGATATGGATCATTTGTGTTCAATTCAAGGTGTGACTACGGAATTCACAAATATTCTCTTCTTTTTAGAAGATGAAACACATTCCATAGAGGTGTTAGAGGAGAACGAGCAAGAAGGAGTACAGAATGATGGTGTTGAATTTATTGAGGAGTAAATGAAACTACGAGTTGAAGTAGAGAAGGGAGTTATAAAACAAAGGAAGACAAATGAGAGTTTGCTAGAAGTGGTACATGAACAAATGAGGAATGAAGCTAGTGGGAGTAAACCATCTAGTCTAACCTTGCATGAAAACCCCAAGACTAGAGACAAAAGGAGGATAGAGAAAGGCAAAGCCTTATTGAGATCACAAAGGTGTAGGCACATCAAATGCTACAAGAAAAAAAAACAAGAAAAGCTAAGGAAAAGGTGAAAAAGGAAAAGTAAAAGAAAATAAAAAGAAAAACAACAACAAAATAGAAGGAAGGGGGGTAGAACATTCAAGCTGCGGGATTCCGATCAAAATCGGGCTAAGCTTACTGAAAGCCATGGCCCGCGAGGCATTATTTGTGTTTCTTTTTTTTCCGATTCAATTTTTTTCATTTATTTTATTCTTTTTTTATAAATAAAAATTATCCTAAATTAATGAATGCAATATACTAAAAAAATAATGCACAAATGAAGAATTAAATCACATAGTGAAACATTAGCCGCAAATTAGAAAATAAAAAGATAAATTAGTTTTGTCCCAAAATATTATATCGACCCGTCGTACTATAAGTGAAAGTCCAAACCTGAGAATAAAAAGAGTTAGTATTGACTTAAAATTCATGACGTAAAACTCATCAAATAAAAATACAATTAAAACACATATTTCACATCAGTATTAAGGGAGTAAAATTAAATAGGTAAATATACAATATATACAAACATACAAAAACAAGTAATTATTAATATGTATCTACCTATTTACATATTTACATAGCTAAATCAATGAAATCCAAGCTTTCATGATATTGCTCCCCGGCAACGGTGCTAAAAACTTGATGCGTAAATTTTGGGTGTATAAAAATCATTAAATTTAAATCCATCCCTAACCAAGTTTTAATTAAAATATTAATCCCAAATTACATATAGAGTAAGTATACTCTTCGCAAGCATAGTATAGGGAATTAACGAGTATCGATCCTTAAAAGAACAAGTATACACTAATCACTTTTCATTCATTTTCATTCATTGTTTAACTCATCAACTAGATTGATGAAGAAATCAAAATAAAAATAAAAATAAAAACAAAATATATATAACTCATGAAGAGAAAAATATGTAATTAAATAATTATTCTAAAAAATATGACATGAATCATCTAATATTTATCACAACCAATTATTGTCTTAGAATCATGAAGGAATATAAAGTAAAATTCAATCATTTCCCAAGTCATAAATCCATTTATATAGACTCCACTTCTTTCTCAATCCATGGAATCACTATTTCTCGATTAAATTAGTAGATTTTTCAATCACACTAAAATAACAAAAAATGTGCATTAAACTCGATTTCTCATAAATTATCCCTATATTCTAGATGATAATAATAAATATAAAATTAATCAATAACCCTATGCTCTAGGAGAAATTAACTAATCTTTGATTACTTGGGTTCAATTCTCAACCTTCTTTCCCAATCCAATTAAGATAATAAATATATAGAATTGCCTAAATTAAACTTAATCTAACTTCGTTTCCCAAGTTCATTGGATATAAATTTAATTCCATCCACCTATCAAAAAAAATCAAGCAATCAAATACTAAGAAAAATAATTAATTATCAAAGAACTAAATTAATTCAAAATCATAAATTCAAGAATAATATCCAAATATAATTAAAGAATTAAGCTCATCATTGTTTAAGAAAAAGAAAACAAAGAAAAGTGATAAATACTTAGAGACAAACTTTTCAATTTTCAATGAGAACTCCTCCCAAATCAATACTGCTTGAGTAATTTCTCTAGAGAAAATAGTGGTTGTGCACCTAAAATATTTTTTTCTAATGATCCACATTATGTACCCTTTTATTACATAAGTGAATAGCCTTATTTATAGGCTTACAAGTTTCATAAAAATCCAAAATAGATAAAAAGTAATTTCCAATTAGGCTTCTGAAATTATTCACAAAATCCACTACCTTAATTTCACCGAAGCTAAAACCGAGCCAAGGTCCAAGCCATTGAGCCGTTTCCTTTTTTATTGCTAAGCTGGCAAGTAGCTGCCCAAGCCGAGTCACCATTTCTTCGTTCTTTTCTATCAAGCTACCGAAGCCACCGAGCTATGAAGCCATCGCAATTTCCTTTGAATTCAACTCACCTGAGCCGAATTCCCTTCTATTGAGCTGATGGAGCTACCCAAGCCGAGCTGACAAGCTGTCGAGCCACCTCAAGCCATTCTCCTTTCTTGCATCCTCCCAAGGATGTTTATTCTACTTTTTCCTTTTAGCTTTGTTTGTTTCTTCAGTTCAGTAACCACGAACCATCGATTTTTCTCCCTTTTCTTTGTCTTTTTTGTTAAGCCGCAGCTTCACTTCTTGGAACCTCACAAGGATGTAATGCATCCTTCCCAGGCTTTCAGTTTTTGTTTCCTTTTCTTTTTGTTATTTTGGTTTCACTTTCTCTGACTTGTGTTTTTTCTGCTATATTTTGTTCTGTCTCCAAACTTGGCCTTGCACCAGGTCAGTTTTCTTGGCGCGGTGTGGGGTCTTCACTGTAACTTTTTCAAATTTTCCTCCAAATTCACCTATTTTTGCATAAAATCACAGAAAAAATATTTTTATAAGTGAAATATTAAATAAGAAGGAATATGACTAGTTATTATATTAAAAGTATTAAAAAATATACTTAAATAATTAGAAATATATATATATATATATATATATATAAATTAAGGCCCTATCAGAGTTTAATTTAGTTAATTCTATATTTGTTATCTTAACTGGATTGAGAAAGAATGTTAAGAATTAAACTTAGGTAATCAAAGATTGGTTGATTTCACCTAGAGCATAGAGTCATTGACTAATTTCATATTTATATCACCTAGAGTATAGGGGTATTTATGAGGCATGAGTTTAATGCATCTTTTGGTTGTTTTAGTTTGATTGAGAAATCTGCTAAATTAATCAGGAGATAGTGATTCCAGTGATTGAGAAAAGTAGAGTCTATTTTAATCCTTCATGGTGCCAAGATAATAATTAATTATTATAATTTCTAATTAATCATTGTTATGTCTTCAGGCATTTCTATCCTTTTACTTGTTTTTTCTTCTAATTCTCACTCCTTGATAATCCTTGTAACTTTTCTTATGCGACTTGATTTTCTCTAATATATTAGGTTATTATGTTATTTACTTCTATTTATTTATTCTATTGGTTAAACAATAAAGATTTGGATAAAGTAAGGTGGGAGTCTAAATTTCTGTGGATTCGATACTTGCTATTCTCTATACTGTATGATAGGTATACTTACCTGTATGTATGGTTTTAGTGGTTAGCATTTTAATCAAAACTTGACTAATTGTGAACTTCATTGGTAATATTTTCTAAACTAAAAAACATGCATCAAGTAAGAAAACGACTAACACTAAGAAAAACTAAAACAAAAAAAAATTGTATAAAAACTTAAATAAGGGAAACACAAATCAAAGCCCAAAATATGAATAAACTTTTTCCATTCATCATGCTTCCTTATTAACCCTTTGTAAAGAAAATTAACGCTTAATGTAAAAAATAAGGATGATGAATTATCTAGAAATAAGGAAGGTTTTTTTAGGAAATAAGGTTCATGAAAATCATTAGTCTCAACAAAATTAAGCACATAAACCCCGTTCCCTTGCAACTCGTTAAACACACAAATCAATTCTTCAACATATGGATGTAAATAACATCTAAAGAGTACATCAATAACCAAAGCAGAAATTTTTCATTCTAAGGTATCATTATATTTCAAACTTTCCAACTCCAAACCTAGTATTTTAGCTCTTAAAGAAGTAATTAAGTAATACTTACTTTACATTGTAGTTTCTATAGTAGCTAAGTTACCTCTATTTGAGTTAGTTGAAGGGTAAAATTGGCTATCATACTCCAAGGATTGCATGTCATTTGGCATTAACAACTTTTACTCCTTGTAGCATATTGAACCCCACATATTGTAACACCCCACTACCTAGGCCCAATAGGGCCGGGGATGTCGCCCCGTCCAAAAAATAAGAGGTCTTTATAACTAGGTCACATAACAAAAATAAAATAATACATTGAAATTAAATACTTATTACAACCCAAAAATTCAAGAACAAATCCAAAAATAAATTGTTTAGTCTCATCTCTCAATGCATTACATAAAATAAATAACACAATATCTTCCAAAGTAGGCAACAACTAGCTACTCATCCCCACAGCAGGATCGACCTGAAATCATGATAAAAAGGGTGATGAGATAAAAATCTCAGTAAGTCCGTGTGTACTTTGAGTGTCCAAATAAAACAGTTTATGAATGCAAGTACTGGCAAGCATTAAACAATGTTAAAAACCAAGAGTGGCGTTTTCTTCTTTTCAAACCATACAAGTGTGCAATAAACATAACCACTCAGAAAGGCGGCCATGGGTTACCACACGTTGGGCCCCATAACCATACAATGGTCAAAATGCCACATTTTGTGCAGACTGACAAAAAGGAAGATGTACGGCCTACCGGATAAGATACTCCTCCTTCTCTATGCCCAAACAAAATTGGTTGTCCATTCCGGCAATACATAGTCCACATGACTAAACTTGCTAGCTTGGACCGGCATGACCAAGTAATACTGTTGCTTTTCCAAGTTGAGTTCATCTTCTAGAGGTGGCCTCCTGCCAGAAGACTTGCTCTTGCTCTTCAAAACTAGTACCACTAGCCTACCCTTATTGAGTACTCAACGTTGATTATTCCACTTGGGAGAAAATTAATAAAACATTGCTTTACTTGGAAATGGCAATTAAAGGTTTCCAAAGTCTGTGTCAAAATTGGTTTTAGAAAGAGTTTAGTGTCTGAGAAAAACAGCTTATTGGTTTTCAAATAATTAATGTGACTGAAATAAGAAAGGGAATAGTCATCAATTGCCTTTACAAAATGAGTGTTCACACACTTCACATTTGGCTTGCCATAGCGACCTTTTTACATAAAATAGGTTTTATGCAGGAGCTTACCTGATCCTTTGCTTGAGCTAAATCAAAGATCTTCCAAAGCTGACATAACCCCACCTGAGGTAAACACAAGCCATAATTAAACTCAAGCCAAATTTACTTCCATAAATAATCATAGTTTAACTTACTACAATCATGACCCTAGTGTACCAAACTTTAAGGCTAGATAATTAAAAAGGATTTCATAAAATAAATCTAGCTTGATAATAAAATAACTTGGGTTTGTGAAATAGTTACTAATAAGTTGTAGGTTTAAATCTTGTTATAAATAAACTAGGGTTTATTTGATGAAGAGTCCTAGGTCCTAGATGATATTATTTAAAATAATAATCTATTAATAATTATTAGTTAGAAAATAATTGGTAAATAAAATTAATAATAAGTAAATGTTAATATGTTTTGATTAAAAGGCTAATAAATAAATTCTATTAGTATTTATGAATATATGGCTTACAAGATTAATATTTTACCTATTATGATTATTTATATAAAAGGCTTTATTTAATATTATTATTATATATAATACTTATATATTTTATTTTTAATAAAAGACATCAAGTATTTGGCTAAAATATCATTATTTCATATATCATCCCAATTCCAAATCTTCCTAGGGTTTTGAAATCATTAAAAGAAAATATAGTATTGATTTTTATTAATGTAATAAAATTGGCTAACTTAAATAATTTAGGATTAACAAGGTCATGATCATAATTTTCCTATTGCTAACCATAATCATAAACATAAACTCTACTCCAATCAACAAACCATCCAAATCATGAATAAAAGCATAGATCCATATCTACCAACACATGATCTAAACTCTACTAAACATAGTCATATTCATGGCTTCAACAAGCATACAAGAACATAAAACCCTATTCACCAAAGGTGACATAATATCTATCATGCTTAATCATCCACACTAACTCACGACATGAAGAGCATGCAACAAACCCAAAAACATCATAAAACTCAACCAAGACAAATCATCCTCATACTTCAATCCCAACTCCATCATATAAACACATACTCAATCTCCAATTATATTCCATCTTTTTTCCAACAACATCTAAAAGGCATGATTTTAGAATTAAGGAGAGGGTTAAAGAGGCATACTCGAATGATGACTTCCTTGATGAAGTCTTAAGAGAGTCCACACGCTTGGAAGACTTGATCCGACCAAGAAGGAAGAAGAGAAAATGGCCATGGTTGGAGTAACCATTTTGGCCGAGAGAGAAAGAGAGAGAGAGAAAGAGAAAAAGAGAGAGAAGAGAAGAGAGATATTATTAGTATATTTCATTAAAGATCAAAGAGGAAAGAATATGGAGATAATCGTTCATGTTTACCTTGAGAATGTTCTTGAGTCTTCAAGAAAATTCTGGTTTTTTTATCCGAAAGTAGAACCTTGATTTTAGCGCTTGATGTTATAAATTGCAGAAATGGATTCTAGAGGATGAGTAGATGTGATTTGGAGTTTTTGGAGAAGATTGAAGATGTTTAAAGTGGTCTTAAGCTTACAGAATTGTGGTGTGTGTTCTTGGTATTCTTAGTGTTCTTGGAGAAATGGAGAGAATGGAGAGAAGCTGGACGAAAATTGCTTGGAAAGGGTTGGTCGAATGGCTATGGAAATTCAGGTGATTGAATTTTTAGATTAGGGAGAAGAAGGAAAGTTGGTTGTTTGAAAATTAAAAGGAATAATTTAGGGAGTGAATTAAGGTAGCAAATATGGTAAGAATAGCTTGGTTGACGGAGGTCTTTGAGAGCTTCAATGGCCGACTGGTTTTGCTGGGATTTTGCTGAGATGAATAATGTTTAAATGGGTTATGGAATGGCTAAAATTCAAAAATGTAAGGGTGGAAGATTTTCTGGTTGTTTGAAGCTTAAACCATGGAGGTTTTCATGGAGTAATTTGCTGGAATTTTGAATTCCAATGGAAGGCTTGATTGTAGTGATTGATAGAGTAATTTAAGGGGTGGCCATCGAGCTTCATTCGTGCAGACCAATAGAAGAGATGATGAAGTTCAGTTCATGGCTGACTAGGGTTGGTTTTACAGAAAATTGGAGTGAGTTTCGGACAAGGGTGAAGAGGAAACAAAGCTGAAATTTCTGGTTGATCACTCAAAGGATTTGCTGGAATTTCGTGCGATTTCTTCTGCCATGCTCCAGTCGACTTGCAGCAGGTTTGAAGGGGTATTGGAGGGTACTGTAAGGCTAGTTTCCAACCTTCTTTATGGAGGAAAGACAGAGATGAATTACTGGTTTGAAGGCTAGAAAAAACAGCTTAGTTTTTGGACTGTTATGCTGCGAATTCTGCCCAAAATTTTTCTCTGGTTTGCACAGCTTTGTGCAGTCCGAATTTTGGCCAAAGTTTTCAGTCTTCAAGCTGAGTGAATTGGCTATTTTTCTAGCAGTATTTGAGTGAGAAAGGTGGCTGAAGATTTCAAAAATTAGACTGACCAAGAAGCTGGAAAAATTTTCCAAATTTGCTACGTGAAGAAGATGATAAGTCCATGGAGATTAATTCTCTTGGGATCCTTCCATAACTCCTTCCTTATTTTCAGTCAATATGCTATCCTCACATAGACATTTTTGAAACTCCAAGATCAAGGAAGCTTGCTGGAATTTTCTGGAAATAAAATGGCTTGGATAAATTGAGCAACTTAATTGATAAAGAATTAGGGTAAGCTAGAGAGTAAAAAGGGTATGAATCCCTTAAGAATTTTTGTAGGGCACAAGAGTAGGATTAGGACATTCCTTTCATACCTCCCCTAGGACAACACTCCTACTCCTCCCTATGGCAAGCAAGGGCCGAAAATAGCCTACTTATCTAAAATAAAAATTAATCATGCTAAAACTTAAAGGATGGAATTTGAACTCAAGACCTCAAGGATTTATTCCAAAGCTCTAACCACTATACCACAACAACTCTTGTTCTTATTTTCTCTCCCAAATATTTTTCCTATTTAACCCTCAAGCTATCTCCATATTTTCACTTCAAGCAAAATTACCATTTTGCTCTTCCTACTCAATAAGCACAATTGAGCCTTCTAGACTATAAATCAGGAATCCAAAGCACATAAAATCATTCAAAAATATATTTATGCATGCAAGAAAATATAATATGCTTCCCGACCCCCTTATTCTAGGGTTGGTTTTGGATGGGGTTCCACACATATCCTCATTGGCATTATTTTTGTCCAAGAATTGTGAAGTGCCTACAAAAGTATGTGATAAAAATACATTAGTATTGGACAAGCATAAAGGAGAATAAAATTCTTTCCTCTTCACATTGTTTAATTGGTCCTTGTGTCCTCTCAACTCTTCTTGGGGATTAAATTCTTCCTTATCCTCATTCATCTATAGTTGTTGTGCACTTGGACTACCCAATCTTTGAAGGGATGCATTGGTATTAGAAACAAAATTGTTCACTAACTCCTCAAGTGATTGTAGTAGAAGTGGAAGCTCATTTGGAAAATATTCTTGATTACTCTAATATGGGCTTGAATAACCACACCTCTCAAAACTTTATGCTCTATCTTGCCTTTGGTCCTAAAAAAGATAAGCTCTTTTAGGTTGAGGGTAATAATTAAAGTATTCTTCTCCATATAACTCACAATTCATGCATTGGTCCTCTGAGGGAATTACACTCCAATTACGATTTGTACAACTTAAACTATTAATAAGAGTTTCTAATCTTACCAACCTATCACCATTATGATGCTCTCACATTTGTGCCTATGTACTTCCCTATAAATAGTTAGCCATGATGATGGTTTCAAAACAACACACAATCTCAAAAATAAAAGATAAAGGGGTTAGTAACAAGGAAAAAAAAATCAAGCAATAAGACTACAAAAAATACACAAATCATACGAAAATAAATATAAGTAAAAATTCAAACTAAACCAAAACAAAAGAAAATATTTACAATTACAAAAAAGCTAAATCAAAAAGAATTAAAGTGTTTAGAGTATTGCTATTAACTTTCCCTGGCAACGATATTAAAAACTTGATGTGTGCTTGTGTATATATAGAAATAAATTTAATAATGCCCCACAATCACATAAGTTTTAGAAATTGAAATATTAAGTCAATTCACAAAATACACACATATAGGTAAGTGTACCTATCGTATAGTATAGATATCATTAGCAAGTATCGAAGAACCTTATGGAATGTGGCAATTACCCCTATTTCCTTCTTTTCTCATTATTTAGCCAATTAACTCTGTGAAGTGAAATTAATTAATTACACTAGGAAACTTGCCAAGTTCTTACACAAGAAAGAGTCACAAGTTTATCAAGGAATTGGAAATAGATAAAGGCCATATAATGAAAAGAATTCTTCTATTAAACACCTAAAAATTAAGTATCCCTTAGATCTATAAATTCTAACTCTAGGCACCAGTATGAGAAAAAAATCAATCTCACGCTCTCTCGAGGTATGAGATTCCTAATCTTTAGTTTCAATTAATTGGTATCTCTAGCTACCTAATCAACTAAGCCCAAGGAGACATTAATCAACACTCACAATTTCAAATCATTCGGAAGTTACAAAATCCCTATCTCTCACTAATTTCATGAATCCATTGGTTATTAACCAGAATCCCTAATCTCCCCCTCAAGTTAATTGAATATGACAAACATTAAATTAGCTAAGTTGAAATTAGATTGGGGAAAAAAAAAACATAAGAAAATTATACAGTGGAAGTATTCAGAGCATTTATACCTCTACACTTATGTAAAATACACGGTTGCTTAGGCTGAATTAGTGCTGCTTGAACGACTATTGGTTTACTCATGGAAGACTCTAGATCAAAGCATGCAAGGTGTTAGTTTCTTCTTGGTATGAATGCTTAACCTTTGGTCTTTTGGAGTATAACTACTACCTAACTTACACTGGTGAAAGCAAGTAAGCTAAGGAATATTGGTCTCTTCTTTCTTAACACTCTTCTAACAAGCAGTATCAAGAAGAACTTTTTCCCTTTAACTACTACTAAAGAAGACAAGGGAAAAGTAGAGAGAAAATTGGCTGGCTAGAGAACGAGAGAAAGAGCACTAGTCTCTATGGCTTGATCATGTATATTCACTATTACCCAGCTATACTCTGATAAGGAGATAGAGAAATCCTCAGGGATAACACCGAAGATCATGAATCCCTTTGAGTTTCAAAAATCTTCTAAATTAAAAGGTAACTACTAGCTTAGGTTTATATAAAACCCAGTCATGCACATGTCTCAACAAATCAAAACAACTAACCCTACCCAGCTTGGGCTTGGGTTTAGTTTTTGGACTACTAGTCCAGGCTATTAAGTCAAACCTTAATTCATTTATTTAATCTAGGACTAATGCAAGCCTATAAATAAATAACTAAATGACCTAAGAATACTAGAATAATTTCTAACCTTATTCTAACTTAAGCCCTGGTTAATTCTAATTGTTTAATCTGAGCTCAGAGCCTGAATAATTAATTTACCTGCTAAACCAGATAATTAATTTATTCTCTCTTTAAGCTTTTTGTTTTATTCTAACCCAACAATAAATTAGGCTATCTGAATAAAATAAAACCTCCTTTATTTAAGATTATTTCATTAGCTAAAAATTAATTAGGACTTGCAGACTATTCTGAGGAACAAAAGACAAATCGTCATTGACTATTAAAATGACCAAAATACCTCTACTATAAAAACAGTTATATTTTGTATTTTAAATATTTCCTATTATCACCATAAGAAAATATTGATTTCAAGGACAATGTTATGTTTAGCAATGTCTTTAACCTACAAGTGTTATGAATAAAATATACCTCTATATAACAACTATCAATAGGACGGGAGATATGTACTAACATCTCTCTCAATGACTTTTACCATTTCTAGTATCTAATCCGATAATCTAGGACTCCCAATATATATCCACTCATTTCTGAAAGCTATCTAAAGGCATACAATACTAAGTCATGTTCCCAGGGCTCTGGACTATATAAATTATCCTAGACAACCACAAGGTAGTGATTTTTCTATTTAGGAGTATAGAAACTATCTTATATGAATTTGTTTTAACTAACTAATCATATATACCCAATATACAAGTATATTATGTTGGATTTCAATCATGCAAATAGTTTACACGCAGTGGAAAAAATAAAACGAAATCCACTCAAAAAGATCACTCGTATGTAATCAAATGGGTTAGGAGAGGGAAGAAAATTTATTTACCTCGAAAATGTAGCTTTTAAAATTTTTCTTCGTGCATGGAAATCTTCCGTAAACTCATTCAATCATGAACCACCAAAATTTCAAGAATAGGAATTTCTCCAATTTTGATCCATACGAAGATGTATTCAAGAATCACCAAAATTGTTTGCTAGAAAAAACTTGTAGGCGGCTAGGGGTTTAATGTGCAATAAGAAGAGGAAAACTATTTTCCAGAAAGAAGAAAAAGCTATTGTGTTTCTTTCGGTCAAAAACTGAAGAATAGGGAGAAAGCTTCAGAGAGGAAAATTTGTGGTGGCTTTCTTTTTGTGAAAATCAAATCCCATCAAGAACAATTTCTCAATGACATCTATATTAGAATGCCGCTTCAACCAGTTTCTAGGAAAACCTGATTTTCTTTTTTCCCTCTTGTATCTTTAACACCTTTTTGGAAACAAACTTATGGGAAACACTTTTATGCACAGAGAAACCTTTTTCTTTTTCCAAAACCATTCTAGAAATAAATATAACTTTTTCCAAATTATGGGGTCAAGGTTATTGAATTGCAGTTAGGCCCCTTAAATTATAACAAGATTAATATTTAACCACAAGCTTTTTAGATAATTACAATTTCACTTAACTAATTATAACAATTTATAATTTACCCATAATAATTATTTTTCCCATAAATTAACTCCATAATATTATCAAATAATATCTTGAGTATCAATTTCTCTATTATGTGTGACCTATAAGGTTTTCTAGTCAATGAGTAGCTAATATGAATTTTTTCTATCATAATAGAATTAATAATCATCTTAATAATTAGAATTGATTTATTAATTCTAATTAGGATTAAATTTATTAATTCTCTAATTAACAAATATATATTTAGCAGATTATAAGCAGCATCTAGCAATGCTCATGACCATCTAAAAGTCTAGAAAGTCAAGTGGCTTAACATGAACATTTTAATAGTGAAATATCAGTGTAATAAATTCATTTCATCATACTATATCTTATTCGATTTTAAAGTATGGAATTAGTGCCAATTCCTACTAGAATATGATTAATTCTAACCCGAATTTATTAGTACTTGTTCCAGAATCCATTCCTCAACATGCGTATAATTGGAACTATTTCTAACATATAGTTATCTTGGCCAAAGACTTTTCGAGTAATGATTCCATTCAAGTGGTTGTAAGATATACACTCCTACTATTAGGAGTGATGAATCCTTTATTGACCCTTTCAATAACTTTCGTTTATTTACATTGTACATAATATCTATCACATAGGCAGTCTTGTTAGGACTCCAGAGATTGGAATCAAAGTACAACGCTTAGCAAATAAAGTACTTTGGAGATCTCAAGTCTAAGGATACTTGCACATTTACTATTAATGAGATTTTATCACTGGCACTAAATAGTTATCCATGTGATTATCTCATAATTTGGTCTTCCAATGTACTTGTTCAAGTAACAAGCATCCAAATATTAACTTTGAGTATCACAATACTCACGGATGTGAAAACCACCGCCTGATCAAATTAGGAAGTATAACACGTGCTAATCTTAATACATTAATGATGTCTTATCTCATTAATACTATAATTATGGATAATTTAAGTACAAACACTATCCAATGTAGTAGGAACCTCACATCATGATCTCTATCATGATTTTCTTAACACAGTGTTGCACTTGGGACTTTATCTAACAATTATATACACGAGTACATAAATAAAACAAACTAAAAGATAAAAAATACCTTATATTATTAAATAAATGTGCAATATACAAAACACATGTGATTGCCTCTTGGCTATAACACTAAAATATTAGTCCTATAATAGAACCTCATCTACAGTATATCAAAGTATATACTTCCAACTTCGTCAGACTACCAATCCATACTTAACGTAGGGTATGAGTCCACATGTAGTAGTAGTAGTCTGAATTTCTCCTATTTTAGTGCTTTGAGAAATCACTACTACGGGTCCAATTCTACACATTCCAAATACGCTTATACTATGAAGTGAATAGACTATTCATTAGCTAAAGGTAAACCATTTTCTATTTAGAATTCATAATATAATAATCTTTGTCCTAATCAGATTTTCATTCTGATCAACAGGTTAAAAATTAAGTTTATGTGTTATCCATACCTTAATATGAAAGACCTCCATTTATATATATCACTTTCTTAAATACAATGGGTCTTTTCCAATAAAATCGTGCATAACAAATTTATGTAATGAACACAAATATTTTGAGAATAATAATTTTATTTATTTCATCGAATTTACATCAAATACATAGTTTGAGAGCATATATTCGAATAATCTCCCACTTACACTCTAAGAGTATATAAGCCTATAGATACCCACCCCTATGGCATTTAAGTGTATTCTAAAGACTCTCTTTGCCAAATGTTTGGTGAAAGGATTTGCTAAATTATTTATTGAGGCTATCTGTCCCATCACAATTTTCTATCTCTGAATAAATTCTTAGATCAGGTTGTACTTCCTCTCGATATGCTTTCCCTTTTTATGGTTTTTTTGTTCTTTAGGCTATGAGACAGCTCATAAGTTGTCACAATACAGTGAATTGGTTTGTCCATCTATGGTATAACTCCATATTTTGAGAGAAACTTCTAGAGCTAAATAGCTTCCTTGGATGCCTTCAAAGCTACCACGTACTAAGCTTCTATGGTAGAGTCAGTAATATAAGATTTCTTGTACTTTTCCATAAAATAGCTCCTCCAGATAAGGTAAAGATATATCACTAGTCAATTTTCTTTCATTCTTATTTACTTGGAAGTCTGAACTTGTGTGTTCTGTTGCAACTAAGTCATCAGCCCTACAAACCAACATAAAATCTCTTATTTCCTGAAGGTACTTGAGTATATATTTTATGTGAAACCCCAGTCGAAACCAACCTTAGAGTAAAGGGGTTGGGATGCATATCATGCTTTATTTCATGATTAAATATGTTTTCATATGATTTCTATGTGCTTTGAATTTGATTTTTATTATCTTGAAGTCTTGTTGGTGAGTGATGTGTGAGAGGGGCAAAATGATAATTTTTGCCCAAGGTGAAAATAAGGAGATAGCTTGTGGATTGAATAGGAAATAATTTTTCTAGTAAAAATAGCAACAAGAGTTGTTGTGGTTTAGTGGTTAGAGCCTTGGAATTAATTCTTGAGGTCTAAGGTTCAAAGTCCATCATAGAAGCTTTAGCTTGAGTAAATTTTATTTTGCTTGGAAAAGGATGGTTTCGGCCATGAGGACCTAGATCAATGTGGTGACGATGTCCTAGGAGAGACATATTAGGAGAATTCTTACTTCACTCTTTTGTTCTTCGCGAAATGCCTAAAGGGAATTCATTCTCCCTTGATCTTTAGCTTTTCTTAATTTCCAACTCCTTAGTTTGATCAAGGTGTTCTATCCTTTTTCTTTCCAGAAAAAATTCAGTAGAGGACTAAGGTCTTTTAGGATCAAAATGTCCTAGTAAAAGGCTTCTCATGATTTGGAAAATGTAAATGATTTGTGGGAAAAATTCAAGTGGAAAATCCCTCTTGAAAGCTTGCTGAAATTCTTCCTCTAACTTAGTTCATCTATCTTCATGAAATGAACTGAAATTTTCCAGCTTGTTGTGCCTTCAAAAGGTCGAAAATTCTAGCTCACATTTCCTCCCAAATGCTACAAAAAAAAATGGTCTTTAGGATCAGTTGAAACCTAAAAGTTTCTTGCCCAAATTCGGACTGCACAAGCTGGAGTAAAACAGGAAAAATTCCTGTACGAAAACTAGCCTTGTGAGCTCCAAATCAAGCTGTTTTCTCCCAGATTTTGTGCAGCACCATAGCCATGTTTTTCCTTCATAAATAAGGCTAGAAACCAGCCTTGAATACCCCTGAAATCCCCTTCAAACCTCGCTACAAATCTGCTGGAAATGGCAGACGAAAATTCTGCCAGGAAATTTCTGTTCAGCGAAATTCCTGAGCAGAATTTTTATCCAGCATGTTTCCTATTTTGTTTCAACCGAAAACCCCAACCTACTTCTGTAAAAACCTCTCTTAAACCTCCATTAACAGAGCTCCATTGTTCCCTGAAGCTTCTGCACGAAATTCCTTCCATGGCTGACCGAAAATCTCTCAACCAAATCCCTGCAATTTAGTTTGATTACTTTCCAAAAATTTCAGCCATCTTGTTTAACAACTTTCCATAAAATTTTGCTCAATTGATCAGACATCTTCTCCACCATTGTGCACCTTAATTTCGGCCATCACAAGTCTCCTTTAACCAGCTTTAATTCCACAGAAAACTGCACAATCCAGTCGGCCATAGGAAAATTCAAAGCTGTCCAGAAAAATCAAGATATTCTTGGAATATCTAATTTCCAAATTCTCTTCCTAAAAATATTCTTCAAGGATTGTAACAATTAGTCTTTCCTTTCCCTTCCAAATCAGAGAAGTCACTCCCTAAACCCTACAAAATTTCGGCAGCCACAACTTCTCAGAAAAATCGGCAGCTTCTCTTCTTTCTCTCTCAATTTTCTTCAAGCAACAAGAACACACACACACTACACCAAGAACAGCTACTCCTTCTCCACACCTAATACCCCTCCAAACCACTTCAAACCCTCACGAAAACCTCCAGATTTGATCTACTCCTTGCTGTGCATTCATCAACACCCTTATTAACATCAAACTCCTCAAATCATCTTGCTACTTTGGATCAAAAGCAGAAATTTCTGTGAAGAACAAGAACATCTTCAAGGTAAACTTATTCTAACAACTTCATCCTCTTCAAACTTAATCTCTAATGAAAACCTATATGAATAAGCATGCTAATGATCTTTTCTTCTCTCTCTCTCTCTCTCTCTCTCTCTCTCTCTCTCTCTCTCTCTCTCTCTCTCATGGACCGAAATTTCCTCCCTTGGCCGAATGGTCTCTTTCCCCATGACCATGCTTTCGCCACCCTTCTTGAACAAGATTAGCCATCTAGGGGTGGAGATCTTCTCTAAACTCCTTCAAGTCATTCATCAATCAAGTAAGTACCTTCAATCCTCTTTTTAAAGTTTAGAAGCATGTCTCTAGGTTGATGAATGGCAATGGGTTTGTGTATGTGATGTTGTTGATTGAAGCATAAGTATATGTATGATTGTGAATGAGATAGAATTTATGCATGGAATGATTATGTTGGTGGATTCAATGATAAGTTGAGATTTGATGCATGTCACAGGTAGTATTTGTGATGAAGCATGCTAGAGATTATGTCACCATGGGTGAATAGGATTTATATGCATAATTAGATTTTGAAGCCATGATCATGTTAATGCTAGTAGAGGTTAAATCATGTAATAATAAATTTAGATCTATGCCTATGTGCAAGACTTGGATGATTTGATGAATTGAATGATTGAGTATGTTATTGATTATGGTTGACCATGGAATCTTGATCATGATCTAGTTGTCCCTAAGCAAATTTTATTTCATGAATAAAATATTTACTAATGATTTTTGCTAAAGAATTTCGAAAACCCTAGGAAGGGTAGATTTGGAATTATAATATGTAAAGGATATTTTAGTCAAATAAATAATGATTTTTCTAGAAAATAAAATAAATAAATATTATTTAAAATAAAGCAAATTAATTAAAGCCCTTATAAAAAAGATTTATACTTAATAAAATATTTACTAGATCAAAACCCTTAAGGATTTACTTATTATTTTCCAAGAAAGATTTAATAAATCTAATCTTAACTAGTTTTAGCTATCAATTATTTTCTAACAACTAAGCTATCATTAAATCACTATTTTACCTAGTACTACCTATGGCTTCTGATCAAATAAACTCTAAATTTTCCTTAACAAGATTTAAACTTTCAACTTATTAGAATTTATTTCCTAATCCATTAATTATTTTAAATAACAAATTAAACTGAGCTTATAAACCTATTCAATTATTGATTTGCCTTAAAGCTTGGGACACTAGGATCATGGTAGTAGTGAATTGAGTTAATTTAAAATTGAGGAAGTGGATTGTGGCTTGAATCTGATTAAGATTTGTATTTGTCCATGTGGGGTTAGGTCAGCTGTTCGAGACCTTGTTGTTGTGAGCAAGAAGCAGGTAAGCTCCTGCATAAAACCTATCGATGTGAAATGTTTTCTTATGGTAAGCTAAATATGGAGTGTATGGACACTTGTTTATTTGAAGGCAATTGAGGGTTGAATTCATCTTTATTTCTAACGCTGGAATTATTCAAAAGTTAATGAGCAGATTTTCCAAACTCGAAACTCTTTCTAAAACTGATTTCGCTCAAAACCTTGGAAACCCTCAAATTGCTATTTTCATGCAGAGCAATGCTCTGTTCATTTTATCCCAAGAGGGAAACTTCGTTGAGTACTCAATAAGGGTGGACTACTAGGACTAGTCTTTGAAGGGTTAGGGTGAGTCTCTCAGTAGGTGGCCACCTCTGAGGGGTGAGTCCTTCCTGGATAAGATGTCAATTCCAGTGAGTCGTGCCGGTCCGAGCTAGCAGTTTATTTTGTTTCAGTCAAGTGACTATGTTTTTGCCGGAATGGACACCCGGTGGTTGTTTGAGTATAGAGAAGGAGGAGTATCTTGCCCAGTAGGCCGATCACCTACTTTTGTCAGTCTGCACAACGTGTTAGGCATTCTGACCGGTTATTGGGCCCAAAGTGTGGTAACCCATATCCCTTTCTTTCGAGTGGTTGATTTCATTACTTATGTATGGCTAGAAGAGCCAAAACGCCACTCTTGCTTTTGACTAATGTTTATTGCTTGCCAATGTTTCTCTTATAAAGATTTCACACTTTGCATCCACGAACTGTTTCTGCTAAACACCCAAAGCACACACGGACTTATTGAGATTTCTGTCTCACCACCTTTTATCATGATTTCAGGTTGATCCTGTTATGGGTGAGTAGCTACCTTGGAAGAGAATGTGTTTTTTTTTTTTTTATGTACTGCTTTGGGAGACAAGTGTGGATGATTTTAATTATGGGTTTTGTTTTAGAATTTCATGGATGTACTTTTGAAGTATTTTTGGGTTGTAATAAATTCTTTTAGCTTGAGTATTATTTATTTCAGCAATTTTATTTGTGACCTAGTTATAAAGACCCCTTGTCCTTTGGACGGGGCGACATCCCCAGCCCTGGCGGGCCTAGGTTTTCTGGGGTGTTACAAGTGGTATCAGAGCCAAGGTTTAGGCAATCAGTTGGTTTTCTGGATTTCTATTCCTTAAGTATTTTGATCTGGTTCTAATTCTTGTGTTTTGTTTATAGGATGGTCAAGAGAGCTGCATCGGCTGTTAGAGACTGGCCCGCTGGTTGCGAGAATCCACCTGCCCATTACCTGTAATGGATCCACCCTCGTCTGATTCAGAGATAGAGCCTAAGGGAGGTTGGTTTTTGAGTGAAGACGGGATGGAGCATGAGCCGCCTATGCTAGATGACCCGGTTGATGAGTTAGAGATGGAGGTTGATGGGTGCCTAGGTGAGTACTATGGGGATGATGAGGGTGAGGTAGATGAGCTTGTTAGTGAGAGTGAGGGAGATGAGGAGATGGCTAGGCTGAGCGAAGAGGAGGCAAATGAGTTTGAGGATGAGAGTGATGATGAGAGTGAGGAAGAGATAGATGGGATAGAGGAGGAGGATGAGGATGCGATGGAGGCTCCCAGGACCCCAAAGATAGGTGAGTTTGATAGGACTTTTACTTGCTATGACCGCAAGGAGTCCAGTGATGAGGGTTATAGGCTGAGGGATGGATTTACCCTGGCATTAAGAGAACTTAGGAAGCCCGCTTTAGGAATGGAAGATAAGGGGAAAGGGAAGCTAGAAGAGGGACCTAAGAGGAGCGGACTTCGATATGGACTGGGTATAGATGCTAAGTTAATGAGAGAGGGATTGCTTGACCTGTACGACTCAGAGGACGAGAGGCCTGCACCTAAGGGTGCGATTAGATTGGCTTTGGATGAGTTTTATGAGGTAGCTATGAGAACTAAGAAGGGCAATGAGGGTGATTTAGGTCAGCCAAGTGAGAGTGCGTGTTTTGCGAGGGATTATGTGGCGAAACCCGATAGCTCCATGGGGTGGCTCGTGGAACCAGCCTCTGACGATCCGGATGCCTCTACTGACTCTAGCAGCGAGTAGAATGTAGAAGATTAGCAGTATTTACTCTTTCTCTCTCTTTTGGGATTTGCATTCTTTTGTTCATTTATTCTTCTCAAAGAAGCATGTTGCTTGTAGGGTTAGATTATTTTGCTGAATAAAAGGGTATCGCGTGTCATAACCCTTCTCTATGAAAGTATTATTTTTATGAGAAACATGAGTTTATTGTTTGGTTTTCCCCTAAATATACATCAAATTTTCTTTCAAAAAAAAATATACATATATATATATATTTTTGCATCTGATTTTCTTTTACATAAACCTGAATGTGAATGCATGCTCAAAATGTCTTAAACTTAAATGCATACATTCATCATCTGGGTATGGTTTAGAATGGCACATAAGTGCTGTGCAGCTTCAACAAGCAGAATGGTTCCGGGAGCCGATCAAGTGGTACTGGAAGTCGAGACAGCCCAGATGCAACCACCCAACCAGGGTGAATGGAGTGGTCCGAATATGGGATCGGGGTCTAAAGTTCCAAATGATGTGTCATTGGGCCAGGCATGCAGTAAGAAGGCCGGAATTCTGCAGACTCTGACCGAGCAAAGGTACCCTAAGCGAGAAGACGAGTTCCAGACCTTAAAGCAGGGGAATATAACAGTAACTCAATACGCTACTCGACTCGCTCGCTTATCCAAGTATTGTCAACGGCTAATAGATTCAGAGCAAAACCGTACTCGGCAGTTCATGAAGGGATTGAGACAGGAACTTAGAAGGGTATTGGCACCATCCTCACCAACGACTTATGCTGCAACGGTGGAAGCCACAACTCGTACCGAGAATGAAGATAAAGGTAGAGTAGATAGCAAAGCATCGAAATTATCTGAGCGTGTTACTCCTAAAAGGCCTGCAGGGCAGCAACACTGATTATATTAGATTATATCAGTCTAATATCTTCTCAGTCATTGCAGCAACATCAACAATTTCCAAAACAGTATTATATTAGTTCATATCTTCCTGGTCATTCTGATCAGTCTAATATCTTCTCCCCCTTCATATCTTAACCAATATCCTAGTTATTCATACAGTTCAGATTAGTTCAATATGTATCATAACAGATTATATCAGACTTAACCACATCATAACAGTTTATATCAATCTTAACCTATATCCCAGTCATTCATACAGTCTAATCTTTTCTCCCCCTTTGTCATCAATCAAAAAGAGTAATAACAGAAAGGAAGCAGAGATAGAATATAGATAAATAGGAAATAGTCAGAATTTAAGTAATATGCAGAAAACAAGCAATTATCCTTATGCATAATCTAAAAACAGAAAAGTAATTTGTTCAATTTTCAGAAAGTAAATTATTTTAGAGATATCATCTGAACATCATTCTGCCCAACTAATCTTCTTAGGAGATGTTAATAGTTTTAGCTTTCGAACCGGCACCCTTCTTAGAGTGTTGACCAGGAATCCTGTTAGATTTTCTCTTTACCACAACGTGTTTCTGTCTCTTTCCAAATGATTGTGGTTTAGAGAATGCAAAAGTTGCTATAGTTTTCTTAATTGGAGATGATCTCTGAGTTTGCTCAGTAGCATGTTCTTCTTCTACAACAGGCAGATTAGGTTCTTTCTCCAAAATAGGTTCTTCCTTTTCTTGAGCAGTTATTGTTAGGGTAGACATCGGTGCATCAGTTTTTGTAGTCTGTTCTACTGTAGATAATTTGTTTCCAAGACTATGAAGTTCAGAGCCGAGATTATCCAATTTCACAACTAGTGAGTTGATGGCATTCAGTATACTCACGGATAATCCCTCATCCTTTTCTTTCTCCTTAGTAGAGTATTCTGCCTGAGGATCATCATCAAATTTTCTTTTTATTCCTACAACTGGAACAGACTTTCCTTCTTCTTTGATTTTCATCAAGTTTTCTCTTTCTTTACCCTCAGTGTCTCTCAGCAGCTTCCATTTATTAACCATTCTCATATAACCCATTCTCTCAAATGAGTTAAAACTGTAAACATTCATCTTTGTTAGATCACTAGGAACTGAATTTAAATCAACTTAAAAATAACTGCACTCTAGATAACAGATTTCTATAAAGCAGAGCTTTACTTGATGTATTCCTTGACTGAACATCAATTTTGTAGCTAAAAACCTAAAGTTTTTCTGCCTACCCTCGGTCAGGGCCAACATGATTACCATTTTGCAAAATACTTATGGAGGTCATGTGTCCATAGCTCAGAACCACCATAGTGGACATCATATAGTGTAAAATCCTTCCAACCCCATTAAACCACTTCATACTTCTATTACCAGAGTTCCCAAAACTCTTCCCTTTAGTGAAGATTTTCTCAAAATTTTTCAAAACAAAAATATCATTTCCCTCAGGAAATTTGTTTAACTCAAAGTACTGAATTCTAGCATCCCTCACATCACATATCCTATTTAACAGATGGTGATCAAACTCAATGTCTTTTCCTTTAACTCTTGACACATACCAACGAATCATGAAACCTCCCTCAGTTTTCTCAAGACGACCTTTTCTTAAATTAGCATAAAATTTCCAAACAAGAGGAGTAAATAATTTCTCATCAACGGAAAGTAAACTACCACATCCAATGTGTTTAAACATATCTAAAACATTTGAAAGATTTAGAAAGGTAGATGGATTAGCACGGTAACCAGAAATAACCATTCTGTTCCTTGACACCCAGTTATTATAATCAGTTTCACATTTAGAGTCTATGAAACGGAGTACCTAATTTCCAGAACTCATTTGCTCCAGAGAAGACTTTGATGAATCGTAGTGAGATGCCAAGAAGTCCAGTTGAGGAGAAACTTCTTTCCCTTTCACTTTGCTTGAAGTTGAACTCTTTTTCTTCATCTTTGGAGATGTTTTGTGCCCCTTCTTTAGTTTTGGAGCAGTATATTTCGTCTTTGCCATTAGTAAGATTAGGGCTTTTTCTTTTTGGACTGGTGGTTTTTCTTTGGAGAAGAAGAACACAAATGGTATTTGGAAGAATCGGTTACAAGGGTTTTGAGAAAAATCAGAGTGCTTTGAATGTCTAGAGTAATGTGATATAAAGTGCATTGAAAAGATAAAATTTTCACAGAAGTTTAGAGAAACGCGCAAACCACCTTTTTGAAATTTAAAAATTGGAATAAAGAAAAATATAGAGCATATATATAAAAGAGTGTTTTGGAGCTAGACCTAATCCGATATTATCATCCAAACGAGTCTTTTTCTAAAATGCATTTTAGATGCGGGATTTGGATTTAAATTCTTTGTCCAAACAGTTTTTGATGCGTTTTGGATACAAACACTGTTTCCAAAAATGCTTTCTTCATAGATCCTACAAAATAAAGAAGACTTATGCCAAATGGTTAGTTATCATATTTTTGTAATTCCCAAACCTCTTCTCAAATTGTTGAATCTTTCTTCAGCTAGAGGTTTAGTGAAGATATCTGCAAGTTGTTCATCCGTTGAAATATATTCAACACACACATCGCCTTTGAGCACATGATCTCGGATGAAATGATGTTTAACTTCTATATACTTTGTCCTAGAATGTTGAATAGAATTTTTTGTTAGATTAATAGCACTTATATTATCACATAATATAGGTACGCAATTAAAGTTAAGACTAAAATCTAGCAATGTATTCTTCATCCATAAAATTTGAGCACAACAACTGTTGGCTACAATGTATTCAGCCTCAGTAGTGGATAAGGATACACACGCCTGCTTTTTACTATGCCATGATACAAGAGAGTGTCCAAGAAATTAACAATAGCCACTAGTACTTTTTCTTTCAACTTTACAGCCTACATAATCTGCATCAGTATATCGTATAAGATCAAATGTGTTAGTATGAGGATACCATAAGGTATAATCATATGTGCCAATTAGATATAGGAGTATGCGTTTTACTGCACATAGATGTGATTCCTTTAGACAAGATTGAAAGCAAGCACAAAGACATACTGAAAGTATAATGTCTGGTCAGCTAGTAATAAGATAGAGTAAACTTCTAATCATACCTCTATACTTATGTTCATCTACTTTCTTACCCTTTTCATCTTGATCAAGTTTTATAGAAGTACTTATAGGTGTGTAGATTTCTTTTGCTTCATTCATTCCAAACCTTTTGAGCAACTTCTTGGCATATTTAGCTTGATTTATGAAGATCTCATCCTTGGTTTGCTTAATTTGCAGTCCAAGGAAGAAGTTTAGTTCTCCCATCATACTCATTTCGAATTCTTGCTGCATAGTTTTAGCAAACATCTTGCACAAAAAACCGTTAGTAGCACCAAAAATGATATCATCAACATAGATTTGAACAATATTAGTAAATCACCAGAATTATCAAATTTGATGAACAATGTGGTATCTCTAGAAAAACCTTTTGAAATCAAAAAACCACTAAGTCTTTCATACCAAGCTCTTGGAGCTTGCTTTCATCTATAAAGAACTTTAGTAAGTTTGAAAATATGATTTGGAAAGTGCTTATGAATAAAATCAGGAGGTTATTCAAAATATACTTCCTCCTCAATAAAACCATATAGGAATGCACTCTTAACATCCATTTGGTAGAGCATGAAATTTTTGAAGGATGCAATGGCAAGAAGCATTCGTATAGATTCTAGTCTAGCAACAGGAGCGAATGTCTCATCATAATCAATACCTTCTTCTTGATTAAATCCTTGGGCGACTAATCTAGCTTTATTTCTAATCACAGCCCCGTTCTCATCAAGTTTATTTCTAAATTCCCATTTTGTACCAATAACAGGACGATCAAGAGGTCTAAGGACAAGTTTCCAAACTTGATTTCTTTTGAATTGATTTACTTCTTCTTGCATAGCAATAATCCAAAATTCATCATGCAATGCGATATCAATACAGTTAGGTTCAATATTTGAAAGATTAGCAAAGTTGTCAATGAAATACCGTCTAATTTTAACTCCATAGTTTGGATCTCCAATGATTTGTTCTTTAGGATGTCTTGTATTTTCAGTCTTTCGGCAATTGTTGATTCGTAGAATCTTCAGTTTGTTCTTTTCCTTGTTCAGCTTGCAGCTCTTCAATTTTTTCTTCTTTTGTATGAGTATCTAGCGGTGGAGCTTTGAGTTGATCTAATTTGACTTTCTTTGAACTCTCTACATCATCTTTATCTCTTTTTGAAGTACAAATGTTAAATTCATCAAACATAACATGCACGAATTTTTTCACACAAAAAGTTCTTTTGTTGTACACTCTATATACCTTTTTGTTGGAAGAGTAACCAAGAAATATAGCCTCATCGGACTTGCTGTCAAATTTTCCAAGATTATCTCGGGTATTTAAGATAAAACATTTACATCCAAACACCTTAAAATAAGAGATAGATGGAGTTTTGTCAAACATAAGTTCAAAAGGAGTTTTTCTCAAAACGGTCTTAGCATAACTCGGTTTATTATATAGCAAGCTATATTAACAGCTTCCGCCCAAAAATATTTTGGAAGGGCATTTTCACAAAGCATTGATCTAGCCATTTCTTGCAAAATGCGATTTTTCCTTTCAAAAACACCATTTTGTTGAGGGGTTTTTACTGCTAAAAAATTGTGAAAGACTCCATTTTCATCACAAAAGTGAGTAAATTCACTGTTGCAAAATTCTTTACCATTATCACTTCTAATAGAAATCAGTTTGCATCCAATCGAGTTTTGGACGCGTTTAATCAGTTTTGAAAATTCAGAAAATGCTTCATCCTTTTGTCCAAGAAATAAAGTCCAAGTGAATCTAGAAAAATCATCAACAAATACATATGCATATTTCTTACCTCCAAGACTAACAGTCCTCATAGGTCCAAACAAATCTATATGAATTAATTCGAGTGGTTTTGAGATTGAAATCATTTTCTTTGGTTTAAAAGAGGTTTTGATCTGTTTCCCAAACTGACATACATCACAAATTTTATTTTTATCAAACTTCATTTTTGTCCGTCCTCTAACAAGTTCTTTTGAAGATAGTTTATTTAGCAAATCAAAAGATACATAACCTAATCTTCTATGCAAAAAAAAAAAAACCATCATTGTCATATACGGATAGGCATCTAATACCATTAGCGATAAGGTCATTTAGATAAAACACATATACATTTCCAATATGTTTGGTAGTAAAGATTGTTTTAAGATTTGCATTGTCAATTATAGAACAAGAATCCTTTTCAAAGATGACTTTGCAACCATTATCACAAAGTTGGCTAATGCTAATCAAATTATATTTCAAATCATCAATAAGTAAAATTTGTTTTACAATGGTTAAGGAACCTTTACCAATATTACCAATGCCAAGATTCTTTTCTTTCTTCTTATCTCCAGATGTAACAAATCCTTCATTTGTGGTCTGTATATCCTCTAACAAAGTTGCGTTTCTAGTCATGTATCTTGAACAACCGTTGTCCAAGAACTACTTGGTGAAGCTCAAAGACTGTGCCTATACATGAGAAGGAGGAATGATTTTTGGTACCTACACTTTCTTGGGTCCATGAAAGTTAGTAACATTTTCTTTGATTTTCCTGAATGTTATTCCGCCAAATTTCACTTTTCTTTTAATAAGACATCTTGAAGCTATATGTCCCGATTTTTCACAATATGTGCAAGCTTTGTGTATTCTATAACATAAGGCAGATTTAACATATTGAGACTTGTTATTTTTGTTCTTATTCTCCTGTTCACATTCTAAGCCCTTTCAATTTTTAGCATAAACAAATCTAGGCTTGTAAATTTTATCCTTATCCTCATGTCTATATCCTAAGCCATTTCGGTGTCCAACTTGATGTTGAGTTCCAAGTAACTTTTCCACATTACTTTTACCATTCGTGAATTTTTCAATACAAGTGGTAAGATCATTGACTCTATTTTTCATGTCATTAAAAGTGCTAACCATACTTTCAAGAGTTTGACTTTTATCACACAAATTTTTATTTTCCAAATATGCATATTGCAAAGCAGTCATGATCACATCTTTCTCAATAATAGTACTCATATGTGACTCAAGAGACATTTTGTTATCATTTAGCAATATTTCATTCTCTTCCATCAAACATTTAATCTTCAACTTCATTTCTTTATTATTATTATTTTTTTGAATAGTTTTTTTAATTCATGAAATATATCACTTAACAACTCATTCGGATCATCATGCTTTTCAGTCATAGATATAAGCGAATTAGACATGAAATTAGACGTAAAAGAGTTTATCTCGTTTTCCAAAGCCATGAAGCATATGTTGGCATTTTTATCTTCAAAATCTCCATCTTCGGACTCAATTTCATTTAAGTCTCAAATTCCCATCAATCCTTTACCTTTCTTTGCCTTTAGATCTTTTTTCTTTTTAAACATTCTTCCTTCCTTAACTTTTGCAACAGGACAGTCGACAATAAAGTGATTAGTGCTTTTACATTCATAACATTGAGGTTTGAATCCTGGGATTTGTCCTTTCTTTCTCACACACTTCTTTCCTTTTTTGTAGTTCCTTTTGTTGAACATTCTTCTAAATTTTTTTGCTATCATAGCCAAATCTTTTGATGTGTCCGGATTTGGGTATAAAAAATCATATAAAAATAAGCATATTCCCAATCAAGTTAAATTAAAACGTTAACCCCAAATTATACATATGAGCAAGCGTACTCATCATTAACATAGCATAGGATTCAAACGAGTATCGATTCTCCAGGAACAAGTATGCATTAGTCACATTTTCTTTCATTGTTTAACCGACTCAATAAAGTTAAAACGAAATAAAAAATAAAATAAAATAAAATAAAATAAAAATATATACGTGTCAAGGATGGAGAAGTATGTAACTCAAACCATTATTTTGACAATCATGATCTTAAAGTACCTAATCATTATCATAACTAATTATTCTCTTGACATCATAAAGGATTAAGGTAGATTCACTTCGTTGTCCAATCCATGAATCCCTATCTTCTGGAGAAATTAGCATCACATATCCTATCTCAACTCATTCATCTAAAAGATGCATTAATCACAGTCCTTGATTTAATTTCCATTCCTGGCAAATTACACATGAAATTAACCAATGAATTCATATCCTGGCAGACATCAATTAATCTTGAACTACTTTGTCCCTACTCTTAACCCCTTTGTTCAAGCAAGTTAATGGAAAGAACCAACCAATTAATCTTGTAATAAGCACAAGTAATTAAATACCAAGAATAACAATCAATTAATCAAAAGATCAAACAACTCTAAAAATCATGAATATCTAAAACAATGTTAAATTACAATAAAACAATTAATACATCATTGTCAAGAAAAAGAAAACAAAGTAAAAGAAAACACTCATAGATAAGCCTCATTCTTCTTCCTTTGAAGATCTTCTTGTACAACCCTCCTTGAATTGAAGAATTTCTCATTTGATTTGAGTGATTTTCTACTATGATCAATGAATTCTCCATTTTTCTCTTGTGTTTTTCATCTATTTATAGGCTTAGGAAGTGCCAAAACTCGTTGGTGTAATGTTCTTAGCCAAGTAAAAGTAGGAAAGTACTAAAACTCCATAGATTACCAAAAACCGCGTCTAAAAATCAAGATCCCGTCTTTTTCTCAAGGCACAGCTGGCGCCGCCTTGGCTGCCGGAGCCGGCGCCGGATGTGTTCTGTTTCTTCCTTTATTCGCCAATTTTTTCTTGATTTCCAAGTAATGTTGTCTAGAGTGCAGCCAGCACCGCCTTGGCTACTGGAGCTGGCGTCGGTTCGGTTCTATTCTGGTCTTATTTCAATAATTTTTTGTCGCCTTGAAATTTGTGTCATCAGCATATGGCCGGCGCCGGTTCCACTGTCCTGGCCGGCGCCATCTCTATTCTATTTTACGACATTTTTGCTTCGTTTTATCCCTAAAATCTAAAATAATGCGCAGAGTACCTTTCCAAGGGTAAAATCTTAAATATGAAGGAATATGACTAGTTATTGAATAAAATGTATCACAAAAGAACCTCAAATAATTAAGAAAAATATGACTAATTTAGCCCCTATCATCTTCATTGTCCATTTCCATACCTTCACTGCTTTCCGTTAGACTTGTTTCTTCATCTTCATTTTCAACTTTCAATACTATCCCCTTTTTGCCTTTATCATGATCATCAGATTCATGAAATCTTTTAAGTTTTATCTCATGAGTTAGAAGAGATCCGATCAGCTCTTCGGTTGGTAAGGATTTTAAATCCTTGGATTCTTCTACAGTAGGAGTTTTAGGCTGCTAGCTTTTTGGTAAGGCATCTAAAATTTTTTGATTTTGTTCCCCAAGGGAATAAACCTTCCCGTAGGCTTTGAGACCATTAGAGATATTAGTAAATCTCGTGAACATATCAGTGATGCTTTCATTCGGCTTCATTATAAATAATTCATAGTCATGAATCAGAAGCCCCAGTTTTAATCCTTTGACTTGGTTTGTCCCCTCATGGGTGACTTCAAGTAATCTTCATATTTCATGGGCTGAATCACAACCACTAACATAGTTGTATTCAATTGCATCAAGTGCACAACATAAAATGTTCATAGCCTGAAAATTTAAAGTCATCTTAGCATTATCTTCCATACTAAACTCATTATTCTATTTAGGTAATTTTATGCCATCAACAATTTTTGACAAAATAAAAGGACAATTTTCTATCAAACTCCATAACTCAAAGTTGATAGAACACATATAAATTTTCATTCTATTTTTTCAAAATGTATAGTTATTTCCATTGAATAAAGGAGAACGATTCGTTGAAAACCCTTCAACATATGGAAAAGAGGATGAGCTTGCCATGTATGAGGTTGTTAAACCAAGAGTATGTAAACCAAACTCTGATACCAAATGAAAAACCTTAGAGGAAGGTGAATAAGGTTTTTGGCAAACTAAAAATTCTTAAATCGTCTGATATTTAGAATGACAATAATCATCAAGATTTTTGGACCAACTTTATGGTAACAAAGAAAGCTATCCAAGAACACTTTGATATATATCCAGATTCAGACTAAAGATGGAAATGCAATGCAGTTAATGATGTAAGAAAAGAAATGAAACACAGTATGTATAGCGGTTCGATCTACCAAGATCTACGTCCACTACCATAAGCTCACACTTAAGGATTTTCAACCAGATTTCATTTACTTCACTTAATGAAATCAAACAGAACCACATACAAGAAAGGATCACCACACAAGGTTTTCCAAAACTTCTTAAACAACTAATCACAACAAGATTCACCCCAACTGGATTTTACACCACAACCTTGTACTACAATAGAGATTGAATATCAATAGAACAGTAAAAAGCTCACTTATTTGAGCAGATGTTTACTAAGGTACAAAGCACAAATACTTTTACCTTTAACACAATATGAATTTACTTTGAAGCATTTTGATCAAAGGAGATTTTTAAAAATGTTGAGCAATGGTGGTTCTTAGAAGAATGTTTCAAAAATCCTATGTCTAATCTTGCTTAGAGGCTATTTATAGAGCGAAAAAGTGAAGTGCCAATGGCTATAAAATGGCTATAATTTTTTATTAATTTTATCCATGTTTTGGACTCAGGTTTCGAACAACGATGCATCCAAAAGGTAAGTCTAAAATGACACTTTTTCAGGCAGAAACATTTCAAGACAGTTTACAAGATTTTGGACGAATCTTTTGGATGCGAAAACATCCAAACTACTCAATTCAAAATTCTAAGATTTTCAAAACTTTAAAATCTTCTTCTTTGTATGCTTCAAGGTAAAAATTAATTGTATCAAAAGCTAAAGAGACATAGAAATTAATAGAAATACTTTAATAATTCTTTCTAGTCTAAAGTTCTTCTTATAAGGACTTCTTGATATTCTTTTTGATATTCCATACTTGAATTTAATTACTGAAGAGTTGCCTAACAATCATATCTAAATGCCTTAGAAGAATAGAGGTCAAACATATTCTTTTACAATAGATTACACAAGTTAGTTCATATTAACGTTTGTCGTAAGTCAAAACATAGGAGAAAGCCCTTAGGGTTAACACATACAATACTAAGTTACGTTTCCAGGGCTCTAGATTATATAGATTTTCCTGAACAATCATAAGGGAGTAATTTCTCTATTTAGGAGTATTAGAAACTATCTTGAATCAACTTGTGTTAACTAACTAGTCATACAAACCCAATATACAAGTATATTAGTCCTATGGTAGAACCTCACCTACTATATATCAAAGCATATACTTCCAGCTTCACCAGACTACCAATCCATACTCAAACCGTAGGGTATGAGACCATGCTATAGCAGTAGTAGTCTAGGTTTTTCTTATTTTAGTACTTTGAGAAACCAGTATTACGGGTCCAGCTCTACATAATCCAAATATACTTACATTATAAAGTAGGTGCACTATTTACTGGCTAAAGGTAAGCCATTCCCTATTTGAAATTCATAGTTTCATAATTTTTATCCTGATCAGATTCCCATTTTGATCAACCGGTTAGAACTAAGTTTATGTATTAAGTAACCCATAATCCATACCTTACTGTGAAAGACTTCTATTTACATGGATCGCTTACTTCACTACAATGGGTCTTTTCCAACAAAATCGTGTATAACTAGTTAATGTAAAGAACACAACATTTTGGGGATAATATTTTTATTTATTTCATTGAATTTACATCAAATACATAGTTTAAGATCATACACTCCAACATAAATAGGTGTTCAAACCTTAACCTCATCTCTCAAAATTATTTAGGTAGAATAAATAATTAAATAAATCTAATTAAAACTAACTTAACCAAAATAACACAATAAACCCAAATAACCAAATACCATATAATAAAAATCATAGATCCAAGTAAAATATATCAACCCAAAATATAAAATAATGTACAACCCTTCATTACAACTAAAACTCAAAGTTTAGCATAAATTGCAAAGTAAGATCTACAAAGAAAATGGAATAAAAAACTCATAGACAAGTCATTATTTTCCTCTTCCTTGAAAACCTCTTCCAATATTTTCTTCTTCTTTCTTAAATCCCTTGTTCTTTCTTTTCTTCTTGTGTGCGAACCCTTATTTCCTAAGGTTCTTAGAGAAACCCCAATTCTAAGAACAAATTATAAATTGTATAAATGGCTTTATATAACCAAAAACTCGAAAATTTTAAAAAAAAAACATGAACAATGGTTTTTATGTGATAATAGGCGGCCTAGGGAAGTGACTTCCCTGGGCCACCACCTTGTCCAGTCGCTAGGCGAGGAAGTTCCACTTCCCTGGGCCGCCAGCTCTCTATTCCAAGAAGCCAAAATGGGCTTCTAGGCGGCCCCTTGGGTAGCCACGTTTCTATCAAACTCTTCTATTTTTGCTCATTTTTTATTTCTTTTTATCCTTATTCATCTCCAATTAATATTTTTCAATTCTAAACAAAAACATGGTGAAAAGAATGTAGTGATTAGTGATTTGAATAAGATTTTACAATAATTAAAGCATAAATGCCATAGAAAAGGTATGCATGAGGAGCACTCATCACTCACTTATATCTGACTCTTCGTGAGAGTAAATGGTCTATTTGGACCAGTAGCTTTGATGAAAGTTAGATATAAGTGAGTTTAAGATTCATGATGTCCAAGAGAAGCCATTTGGTAAAGACCTTCTACAATACACTACTAGAGTTGGTAAAGGTCCCTCGAATAGAAGTGCAAAACAAAAGGTAAAATAGCTTGTCTTGGCAAAAATACTTGGAGATTGAGTTAGCAAATAAGGCTGAGCCAAAACCCTAGTGAGCATCTAAGTCTACAACTACACTATATCAGAGAAAGATGAGGTATATTCTTTGCCTTCAACAGGAATTATTGCCAATATCCTTGAACAACTAAAGAATGAAAATGAGGTGTGATAGATGTGTGATATTTGTAGACCTTGTGTAGTAGTTTTATGTCGTAATGATGACATGTGATATTAATGCATTCTTCATTGGTTGATATGTAAATTCATATCAATGTGTTCACTTGCAAATTAAACTCACAAGCATGTTCATTAACATAGATTGTTCACAAGTAGATGATAGTGAACCATAAACTATAGAACAAAGATAAGTAAGCAATCGAAGTCTTGTGCAATATAGTGGCATGAAATAAAAAGGATGTCTATTTGATAATATTTACCTTGTACATTTGCAAGCTAATTAGATCCACCACAGAGACATCAAAACTCTCAAGTTTAGCCCACAAGCTAAGCAGCATACATTTCTTGCCTTGATTTACTTTCCTCTCCATATTACACTCAAAATTAAATAATGTAAATAGTATCATTCACATCAAATTCGCTTCCCCTTATCTTCTTCCCTTTACATACATTTCTCCCCAACCAAATATAGTGTCAAAGTCATGCAAATAGCAAAATGAGATTCTTCCTTCTACTACCTATTAACGTTGTTAAACTTGCTCATCCCAAAATATACACTATAATCCCATGTGTTGTAGTTCTAGAAAAAATTAAAAAATAAAAGATCCAACTGTCAAATATATTAAAGCAGTTGTAGGAAGTAAGTATATAGAATTTAAGGAAAGAAGACAAAATTAATTTATTAACAATTTTATATAAAAATGAACTATTTACAATGCATAAAACACTGTCGCAAATGAAAAAAAAAAGAGGATGTTTTACAGTAAAAAACGATTTATGAAAATGAAATTCAAATATTTACTACTACTACTACATATTTCCTCTAATCCTTTTTCATTATTTCCTCAAAAACTAGAAATTTGCATATATAATCTATAAAGAAATAGATTCAGATCTATATGGTATAAAAAGGATCAAATTCAAACAATAAGAGATAACTACATAATGTAGAATAAATAAATATACTCTTCTATTAGAAATTGAAACTACCAAGACTTAACTTGGAGTTAAAAAGTTCTTGTAGCTCTTGAAAACGTATGAAGCATGGGTATCCAGAGGAAATACTAAATTTTTCAGAAGCATTTTGCATTAACATGTTGGCAAACTAGAGGGCATAATATCCACATTCTTCACTATCTCTTGCTGCAGTACCTATGAACAGGTTGTTAGAACATTAGTAAAACTTAGATGTCTAATTAGATTAGTATGAAGCTAAAAAGGTTTCAACATACAAAAATACAGTTTATTTTAGGAACCAGGAAGAGTATGACTCTAATTAAATCGAGGTAACTTGACCTCTTATTTATTTCGCGTATATCATCTATGAATCTATCAAGGCCAAATATTTCAATTACGAGAAAATACGTTAAGTTAATAATTATTTGAGTTGTACAAAGTAAAATAGACTAGAACTACATACTTTCTCACAACTCCTTCAAGGTCAGATTGATTTGATGATTGCAAAGAGACAAGCAGAATCATACACATGTCTAAGTATACTACCTCCTCATTGAATCCACACAAGATCAAGAGTTACCAATGTGACCTATATGGAAGGGGAAAACATTGTCTAAAAGTGGTAAACCCTATAACATTCTACTGTAATTTTCAATAAAATGTATAGTTTTCTATATTAAACAAAGCATTAGCTAAAGGCTTCAATGTTAGTTCTTATCATATTATAATTGGAACTAAGACATATATTTTTTGTAAAAATATCCTTCCTCTTAATCCAGTGAAGCACAACCTCTTTATGTCCCCTTTCGTAGGTCATAAAACCAAATGGCATCCAAAGCTATAAATGAGCTTCATTTCTCATCTGGAATATATTTCTAGATTTTCCTACAAATAGATTGGGAAAACAAAAAACAGATTAAACATGCTATTTCTAAGTTCCAAATAAGCTATTATATTACATGGCAACAATTGTCAAATCCAAATATTAGATGGTAACAATTGAAGTAATGAAACCAGAAAAAGAAAACCATTTATTACCTTAAACATTAGTTCTCACTTTAAGAAAAACCACTTATTTCCATGTAATAATTGCTGGCATATTAGTTCTCACTTTTACTACCAAAAAACCTCTGTTTTCCTTGTGTAATAGAAGTTCTGAATGAGTGTAGTCCTTGAACAGCAAGCCTAAGGAATTGTACTATGATCATATTAAGATGTATGCTTTGGCAGATAAAAATACAACTTAGTTGAGGACTCTGTCTATTGTAGCCAAGAAATGCATAACAACTCCTACCACTACTGAAAATTCAAATTGTTTTTTACTTTGGGGGGGGGTGTGATGGGGGGAGTGTTTATGGGATTCTTGATCCAATGGAACCGAGGAAAGGAACTGTTGTTTTGTGTTACATAAATGTCTTTTTAGATTATTTTTAGAAGAATTAAGAAAGTTATTAAAAACTTTAAAGCAATTATGTTATCCCTTCTGAACATTAAAAAAATTAATTAATTTAATAATTTAATAAAAATACTATATGATGATGATGATAATGATGATGATGATGATGATGATGATGATGTAAACAAAAATAGACAATAAATACGTTTTTAAAATTCTAAAATACCAAATATTATAAGCAAAAAAGATTCCAAAGTAAAATTTATTTTAAAATAGATGAAGCATTTGTTAATACACTATATAGTGATACATCAAAAACTATTATCATAACCATTACTGCATAACCTAAATGTTAGAGCAAGGATAATCTTAGATAACTTGAAAAGGGAGGAAAATGTTTTTTCCTTTTTCTGTCTAAACCAAAATCCCAAAATTAGTACAAACTAGAAAGGTCGCCTTTCATTCAATGGGAATCCAATAAGACTGAACAAAATATTTCTGTCCAAGACAAAGCTAAATATTTTGTATGAGCAAAACAAAATCCTATGATCACAAAAGGAAATTTAGCTATCAATGTCATCATGTACGAATGCAAGGGTAAAACATTTAAGGCCTGTAACAGCAGATAATGATAATAACAAAGGAATTTTATATCATCTAATCTAATTTCACATGTACAAAAGTTATTTGAAGCTACAAGAAACTCATATATGAACTCATTTGCTTCATCTTAATTGTGTGTTTTGGTCATTAAAAAAGTATACTGAATTAGTAATCATATACCAATATTATAAAACTTAAAATAGAAATGAAGAGATGTAGTTCATATACTTTCTAATGGGCACATAAGACTAAGGCTAGCCAACCACAAAGCAAAATACCCTACTAAACATGTTATACGCTAGAATGCAAGCCTGTATTCCATATGAACACTTGAACTTAAGCAAAACTTGTAAATCAAATCTATATAGGAGCTTTTTCAGCAATGGATTATTTGCTCATTCAATCAATTTTCACCCAAAAAAAAAAAGAGGAAAAAATATTATGCATATAAAGATTTCCATATTCTAGTCCAAAACCAAAGAGTGCAAAACCAAGACCAAGTATGGTTGGCAGTGATTTAAGTGCAGGACATTGCTAATGAATTTCTGAACTATTTGGTTTGTATTCAGAAGTAAAAATGGTATGTGAATAATAAAATTCGAACAATGAATTTTAAATTCTTAAATTCTATAGAAATTATTCTTTAAATAGTTGTTATGGGAGAAAAAAAAAGGCACAATTTTGATTGGAAATTATTTAGTTTTTCATTGTTTTTCACTTTGAAATTCATAAGCCCTAACAAAACACAACTATGAGTATGATTTCAACTCATTTCTATTCTCTACCCTAATATTCTCTAACAAAACAGTTGAATTTTCTAGGGATAAACCAAAAGGCAACAAATTAGAAACTGAGAAAGCAACATATTCACAAAAATAATTCCTATCTACTACATGTATAGACATTAATAGCAGGAGGATGTCAACAATCTCTTTCACAAAAAATTTGCACAAGTTTTAGGATACAACTCTTGGAGATAAACATCAAAAGAGTACTAGTAAACCCATTTGGAAACAGAAAGATAAGCAAGAGAAAGAGAATAAACAACATAACTAAACAAAATACACAAAATTTTGAAGCTTAGATAAATTACCTGAAGAAGTTTGAAGCTTTTACTTGGTGCTAACTCCTATTTACTATTAAAAGGTTGCTCCTGTCACCTAATCATTGTCGGAGTTGGTGTGCTGCATTTGGAAAAGATTAAATGGGAGAGATTTCTCTGTAGTGAACTAAAGAGAGAAAAAATGGAGGCTTTGTGGCAATAAAGTGTCGTTGTAGGTGATGGAACGGACGGGCTGTAAATAGGAGAAGGGACGATAGTAGTTAGAAAAGAGAAGAAGAGAGAGACGGGGGTGAGGTAATATTAAAGGGATGACTGATCAATACACTTAGCCATGAAGGAGAGAGGAAAGGGAAAAAGGAGAGATTTGGCTAAGTGTAAAAATGGATCTTCATTCCCTCAATTTTTCCCTCCCAATTCTTTCTAAATGATAAAGCTTTTTTTTTTTTAATTACTTTCTAGATCTATTGTATTTTCTTCTAACTAAATATTAATTAATCATTTTAGGGGTGTGTGTGTGTGTGTGTGTGTATTATATTTATTCATCACTTTCCAAATCTGTTGTATTTTTTCTAACTAAATATTAATTATTCATTTTTAGGTATAATATTTATATAAATATAGTATATTATATTTATAAGTTGTATATATTATTATACATATAAACATCTAGTTATATATCAGTATACATTCATGTATATAAAATATGCATATATGTATAGCTAACCACCACGTATGTTATACACGAAGTATATATTCTACATAACATATTAACGATCTAACCCTTCTATCTATTAAAGACAATTAAAAATGCATGAAACCAAATATGAAGGCAATCGGGTGTAGTTTGATTTCTTATCAAAGAACTTTTATACTATTCTTATTTTTATAACTATAAGAACTAAAAACCTAATTAATATTTATAATTCTAACTCTCAAATTTAAAATCTAACTGTTAGATTTAACAAATAAGTTGAATAAGTTATATTTACTAGTTCGTGCAGACAATGGAGATAAATTACATATTATGGAAAAATAGATTTGCTATGAAGTTTAATTATAATATCAAACTCACAAAACCTAATGCCTGTATGGATATATGTTAAACAAATCAAAGATCTAATCATCAAAATATATTAAATTAGTTGTAGGAAGTAAGTAAATAGATTTTTTTAGGAAGAAGACAAAATTAATGTATTAATTTAAGCATTTTATACAAAAATAAACTATTTACGATGCATAAAAACCCACTATATATGAAAAAAAAATGCACAGTCACTTAAAAAGAGGGTGTTGTACATTCAAAAACCTATTTACGATGGTCTAATAACTGTCGCATATAAGTGAAAAAAGCTGTAATTAATCTAATTCTTTTGTTGCAGCTAAAAAATCATTGTAAATGCACTATCGTATATCACACATATTTACGACTATTCAAAATTGCAATAAATACATTAAAAAAAACGTCATATATATCACATTATATACCCCGATCCTAGGACTGTCATATCCACTATTTTAAACAATGGTTTGTTTGGGAGTTGTCATAACTAGTGTTTTTTTACGACGAACTACCAAATTTGACCCATTATATACGACAGCTTGTCAAAAATACTACAATAAATATGATGGCCATGTTTGCTGTCGTATTTAGTTGTTATATAGATTGTTCATGGTATATAACAGCCATTTACAATAGCTCTCAGACTGCCATAAAAACTGGCGTCATATATAGAAGCTTTTTTTATAGTGAAAGTGAGATCAAAGGCCAGTAGCACGGAATTACTCGAGACTCTAGGCGTACTAAACTTCTGTTATTCAATTGAGTTCTTGTTTTTCTTTTATTTCCAAATTCCTTGTTTTCTATATTTAAAAAATTAGAATTCTCTCCGTTTTTAGGAGCTGTTTTGACTATTCGTTTAAGAAACTTTGAGATTCTTGAATTAAAGTTATGAACTTTGATCATCTAAGATTATCTCTTGGGTAGTTATACAGTTTTTTATTTTATCTTTATCAATTGTGTTGATTTCACTTGTATTTGGCCAACATACTTGATTTCTATGATTGAATAACTAAGATAATTGATCTTTAATTGATTTTTTATAAGTAACATCTATTGATTTAATTAAATTGAAGCTAATAGCTTGATTAAGTTGATAGGGAATTGTATTATTCAAGTTGCATATTCTCGAAGTTAATTGTTATGTGTGATTTTTGATATTGGTGATGTCTTAAGATATTTATCAATCTTATTTTCGATCTAAGACATGATTAATCTAGTTGACACTAAGTCATTGGTTAATCAAGTTAGGTTAGATTAGGAATTGGATTAGGGATTAATTTAAAGAGTTAAGCAAGGTTAATCTAATTTGGTAAGGATGGAGATTTAGGACACTTAGCATAAATCCTAAAACCAATTGCTCTAGGATAATCATGTCCATGATAAGTTTCCAAACTTAATTTCAAGACATATTCCTAAAGATTAGTTAGTTTCTGAATTTGTTTGGATTCTTATTCTTGTTTAGTTAGTTTTCTAATTCTTCTATAATTAGAATTTTTAATTTCTTAATTGTTTCTCCCATATTTTCTATTTAATAATTAATAGAATTAATTTGGATTATTTCTTCATCTATTAATTCATTAGATTAACCTAGTTAATCATTTCCTTTGTGATTAATTTGTATTTCTTATGGGATCGAGCCTTACTGCCTAATACTATGAAGTAAAGAGGTAGTGTTTAAGTTGTTGGTGCACGATGATTGTATTTTTATACACTATTTATGTATGTCTGAGACCTCTATAGTAAATTTTGGTGCCATTATAGGGAAACTCGATTAGTCACTAGCTAATTTTTTTTACTAATCTTTGATTACTTCTTTTGTATTAGTTAATCTTGGTTAATTCTTTTGGTGCTAAAATTTTTCTTTGTACTTTTAACTTTTATTTTGTTGTGTAGGTTGTTTTATCTTGGTGTATGTATCTTAAGAGTGGAAAGACAATTGACAAAGGACAGAATAAGAAGACAAAAAAGTCAAATATAAAAAAGATAAGGATTTGTGAAGAAGTACTAGCTCCATTAGAGGGTAATACTTCTCCTAAATCTGAATTTTCTGCAATTTGTAAATAAAAAAAAAAACTCAATTTAGTGATTTCTTTCATACTCCTACTCTTAACATGGATCCAAATCTTTCTTTTAAAGAACTTGCAGCTCCTACCTTTAATGATCAACTCTTATACATTGTCTTCCTTGAAGTTACTTCTGTATTTAAATTTTATTTAGGGTTAATTCAATTATTGTTATCTTTCCATGGTTTACTAGCAGGAGAAGATCCACATAGGCATTTAAAAGCATTTCATGATATATGCTCTAATATGAAATCATAAGGTATTCAGAATGAAGTAATTAAGCTATGTACATTCCTTTTTAGTTGCAGGGACTAGCTAAGGATTGACTATATGACTTACATATTAGTTCTATCAATAATAGGTTAATGATATAATAAATTTTTCTTGAAAATTTTTCTTGTAATCTAGGATTGCATCCATTAGTAAAAAATATATAGAATGAGGCACTTGAATAGTGATTCATTATATGATTATTAGGAATGAATTAAAAGATTATGTACTAATTGTTTACACGATCAAATTAGTGATCAACTTTTGGTCTAATACTTCTATGAAGGCCTACTCCCTTATAATAGATTAATGATATATGCAGGAGTCTTTATGGATAAGACCCCACAAGTTGCTAGCGCTTTAATTTCAAACATAACAGCAAACACTCTATATTTTAGTACTAAAAATTATTCAATGAGAAAGTGGGTAAGGTAGGCACATTGTCTTTAAAGTGATAGATAATTTAACTAATTTAGTAGAAATATTTTAAGAAGCAACTCATATGTTAGGTCACGCAATGTTTGCAATTCTTTTAATCATTTTAGTGATGCATGCCCTAATTTTAGTGCCAATGAACATGTTATTGCTTTAGGTTTTTCTAATTAGTCTATACGAAAATATAATCCATATTCTAACGCCTACAACAAGAGATGGAAAGATCATCCTAATTTAGGTAAGAAAATTAATGGAGAAATCAAGGAGTCAAGTAACCATATGCTAACAATCCTTCTATAAATGCACTACCTCTTTAAGACCAACCTTAGGGCATGTCCTTAGAAGATATAGTTAAGTCTCTTACATTTAATTCTCCTAACTTTCAAAAGTAAATAAGATCGAGTATTCAAAATCTTACCTACCTCAGATGTTAGTTAAATTAAGACTCAATTTTCAAACAAACTTCCATCTTAACCTCTTAACCAAGGGCGAATGAAAGATCAAAAGTTTGGAGCAGCTGAAATTTTGTTTATGTGCCTGAAAGCTGGAAAAATAGAGACGTATAGTGCCAATCACACTCACAAAGAGTTACAGATAGCAAAATCGAAGCAACTAGCAAGAAGAAAGAGTAGAGTAATCTATTCTGGTTGATGAAAAGGAGAAATAGGCCAAATGGCTAAATGAGACAAAAACAAAAAATGTCTTAATTTTAAACAAGTACTTTAAATACTTTGGTGTGGGTCAATAGTTGATATAAGGAGAAAAATGGCAAAATGAGACAAAAACAAAAATATCTCAATCTCAAACAAGTATTTAAGTATTTTAGCGGGTCAATATATACTAAAAGTCTATAATTTAGTAAAGGACTTGAGAGAAGTTCAATAGTATAATATATATTCACATATTTTGTAACTCATAATTTAATATACTATTATTAGCAGAGAATATTATTATTGGTATGAATTTTAAAAAAAAATGGGAGGGTCCTTGCCCCCTACCATCAATGTGTGTCTACCCCTGCTCTTAACCTTAGGGACCATAATAATGTATAACCATAATAGGGTAAGAATAGCATAGTAATTTGAATAAAAAGCCTTGGGAAGAGAGAATTTAATCATGGTACATGACGAAAGAAATTGTTGGAAATTTTTAACTATTACATGTTCATGGTACCATGGCATATGTCTTCTAATCATATCTCTTAAGTCTTATCTTAGAATTTGTTAATCTACTTTGTTGTCTTTGTTCAGGTCATACACTTAGTGGAATGGCTACGTCGTGCTAACAATGCTAAACAACAACGTTCATTGGGAGGCAACCCAAGAGAATCTTTCTTTCATTAAGTTTTGTGTGTTTTTCCTTGAGTATTTTTTTACTTTTTGTGTGTTTTCAGATTTTTTGTTTGAATCTTCTACACATCTTTGTGTGTTTTGTATGTGTTTTGCAAGGAAAAATATTTTTCACATGTCATTAATAACTTAGGAAAGGAAAGGTTTTCAAAGTTGACAAGTGGTGCACATAAAAGTTTTGAAAATAACATAATAAAGCTACACGATAGGCCATGCCATAGCTGGCCTATGTTATCGCATGACCATACAGCTTACCTATGTTTAACTTTAAAAATTTTCAAAAGTTTCAGTGCATGTGCATGGCTTGTGGCCTGGGCATGCTACAAGTTGTGCAAGGCAAACAATGTTTCTCTGCATGTTGCATCCTGTGCAGCTCTCGGATTTGCTTTTTAACACATAAATAGTCTGTTTTTGCTTCATTCCTCCCCCAAATGTCTATAAATTCTTTCAAGTCCTAACCTTCTAAACATCATATTTAAATAAATTCAAGCATCTCAATTGATTTTCATCAAGATTTTATCACAACAATACCAACATATCTAAGTTTTCATCTCAAAATCTCTCTCCATTTCCAAAATTCAGAAAGGATAGCAGAGTTTTTAGGGCTCTTTTAGATGATTTTTTCTAAAATTTAACAGTGTTTTGGGAAAGAATTGATCACTTACAACTCATTTTTGAAGTTGGGTAAAGATTATACGGTTCAAAGTTTGGATTTTTGGCAATTCTCCTTTAATTTTCGAAGCTTTAATTTCAGTAAAATTTTCAGCTTTGTTTTGAATTTTTCTAGGTGTATTATGATAATTATGACTTACTTTGGATGTGGGGATTGAATGTAGAATTGGTTTGTATGCGTATTTGGATGTTTGGGTAGCTGATTTTGGTGGCTGTTGTTGGAATTATAATTTTACTGAATTTTCTTATTTGAATTGATTGTTTTAGGCTGCATTTGTACTTTGAATTGTTAGTTGAACTTGCTCGAATTTGGTGGTAGTTTGAGCTTGTGCATTGTATAATTTTTTGGGTATTTATGTTGGCTATCATTGGGCAGAAAAACTGAGCACACATTACTAAAATTGTATATCTTTGTTTAGCATATCTCTTGTTCCTTGATAATTGATTTTTTTTTTTTTTTTGAGGTTTTATTAATTAAAGTCATTGTGTTTTTGCCTTCAAAATTAGTTCCATTGCTTTTGAACATCATTCTTTACTTGTCATCTTATTATTGAACCCTATTACCAATTACTTCAAAGAGAAAGAATCATATTAGAAGGGATAGTGGTTTTACATCTAGACAAATTGATCAAGTAAGAGAAAATTACCAAATTAACTTAAATTTCATCAACCAAGCACATATTAAAAGATTTGAATGTAAGATCGAGTATCACATAAGTGCAGTGAAAAATTAGAATTTAATCAAAAACTAGGATCACATGCCTACTTTTCCTTCTTAAATTAGAAGAAACTGTGGCCATAACTAAATTTAATTGATCAATAGGTTGTCTAGAATTTATTTGAATTGTGAACTCCAAGGATGAACCAACTCGAAGACCAGCCAAACATATGCTTTTATGCATGAAACGCGTGTAAAGGCTTAAGCTTTTAACATTCTAAGGTATTTTCTTAATCTCATAAATTAAGTTACCAGTGAAAGTAGGATAGGATTTTTTTTTTTTTCCTTGAGAAAGAAAACTAAGTAAGCTACTAGGGTGGCGGCTAGGGCTTGTCTTCCTTATAGTGGTCGGCCTCTAAAAGGTTTAATATAAACTCTCATGGCTGACTAACCCTAGTCCAAGATGGGCTAGGGTGTCATCCACAAATTAAGATTTTTATTATTTGTCCTGAATTTTTTATTAAAAATTCAAAATAATAAAATGTTAATCTACTTATCTGGGCCTTTTAATTTAATTAAAGCCAAAAATAATAAATACTTGATCCAATCTAATTATTAAGCCAACTCTTATTATTTTATTCAAACTAATATTTTAAATTGGATTTCCTAAACTTAATTAATTTTTTAAGACATGAATTAATCTTGGACTAAACTAATTATTCAAATCTAATAGATTTGCTAGAATAAGATAAACTCTCTCATTCTTCGAACAATCTAAATAATTTGTGTAATGACTAAAATAGATATTTAAGTTTTTAGAGCTACCTTGAGGACTAATAGACATTATCCTTAACTACTAAAAATAATCGAAATACCCCTACTAATTAAACAGTTATATTTTATATTTTAAATATCTGCATTTATCATCATATGAAGATATTGACTCCGAGGATAGTATTGCAATAGCATTATCTTTGATCTATATGTATAATGGCAAAAATACTCATCTATATAACACCAATCAATAAGATAGGATTAATTGGTACTATCACCTTTTTTCAATGATATTTAAGAATGTAATTGTTTATCCAAACGGACTGATTCTTAAAAGGAACACTCATAGTCATTTTTCAAGGCCTTGAATTTTCACAGATAATTTAGATTGTCACAAAGGGAGTGATCACTTTTTTTATAAAGAATGGTGAGCTTTATTGTACAAGTCTGTTTTGGTTAAATATAGATACGTGCCCAATAAATAAGACTATTGATCTCTTACAGAGGAAATCTCACTTATAGTATATCAAAGTATATACATTTAACTTCACCAAATAGCCAACTCATACTCAAACCATAGAGTATATGTCCATACAGTAGTAAGAATAGTCTAGTCATTATTTATTATATTTTTTTATAAAGATTACTATCATGTGATCCTATTTTACATATTCCAATTATGCTTATACTATTAGTATGAAAGAACTACTCACTAGTTAAAGATAAACTATTCCATACCTAAAAATCATAGTGTAACGATCTAAATCTTGATGTAAATGCCCAATTTCATCAATCGATCAAGAAGCCTTTTTAATTGTATGTTAAGTAACTATGATCTATGCCTTACTGTAAAATACGACCCAACATGTAGAATATTTACTAATATACTTAAACATTCATGTATGAAAAATATAACTACAAACTTGTTAAATATAATACCATTATTATTGCAAAAAATAAATATTTTTACAATTTTTTTTAGTCTTTAGTATATATTTCTAACATTGATAGACTAAGATTTAGATCCTTTTAGCTAAATAGGTACATAGATTACGTGGTTCTTGAATACGTAGGAATCAATGAGGATATAACTAGCCTAATTCATAACTGGAGTCGGGAATTATTCTTTAATATCATTGAACCAGATTATGGTAAATTGATGCTTGATTTTCTTAGTACATATGCTTCTAGGCGTGAATGCTTGGGGTTAGATAATTATCATACAATTAGCTTTTGCTTTTGTGGTCAAACTTTCAATATATTCATATGTTAATTTGGTCTTCCTTTAAGGTAACAATTTACTTGATAGGGTTGATTTTACAAATGATTTAGATGGAATTACTTTTTGGAATGCCCACACCACTGGACCTATTTAGAGAGTTCACATATCCAAAAGTAGCTAATTTACATCTCCAACCTTTAAGTGCATAGACTCACTGCTTATATAATCAGCAAGAGAAAGGAGAGTGATGGGATAGTGACTTGGAGAGATTTGTACTACTTTTGGTCTATTGTGTTACACGCCCTACTTAATATTATTATTTCTTTTGCTTCCTATCTTAAAAATATGTGTGCTGAAAAGAAGGGTGCAATATTATGTATTGCCATGTATCACAACGTTGGTTAAAAATTTTAAACTCATTCGTGATGATATAGGCTTAGATGTGAGTGTGACAATGATTACTTTGAATTTTCAAACCCTCCTTAAGATGCACATGATTAGAAAAGCTAGGCAAAACCAATATATTTTGGAGGGAGGTGGAGTTAAGGAAGAATAAGAGGTTCCTGAAAAACCTATACAACCTCTTGTTGATCCTACTATTTCTATGCCTGTGCCACCACCCTATTCTGAAGATGCTATAGTTGTTATGATGACAATAATGGGTAGAATGCATGAAAGCATAGCTCAAGATTCTACTACTTGAACCAAATGGTTGACAACTTAGCACGTCATTATGATTAATAGTTACGTTATTGGGGCAAAGATTTGACAATGTTGATCTTTATGTAGGGTGAATTGAAACAAATTTGAGTTCTTATTTTAATTCTATTAATTTCTCATCTACCTCGAGACTTTCATTCTTTGGAACATGTAGACTCCTTTCCACTGAAGGCTCCTTAAGGTGACGATGTTATGTATAATAATGATCTTCTTTTGAATGCTCAAGATTGATTGGTTTTGTGTCTTTCTTTTACCCTTATCATTATCTTTTATTTCCTTTTCATGTATTTTTCTTTTCTATATTAGGTTGTTTATGTATTTTTCTTTTTCTTTTTGGTTGTTATAATTAAACTTCAATTCTTAGGATGTTCTAAAGGTCTAATGATTCTTTTTGTCTCGTAATCTTTGTGTTTTCTTTCTAGATTTTGTAGCTCATAACTTTTGAATGTTGAATCAAGGCTTGACAATTAATGAATCACATTATTTATTTGGGAAGTATTGTTTTTCTTTCTCTCTTTTCTTGTTGGTCTTTTTTAGTTTTACTTTTTTTTAGGGAGGGGGGTGTTAATTGAAAATAATGTATAGTTTAAGTATAGAGAAAGTGATGTGCTTAGATTTGGGTATAAAAATCATATAAAAATTCAGTACATTCCCAATCAAGTTTACATTAAAACATTAACCCCAATTACACATATGAGCAAACGTACTCATTATTAACATAGCATAGGGTTCAAATGAGTTTCGATCCTCCAGGAACAAGTATGCATTAATCCATCTTCTTTCATTGTTTAACCGACTCGATAAAGTGAAAATAAAATAAAAATAAAAATAAAAATAAAATAATATGTACATATCAAGGATGTAGAATTATATAACTCAAGTCATTGTTTAGACAAACGTGATCTTAAAGTACCCAATCATTATCATAACTAATCATTCCCTTGGTATCATGAAGGATTAAGATAGACTCACTTCTTTTTCAATCCATGAAATCACTATCTCCTAAACAAATTAGCATCACATATTCTGTCTCAACTAATTCACCCAAAAGATGTATTAAACACAATCCTTGATTAAATTTTCAGATTCTGGTAAACTTAAAACATGAAATCAACTAATGAATCTATATTCTGACAGACATCAATTAACCTTTAATTACTTTGTTCTTCGCAATTAACCTCTTTTTCAAGTAAGTTAAGAGACAACAAATATAAAACTAATGAATTGAAACCACCATCAACCTCTTTTTCAAGCAAATTAATGGAAAGAAACAATCAATTAATCTCGTAATAGGTACAAGTAATTAAATACCAAGAAGAACAATCAATTAGTCAAAAGATCAAATAACTCTAAAAATCATGAATACCTAAAACAATGTCGAATTACAATAAAATAATTAACATATAATTGTTCAAGAAAAAAAAAAACAAAGTAAAAGAAAGCACTCATAGACAAGCCTCCTTCTTCTTCCTTTGAAGACCTTCTTGCACCTCCTTGAATTAAAGAATTCCTCCTTTGATTGAGTGATCTCCTGTGATAATCAATTAATTCTCTCATTTTTCCTTTTGTTTTTCCATCTATTTATAGGTTTGGAAAGTGCCTAAACTCGTTGGTGTAATGTTCTTGGCCGAGTAGAAGTTGGAAAATACTACAATTTCACAGATTACCAAAAACTGCGTATAAAAATCACAATTCCGCCTTTTCCTCAGAGCACAGCCGGCGCTGCCTTGGCTCTCAGAGCTGGCGCCGATTGTGTTCTATTTCTCTACTCATTCGTCGATTTTTTCTCTAATTTCACACAATGTAGTCCAGCATACAGCCGGCGCTAGTTCCACTCTGTTTCACTCTATTTCACCAATTTTTTGTCGCCTCGAAGTTTGTGTCAACAGTGTATGGCCAGTACCGGTTCCTCTGTCCTAGCCGGCACCGCCTCTATTCTATTTTGTGACGTTTTTACTTCTTTTTACCCCTAAAATCTGTAATAATGAACAAACTACCTTTCCAAGGGCAAAATCTCAATTATGAAGGAATATGACTAGTTATTAAACAAAATGTATCACAAAAGAACCTCAAATAACTAGAAAAAATATGACTAATTTAGCCCCTATCATATTCCCCCACACTTAGCTCTTTGCTTGTCCTCAAGTAAAGTATCAAGAACAAGTAGGAAAACACAAGGTTTCATCAAATCACTCAATCAATTTCAAAACAATATCTCTAATGCTTTCTTTATTCAAGAATATAAAACACATGCTACTACATCCTTCACAACAAATGCAAGACTTGTGTAAGTGATAAATGACTTAGTAGAACTATCACAATACTTAACAATATTCTCAAACAATTGGAAAGAATTTGGTTAAAAAAGAATTGCATTCCATAAGCTTACTTTTCATAACTCTTTCTACTAATCCGAGACATATTATGATTCTACTTAGATTAAGTGGGACTTTTAAACTTGTAATGTAAGGCTAAAGGCTTGTAATGTAGCTTATCAAACGAAGGATATAGGAGAATCAAATATCAAAGAACTAAGAGTTCACAAGAAAAGGATAAACAAAATGAATCAATAATTTCCAAACTCTTCTTGCTCTCCTATTCCAAAAATCAATCAAACCATAACCTTATTCAGCAATTACAATTCAACTTAAGGAAATCCTTCATTTTTTCTTTTCCTTTTCTTCTTCTCATCTTTTTACTTTCTTCATCAACTCTTCCCTATTTTTCACAAGATCACTCATAATTTTCAACAATGGTGTCAAAGATTTAATATAAATTTAACTTTTACAGCTCAACCACCATTCCTCTTGTGATCTTTCTTCTCTCTTTTTCTTTCAATTTTCTTTTCTTTCATTCCTCTTTTGTTCTTTTCTACTGTTGTTCTTTTCTTTCTCACTTTTTTTTCTCTCTTTCCATTCTTTCTAACAGCTTTCTGTTTTTCTTTTCTTGTTCTCAATTCCTCTTTTCTCTTTCTTTTCTTTTTCTTACTCACCACAACTACAAGACTGAAAGTAACAAATCATGATCTATTTCAAGTATTCTTTCTCAACATGCTCCTACATATACTTTTATCCATCAAGAGTATAAAGATTTGGGAAATTATTCAAACTCTCAAAAACAAGCAATAGACAAAGTATTGTGACGAGTTTTAAAAAAAAAATCAACAATTTAAGCTCAAAATAGGCACTAGGGATAATATAACAATAGGCAGGCTTGAAAAGATCAAACTATCCAAAGAAGGCCTATTACCGTCATCCCTAAGTTAAATCATGATTGTCTTTCTTATTTCGCCTCGAGAGGTATTCAAGTAAGTTCTAGAATGCTCCATGAATTTTAGCAGAAAAACAGGTTTAAGAACAATGTGAAGCATTTGATCAAGAACTACTTAGTCCAAGTGCGTGCAAAAAGTCATGCATAAGCCATAAATGATCTAGAACATATACTTTATAATCCATCATAAAGACATGCATTAAAAATATAGCTTGAAATCTCAAAAAAAATCAGAAAAAATTTTGAAAAATCTACTCAAAAGGTTCAAAGAAGAATGTCAAGATAAATAAAGCATAGAAGAATTTCCATTCTAACCACTTCCCCACACTTAAACTGGACATTGTCCTCAATGGCCAAATAAATAGAGTAAGGAACTATTGCCACGGGACCAAAAATAAAAGGGGAAAAGAGAAGAAAGAAAATACTCCCATACTTTGTGCTCAAAATAAAATTGATAAAAACTTGGACAAAGTATATCACCAAACCACACCCCACACTTAAATTGGACAATGTCCTCCTTGGCAAAAAAATAAACAAAAGAAAGCATCTCCAAATGGACCAAAAATAATAAAGGGGTAGAAAGTTTAAGTAATACTTTTCAAGTGCAATAATGCTCTAATAGATATCCAAACTTGAGGTAAAGAGAATGCTTGTCCAAGAGGACTCTATTCCTGTAAAACAAAACACAAATAAAAGCACAAGAAAAATAATAATAAAATAAAAATCTATCTAAATAAAAGAAAACAAGCTAAAGAAAAAGACTAAAATAATAAAATAAATAAAAATAAAACAAAAATTCTCTACACCCATCATGCTTCCTCATCAAATCTTTTGAAAAGAAATTAAAGCTCAAAATAGAATATAGGCATGATGAATGTAGAATGAAGAATGGAGAATTTTGAAAAATGGAAGGTTCATGAAATTTTTTTTTTTTTTTTTCACTAAAGAAAAACACATAAACCTCTTTTTCTAACATTTCTTTAGACACACAAATATTATTGTCAACATATAATTGCACATGATTTCTAAAGAATGCATCAAGCTTGAAATCACCGATTGACCCTTAAAAAGAATTTTTACAATTTAAAATATCCCTTTAAACTTAATGTTTGAGTTCTTAAAGATGGGATTGGGAAATCCTTACTTTTCAATGCTTCTACAAATACCAATCCCTGAGATTGGGGTGAAGGGTAGAATTCGTCAACATCCTCAAAGGGTTTCTTAGAATGAATGATAAATCCAACTTCTTGAGGTATGTTGAACTCTATACATCATCATTGGGACCATTGTTCTCCAAGAAGTGAGAAGAGCCTAAGAAATCATGTGACAAAGAAATATTAGAATTATGAGCATATAGAGTAGAATCAAATACCTCTCTTGCCACATCATGCAATTGTCCCTCATAGCCTCTCTCTTTTTTTCATGGTCAATTATACGGGCTAGCATGAACTCATGAGTCTCCTCAACAATCTTAACTAATTGTTTCCTTTGATCGCCCAATCGTTGCGAAGCTTCTATATGCCACAAAATAGATGAATTTGTATTGCCAACAAAAGAATTCACTAATGCTTCTAATGACGTCTCATTAAAAACATTAATGTTAGCTTGTAATTTTGCCAATCAATACACTAATGTTTTTTTTTTAAATGAAATAAAAATGATGAATAATGCAATTTAATTCATGAAGAAAGAAATAGAAATGAAACAAAACGAAATCTACTATATCGCCTTCAGGTCATTGGATCATGTACCAAGGCTAACACATAGTAAAGATAAGACGAAAGTTAAATAACAAAATTCATAATTACTACAAAATTAAAAAAAAATACAAAGTTAGTCAATAGAACATAGTCAAAGTTAGTAGGTTAGATTACAAGGGTATACACAGATACACAAGATACAAAAGATAGCACATTTCTGCGAAAAGAACAATTGTACATATTTACATATTTACATGGTTAAATCAACAAAATCCAAGCGTTCATGCTATTGTTCCCCGGCAATGGCCCCAAAAAACTTGATGTGTAATCAAGTTTTTCAAAAACAGGTCTAAAATATCCTAATCCCCGGCAATGGCGTCAAAAACTTGATGTGCTTGGATTTAGGTATTAAAATAATATAAAAACTCAACACATTCCCAATCAAGTTTACATTAAAACGTTAACCTCAAATTACACATATGAGCAAGCATACTCATCATTAACATAGCATAGGGTTCAAACGAGTGTCGATCCTCCAGGAACAAGTATGCATTAATCCCTCTTCTTTCATTATTTAACCGACTCGATAAAGTGAAAATAAAATAATATAATATATACATATCAATGATGTATAATTATGTAACTCAAGCCATTATTTAGACAAACGTGATCTTAAAGTACCCAACCATTATCATAACTAATCATTCCCTTGGTATCATGAAGGATTAAGATAAACTCACTTCTTTTTCAATCCATGAAATCACTATCTCCTAGACAAACTAGCATCACATATTCTGTCTCAACTAATTCACCCAAAAGATGCATTAAACACAATCCTTGATTAAATTTTCATATTCTGACAAACTTAAAACATGAAATCAACCAATGAATTCATATTTTGACAGACATCAATTAACCTTTAATTACTTTGTTCTTCGCAATTAACCTCTTTTTCAAGCAAGTTAATGGAAATAAACAATCAATTAATCTCGTAATAGGTACAAGTAATTAAATACCAAAAAGAACAATCAATTAGTCAAAAGATCCAATAACTCTAAAAATCATGAATACCTAAAACAATGTCGAATTACAATAAAATAATTAACATATCATTGTTCAAGAAAAAGAAAACAAAATAAAAGAAAGCACTCATAGACAAGCCTCCTTCTTCTTCCTTTGAAGACCTTCTTGCACAACCCTCCTGGAATTGAAGAATTCCTCCTTTGATTAAATGATTTCTGTGATAATCAATGAATTCTCCCATTTTTCCTTGTGTTTTTCATCTATTTATAGGTTTGGAAAGTGTCTAAACTCGTTTGTGTAATGTTCTTAGCCGAGTAGAAGTTGAAAAATACTACAACTCCACAGATTACAAAAACCTGCGTATAAAAATCACAATCCCGTCTTTTTCTCAGAGCACAGTCGGTGCCACCTTGGCTCTCGGAGCTGGCGCCGGTTGTGTTCTGTTTCTCTACTTGTTTACCGATTTTTTTCTCGAATTTTGCACAGTGTAGTCCAGCATGCAGCCGGCGCCGCCTTGGCTACTGGAGCCGGTGCCAGTTCCACTCTGTTTCACTCTATTTCACTAATTTTTATCACCTCAAAGTTCGTGTCAACAGTGTATGGCCAGCGCCGATTCCTTTATCCTGGCCAGCACCGCCTCTATTCTGTTTTGCGACGTTTTTACTTCGTTTTACCCCTAAAATCTGTAAGAATGAACAAACTACCTTTCCAAGAGTAAAATCTCAAATGTGAAGGAATATGACTAGTTATTGAACAAAATGTATCACAAAAGTGCCTCAAATAACTAAAAAAAATATGACTAATTTAGCCCCTATAAAAAAGGAATTTAAAATTTTTTTCCCCAAGTTTTTTGTGTAAAATTAGGCAAATTTTAAATTTTTTTTTTCACTTTTTAAGAAAAATTGGTGGAGAAATTTCTTTTCTTTTTATTTTGGAATATGACTTAATATTTGGTGAAGTTAATTTTGGATAAATTTGTGTATTAGATTGAGTATAGGCTGAGTCTTGAGAATTTAGTATAACTTTATTTATATCTTAGTAGATGAGAGAAACTTTTTCTTTGAAATTTGATATAAATGATGTGAATTTTTTTTTTTTTTCCTTCTCACATCTTTTTTCTTTTTTCTTTCTTTTTCATCACTCTTTTTTTTTTTCTTTCTTGATAGGTGCATTTTATGCTTCATCATATTTTTGTTAAACAATTGTCTAAACTAGTTTTAAATTTAGATTTAAATAAATAGGATAAAATAAAATGGAGCATACAATGCACCTACAAGAAAGAAAGAAAAAAGAGTGATGAAAAAGAAAGAAAAAAAGATACAAGAAAGAAAAAAAAATTCTATTACATATCTTTTCTTGAAAAAGGAAAAAAATTGGTGAAATAGAACATAAAATGCACTCATCTAGAATTTGTAAACAAATCCTAATTTACTACCCAATTTGTAATAGTTTAGATGAGAATAAAACTTGAATTAATCATATATTCCTAACTTTTACGACCTAGCTATATTGTTTATATACTTTGATCAAAGAAAAGAGTGGAACAAATTGAATAGAGATAAACTTATTTAAGCTAACTTCAATGGCTTTAAGTATACTTGGTCTAATATATAAGTATGTTTAAGGTCTACTTTATTGGATAGGTGGTTTTAAGTTATTTTTCATTGTGAAGGAAAATGATGTTACATTTACCAAAGTTTGAAAATATATTTGTGAACTAGTCTTAAAATACAATTTTGCCCAAAAATGTGCAAAATCTTAGTATGGGGAAATTTAATAAGTGCAAAAATGTCATATTTTTATATTATCTTTTACTCGATTTTTTATTAGCTTTTCTGTGATTTAGGGTAATTTCTACTCATTTTATATTTATGTGTTTGTAGGTGTTCTTTGAAATAAATGAGTGAAACATGTGCATAAAAGATGAATTTGGATAAACAATGATTGCCAAAAGCTTTGGACGAACATAAAACATCTAAAGTATCTAGAAGTGCTACAATTAAAATGCATGGCACATTGCACGACCATATGATAAGTACTCATTATATACTTATTTTCTATGTAAATTATACTATATTTATTGTAAAATAATATTTAAATAATTACTCATCCTCACAATTTTATATTATTTTGTGTAGGATTAAATAAATGAGGATTGAATAAAGAAAATGATTAAAGTGATTAAAATTGAAGAAAAAGGAAATAGAAGAAGAGGACAACAAAAAGAAAGCCATAATTGGTTAGGCTCTAAAAAAAATATGCTAAAAGTGCACGTCGCCATGCAGATCAACTTTAATGGCACTATGCAAGTATATTGAGAGTAAACGGCACCATGCATATTATCTCCGACGACGCCATGCAAGTTCGTAGAATAGAAATACAAATCTAATTTTAATCTATTTTAAGGCCTTTCAAACTCTATAAATAGAACCTTATGAGACAACAAGTGGCGGCCAACAATGGGGAATAACACCCACACACAAGAGAGAAAATATTGGAGAGATTTGGAGGTTGATTCAAGAGAAGATTGAAGATGGAGATGAAGAGACAACTTATCTATGAGCATTTCTTACTCTCTTTTCTTTTTCTTTTGTCAATTTGTATGGAATACTTTAATTGTTGATAAAGGGATAAACCTAGTTTGTTATTGTATTAAATCCACTCTTGATTTGTTAATTGCCAATTCCTAATGAATTTATTGCGTTGGACTTGTTATTTGGATTGCATTCTCCTAATAAATTCGATGGGATTAAGAGTTGAGTTCCAATTGTTGGGTTCAATAGGGTTATTGGGCTCTTCTGAATTTACCTTGGGTAATTGGGTGTTTTGTCACTTAACGCTTTTGGAGTTCAATTAGAGAGGTAAAGATACATTTAATTGGCTAAGAATAGAAAATTCATAACTCAAGAGAGTGTGATTTTTGCCTTTGTAACCTCTATCGGTATTAGAATTAGAAGTTAACGATCTTGAGTTTGGTTTAGTACTTGACTAATTTTGGGAGATTCTTAACAAGTATATGTCTTATACTTTTTTTTTATCCTTGATTTTTTTTTTTTTTTGGGCCAACTTTATATAAGGATTTGTTGATTCTCTAGGTTTGTCCATTGTAATTAATGTATTCCATTAATTTGTTAGGCAAATAATAGAAGAAGAGTTAGTAGTAGTACTTTTATTCCTTCTCCGAGGATCTTCGATACTTATCATTAAATTCTATACTACACAATAAGTATACTTACCCAATTGTGTGTTTTAACATTTTTATTTAAAACTGAATTTTTGTGTTTTTTTGTTTTTACTATTTCCAACACTCGAAATTGCACTAACACATGCATGAAGTCGCACCAAACAGAGCAAAATAACAACCCTTAGAAGTTACGCATGGCCACATCACAAGCCGTGGCAAATTCAAATTTGCAAACTATGCACGGAAGCATGTCATATGCATGAGGTCATGCACACCTTTAGAATTTTAGCCACAAGTCAGTAGAAAAGCTATTTAAATTATCCAAGGGTACCGTACTTCAAAATATACAAACATAATTCATAAATCTTTCATTATTTTGAAAGAGAAACACGAGAAGAATGCTCCAAAGTATGATTGAATGCTAAAGGTAATGAATTACATGAGATTAATGTAGGCATATCAAGCTTCTACCATTCAATCAATCTCTTGTTTTTTCTCTTGTTTCTGAATTTTTTTTGTTTTTCTTTGTTTAAACAATTAGAATTCTCTCTATTTTTAGGAGTTGTTTTGAGCATTTGGTTAAGAAAATTTGAGATTATTGAATTAGAGATTTGAACTTTTATAATCTAAGATTATTTCTTGAGTATTTATGTAATTTTTAATTTCATCTTTATTAATTATGTTGATTTCACTTGTGTTTGGCCACCATACTTGATTCACATGATTGAATAACTAAGATAATTGATTTTTTATTAATTTTCTACAGGTAACTTATATTGATAAAGTTAAATTGCAGTTAATAACTTAATTAAATTGATAGGGAATTGTATGATTTAAGTTGCATATGATTGAAGCTAATTGTTATGTGTGATTTGATATTGGAAATACCTTAATATTCTTATCAATCTTGTTTTTTTATCTAAGACACGATAATCTAGTTAGTGCTAAGTCATTAGTTAATCAAGTTATATTAGATTATGAATTAGATTATGGATTAATTTAAGATGTTAAGTAAGGTTAATCCAATTTCGTAGAGATGGGGATTTAGGGCGCTCAACATAAATCCTAAAACCAATTGTTCTATGAAAATAATGTCTATAATAAATTTCCTAACTTGATTTCAAGAAATATTCTTAAAGATTAGTTAGTTTCTTAATTTGTTTAGATTCTTATTCTTGTTTCTATTTCTTGTTTAGTTAGTTTACTAAAACTTTTATAATCAAAATTTTTATTTTCTTAATTATTTATCCCTATTTTCTATTCAGGTAATCATTGGAATTAATTCTTCAAGAGTAATTCATTAGATTGATCTGATTAATCCTTTCCTTTGTGATTAATTTGTGTTCTTTATAGATTGATCCTTACTGCCCAATACTACAAAGTAAAGAAGTAGGGTATTTATTGCAGCATGATAATTGCATTTTTATGCTCATATTTATGTATATATATACCTCACAACATCCCTCAAGTTGTTTTCCTCAAACCTCCTTTACATTCTTTCCCTACCTCCCCTTAGTCTTTTTCTCCTTCCTTTCAATGAAACTTGTTGGAATTCTACGATTGAGTGTTCATCCTATTCTTTACCTTGATGTACATTTATTAGAGGAGTGTCCAGGTCATCCCTCATCCTTGGTGTTATACCCCATCTACCTACGTAACCTAAAATAGGTCAGAGATATTGCCCCATCATTTAGACAAGATGTATTTATAATGAAAGAGTAAAAAAATTCAAAACTTAAAGAAAGTCAATACAAAAATTATTACAAGGCTTCAAAAGTTATACAAGAGTCCTTGAATAAAACAGCATTCCAAACAAAAGTCCAATAAGTACACATAGAAATATCAAACCATAAGCTTCAAGCTACTGGTTTTCCAACCTGATTAGAACTTGAGACTCCCTAAAAACATGAGTATAAAATAGTGTGAAACAATGCATCTCAATAAGCCTCGTGTGTGTATAGGGCCAAGTAAAACTCTCTCATGATGCATGCAATATAGAAATATTAAAAAGTTATACAAAATTTAATTCTCACTTCCTATAGGATGCTAGTGAGAAACTATGAGGTAAAATACACATAAGATATTTTGTTTGAAAAGAAAATGGCACAAGACAGTATTGAGCTTCAAATAAAATTCTCAATTTTCACTTAGAAACTTTGCCAAATCGATTTTCACAAATTACAATTCTAAAATTCCACATATTACAATTCTAAAATTCCACATATTACAATTCTTAAAATGCCACATAGGTTTGTGGAGCTCCAATAATAACCAAGTTTGTGTAGTAGGGCACAAATATGACTCTTACCCCTAGGGTGAAACATATAACCCCTATCATGTGGTGAAAAAGCATAGGAGTAGCTTTCATTTTCATGAAGCACATAACCTCTAACACTTGATAGGTATACATTCTATCGAGTAAGATACTTCTTCTTCTCTCACTCAAATCCAATATAATTATCCTACTTTTGGCTGTTAGTTCTACCAAAACCCTATCACTAGCTGAGGATCAGTTCAACTCTCCTATGTTGATGCCTTGATTAAAAAAAGCCATCTACCGGAATGTATCCTTAATCCTACCAAATCTAGTATAGAGGTCTCACCTTCATTATGCGCTCAATGTTATCCCTTTTTCATATTTCACAAGGCTTCCACAATAGATTCTACAAAGTCAACTTAATACATTCCAAATAATGTTTTTCAAATCACACAAAGATTTCTAGAAGGCATAGATTCAAAATTAACATTTTAGTACGAGTGTTCATAATTGAAGAAGCCATATGCTTATATGAGTCATGCTATGATTTTTGAAAAATACATGCATAAATATTAATTCATAATTCTAGTGCTCAAAATAAATTTTAGAATGTAGCTAGGCTCCTAAGCCATGCTTGACTTCTAAATTTAGAAAGTTCCAAATATATAACCTTCCATGATAGAAAATTTCTAAAATTAGATAGTTTCCAAAAATAGGAATTTTTCAAGGATAGCTCTTATACAAATATTTCATGAATGTAAGAGAAACTTAGTTTGGTCAAATAAGAAAGGGATATCTTAAATTCAAAAAGTCATTCCTTACCTTTGTAACCTCTCAAGTCCATAAGAAAATTCATAAAAACAAATCACAAATGTTTCCTAAGTTATCCTAAAGAAATCTAAACCCTCACTACCCTTTATGCCCTTAAAATGTTTTATTTGCCAAGCAAAACCAAATAATCAGCTAATATGCACTTAGGAAAACAAATTAAACTTAATAACTTGTATAAAATTTCTTGCTATTTACAAGTTCCAAAAAATCTCACCTAAGTTCCTAAGGCCAAAACACTAATGTAAACTTGTCCATTTGATCTCAAACTTTGCAGACATATGTAAAGAACAAAATACAATAAGCTAATACAACAAATCATGTACACAAAGGTTGCAGAAAATTTTGAATAGAAACTGAACAAATCTATCTAAATATGACAACATGAAAAGAAAATAAAAACTCACAACCTAATCATGTTTCAACCCCATTCTTTCTAGATTATTAGGGCACACAAGAACCTATAATTTCATCCATTTTATCCATAAAAATTATGCTCAAATAGATTGCAAAACAGTGCACCAAAAGTACTGAAAATCCACTCTTCTTAGTTTTCTATTTTATTTTTTTTTTGAAAATTTTTTGCAATTAAATGCAAAAGTTTCTAGCATAATAACACATACAAAAGTCATCATGCATGTCTCTAGAATCAAGATTCAAGGTAGCATTTCAAAGAAAAATTAGATTGCGGAATTTTTTGAATATAAACACTAGCATGCTCAAAACAAAATATTTTTCTAGAAAAGTTCATGTATTCATAAGCATCAAGAAAAAATGTTTCTTAAATTGAATTCTTCAAGAAAATCGAATTCAAACATGCATAGGAAAGACGCATAATATAGAATACTCAAGATCCATCATCTTTCATTGAAGAAACATCCAAGAATTCACATTTATGAGTAGCAAAATTTCTGATTACTTAATCAACTTTTATAAGCCATAAACATGCATATATGTTTTTCCCTCCTAATTTTCCTTCAAGAAAACAACCTCAATGTTCAACAATTATAAAAATCAATATTCTCAATCAAAAGTTGCACACAAAAAAGCAAGGAGATGGCCAAAACCTTCAGCGCGCACATACATGTTGTCGGTTTCAAGGAAAATAAAAGGATGAGATTTTGTTACTTCTTGAAGTTGTAACACAATTATAGCCCTAAGACCTCAAAATTTAGCCTCCTTTCTAAAGATAGATACTAGAATTCTTTAGGAGAAGAAAGATCAATCAAAAAGAGCACATACCATATGTGATGGCAACAAGAATTTTTTTGGATCTAGGGGTTTTGTTTTTTTATTTTTATTTTTTTAAGAAAGAGATGAAAGGGACGCTGGTTATCAGGGAAATTAGGGAGTAGAGGCTGATTGGTTTTAAATTTATGTTTGCAAAAGATCAAGAAAATTGTTACTCTTAAGAGGTTTAATGAGTACCAGTTAGAAGGAAGAAAAATAAGAGAATTTTAGGCATTTTAAGTTTCAAATTCTTAGTTCCTCCCTTGATCACAAATATAATTTTTAGAGATAAAACTCTAACTATGTAGAGCTCAAATCCCGTTCTTGCAATCAGTTGAACAAACAGAAAATTGAAACTTAAAGGAACTAGAAGAGCTGACCAAAAATAAAAAGGAAAGATAGGAAGCTTTTAGGAGGATATGGATTCTTGAATCTCAGCCCAATCTTCCTCTTGAACTGATTTATAATCTCAAATCCTAGTCAAAATAGGAAAAGAAAATTAGAAATTAAAGAAAGTCAAGTGGCGGCTACTTAAATGAATTTTAGGAACAAAATTTATCAATATCTTTTTCTTGATAGGATTAAGAACTCAATTGGAGGAATTTAAATTCCTAAAGGTGGCGGCCAATAGAAAATTAATCAACAGGAAATCATCCCAAGTCTTATTAGATATATAGGAAACAAAAATTCATGGAATAGAATAAACTAGGGTAACGGCTAAAAGGAGTAGAAATAGGAATGCACTTTTCCAAGGCTTTTCTCTTTTTCTATAATAATCAAGATTTTCAAAGGTTTGTAGACTCCCAAAAGGTGGCAAGATGGATAATTAATATAGAAAGGTTTACAAAGACTAAGGTTCAAAACTGATCGTGGGTGGGGGGGGGTTTACGAAGACTAAGGTTCAAAACCTAACTAAAGACTCTATATATATATGCATATACATACATACATATATACATACATACATATATATATATATATATGTGTGTGTGTGTGTGTATGTAAACAAAATTCAACTCATCATTTAATCTTATTACTCCTATATAAAACATTTTGTAAAGCAATACTCAAATATTGATTCCCAACATGCCAAGCCATAAAATCTTTACATATATATGACATTCTTAAAAAAATTTAATCATTCACATAGCACACAAATTCGAATTTTCAAATTCATGAAATATTCAAATAGTATGCTCATATGCACATATTCATACTCAATGTATGTTATTTTCTTATAAGCTAGGTGTGACCAAAGTAAGGTGTTACACTTGGACTAGGAATATCTTATTGTCCTTGGCCCTTCTTTGAGCTACCATTGAGGATTGGCCTTAATGAGTTTACAAGTCGGTTATATCCCTTTTCATAGTCTCCATACTTCTTTAAAAAAATTTCTTTTATTCCAATATTAATTTTTGAAGAGACTTTGTAGTACATCATATAGTTCTTTTTGTGGCCTACTTAGATCAACTTGACTGTATCTAGATACCTTATCACTTTGTGCTATTTTAAGGAATTCAATGAGTAATGTCATACAAATTTTAGTTAGAGATAAAAGAAGTAATTCCTTATCTTATTCCCTTACTTGTATACTCTTAATTGATTGAACATTTTTATCTTGTGTATACTCTTTTCTTAGCTCCTTTAAAAATAAGTTCCCTATTACCTTTTTCCAAATACTCAATTCCTTAACTAAATTCTTCCAAAACCTCCCCAATTGCACAAGAATTAGTTCAACTAATTAACTCAATCTAAATCCTAAAGACTATTAATTAGTAGATCTTAAAAGGAATTCAATTAAGCAATAGATAGGCACCAAAGATTGAGACAATTCAAATAAGAGTTCAAAAAAAGAAGAACTCAACAAAGCTAAATGGCAGGTAGAAAGATTATAAGGATGCAATTAAAGTAAAGAATTAATAAAGACAAACAAGAAACATAAAAATAATGAAAACTAGTTCAAAAGATAAGATTATAATAGGTGATAATGAACACGATCACTATATGGCAGCAATTAGATAGTTCAATTGATTATGTAATTCATCAATAAAGCAAGAATTCAAAATATAATCCTCAACGAAATGGAATCAAGTAAGCATAGATCATCATGTTAGCTACAAATCTTCTCATGACCACCCATCAAACACTTAGTGTTCACAAATTCATCACCCAAGATATCTTAGATTGTTTTGCTATTTTTAATGCACAATTTCTCCAAATTCAGACGCCAATTTCATTCTCTATGATTATACCAATATCATAGAACATTTTTCAATGAATCATTCAAGAGGAATTAGAGAATTTTTTATCTTTTTGTAGACTAATTTTCATGTTCAAATTGCCTTTATTTTGTACTACTCTCAGACTCATTTTCTTGCAATCTTTAGAATAAAAACTCTATGTGTCTCTAATACCAATTTGATATGAACAATGGGTAAAAAATTATCAATTGAGCTAACAATTGAAACACAAGATAACATAATTAGAAACCAGTCTAAAAAACAAAGATCGATTTATTTAAGAATAATCAACATATTAATTGTTTCAATTCACCCAATTAAACCCACGAATCTTCCCGCCTAATTGGCTTACAATTTGATAGACAATTCAACTCAATTTCTTGTCAAATTTGTAGCTTAAATCATCCTTAAATAGCTCACTCAAAAATAGAGAATTAGTTGTTGAATTGGGACAATACAAAACACATCTTTCTACAAAAAAAAAAAAAAAAGAACCCAAATAAAACAAGCACACTAGGACCACAAATTCAATGAAAATTGGTCTACTACAATAACAACCTAAAACCACAACCCAACAAAGACGATTGAACTACAGGAATAAGAAATTGTAGACACCCAATTATGAATCGTAACTAGAACTATAGGATAAGAAAGAATTTTAGAACCCAAAATAGAGATACAAATTAAATTATCCTTTAGAATTTAGAGACTTTAAATAAAAGAGGGACTAAGATCTTTGTTTCGTCTTGAATTTTGGAACAAACTGTTGGGGATATGCCCTAGAGTCAATTTATACTTATACTATTGTCATTATGTTTTATATAATAATATGAGGCTTTCCTTTCCATGAATAGTGAGTTTTGTTTTGTGGTCATTAAGTACGTGACTTGATAGTAAAACCCTACAATGAATACAATGACTATTCTAAAACTGTCCCTGATCGATTATTATTATTATTGGAATAATAATAAATTAAGATTAGTATGTTTGTGACTTGATGGCTATATTTTACTGGCCATAGATATTTGTGATATCGAGTCAATACATAAATAAATGTTAGAGAACATTGTATTGGACATGACCCACTGTGAGAGTACTTCATGGAATATGTCATAAGTACTTTCTAGCCATAATAATATTGAAAGTCCTTCGACCTAAATTCATCATAGTTTCCTACTTGATAAATTCTATATTTTGACATTGTCTAAAGTTGTCTTTAACCAGATAATAAATTAGACTACTGTTGGATATAGAATAAATCAATGAGAGGAATATGATTGATTGTGAAGGAATTTGTCCCTCTCAATTATGGGAGAGATATCCATGGGCCCCTTGATAAGTTACTGTTAAAAATGCATGGCCGTGCTCAAATATATCAATCTAAGATATTGATATCATTTGTTTTAACAGTCTACTATGAAATCAAGAAATAATTGATTAAGCTTAATAAGGATGACATGCTCCGTGTCTTATGCTTAATCTAGATATCGTGTGACAAAAGGACTAAATATAAAATTATGGTTTGGTTCAAAGAGATCACCGATCTTCATTTAACCTGGATAATTATAATGTTTTGCTAGAAACTGCTTATAACTTGTGGGCCATTTAAATATGATTTAGGCACACTGCCAGTGTTAAATGAACCTATAGGGTCACACAATAAGCGAACTTGTTAGGTTATTTTTCTGGTGACCAGATTCGATGAATCTGGAAATATGTCTAAGTTAATCGTACTTAGAAAATTTACCAGATACAATAAATTTGGAAATATGTCCACATTCGATGTATCTGGATGATGTCCAGATTATAAGAATCTGACTCGGTATTAATTAGTTAAATTACCAAGATAATGGCAGAATCTTATCATATCAGTTTTAATTTAATTTGAATTTAAATTAGAATATGATAAGATATTATTAGGGTTGGACTCTAAGAGGTTCGGGGGTTTTTAAGAAAATCCTAGCCGTTTTTTCAAGAGTCTAATTTTTCGGTTGAGAACATTCATGCCATTCTCTACCAGAAGAGAAAAAAAAAAACCTCTCAAACCCTAGGTGCTAGCACTCCTCGGGTATCGAGTGAGTTCGCGGTGTGTATCCGATAGAGGACGTTCGCATAATGCAGCGTCTGGTGATTGTTCGGGTTGAATGTACAACAGCGCAATCAGAATCGAAGGATTTCGATTACAACAACCAGAGATAATTCTTAAACCTTAGATCTTCTTAATCGTTTACTTGGGTCATCGAGAGGGATTCGTGGATGTTTTTTGCATTTAGGAGTCCACGAATTCTAACACAAACAATAGAAGAACTCTTCACAAGATGTTCAAACACTTAATTTTGATCTTAATTCATCAACCTATCTTGTTGTTTGTGTCTTATAAGAAAATTTAAATATATTGCTTATCTTAAATTATTAGGTATCAAACCCTAAAGTTCAAGAAGCCTATTAACTAGTTTAAAAGGCCTCAAAATCAATACAAGTTGTAGAAATTAAAATAAGACCAAAACAAAATCAAATAAAACAACTAAAAACATAGGATACTATGTCTATAGGATGCATGATCGGAGCGGCACAACCAGGCATGGCCATTTTTTGCTCAATCCCGTTCCTACATGGCCCGTGCAGGTTTGTTGAAACTTGCATCATTTATGGTGTTTGGCATAGCTTATGGCATGATTGTGCAATAAGCTAGCCATGCATCTTCTACACTTTTGCTCCCAAACTTATTTCCAATAATCTCTTTGGCCTTCCATTGAGTTCCTTTGGCCTTCTACTTGAATTCTTGGACAAATTTGGCTTCTTTTGGTCTTGCTTTCTTCACCCATTACTTGATAAACTTCTTGGTTCTTGGCTTCTAAGGTTGATAATCTTCTTGAAACCTCTTTAACTTTGCATTTTCCCAAGGAACCATAAATTGTATTTTGGCCTTTCTTCCCCCTCATTTGAATGGACTTTCATGCCTGAGGAATTCCTATCAAAGACATTGGCTACAAAGGAATCGAGATGGTAGAATCGAGGTAGAGGGAGAGGAAAGAAGAAAAGGAAGAGAGGTCATAGACGTGGCTACCCTTAGGCCATTGAAGCAATTGTCTAAGGCTTCACAAAAAGATAAGGTCCCTATTTTTAGAAGTTTTACTAATAGGAAAAATATAGACTATTATTTTAAATCAATGATTTAACAAATTTATAGATATTGTCACTTCTCCTCTAGTTCTTATAGTTGAATTTCCTTATTTAACTTTGTTTATACATATTATAGTTATATTACATATAACAAATTAGTTATTAATTTTAAAATTTTATTTATAGTCAAATTTCACCTAACTTTTTAAATAATTTTTTTAATCTCCAAATCTTTCATTTCTTTGTTTACTTTCTCTATCTCTTTTCTTTTCCTCTCTCAAATGTGACTACTTTATCTCTCTTTACTTTCTCTATCTCTTTTTACCCTATTTAGAGGTGATTAAAATTCAAAGTATTCTTTTAGAAAATATTTTCTAGTAGCTAGTAGATAATTAGATACATTATTCAAAAAGTTCAAAAGTTCTTTTGGAGTTAATTGTACTCTTTGTTGTTCAATTCTTAATTTTAATTACCCATTGATATTAGGATTCATAATTTCATAATTTTTGTTTCTAATCTTATTTTTAGTTGATTTATAATTTTTCTATTTATGTTAGTTACTAGAATTGCCTATTTTTTTATTTAAAAACTAAATATGTGGTTGTTTTTTTTCAACTTTATAGTAAAAAAATATTAAATTAAAAAAAAGTGATTACAAAAAATTTAAGAAAAATGAGAAGAGTAGAAAATTTTATTTATCTCAATATAATGTTCTTAATAAGTAGTTATATAAGCTTATCACTTAGAACTCCTAACTTTTTAAACATGACTCTAAGCGAGGTAAACTCATTTTTCGTCTCTGGCAAGGTCGCATTGGCAATAAAAGGATAGAATTACAAGTAAGGGGTAAGGAGAGAGGAGGCAATAGAGGAGGAAGAAGAATGCAATGGCGGGGATGAGAAAAGAGAAGAAGGCAGCAAAGACAGCTTGGGGAGTACGAGGAAGTAAAGGTAGTAATTAGGCTACGGCTTGGAAGGTTGGGGAGAATGACAATATTTTTGGTATTTTATATAAATTATCAAAATTTTATTTTTAGACTATTAAATTTATCATGGAGTTAGGAAAAAGGCAAAACATTAGAGTGTGTGTGTGTGTGTGTGTGTGTGTGTGTGTGTGTGTGTGTGTGTGTGATATTTTTGTAGGGGCACATTGAGAATGGGTTAATAGTAAAAGTCAATTTTGATATTTATAAGTTAGATGTTCAATTGACAACCATAAATTGTTTCTTTTGCTCTTCACTGCACTTTCACTTCTTCTACTCTCTTCAAAATATTCTTTAAAATTAACTTAAGTTGGTCTACCAAGTATGGAACCTTAGTTTTCTTTATCTCATAAAACTTTAAATTATAAGTTCCCTATCTCATTAGTAGATAATTTTACACCAAATGCTTTTTACAAACTTTCTTAAAAGTTAAAATCCTAAAGCACTTAAAATATTTTATGACTTTCAAAATTTTATAGACATTATGTAGAATCATAGATAGACTACACACTAGAAATAAAAATAAAAGAATATATAAGATAAATACTAAAAGTATACATTAATAAGTGTAACGAGCCTGTAATGAAAAAAATGAGACCTAATTTTGATGTAAACAAGTAGGTAATTAATCTTTTCTAAGTTATTTCATCTCTATTGTCTTTGTTCTTAAATTTGGTATAAACTATGGTTAGACCATGTTAATGTTTTACTTCATATCATTTTACTATTATTTTCAAATAAATCGTCAAATAGCCTATTTGATATTATTTTTTGATGCTTGAACTTTTTACAATCAAATAATACTCCAACCCTTAAATATAATACATATACTTTTTTATAATATAAATAGGATATTCAATTATCTTGTTTGACCTTTATATTATTTATCTAACAAAGGTCATCTTAGTTATTATGTATTTAAATAGGGATTGTATTTAATTTTTATTTTTTAAAAATATAAGTATAAGTTTAAATGTTACTCATTCCCTCCTAAATTATCTATCATATTTCTAACTTAATCTTTGTTTCAAATTATTTATCTCTTTAGAAAATTAAGACAATTTATCTATCCCAAAATTTTCATTTTTAATCTTATTTTTAGTTTATTTATAATTTTTTTATTAATGTTAGTTACTAGATTTGGCTATTTTATTTTTATTTAAAACTAAATATGTGGTCGTTTTTTTCAACTTTATAGTGAAAAAATGTTAAATTGAAAAAAATGTGATTACAAAAAATTTAAGAAAAATGAGAAGAGTAGAAAGTTTTATTTATCTCAATATAATGCTCTTAATAAGTAGTTATATAAGCTTCTATCGAAATATCACTTAGAACTCCTAACTTTTTAAACATGACTCTGAGCGAGGTAAACTTATTCTTCGTCTCTGGCAATGTGGCATTGGCAATAAAAGGATATAATTACAAGTAAGGGGTGAGGAGGGAGGAGGCAACGGAGGAGGAAGAAGAATGAAATGGCGGGGACGAGAAAAGAGGAAGAAGGCAGCATTGATAGCTTGGGGAGTACGGGGAAGTAAATGTAGTAGTTAGGCAACGGCTTGGAAGGTTGGGGAGAATGACAATATTTTTGGTATTTTATATAAATTATTAAAATTTTATTTTAGATTATTGAATTTATCATGGAGTTAGGAAGAAGGCAGAACATTAGTGTGTGTGTGTGTGTGTGGGGGGGGGGGTTAAGAGTAAAAGTCAATTGTGATATTTATAAGTTAGATGTTCAATTGATAACCATAAAATGTTTCTTTTGCTCTTCACTGCACTTTCACTTCTTCTACTCTCTTCAAAATATTCTTTAAAGTTGACTTAAGTTGGTCTACCAATTATTCAACCTTAGTTTTCTTTATGTCATAAAACTTTAAATTATAAGTTTCCCTATCTCATTGGTAGATAATTTTACACCAAAGGCTTTTTACAAACTCTCTTAAAAGTTAAAATCCAAAATCACTTAAAATACTTCTATGACTTTCAAAATTTTATAGAAATCATGTAGCATCATAGATAAACTACACACTAGAAATAGAAATAAAAGAACATATGAGATAAATACTAAACGTATACATTAATAAGTGTAACGAGCCTGTAATGGAAAAAATGAGACCTAATTTTGATGTAAAGAGGTAGGTAATCTTTTCTAAGTTATTTCATCTCTATGATCTTTGTTCTTAAATTTGGCATAAACTATGGTTAGACCATGTTAATGTTTTACTTCATATCATTTTACTATTATTTTCAAATAAATCATCAAATAGGCTACTTGATATTATTTTTTTATGCTTCAACTTTTTACAATCAAATATTACTCCAACCCTTAAATATAATACAGATTCTTTTATATTATAAATAGGATATTCAATTATCTTGTTTGCATTTTATACTATTTATCTGGTAAAGGTCATCTAAATTATTATGTATTTAAATAGGGATTGTATTTAATTTTTATTTTTAAAAATATAAGTATAATTTTAAATGTTACTTTTTTCGTCCTAAATTGTCTATCCTATTTCTAGTTTAATTTTTGTCCCAAATTATCCATCTCTTTAGAAAATTAAGGTTTAACATTTTAAATTTACCCTTATTTAATAGCACTCTATTTTTCAAACATATTAAATAATTTCTTTCCCAACAAGCGGATCCATTTAAATAATAGGAGAGAGAAGTAATTTGGATTATATTAAAATTTTGAAATTTAAGTACTTCTTAATATAGAGAGAAAGAGAGAGAGAGAATAAATAGAATCTTAAGGTTAAAAATAAAAGAAATTGTTTAATTAACTAAAAAACTTACTTATCTTAATAGACATATAATTGGTTAAATGAGACAAATAATTTGGGACGGAATGAGTAATAAAGTTTATAAATTTAAAATTTAATATTTTAATCTATTTAAATCTATATTCTATATAAAAGTCATAAAGGAATCCTCCCGCAGTGACACGTGGCAAAAATGGCATATTCCTGAGCTGACACATGACATAGACATGTTCTTGAACTGACACATTGGCATAGACATGTTCCTGAGTTGACACGTGGCATAGCTAATTGAATTCTCTCTATTTAATATACTTGCCCCACACAATTAGAGAAAGAAAATCTCTTCCAATTCTATTCTCTATTCAATATACATTCAACTAAGAAACTCTATATTTTATTTATTTTGCCTTGAAAACTTAAAAGACCATAGAGCTCACCGCACACCACCCCTCTTCCTTATCAGTGGAGCATCGAAATCAACATTAAATTAATCATTGTTTTCTTCTCCTTGATATTCACGAAAGAATCAAAAGGAATTTGTGTGAGCACAAGAAATAAATCAGATCAATGGCAAAGTGCACATTCTTTCTGTTGTAGGTTTCGAAGCTCATTATGGGTGATGCAGAGGGAATCAAGTGGGTGAGGCCACAAGTTAATGCATCAGAAGGGTTCGGCATATTAATATCAGTTAATACTTTTGAAGGGCCAGATGCATTTGACAACGAATCCTTCTCAAAATCCAATCTCCAATTTCATCTTAATCTTGCCTTGCTTGGTGTAGAGGACTCTTTCTCAGTGAGCAGCATTGAGCAAACCATCTCATTAGAGGACTATCTACGAGGTAGGTGGAGTCGTTCTTCAAGCTTCGACTATCTGCATCACTCTCAGAATGCAAGTATAGATTCTATTATCATTCTTTTTGTACATTATCTTCTCCATTCGATTAGCAATTCTCGCTTCTAAGAAGCAAATTGAGTGCTAATGGGTCTTGGATGAGAGGTTGTTTACAGGTGTGCCCTCCTTCTTCCTGTTCTGGTAGTAATCACTACCATAGGACATTGACGTGCTAGGTTTGTGAAACTTTTCGATTAGTTCTCTTCTTAATCTGAATGATGAACTGGATCTTTCTCTTAAAGTGTAAACAAATGATCATTCATCAATAACATATCCAAAGAAAGGTTTTGTATCAATTCCCTTTTTTTTCATTGTATGGATATGCAGAATTGTTTGATGAACTGTAGTTAAGAGATAAGAATATTTGCTTGGGCATATCCTTTTTGCTATGCTTATTCTCTTTTTCTTAGTCTAAGCATTTTATCCTCCAGTTGGAGCACTTGGAGGAGTCGATAAAGTCGAAGGTGAGAGCACTAAAATTGAACAAGTCAAAGAAGCCGTACATAAAGATGGAGATAAAATTGCCAAAGGGGATAAAGAACATGAAAGATTCATCAATAAGTACACAAAATTGTCTCTCTTTATAATATCTATCAATGCTTCACATGCCTGTATCTCTCAAGTTGGCAAAAGAGTTCGAGCATGCACGCGTTCTAGAATTTGATGATTTGGAGCGTGGATTTGGATTAGCAATTGAATTGATTGGAAAACTTTATTGTTTTGTAGGTGACTTATTTGTTGAGTGTTCTTGGCTTTGGGACATTTTGCTTTCTTTTGGGTGCAAGTAAGTGAGTTGATTTTGATTTTGATTCAGATGACCATTCATGGATGGTGGATGGCATAATTGTTTGTTAATTTGCTCATTCTGTTGCTTTTGCAGGGCCACAAGATGTTCCATATATATACTGTTTGTTGTATGTCATATTTGTTCCACTTATATGGATTTATTATCAAAACAAGAAATAGCATTTCTTGACAAAGAAAGTGGCCTTGACAAAGGTAGTGGTTTCAAGGTTCCATTTCATGACCAATTGTTATACTATTTCCAGGGTTCAAGCAAGAAGTAGATGAGCTGAATCTCAAAGGATGAAAAAATTTAGATACTGAAGGAGATGATCCTTTCAGAGAAAAAACACAGACTGCTCATCCCTTTCCTTAGCATAGCTTATGGCACTGGTCTATGTTGAATTTCAAAGAAAAGGAAAAAAAAAATGAAGGAGATGAGATGAATCTCGAAGGAGGAGAGAATTTAGATACTGAAGGAGATGATGCTTTTAAAAAAAAAAAAAAAGCAGAGACTCCTCATCCCTTTCCTCTACATCTCTTATAGCACTAATCTATGTAGAATTTCCAAGAAAAGAACAAAAAAAAAAAAAGAAAGAAAAAATCTTGGATTCAAGAACTTCTCAAGAGCTTATGTAACTCTGCAGATTTGCTGTTTGTGTCGATTCCTTCGTTATTGGTAATTTCTCTAGAACTGATCTAGCATTTTTGAACCAAGTCCTTCAACTAATGATAGCAAAAATTTATAAAAAACGAAGTAGAGCTTAAATCAACAATATTTGCAAAATGAATTAATCGTCTATTCACACAAATTCAAAACAATAAAAAAAATTTAAAAATGCTATGATATTGTTGCCATTTCCTACCCATTTATACTGAAATGAATAAAAAATTAACAAAACCATAACTATAGTAGAAAGCAAGAGCAACAACTTTTAATTGAATAGCAAACAATTCCGACATTCAACTGAATAGCAAACATAAACACTAGCATACAATAGAAAGAGTTAAGAAAAGTTCAAACTTTATCACCACGGACTTTAAAAATTAGTATCAAATAGAGTTATGAAAACATTTGAGATAACAATAGAAACAGTGCAAGTGTTTATTTGCACAGCACGTATATACACTTTGTGGAACTGTTCATGAATTAGTAGCATAAATTAGAACTATAAATTAGCAATGTACATGAACAATTGTACATTAAAACAATTTTACACTATAAACTTTTTACATTATTAATTTTAAATCTATTTATTAATATTATACACAATTTAAATATTTTTTATAATTATATTGAATAAAAAATAGTCAAAGGTAAATATAGAACCATTGATAGACGTTCATAATCAATAACAAATAAATCACACTCACAATAAAGGCTAAAGAAAGCGTATCGTTTGATCAGAAATCAATGCTATAATAAATAATTAAGCATACAAGTTTAAAAAATATAAATACATCTTAAAATTCAAATTAACAAGTATTAACAATTTTTTTTTGAAATAATGTAACATTATTTCAATTTGGAAGAAGCAATAATTATCTAATTCGGTAAATACTACTTATGGTATATATCTATATATTTCTTCACGTGTTTGCAAGTAATCTTTAAGATAATATTAATATATTTATCTAAAGTTTCACTTCTAAATTACATTTCTTTATAAAAATTTTCAATTAAAAATAGATCAAAATATTACAATAATATATTATCATAAAGAATATAATTAAAATATTAGAAAAAATTTATGCACTCCTCACGAGTCTCCTACCTAATTAAATAAATAAAAATTATTTGTATTCTCTTTATCTCTATTTATCTGTCACAATTAACTATTTCATACAATTTAAGAAAAATTAGTTAGTCTCTTAAATTCATACAATTTTGTTTATACATTCCAAAAATACTCTTGGATTTAATATTCTCCACAATTATTTTTTTGTTTTATTTGTTCAACTCTCTTTTTAAAGTTATTACACTTTTATTTTTTAAAACTATTTAATACAATGATATAACAGTAAAATTAACATTAATGACACTTAAATTTTTTTAATATGACAGATAAAAATAGATATTAAAATTTTTTATTTGTGACGGATAAATAGAGATAGAGGGAATATTAGATTTGCTTTTTCCTCTACCTTTTGCCCTAGTTCTTGTGTTTTGGGCCTTGAAAAATTGTGGAATTTCCGTTATATAGGGTTGTTTTTTAGGGATTTTACAACAGTGCGGTGGCGCTGTGCAGAATTCCGGTTGTAGTGAGGTCGCATTTCCATAATGCGACCTTATTTTATAAGGTCACATTATGGAAATGCGACAATAAATGTTACTTCCCCATGCAACCAGTGATTTGAAGCTGAATAAGGTTGCATTAACTAAATGCGACCTCAGCGAGGTCGTATTAACATAATGCGACCTGTAGGTCGCATTACTTATTCCTCTTCCGCGCCGCAATTTTCATTTCTACATGAATCAATCCCGATTTCTCTGCGTTCTTCCACGATGAGCTCGACGATTTGCGCTAGCAACCAGTGACTGTTCCAGCAGTGGGTTTCCTCTTCAGCGATGGGCATTTCATTTTGGACCATTTTGATATAATTATTTGTTCTTTCTCCATTTGATTTCTGATGATCTTGTGATGTAGAATGGAAAGACAAGGCTAAAAAGATTTGGAAGATCACATATGAAAAAAAAAAAAGTTAAATACATTTTAGCTGTCCGTTACAAATATTGAGTATTGTAATAGTTATATGTTTTTTTCCCTCTATGATTTAGTGTCTAGGTTGTTTTAGTAATTTTTGACTTGTAGTAAATTAATTCAACTGTAGGTAACTTACAGTAGTTTTGGGTTAAACATTTTGGCTTTTAAATTGCATATGATTCAATTTATATGGCTGTAAAGTTTTCTTAGCTTGAAATAGATTTGTTCTAGGGTTTTCATGTCTATAAACACCATTGTCACAACTCTAAGATGGAAGTGATTAGTGAATGGTATAATTATTTGTTCTTTTATAGCCTAAACTTGTGATATTTTGATTGAGTGAATATTATTAGGGCATTTACTAAGCAATTATGCTAGCACTTTATTGATTGATTCTTATTGAATATTATTTTGATGCTAGAGATGCCAATATTATTTTGATTGAATATTACTTTGATTGAACATTGTGATTCTTCTAGGGTAATAAGCTTGATTCTTATTGAATATATCATTTGGAAAACAATCATGCCAGAGATGCCAATATTATTTGTTGAAGTTGTACTCCTTTTTGGAGTTACCTTTTGTGTAGTTGTTATCCAAGATTTTAAAGAGAGTTTGGATTAAATTTGTAATACATATGATACTTTTTAGATGTTGGAAAGTTCGAGAAAAAGTTGAATTCATTTTTTTGAATAAAAAGCTAGTCGAATTGCTAATATCTTGAGTGTTGCAAAATAGAATTCTCTAGTATATATCTAATGCTGTAGTTTGCTAGTGATTTTGAGATCATTTGAGTAGTATGGAAATGTTCGAATGTATGCCCATTGGGTAGCTTATATATATGGTCAATGTATTACGTTAATTGTTTCAATTTACTCTAAATAGGTAGGATGGATCACATGCACGTGGATATCCACCCCGGCCCTTTTGTAGGTGGTTTATTATCTCTCTAGCCTAGTTACCGTTCTTCATTGATATGGTCTGGCGATCAGCGTGCTTGTGAGACTCCACTGGTATTTAGACGATACGATTCTGCATTTTGGAAGCACACTCCACTTTCAGGCAGAGTCATGGAGTTAGTGGATAGTGTTGGTTTGGGGGAGTTAGACGAGTTGAGCATATACAAGTGGATCATGCCCTTATTACTACATTAGTAGAGCGATGGCGGTAGGAGACTCATACATTTCATTTACCAGTAGGAGAGGTTGCTGTTACATTAGAGGATGTAGCACTTTTATAGGGCCTTAGAGTAGATGGGGATCCAGTCGTAGGAGCACTTTTCACTATTCAAAATTCCATTGGATTGATCTTTGTGATAGATTACTAGGTATTAGACCACGAGTAGAGCACATTCGGGGGAATATGATTAGGAAGGCTGATATTGAGGAGCACTTGCAGATTCCTCTGGCAGATGACGCTACTGATGACGTTATACAGCAGCGTGCTCATTGTCTTATATTCTTGCTGATCGGGGGGTTATTATTTTCTGATAAGTCTGGAAATTTATTGCACTTGAGATATCTGCCTATTATAAAGGATTTGGATACCTGTGGCACCTTAAGTTGGGGTAGTGCAGTCTTAGCATACTTTTATAGATGTTTGTGCCAGGCTACTATTAGGTCCGCCCAGGAGATTTGTGGCCCAATGGTCTTACTTCAGGTAAGTTTGAATTTTGTCCATTCTTTATTTTAAAAATTCTTGATAACAAATGTAATATTTCTAATACCTTTTTGTAAATGCGATGTAACTATAGGTCTAGGAGTGTATTCGTGTTGTGCGACCAGAGCGGGGTAGACCCCGCAACGAGCTACCACTGCTTGCACCATACGGAGCTCGGTGGGAAGTAGGTTTACACCTCTATCGCATGTCCACGCATGTTTTGGTGTCGTATCATTTCCAGCTTGATGCCCTATCCGACGATGATGTGAGTATACATGTTATGCATGCATACTTTATTTGCAACTCCATCTATATGTACGCAAACCTTATATCTATTGTGTGTGTTGCAGTTTATTTGGCAGCCATATCAGCCGGATTTGGTGAGCGTCCTCCCCCCGCACTATTTGTTGGAGCCCATATTTGGAGGTCACGCACAGCGCTTATTAGTTGGGAGGTTGTCGAGCTATACTTTCCGGACCGGGTCATGCGTCAGTTTGGGATGCTGTAGCCTATACTGGTAGACTGTGATACACGGATTGTCCTCCATGATATTGATAAGCGGAGCAATCCTGCTTGAGATTATGCCATATACCATGGGCTGTATCTGCAGATGTGGGCGCATCGACTAGAGTACATACAAACTACTGAGTTAGGTGTCTCGGTTGATGGAGCGTACATGCAGTGGTATAGGGATCATACCCGTCTTAGGGTCGGGAACCTCGTTTCTCGCGATGCATCGCAGTCGGGATATCAGCCTACTGGATCTAGTACAATTGTATTGGTAAGTTCTTATAATTTAATAAGTTATAACATGTTGAAATATATAACTAAATGTTATATGTTTTTTTGCAGGCCGATATCGTGCGACGTGCTATGATTGTGGCAAAGCCACATATTCATGATACCGACGCGGTTTTTCAGAGGGGGTTTATAGAGATACGGGATATGTGTGCTCGAGGACTGACAGCATGTCATCAGCCACACGATAGATATCCTGGCCCAATCGAGTTGGAGGAACCGACTATTGCGGTGAGTCAGCCGACTTTGAGGCACTGAGAGCCTATTGATGGTTGTGCACATGCTGGGGTGAGGCGAGGAGGCAAGAGGCCTCGAGCGCGACCACATCCTCCATAGGACCATCATCACCAGGATGCCGCTGCTGACCATTTTGACAAGGAGGCCGGGGATGGTTTGCCCCCCGAGTTTGGTGCAGATGAGCTGCTAGGGGATGATTCTATGGTGATTCCGGTTCCGGACGACCAGGGTGTTGCTGTTGACGATCATGATCATATACGCACGGATTCATTGCCTACTGGTGGGCAGGAGGAGCCTGTCACACACATTGATGAGCTGCCTGTTCGGCCATTCAGTGGGATTGTCTGTACTAGGCGCGAACGATGGATTCCAGATCCCCCCCAGCAGGATGATCTGTAACCCGCTCATTCTCCCCAGTCGGATCTAGCACAGCCCGCTTATTCTCCCCAGCCAGATCCACATTAGTGGTTCTTCACTTCTATAGATGTAGTGTAGATGGTTTTGTAATGTTTGTATTCTGTGTATTTGGACGGTTTTAGTGTTTGTACTGTGTGTTTTTGGACAGTTTTTTTTTTTTAAATGTATGTGTTTAGATTGTTTTGGTGTTTCGGTTGTGTGGAACTGTTTTGGTGTTGGGACATTTTTGGTGTTTGATTGGTTCAGGTGTTTGGATTTTGATTGGATGGTTTTGGTGTTTCGGTTGATTATGTATGTGATATATGCAGGAAATCTGTTTACATTTTACAGGGAGTTTGGTTGTTGGTTTTCCTGCCACTTAGAAAAAAAAAAGTATTCCACTAAGGTCACATTTCGGAAATGCGACCTTGTCGCCATATCAGCCCCAAATCTGCGGCCATTTCACAGAAATCTGCTATCTCTATTGCCAACGCCTTTAATTTCTCAATGGGCAATCTGCGCGAATATTGAATATGTTGATGCCATTTTACTAATTTGAGTAAAATGGTAACTTCATCCATCCATATACACTTATTTTCTTTGCATTTTTCCTTCAATGTGCTTCATCGTTGTTTTTTGTTTTTGAAATTGCTGTGAAACTTCATCTATCCACATCATTTTGTTTGCACTTACACTGTCATATCATCTTGTAATTTCAGATTGTGCAGACTTGGTTATCATGAATGTTTTGGAATCACCTATTGTGCTATGATTTTTTTGGGATTGTCAAATACAGTGCGATTATCGAGGGTCAATATGGTTCGATTGAGCGATTAAAAAAACTTGCATTCTCCGACATCGGATATCTTACTCGGAACTAGTAGACATGGTTCGTACATATCTTGGATTGGGAGGGCGAAATGTGATAATCAAGATTACACTGAGACATCCATTTCTTTATGGATCTGATCAACAGTATGCTGCAAATGAGTTAAGCGATGACGATGATGTGGAGGCTTTATGGATGTTGCCACATGAATTTAAGTCCCAAAGTATCCAACTGCATGTGAGCTATTCTGAGGTGACTTCCCAATGCCCGAGTCATTTATGTGATGTATCCCCAGCAACAGGTTCATTCGTGACAATGTTGAATCAAGTGGCGGGGTTAGGTACTTCGATTCAAGAGCAACACCATTCATTTTCTCAACTCCCCATTAGTATTGGAGGGGACACCTTTAACTACATGCAACCCCAAGTATTTTACCAACAAATGGGAAATACAAGAGCTGCTGTAAACACGTTTGGAACTGAACACATTAGTTCAACTGGTAGTAATACTCGGACAGTTAATGTTGGGCCCACAACTAGAGGCGATGCATGCAACCTGGTCAACCCAGAACATCTCTTGGGTTCTGCACGAAGTCCAGATCCTAGTACATATCAGGAGGAACGGGTACATCGTAACACCACCACTCCATCACATGGTAGAGTGTCTCGCCCACAAATGGTCACTGCTGCAGTGAATGTTGATTCAACGGTGCATACATCTGATGGTGAGAGTTTCACAAGCTCCAAGGGGTCAATGAATTGGAGTGATAGATATGATAGCCAAGAAGATGACATTCCGGCCAACAATCTAAGCATTCCCTTCGAAGATGATGGGGCTGACGTGGCAGGACCTTCCAACACCACATGGGAACATACAAGATTTTCAATATTTGATGACACAGGGTCCGGTGCATGTGCTAATGAATCGCTTCGTAGACACTTTATTGATATCATGAGAAGTTGGTCTGACACTGACATCGATTTGCAACTAAACATGAGGTTTTAGAACAAGAAGGAGGCTACATATGCAGTGACGAAGTGGTCTATTCAAGCAGGACGGGAATTCAGGGTCTTCGAGAGTAAGAAGGACTGTTGGTATGCTAAGTGTAAGCATGCAAGTGCTGGCAATCCTTACTCTTGGCATATTTGTATTATACATAAGAAGACCCATGGACAATGGCAGATAACAGTTTGAGCAAGGAACATACATGTGTCATTACAGTTATGAATAATGTGCATAGAAATATGGATCATCGGTTTATAGCACGTAATGTGACACATTTAGTTTTAAATGACCCTGAATGCTATGTGAGCGGTGTTATTGCTGAAGTTCAAAAACTATGGAGGACGGGTTGTTCTTATAAGAAAGCATAGGAAGCCCGAAAAGTAGCTATGGGACTTGTATACGGTGATTGGCCCTCCACTTAGATTGCACTACCAAAATACATGCTTGCCTTGCAGGATTATAATCTTTGGACCATTGTGAAATGGAGACATCATTGGACTCGTGTGGGTGATTTGAAAGCTTTTGGTTTTCTTTTCTGGGCTTTCAAACATTCAATTGTTGGCTTCAAATATTGTCGACCAGTGGTATCTATTGATGGAACCCATTTAAGGGGACTTTATCGAGGTAAATTGTTGGTTGCGTCAACTTGGGATGTAAATAGTCACCTCTTCCCTCTTGCATTTGCCATCGTGGATTACGAGTCATTGGAGAATTGGAGTTGGTTCTTAAAGCTACTACGTCAACATGTCATTATGGAGAGACATATATGTCTGATTTCAGATAGATATAAAGATATAATCAATACTGTACGACATATGAATGAATGGCAAGAACCATTAGGTTGCATTTAGTGTAGTTGACAAAAAGCTAATGCGACCAAAAGGTTACATTATAATAATGCGACTATATGTCTTTACGCCTTCCGTCTTTGCTTAAGTACTTAGGATTGAGGGCTGCTATGGTCGCATTTTGGAAATGCGACTTTATTTTTATAAGGTGCGACTTCACTACAAATAGAATTCTGCACAACGCCACTCTATTGTCATAAAAATCTCCCAAAACCAACCCCATATAATGAAATTTTCGGAAAAATTGCCGAGCCATCACGGCGATTTCGTGGCCCAGTTCTCCCTGCGGACTTTTTCTCACTAGTTGCTTGATCCACTGATCCACACTGGCCATCACTTTTCCATCAGATAAGTCCATATTTGTCATTTAGCAAGGCTTCATCATCAATGGCATTTCCGTTAATAAGAATCCCGAATTCCTCTTTTTCCCCTGCTCAAATACAAATTCGCAAGCAAGCCCAGAAAGACAAGAAAACGAGGGAATCAAAGAACTCAAATTCCAAGCAATCCCAGTAGTGCGTCTGGAGATTCTTTATATGTTTCACTAGATTTCCGTTTTGTTCTTCTTAGCTGTTCAGGAGTTTTTGGTTCTGCAGAAATGACTGTTGAATTCAACCAAAACAGGTTCAACTTTCTATTTACAAATTTATCATTTCTAGTATTGTCTGGATAATGTCTAATACAAGGCCAGGAAAGAGTAGAAAATTATGAGGGGTTGTTTGCCATTTTGGTGAAAAAGATATGAACTTGTTTGGAGTTGAATGTTCTATGCTTCCTTTAGGACAACTTTATGTAGCAAAAATGAAAAAAGAGATTTTAATTTGAGTTGTTATTGTGGAAAAAAGAGAGAAATGAGAATGGTAATGCCAAATTTGGTTTTCGTTTGATGGGTTCTAGTTATTTAGGGAGTTAGTGTACGTGAGGAAATTTTGAGCTGCGATTTATCGAGAATAAAGAGAAGAAAGGGTACTCAAATCCCTACAAGGCTAAATGTTGGTTTGTACGTTTGTGTGAGTATCCTCAACTTGATGGGTTTCAGTTTTATGATGTTGTAACTTGGTTTCTTCTATTTTCATTGTCGATTAGGAATTCGTTTAAGAGCCATTTGTGACAAACTGTCAAGTCTGGTTTGGGGTGGGGGGACCGAGAGCAGGCTCTTGGTCCCCTGCAGATGAGTTGCAAACTGACTCAACTAATACAGCAGTAGATAATGAGTGCTACACTTCAGAGCCCATTTTTTGGGACTCCACCTCCATGTGACGCCAATAGCATACACAAGGGAAGTTTGGTGTATATAAAATTTTTGCGTCCTCCAAAGAGGTATGCAAAGAAGTGTAGATGTGCAGAGAAAAATGAATGGATATCTCGAGGGATCAAATTTACTGATTTTTGTGGGAAAGGTTTTGACCAATTGTGGAAGTACTTTGGGGTAAGAGGTGCATGGGTGGTTAATTGTGTGAGGGAGCCTCTTTCTCGGGGTAAGACTTTGGTTAAGTCTTTGTCTCCAGTATGGGAAGAGGGGTTACTTCTGGTGAGATGCTCTGTCTTCTGTGCTGTGATGTCTGGGGTCTGTTTGCTTGTGTGGTATGGGCAGTTGAAGGCCAAGAGTTATATTGAAGTGAAGTTATTGCCCTCTGTTTGTGCTTTACTGAGTGATCATATTCAGCGCAAACTTGATTTTGGTAGGGTTCGGAGAATTTCACCTTTAAGCATTACATTGGAATCTTGCTCAGTTGGTCCTCATGGTGAAGAGTTATCCTGTGGTGAGGTACCTAGCATTAAACTCCGCATTCTTCCTTTTGCAAGTCTGAGAAGGGGAAAGATTGTGATTGATGCAGTCTTGTCTAATCCTACTTTATTGGTAGCACAAAAGAAAGACTACACTTGGTTGGGGATACCTTTTACTGAAGGTACTCTGCAAAGGCACTTATCTACTGAAGAAGGAATTGATTATCGTACGAAAACAAGGAGGATTGCAAGAGAGGAAGCTAGTGCACTATTGGCCAGGGAGAGAGATGATTCTGCTAAGCGAGCTGCGGAGATGGGTTATATGGTCCCTGAAGGAAGAAATACTCTTTCTGAGGACGATTATCTGAAGGACAATGCTAACTTCCCAATGAGGTTAGCAACCTCTGAGCCATTCTTTTGTATGGATGAGAAATTGCACTGGAGAGATCATCATTGCATGGATGCAGGTCTGGAGTATGAATTGAAGCATTCGGATTTGGAGAAATCATTTGGTGCAAAAGTTTCTCATACGGGAATCAAATTTTGGTCTAGAATTGTTCCGGTTCCCATAAGGCAACGATTCAAGAGGAAGGCTAATGACAGAGATCTATTGGCAGAAAGTGTTACTGCCAAAAGGAGGATTCTTGAGCATAGTGCTTCAGCTGCTCGTGCATATTTCCAGGGTCTATCAAATGGGGAATTCAGTAGTCCAACTCAGTCATCTGATGTTCTTGGGATTGCTGTTCCTAGAAGTGAGGGTGACCTTGATGCCTCTGTTTCTGCAGTCGCTTTCACTGACACAGATTTGACAACAAAACACAATTCTGAAGGGAAAGAAACTTCTGAGAATAGAAGATTTGATGATGCTGCTGATAATTTTGCGGGTGACAGAACCTTGGAACCTGAAAGCAATGTGAATCTGCATGAACAAAGTTCAGAAATGGAGCCGCAGCCTCACAGAAATAGTTTAAACTTAAATGCGTTTAGCTTCATGCGTGATCCGTTTCTTTTTACTTTGAGTAGATTAAGCAAAGCTAGAAATCCCAGAGAAAAGTTTTCTTCCATTAGCAGTATTGTAAGAACTACGGATGTTTATACTGTAACTAATGAAGATTCAGAAGGAGATAATATTCAAAAGGAAGTAGCAGATACCAGGAGTGAAGTTAGAAGTTTGGCAAAACAGGATGGTAAAAATGATGCATCACATATTCAGGGAGACCATAGTTCTAGTCATTCAGGTCTCATGGCAAAAATGAAGCACCATGCAAATGCTCGTTTACCTCTGAGCTTGGAAGTGAATTTATCTTCTTTGCTTAGAAAATGGAGTGATTTATGGTCTCCTTTACTTGCTGCATCTGTGGAAAGGCTGAAGTCAGACATGGGTCCACGAGTTGAGGATATTGTTACTGAACTTGTGGATGGTGAATATCATGAAGATACTTCAAGCATTGAGAATAAGATTCCATTTGTTCTAGATTCTGTACATTTCAAAGGCGGGACTCTAATGCTGCTTGCTTATGGTGATATTGAACCAAGGTAAGCTTCATAGCTGCTGTAGTTGCTTACTAGACTTGTTTCTCTCCTTATTCATACTATGCAGTTTCTTTCTCTCCTTGCAGAAGAGGATTCCCTAGTCATTATCTTGTCCAGTTGGCAAAACTGGCACAAAAAGGAATGTCCTCTTTTCGTTCGTTTAAAATAAGTTGTTTCAACCCTATTTTTTCCCCGAGCCATTTTTCCCTTAACAAAGTGTGAAAGTTAGAGTACCATTGAATAATTTTTTGGTAATTACTAGTTGCTTTTTTCTCCTAGCAGTTTTGCAAAATATAAAGCAAAGAAGAACAAGCTATATCCAGCATATGCTTCGGAAATCACAAAATTCTGCATTTTAAAGCTGTATAATAATGAAATTCTAACTAGATGAGCAAGTAGCAATAAGGATGCAATCTCAGACATGAATATAGACAAAATATTCTTAAATACGCATCCTTAGCAAACACCCAATCTTTCATTAGAATTAAATGATGGTAGAGAGGGATTTAGGTGTTAAAAATGTGTCCAGTAACTATCTGACATGTTCTAAATTTTTACTGTTAAAATAGTAATATCAACATGGTGAAAGGAGTGTCAGAAATATACCAGAAAGCATCAGAAGACTGTTGGTGTCAGCTTCAGATGCATAGCCTCTTTAAACTGTTGTTCTTCGTTGCGTCAAAATGTTTTATGCCAACTTTCTCAGCTGAAATTATCTAATTGTAAGAAAAAAGGAACCTGTTCCTTCAAATTTTCTCTTCTTCTGGGAGTTAAATGTAGAAGAGTTTTGTGTAGTTCAGTATATGACATGTTTCCTTTTACTGATTCAAGGAAGGGTTATCTTTTATTTTGTAATGAGAAAGAGGTCAGTGTAATGCTTTAGGAAAGTTACATACCATTCCTTTAGATTCCGTTCAGGCCACAGCATTTGGTCACTTGACTCTACTTACATATTCGTAGCCGATATGTTCCACGGTCTCTGAACTTGCAAGTGATAACCCATGTCTTGTGCACCTTCCTGTTGGGATCAGTATCAACTGAGGCACCAAAGTGGGTGGAGAATCATGACTGATAGGATTCTGCTAATGACGTAGTAAACAGATGCAACATGTACTCCTACAGCTAAAGGGAGTTCTAATATATATTGTTTGACTCCTTTTATATTTTTGGACACATTTATTGTCCCTTGGCCTCTCTGGAGGTGTCTGCTTATATATGTCATGAGCCTATCTTGAGTTATGTGCCATGTCAATAGGGATTACCAACTCCGCAGGTGTCTGCTTGATGCTCTGATGTTATCAATATGCCAAATTGCAGAGTAGATAAGCATTTTGAGATTCATTTACCAGAGGGATAGCTGTATTCAGCTTGAACTTACCAACCTTGCAACCTTGCATGAGAAGTTGCTATGCATATTTGGTGCAATGACTGCAAGTCCATTTGAGAGCTATTATATGGAGAATTTCTTAATATCTGTCAACACTTTCTCTGGTTAAGGGTGTATTTGGATTGGGATGAAGTGTATTTGGATTGGGATTTCATCCCAATCCAAAATCACTTTAATTTAAAAAATTATTATTTTATATATTTTTGTTTCTTGGTAACTGTCACATACTCATAATACATCATATTCTCTCTCTTTGGCTCCACTTTAGGTCTCACTTGACCTCACATATTTAATAATTTTTAATTATATTCTCACAAACTCAACTCAAACGAGTTGCTATCCCCTTACACCCTAAATCATTTATGTGATACTGGATCAGTCATGGATTCAACCCCGACATGTATATTGTACACTATATGGACACTTGATTAAAAGTAAAGAAACAGCTTATAGTTCACTTTTGTTTTCCTTTTCAACAGTGTGACTTCTTAGAATCAGTAAATTTACTCCTGTATACACGTTTTTTTTGCCCCCCCGACTTGTAATTGTTTTGAAAGCAACTTCAAGATAAGCGTTCTATCTTTGCAGATATTTTCTGAACTGAGTCTCATTGAGGTTTTTAGGGGGCTTTATGTATTTATTAATATATTGAATTTTCAGAGAGATGGACAATGCTAATGGGCATGTGAAGTTTAAAAATCACTACGAAAAGGTGCATGTACAGCTCAGTGGCAGTTGTAAAATGTGGAGATCAGAGATCGCATCTGAAGATGGTGGCTGGTTGTCAACAGATGTTTATGTTGATATGTTGGAGCAGAAATGGCATGCCAACTTGAAAGTTGTGAACCTCTTTATTCCGGTAAAATGCTTTATGGAATGTGAGATGGCCTTAAAAGAATATAAAAGCCTGAAGAAGCTTGTTTCCGTTCTTTACTTAGAACTGCAGATTCACTTTGTGTAACTGTACTTTTACTGATTATGGGTGTCCTCACAGTACCCTTTTTTCACTTACTGCAGTTATTTGAGAGGATTTTGGAAATTCCTATTACATGGGCTAAAGGAAGAGCTAGTGGTGAGGTGCTTCTCTAACTAACATGAAGTTTTATTTATAAATGCAAGTCCAAGCAAGTCACATGTTTTGTCCCTATTCTAGTTGTTAAAGGACAAAAGTCCCGTTTCGAGTTGTTTCAATTGCTAAATATAAAGCTTATGGGCCTTCCGCTCATTGCCAATTGGTCTTGAGTTTGTTGCTTGTGTTCTGTAAGACTAGTGAATGGGATTATCCACAAAGCATATTTCCAATTTATGGACAATATTTTTTATTGTAAGTCCCTCTGGTTTGAAATTTGTGCTTAGCGTTGCACAATACTACTCGATAGCATGTTTCCCAAATATTTGAATGAGCTATGTACTCTTGTAGGTCTTTTTATTTCCTCTAGCTATGTACTCTTGTTTCTTTTTATTTCCTCTAATCAATCATCACGTTCTAATTGCTCATACACCTTTTTGTTGTGATTTTTAGATTGTCTTTTGCTCTTATGCTAGCATAATATAGCTTTTGTTCTTCTGTTGAATTTTGGATACCAAGTCTAGTACCATAAAAAATAAATTTAGCAGCATTCCGATAATCATTATATTCGTTTTACTGGATGATTAGCCCTAACCTGATTTTTCCAATCACTTTGAACTAATTTGTAACTAGTTTTAAGGATTAAAGTTCTGTTATTGTGAGTTTAAAGAAATCTTCTGAATGACATCTAGACTTATGCAATGTGCATAAAAATGTCTTATAAAATCTCACAATTATTTGACCTAAATCTACTTATGCCCGTGTAAATTTTTTTTACATATGTGCATAAATTGTTGTGTTGCGTAAGAATTTTGGACCAAGCCTAGAGCATTTCTACACTAGAAGTATTTGGAAATGATTGCACATCATGGCAAGATTTACAGGGGATGGGGCAGATAGTTGGGGAAGGTACCTTCCACTTGTTAAAAAGGCAGCCTCTCAGAATTTCTGGAACTTTGGTGTACTAGGTCTTTTTGTGCTGAATACACGTGTGTATGTGGATAGGATTCACATATTTCACGTCTAATGTTATATTCTTGGCAACATATTGCCAAATTAATATGTTCTCAGAAGAACTTCTGTTCCACTGGAATCTTCACATATGGGTGCATGTGTTTTGTATGTGATCCCCAGCAGAGCTTATGTTTTTACTGTCATTCCTGCCATTGTTCAATGGAAAGCAAAGTTAATTATCATTAAATTAGAACTGAACTCTAATTAATGGATGCCCAAATTTTCTGTTCAATATTTTAGTATTTACAGCATTCAAAGGTTGCATTTATGTTAGAAGCATTATTCCTGGCCGTTTTCTCGACTAGAGAACCTAATATCTGGACTTCTATGTCCATGCTGAATTTGGGTCTGTTGAATTTACACTCTATGTAGTTATACTAAATATAGTTGGCATTTCCACTTAGGTAATTAATCATCCTGTATTTTTTTTTCTTTTTGTCTACATTTACAGGTTCATATTTGCATGTCTAGCGGAGAAATTTTTCCAAATCTTCATGGACAGCTTGATGTGACAGGGTTGGCCTTCCATATATATGATGCTCCATCACAGTTTTCTGTATGTAACTGTTTCAAGCTTATCTTTGACGGCACTCTTTGCATTTTTTGGACATGCTTTGTATGTGTTTTAGGGTATTTCATTTCTTCTGTTTTTTTGTTGTCTTTTTGTCTTCTTCTCATGTGTTGCGTCTACTCAGGTTTTGCAGTTTAAGTTAATATTGACGAAACGTGGACCAGAAAAATAAGGCTGAAAATCAAGTATCTCTTCTGGAATATCCAAATACTTTTAGGGGAAAGATGCTATAAAAAATATAGTGAAAGCTTGCAAACTATTTGGACTGGTTAATAGAATCTTCGTGACTAATGATACTGTACAATTATTAAGTAGACCTATAAATTTTTATGTCTCTTGCAAATGCGGTATAATTAGATGTATATGGTGATTGACGTAGTTTGTAAATATTCCTAGACAAAAGAAAAGGAAAGAAAAATCATCGTCACCTGTATCTATTGTTCACAGGATCCCAGGATTGAAGGAGAGCCGAAAGGTAAAACTATATTTTCGAATCTGGAAGAATTTGCCTCTTCTACCAATTTCTTGATAATAGAGTATTTTGTCCTCTTTAAGCTATGTTAAAAAAGTTTGAGCTAACAGAAATCTGATGGCTTAGTATAATGTTAGAATCTATTGTACGTCGATAACTTCAAGGAATCCTCCATTTCCTTGCACTAGTTAAAGTGTAGTTTCATTATGTTCTGGAGTTAAAGAGGCCTTAGGTTAAATCTTGCTATTTCCTGCTATGATATTTAAACATGCTTGCTGGACTTGTGTAAAAGTACCCCTTCTCAGTGGAACCAACAGTTTTGGCAAATTTGGTAGTTAGCATCCTCCCATCTTTCAATCTGTAGCAAAATGATTACTCTTTTTTCAAGGAAACCTTAGTTTTGGGATGGGAGAGTAATGTGAATCTAGGAATTTGCTGCTTTCTTTTCTTATTGTGCTGATAGGCCACAACTGTATTGCTTCTCTTCATTTGTTCATCCACTGTGACTTTGTTTTCAAAAGATGACAAAAAAGGTAAAGTGTTTTTGAAATAATATTGTTGCCATCTTTATTGCATATATCCACAGCCGTATCCATTGTAATGACTCATGTACGTCATTGAAACTATTATCGTTTGAGTTATGTTTTCAAGATTTTGATACGTTTACATTCATTCAAATTTGGAAGTTCTATCTGGATGCTATACATGCTTTTTGTAGGACATGTCTGGCAGTCTGTGTTTCCGTGCCCAGCGAATATTTTTACACAATGCAAGTGGCTGGTTTGGAAAGGTTCCTTTAGAAGCTTCTGGAGATTTTGGCATTGATCCCGAGCAAGGTGAATTTCATCTTATGTGTCAGGTAATATTAAGTGTTGATATTAGTTTGGTTTGGATGATTCCATCCCACTTTGTACCAGCTATGCTTTTTACTGTAAGATGTTAAGTACTCCAGAGATGACTCATGGATGTTATTTGTGTGTCATTGAAACTATGTCTTGAACTCACAATTAGACAAACTATTTGGAGTTGAAATTTTCTCTGGACCTTTCATTGATAGAAATTTCGCAAGGTGAATGCTGTATTTTCTCGGGAGGGAATTATGCCATTCAAAAGGAGAGAGAAGGGAGTGCATTGCTGCCATGTGAGGGGAGTTGTGCTCTATGAGAGTTCAAGTTGCAAGGGTTGAATCAGCCCTATACTGGAGATGTAAGATATAATATGACCAGCCTAACATAGCGCCTGAACAAGGATAGAAAAATGTCTGATGCCAGAATGACATCTTGCACTTTCCTTTTGAGTAGGTAGCTACAGTCATCATTCCTTTAGTGCTGATTTTTGGAAAAGAGATTTTCCTTGGCTGCTGGATGGATATCTTTGATATCTAAAGGTTTGATCTTTTTGACTATAAGAAGATCACCACCATATTGGAATTCTTTGCCTCATCCTCCTGTGATTACTCTTCCTTGTATTTCCGACATGATCATTATAACAGTTAGATTTATGTTGGCCAGATTGGAATACAAAATAAAAAGGGATAAAGTCACTTAGTTATTCTACTATAGGCTTATCTATTTATTGAATGGAATTCAAGCCTGAGGACATGAATTTTCTGGAAGACTAAATATGTGTCTGTCCCCTTTCGTATTTCTAGCTAAACACAACCCTTATTTTTCATGGAAGTGTGTTAAAGGGTCATGAAAGGAATGAGAAATGAGCACACATATGTTAATCAGAAAATAGTGAGTGCAGCTATCTAGAAATGATGGAGTGGACATTCTAGGTTCAAATATACCAAGAATGTCTCAAATGCTCAATAAGTTTTAATGTGGAACTAGATAATGGCCGCCTAAACATAGTTTCAAACACTACTTATAGGAAGCTATCATATTTAATAAGGTAAAATAACTAGTAGTTTTAGAGAAGCACAAGTAAGAAAAAATAACAGAAAATAGGGCCATGTTATTCTTATATCATAAAGTTTTAGATCACCAGTAGAGGTTGGCATGGTAACGAATTAGATGAACTGCATTTTTCTTGTGTTTTCAGCATTACCACTTTAAAGTTATGACAATGGAGAATTTATGTGCCTTTGGTAAGTGAAGCTTATTGGGGGGCCTACTGTAATTGCATTAATATATGGAAGAGTACAATTTTAAAATTAGGATCTCGGCAAGACAAGAAGTGTTGGTACACATGTAGGGAGTTAGTATTGCTGTAGGTTGGTATTCCATGATTGATGATGGGTAGTAGCTACATTTACATGTATGATATATCCGCAAATTGACGGAAAATTGCATCCTCCCCTTTCCCCCTAATCCCCCCCAACATACACCCACCAACCCACTCTGAACACACGCACAAAAAAAAAAAAAAAAAAAAAAAGGGGTGCACCCGTGGTAAGTATGATAAGTAAAAAGATCATCTAATTCTTTTTTGTCTTCTTTGTAGCTTAGTTTTCTTCAGTCCACAAGGTAATAATGTGCTTTGTTATTCTTTCTGCAGGTTCCTTCTGTTGAAGTTAATGCATTGATGAAAACTTTCAAAATGAAACCTTTGTTGTTTCCGGTATGTAGTCTTATTGCTCTGGCTTAATTGCATACAAATCTTGAATGCAACTTAAGGAGCAAAATGTGAAGTTCTTTGTGTTATTTTAAAACCAAAGAATACAAAGAGGCCTCTCAAGCACTTAGGTTGGACCAAAGCCAGGACTAAATTAAACTTTCAGGTCTAAGGATATTATCTGTGGAAATAAGGCTGAAAACATGTAGCCCAGGTACATTATCTTTCCAGGTTTGGTTTAGTTTGAGTTCACCAAACAAAACACAAATATAGAATATTTGCAATGCTATATGCGTGCCATCCCATCCCCATCCCCCCTCCCCACACCAATAAAAAAAAAAAAAAAGCTATGCAGTGGATTAGAAATAGTGGTGGAAGAGTTTCATTAGATGAAATAAAGAATCATAATGTTGGTATGTTTCATTTAAATCATAATGAGATAAAAGGACAATGGAAAGAAAAATTGGCAGCTGTTTGTGCATCACATATTTAAATGTTTGCTGAATGATTGAAAGATTTCTTTGTTATGTTTTTTGGTTCATAACTGCAGTTAAAAAGACCACACTCCAGGGCTAGCTTTTGGGAATTCTGTTGCAATCCTAAATGAATGATTCTTGTCTTTGAGTTTTTTCTACGTTACGCAGAATCTGTAAAGATTGGTTTGGTTCTCATATGCCTCTTTTTTCTTGTTTGTCTAACAAATTACTTAGGGAGATTTGTCTCCAGTTCCTTACATCAACATGAGAGAATGGAGAAGGGAATGGGGTTTGGGGCAGGGAGCTGGAGCTCGGTCTTTCTTTTTCAGTTTTTTTTTTGGGTCTTTTTCTTCTTATTCTTTTCCTTTTTTGGATGGGGATGGTATTTTTGGGTTTTACTCAGAGAAGGGGAAGAATGGAGGAGGGTGCTAAAGATCTGTAAGTGGTTGAATATGAAGCCAGTGTGGTACACCTGTTCAATTTTAGGCTTTTGTAAGACTAGCAAAACCAGAGTCATAGGTACATTACATTTTGGCTTGTCAAGCAGTTCAGATTGGAGACTGGAGTATTCATCTGAGGCACTAAAACCAGTTCCTGTTGGCTTTTAAATCTCATAGGAAGTTTTGGAATTGTAATTTGAAGCATCAATTTTATTTTATATCCTGGAAATCTGCTTCTTGTTTCATAATTCTCTCTCTCTTCCCTTTTTCTCCGCTTGGGAGTTCAGTGTATGTCATTTCTCATCTTTTCATGAAAAGAGTTTCTCTAGACCATTTCCTCCCCTTGTATACCAAAATGCAGAATGCATTCACCTTTTACAGTTTTTGATCAGTAGGTGGAATTTAACTTCGTGTTGTATTTTCTTTTATTAGAGTATCATTTCTGAGATTTGAGGTTTTTCTTCTGTGTTTTTCTACTTCAGTTAGCTGGTTCAGTCACAGCTGTGTTCAATTGTCAAGGCCCTTTGGATGCTCCTATCTTTGTGGGGAGTGCACTGGTCTCGAGGAAAATGTCTAACTTTGCATCTGATGTTCCTTCATCAGTTGCATATGAAGCAATGATGAAAAATAAAGAGGCTGGTGCAGTGGCAGCACTTGATCATGTGCCATTCTCCTATGTTTCAGCTAATTTTACTTTTAACACGGATAATTGTGTAAGTACTTGAAAATAACTTGTTAATATTAAATTTCAGGCTTTAATTTCATTCTTTCGTATTGAAATTCTCTTCATTCATGATTTAATAGCTGCCTTTTCTGGCAGGTTGCTGATTTGTATGGAATCCGAGCCAACCTTGTTGATGGTGGTGAAATTCGCGGAGCAGGAAATGCATGGATATGCCCTGAGGTTTTTATTTATTAGACAATCTTCTTGGTGTGAACAAGAAATAAAGTGCATCAAAATATCTTTGGCTTGAACATGAATGGGCTCTATCGCGTGGATTTTTCTGTGTTATGATGAATTCCCAATGGAAAAATTAACTAATTTGCATATGCAATTCTGGGAATTTTTTGCATACTTATCTTTCTGTTATGGTTTGACTTGTTGGATTACTCGACTCCGCTCTATTTTAACTTTTTGAAGGCCAGGTCTGATTAAATGTATTGCTTCCTGCTGGAAGGAAAACACATGCAAGAACATGCCTCTTATGATCATCTAAAAAACTAATATGGGAATTATTGTCTAAAACTTTTGGCAAGGTTTATATGTTGACGCTTTATGGTTCAAAATAAACATAGTGAGTGTACGAGATTTCTAATTCAATTGAAGCATGACATTAACATATCTTAAGAATGCAATGTCTGGTACTGTTGATTTTGATATTTAAGGTAGCTGCTTTTCGTAGTAACTGGTGGGTAGTAGATAGAAAACTTTAAGTAGAGACTAAAGCATGCTTTTCTGACAACAATATTCTAAAGGAATGTTTAAAATGTTTCAATGATTACCAGATATTTGATACTTAGTTGAAGCTAGATTTGTTGAACAATAGATGGTGGCTATGAACATTCGAGTAGAAGTTCTTTATTTTGAGAAGCATGTTGCTGCTTTACTTGCTATTTCTTTCATTGAAATTTCTGTGTCACGTTCAAGTGTTTTGTTCGGTTTTGAAGTAAAGATCTTTAATCTTGCAGGGTGAGTTTGATGACACGTCAATGGATGTGAACTTTTCAGGCAATTTTTGCTTTGATAAAATTATGCATCGTTATATACCTGGTTATCTTCAACTAATGCCACTTAAGTTAGGGGATCTAAATGGAGAAACGAAGTTTTCTGGGTCATTGTTGAGACCGTAAGATCTTTATGGCTTGTCCTTGTGTTTTTTGCACACGAACAATAATCTTTGCTTAAATGGACATACCTTTGTGTGGATGGAGATTCTGATAGATTATCTTTGTAATTGTAGGAGATTTGACATAAAATGGACTGCACCAAAAGCTGAAGGATCACTAGCAGATGCTCGTGGAGACATGATAATTTCACATGATTACATAACTGTGAATTCTTCATCAGTGGCTTTTGAGTTGTACACAAAAGTTCTAACATCATATCCTGATGAGTATTGGTTAAACCAGAGAGATTATGATGCAAAGGTTTCCCTGCCTGTGATTGTTGAAGGAGTTGAGTTGGATTTACGAATGCGAGGATTTGAGTTTTTCAGCTCTGTCTCTTCCTTTGCTTTTGATTCTTTGAGGCCCAGGCATCTGAAAGCAACTGGAAGAATTAAGTTTCAAGGAAAGGTTATAAATAGTGAGCAAGTTTTGCATTTTGAGGAAAATCTCAGACCTAGGGAGGGCGGAGACGTACATACTCTTTCTGGTGACGTGTCAATCTCAGGTCTCAAACTCAATCAGTTAATGGTGGCGCCTCAGTTGGCTGGTGTATTGAGCATCTCACACCTGGGAATTAAGGTTTTGTTTTGCAGATATCCTTAAAAAAGATTTGTTTTCTTTGGTGCTTAAATTTTTTCAGCCCTGTTTAATACTTTTTTACATTTCAATGTTTTCAAACACGTTTGTGTTCTTACTGAAAGTTGGCGAATAATTTTTCAATTTTGCTTCTCTTTCTATTAATATTGATTCTGATTTTAAGTTCTTAAAATCTTGGGATGCTCTAAATTTGCTCTCGGCGCATATGGGAAAATTGCAACTCACCCCCACATTAAAGACAAATGCATCTGTACACTTTTGTCCTTGTACCATTTCAAACCTAAAGTTCAGGCAAATGGTGGCCCTTAGACCAAAATTTATTCTTTATTCTTTGTACCCACAAAATACATCTTGCTTCTTTTTGTTTTGTTTTGTTTTTTTTTTAAATGTGAAGTAGCAAGGAGGATCCCTTTTCTAAGTTTTAAGAAACTTATTGTCAGGACTGGTTCAATGTTTGGGTCACTTGTCCTAAAGCTCTTGATATTGAAAACTCTACTACCTTTTTAGATGATTCCTCTTTAGCCGGTGATTGTCATGGTGCTAATTGCATGTAGAATTTTCTTATATTTCTGATACTAACAACTGAAAATTTACCCAATATGGAGAACTGATTAGCTGAGCTGTAGGGTACATAATCCATAACATCTACCTTCTCACAGTTGACTTCTCCAATGGATAACGAATTAGACGATATATCTACAGATTTATACCACATTAATGAACACAACGTCCAACTTAAAACCTATTGGCTATTGTTACAGAAGTAACATCTCTAATTCCTCTAATCAGTTCAAATTGTTTGATTTTGTAACACAAGTTTGTGTCCAAACCTTTTTTATTTGTAGTTGTGTTTTCAGAGCTCTTTCTGTAATGTCCACATTGAAACTGTCTTAAGATAACTGAACTTATGGTTCTTTGATGATACAGTTGGATGCTACAGGTAGACCTGATGAAAGTCTTACAGTGGAGTTTGTGGGGCCATTACAGCCCAGTTCTGAAGAAAAAATGAGAGGAAAAATGTTGTCTTTTTCTCTTCAAAAGGGCCATCTAAGAGCCAGTGCTTGTTACCGGCCACTAAAATTGGCTAACTTGGAGGTTCTTTTGTTGATTTTGATACATCTTGTGCTCCCTTTTTTTGTGCTTGTTTGCCAAACTTCTTTCTCTTAGTTTATTAGTGAATTTTCTGCATAAATGTGATCAACCAGGTGCGCCATTTACCACTGGATGAGCTAGAGCTTGGTTCACTTCGTGGAACAATTCAGAGGGTAAGCAGTCATTCAGAACATGTGATTTACTTATCTTGGTGGTGCACTGGTGATTGCTAAATAGTCTCTTACATGCTTGAAGACAATCATTTGATTCGAATGTGATCATAATGGTCTCACTTAAATCTAAATATTTGGTTTTCTCTCTAATCTAGAATTCTGAATCTTTGCTATTTTTCTATCATTGTTTGTTGTATAGCATAAGCCAGAGTTGTACTTGGATGAAATTTAGAGTTTGCAACAGGGGATTGACCAATTTGTGTGATAAATGATGAAAAGGAGAGCTTTTGAAAGTGAAAACTGTCAGGTTTTATAATCATGAATTCAAGTTCAGATACTTTTATATGTCTGTATCTACATTACCACACTAATTAAAAAAAAGGTTTTAGATTATATTGTGTATTTAAGGGCAAACTTTCTCCTTTTCTGAAAGGTAGTATCATGAAACTTCTTTTCGATACATTCTTTTCTATGAAATAAGGCTTAGTACAGTTGTTTCATTTCCAGGAGAAAGTGTTTTTCTCTGCCAAGAAACCATATAATGCTTTGTGGTTCTAAAAGCGTTGGTGTTCTTAAGAGCTTGAGTGTCCTTGATTCAAAATCTCTATATCCCAAAGGGAAGCATCTGAGCTTGACAGCTGCCACTTCAGCTTCTCTGATAACAATGTCAGAACCCAAGATAGCATAACATATTTAGTAAATCTGGATCCTGGATCCTTGAACTCGTGGTACTGAACTACAGATTGGTTTGGTGAGATAGAGTGGATAATGTCCGGGAACCGTGAAAAGCAAGTGATTGACCTGAACGAATATGCTTATTTTTCAGATATTTCTTATCTTCAGGTGTCCCTACTCCAAATTTAGCCCTCTTAAATGATCATGGCTGCTAACATATCTCATGGGGTATGTCAAGGTTCAGGCTTTGGTTTATATTTCGTGGATCAGTTCCAATTTCACATCTCCGGCCAAAATTCAGTGGTGTCACATCCTTGTTGAAAGTGTTTTATTTGTAGTTCCTAAAATAAGATTCAAAAAATGATGGACTCTGCCTACAAATCTAAATCTCTGATAAAACTTTCAAACTGGCATTTTCTACAACTTGTAATTTCCAGAAATACTATGAGCATACTAATAGTGGGGAGCCTTTTTGTAGTTCAATAGATGCTGAGATGGTGATAGCTTTAGTGTGTTATTCCATAGATCCGTTTTCTTGGTCCTTAAGTTTTCTGAATTATTCTATCAATTTTGTTTCTGTACCCGTTCTTGGCTAAAAACATTTTGCTTGTTGTCAGGCAGAACTTCAACTCCACTTTCAAAAAAGAAGAGGCCATGGAGTTTTGTCTGTACCCCGGCCAAAATTCAGTGGTGTCACATCTTTGTTGAAAGTGTTTTATTTGTAGTTCCTAAAATAAGATTCAGAAAATGATGGAGTCTGCCTACAAATCTAAATCTTTGATAAAACTTCCAAACTGGCATTTTCTACAAGTTGTAATTTCCAGAAATACTATGAGCATACTAATGGTGGGGAGTACTTTTGTAGTTCAATAGATGCTGAGATGGTGATAGCTTTAGTGTGTTATTCTATAGATCCGTTTTCTTGGTCCTTAAGTTTACTGAATTATTCTATCAATTTTGTTTCTGTGCCCGTTCTTGGCTAAAAACATTTTGCTTGCTGTCAGGCGGAACTTCAACTCCATTTTCAAAAAAGAAGAGGCCATGGAGTTTTGTCTGTACTCCGGCCAAAATTCAGTGGTGTACTTGGTGAAGCTTTGGATGTGGCTGTTAGATGGAGTGGTGATGTGGTGTGTAAATAACCCATTTGTTTTTCCTTTCCCCAGTACTCTTTTTCGTGAGACCCGCCACCCCTTTTTCTGTGGCCACATGGAGCAACTTCTTTTTTCTTTTAAATGAAAGGAAAAATTAATTGTTTTGGGTTTAAAAATCAGTCTTACTAGTAAATGTAACTGATTGGTTATTTTTTGGTTTATTCTGACAGACTTTAGATGTTGCACTATCTCTGAAATTATTGGGTTCTTAATATTCTGTATAATATCTCACAGTAAAATAAATCTCATGTTGGAATTTATTTGGTTCCATATGTGGTGGTGATACACCACATACCCCATGCCTTGCCTTTCAGAATTGATGGTGGAAAGGGAAAAAAGGTTGAGGCTTTCATGATTTAGAAACCTAAAGTTTTCTTAGCCCAACTTTAATGGTCCATCTTTATGCCATTGAAGCTTTGATATCTAGCCTTTGTTCTCTTTTTACTGTTGTATGATATATATTTGATATTTCAGCACCATTTTGTGCATTACTAATGCATGTTTCTTCTTAATTGTATAATTTGTCATTTTGTAGGGCCAAAACAAAATTTCAATTCAGTTTGAACAGTGGTTTGTTTTTAAAGAGTAGGAGACAAAAAGTTGAATTGCATAAAAAGTGATTGTGTAAATGGATTTGATTTGTGTCTTCCATTTTGATAAATTGCTTTCGCTTTCCCCCTTTTTGCAAGATACGTAGATATGCTGTTTCCAATAAAAAAAACCCAACCCCAAGAAAATAACATAAAAATGTTGCAACATTGTTAGAGGTGGTACTATGCCAGAGTAGAAACATTAGGATAGAAAGACAGAGAAATGTTTTAACATTGGCATTTGACTAATATCAATTCTTCTGTATGGGCGAGTGTTTCTCCCTCATCCCTCCATCCTGCCTCTTTAGACAGGTTGGAGAATCTTTCTAAAGTTCCTACGGTTTCTGAAGCACGTATTTGTGGGAAAGACACAGAGTCCAACCATATGCATTATGGTAACTGAACAAAATAGCATCCCAGAAAAAATTCAACTAAACCTTCATGTAATTTTCATTAAAATGGAAGAGAATAATATATATTGTTTCGTCAATCAAATGACAATATTAAGGGTATTTTTGTGCAAAAAATGAAAAAACAAATTCTGAAGTGCCGGGTGGATTGAAGCTGTTGGATTTGGGGAAATGCTTTAAACATTTAATGATTTTAAAATCCTAATATTTGAAAATTATTAGCATTTAAAAAAATTCTGGGATAATAGAATCTTTAATAATAATGTTTATGGATTTCAAATGATGCTGTTTCAAATGGATTTCAAACATAGAACAAGCTGTGAACTTCTTGATAGATTTGTCTAAGGATTTCAAATTCAATGTAAACTGAAGTCTTTTAAATGCTTACAATCATTTGATGCTATTGATGTGTAATCCATTTTGCTCAATCCTAGTAGACACTTGAGGATATTTGCTTTCTTTTCATGAAGGAAACACATAGGACCCTGGCTTCTCAGTTAGGCAAAGGTCTCTCTACATTTATTTTACTGGCAACCTTTGCGTATCCTTCAATTTTCATCATGGTTGTCCTTTCTTTGATTAAAATTTGAGGCTTTGGAATTAAATCAAAATTTCCGCATTCTTGGTCCTTTTTTTTTTTTTTTTTCAAAGCGAAGATGATTTTATGCATTTTGGTAGATGAAGTACATTTTGCAATTAATGGGCACTCTTCAGTTAATTCTTTCACCAAGATTTTTCATGCCTGGAAACTAAAAAGGATACTCTCTATTCTACTATCATGCTTTATTCTTTTCAAGTGGTATTTTTGTTTATTGCTCCATCCTAATGATATATTTTTGCCATTTCTTATGATATTTTGCTTAGATTACTGTTGAAAAAACCATTTTGGAGCAAAGCAATAGCAAGTATGAACTTCAGGGTGAATATGTGTTGCCTGGTTCCCGAGATCGGAACCTTGGTGGAAAAGAAAGAGGAAGCTTGTTTCACCGAGCAATGAGTGGACATTTGGGACGTGTGATATCTTCCATGGGCAGGTGGAGAATGAGACTTGAGGTTCCAGGAGCAGAGATTGCCGAGATGCTTCCACTTGCAAGGCTTCTTTCCCGAATCTCTGATCCTGCTGTTCAATCAAGATCAAAGGTTGTAGTCTATTTACATACAGTGAGAAAACTTATGCAAGCCTACAATCTTGTTCTCATAATTGTCAATAATTTCATTTGCGGGGTAGTTTTCCTCTTTCTTTCGCGAGTAAGATAAACTCATCAATTTAGGGGAAATCCATCAACTTATGAAAAATTCTACTCAGAAGCTTGTTAGTGAGTAAGATATCAAATTGTGGAGATTTTTACAAGCTCTTTTATGTTTCAAGTCTTTTGACATGCGTACTAGTGTTTTTCACCATGTCATACATCATCTATAGACAAACTCAAATTTGTGCTTGGGATTTGTTTGATCTTGCAATCACCTTGTCTTTTGGGTTGAGGGAAGGGGACTTGATACAGTATCGAACTGTATGGATGCTAACTGAATTACATGACATAGCTTCTTTCTTTGCTTACTGAATTACATGAGATCGTGTCTTTTTTTACACTCTGTAGCTAAGATTATTCCGGAAGTACTGTTTATGAAATTTGGCTAAATCCATACTTGCATCCACTATAGCACTTCAGGGATGTTCATGCACCTAGGTAAAAGTGAACTTTGGATATCCCTAGTTTCCTGTGGTTTATTTCAATTTACTTGGTTTTGGATCCTAATTGTGTTGGAATCTTTTTCTTTTCTTAGCTGGAGGATTGATCATATCTTAGGAATTCAGATTAGGAAAGTTGGTAAATGTTCACTTAAATGCTTGAATTTCTTTGTAGAGATTCATAATTTCAGGGATGTTGATGCACTTGGGTAAAAGTAAAGGGAACACAGCTGTTCATTATGGTTTGTAAGTTTCTGAACAAGAGAATGAATTGCTTATATTTTATTCATCAATTATAAGGGTATATATACAAGTATAGAGATCCTATAATAGGAAGTAAAATATCCTATATTAATTACAATAAATCAGCCCTCTAATTCCTATTAGTTAGCCTACAAATCAGCCTTTATTTGTTAACAATCTAATCCCTACAAATCAGCCTATATACAATCTGTAACATGGTTGAATTCCACTGTGGAATATCTGCTTAGATGAATTTTGGATTCCTGATAGGCAGAGATTATTCTTGTTCTTTGCTAGTCTCATTGCTTTCATCTGATTGAGAGGCTAGAATGATGCCTATCCAAGTCTATATGTTTTCAAGGTCAAGCAAATAAATGATTTATCTACACACTATGGGTTCTCATATAAGTTGTGTACCTTTCTTTTGTCCCTTTGTTTCTTTTTGGCAGTCTCTATTGCCTTCTAATAGTTATGCTACTTAAATATTCTACTTGTGCATTTTTAGTGGTTTTTAATGAGAGATACCAGGTTTTGCTTCTCATTTTTCACTGTCTCCTTATTTAATTGTAGGATCTTTTCATACAAAATCTGCAATCAGTGGGGCTATATGCTGAAAGTACTCAGAAGCTGCTTGAGGTAGGGAACTTTTAATCTATTAAAGTTTGACGATCAAATTCCAAGTCTTCTGTTTCTATGAAGACGAGAGGATTAGGCATGGTATTATTGGTTTTTAGGTTCTTCTACAGCATTATTTCAATTTGCTCATCCTTTTCTTTAGGAAATCCAAGGACATTTTAATCAATCAGATGAAGTTGTTCTTGAAGATTTCAACCTTCCAGGTTTAGCTGAACTCAAAGGCAGATGGAGTGGCTCCCTTGATGCAAGTGGAGGTGGCAACGGAGACACGATGGTATATATCTGAAAAAATCTTACTTTGAATTTGGGGTTAATGTCTATGCTTAATTCTAAGCATGATTCTTCAAATAAAAGGGATTGAAGTTTATTTGGTAATACTGGTCAAGATGGCTTAAAGTCCTGTCAGCTAGTGTCCAGAACTCTCTCATGGACACTTTTCCCAATTAATGAGCATGTTATAGGTGTTATATTCTTGTTTGTGCCAATGATTGTCTGGCAACTTGTTGAAAGAAACTAGCTAAAATCAACATCCTGTGGCCTGAGCAATTACATCTGAAGTCTTCCTTGCTTATGCAATTCCATCTGAGTTTTGGAACTGTTACAGATTGTATATAGGCTGATTTGTAGGAATTAGATTGTTAACAAATATAGGCTGATTTGTAGGCTAACTAATAGGAATTAGAGAGCTGATTTATTGTAATTAATATAGGATATTTTACTTCCTATTATAGGATCTCTATACTTGTATATATACCCTTATAATTGATGAATAAAAGATAAGCAATTCATTCTCTTGTTCTGAAACTTACAGGAACAAAGAAGCTACTGCTTTTGCAGTTGTAATCTTCTTAATTTTGTGTCATGGTGCACACCTAAGGGAATGATGGTAAATGTAAATGAATGTCTGCTTATGTTGGGCTTTTTATATTTGAATAAGAATTTGCAATTCTGTCTTTGATCGCATGGTTAACAACTTATGCATGTACCTTCTCAAAAATTTTCTTACCTATAAATGATACTCCCTCTGTCCCCTTTTATATTTCCATTTTAACCAATTCACAAGTTTTAAGAAAAATAACGTTTTTCGGTTAATTAATTAACATTTCCTATTTTACCCTCAAAGAATCTCTTTTTTTATTAAGGAGTAATCAAATTCCAAAGCTTTATGTGTTGTAAGTATATAATTTACTTCTATTTCCCATTACAAGTGCACAATACTCATTGTATTAAAGAAGGGTATTTGTGAAAAAATAGCAATTAATAACGTCTTGATTTGCTAATGGAACAGATAAATTGGGATAAAAATCTTAATTAAAATGGACAGATAAAAAGGGACGGAGGGAGTATTATTTATTGCAAAGATAAACGAAGAACTGACGCAGGAATTAATGTTTTTGTTCGGGATTTTCAGTTTCCCTTCATTTCACATTGTATATTTTTCAGGCAGAATTTGACTTCCGTGGGGAAGAATGGGAATGGGGAAATTACAAAACGCAGCGTGTTCTGGCAGCCGGTGCCTACAGTAATGATGATGGTTTGCGTCTTGAGAGAATTTTTATCCAAAGGGATAATGCAACAATCCATGCAGATGGGACCTTGCTGGGACCGAAAACTAATCTGCATTTTGCTGTGCTGAATTTTCCTGTTAGTTTTATTCCTACTTTGGTTCAGGTTATTGAAGATTCTGCTACAGAAGCTGTTCACTCTCTGCGGCAACTTTTAGCTCCAATAAAGGGCATTCTGCACATGGAAGGGGACCTTAGAGGTAGTATTGCTAAACCTGAATGTGATGTACAAGTGAGGCTGCTTGATGGTGCTATTGGGGGAATCGATCTTGGGAGAGCTGAAATTGTTGCTTCTTTAACTTCAACAAGTCGTTTTTTATTCAATGCAAAATTAGAGCCCATAGTCCAAAATGGCCTTGTACACATTCAAGGAAGCATACCGGTATCATTTGTTCAAAGTAACTTGTCAGAGGAAGAAAGTATTGAAAGAGAAAAAACTGAGGCAACATGGACTCATAATTGGGCCACAGAAAGGAGTAAAAGGGCTTCTGATGAAGCTAATGATCGAAAAAGCTTCAGAGAAAGAACTGAAGAGGCTCGGAATACTCAACTGGCAGAGTGTATCAAAGGTTTGAACTGGAACATATTGGATGTTGGAGAAGTAAGAGTTGATGCTGATATTAAAGATGGTGGCATGATGTTGTTGACAGCATTATCACCATATGCCAACTGGCTCCATGGCAATGCTGAAGTCATGCTACAGGTTTGTAGTACCACTCATATGTTTATCTAAGTTGTTGATATTGAATAGCAAGAAGACATTAATTAGCTGTCTGCGGAGATGAATTTGAAATTGCATTCTAAATAAACTAACCCACTCCAAACCCCCCCCCCTCCCCCTTCCCCCAACCGCGGTGCCACTGCCCTCAACCTTTTTTTCTCCTCCTCTTACAGTTTATGGTTCTGTAGGTTCGAGGTACGGTGGAACAACCTGTACTTGATGGTTCTGCTTCCTTCCACAGGGCAACTATATCTTCACCTGTACTCCGGAAACCAATCACCAATGTTGGTGGCACACTTCTTGTGTGTTCAAATCGTTTACAAATTGGTTCACTTGAAGGTAGAGTAAGTAGGAAGGGAAAACTTTCTGTGAAAGGTAACCTACCCTTAAGGATAAGTGAGGAGTCTCTTGCTGATAAAATTGACTTAAAATGTGAAGTCTTGGAAGTGCTGGCAAAGAATGTATTTAGGTATGTTTTATATATATATGTATGTATTTGTTTCTTTTTGCCTGGGTTGGAGGTAGTTGAGCATTGTTATTAGGCTATTGTATCCCTTTTTCTGTTACTTTTTGTAAACCCCCTCCACCCCTTTGAATACTACTACTTATTCTTTAATTTCTATCTTAATTATCTTATCCTTGGAAAACTGATTAGCCTTATAACAGTGGTCAGGTTGATACTCAGTTACAAGTAAGTGGATCCATATTGCAACCAACCATATCAGGGAAAATCAAATTAAGTCAAGGTGAAGCATATTTACCCCATGATAAGGGTAGCGGAGTTGCTCCATTCAACAAAGATCCATCTAATAACTCAAGGATTGCAGTTGGCAGTTACAATCGAGTAGTTGCATCAAAATATGTTTCCCGCTTTCTTAACCCAAAACCTGTCACTTCAAGCATTCCATTTGAACAACCTTCAGGTAATTGAGCTTTTGATCTGTGAACCATAGTATTTTTAACTCAAATTTTTTTTTTTCCTTTTTTAAAAGTTATTCTTGGAGAGGCCGATGTCGTTTTTCTGTTTCATGTTTGCAAAGAGAAAGGTTAACAAATTTAACTTTACTGCCTTTTACCAATACATGAATCCTTTTTCTCGAATTTGAAGAGAAATGGTTCAAATTTGATGTTCAGTGACTCCAATTTACTACAAAGTACACCGTGCTCTAATGAACTCGGAGTAGAGTATGTGAATTTACTTGTGAAATGAGTGTCCTGTGTGGAATGTCGAAGAGGTTGTTTCCTTCTGTTGAGAACATATTTGGAGGGGTTGAAATGATTTTCTTCTAGGATTGCACATCCGATCTTGATCTTGACATGATCTCTAAATCACATGAACCTAAAATAGCAAACGACCTGTGGGACAAGCCTTCTAATCAAGCTACATCTCCATGAACTGCCTCCTTAAGGATGTAAGTGTATAAAATAGTTATATTCACCATATTCTTGCCTAGAGTCCTTGCTTTACCAGTCTGACCAAATTAACTTCAAGATACACCATGTTCCCTGATTTGTCTTTGGTGGCTGTAACGAACCACTGCAACAAATGTATCATCACATGCAATTAAACAAGTTATTGCAAAACTTAAAAACCCATCAGTACCAATAGGTAGACTAATTTGAATCCTCTTTGATTACTTGTTTTCATATTGTATAATTTCCAGATAAAGGCATTTTAAATAATGATTGCAATGCTTGATTTTCATCAAAAATAGACCTACAATTGGATTTGATGTGCTAAATGCTACTTTGAGATCCAATTTCTTGATCAATGGCATTGGACCTGTTCCTATTGCAACTTTTTGGCAAGAGTGCTTTCCCTTTATGCCCATGCCCATGATCCCGAAGAAATTAGTACATAAACTCTGAAGGCTATTTGAATAAGAAAAAATGAACCATAACACATAATTGCTTTTATAAATGTGTGTGTGTGTATTTCAATTTAACTTGCAAAAATAATGTTACTTTTTTGTATACGTATGGAGTATGTAAAAATATAATATAGTGTCTATGAAAGTATGGGTTGAGCAGGTGTGTGACAAGGTATTTTAATTCATTGGGCAGCCAATAGAACCCGATATCCTATAATAGGGTGTGGATGAGAAAGAGGCCATGCTATTTCAGCACAAGTAGATCTGGCTAGGTTGCTTAATGTTATAACTATAAATTCAATTGAATGACTTGCAGGTAAACAGGAAGTTGAGAAGGAGATGGTGCAAGTAAACAGTAGGCCAAAATTAGATATTCGGCTCAGTGATTTGAAGCTTGTTTTGGGACCAGAATTGAGGATAGTTTACCCTCTGATTCTGAATTTTGCCGTTAGTGGAGAGCTCGAGTTAAACGGGATGGCTCATCCAAAATGGATAAAACCTAAAGGCATTTTGACATTCGAGAATGGTGATGTGAATCTTGTTGCGACTCAGGTTAGTGTTGTTATAGTGTTATCCAACTCCTGTCGTTATGGTCCAATGTTTAGTGTCTTCCTTTTTTTTTTTTAAGTATTATTATTGTTTATTTGTTTATTTATTATCTTTTTCCATAATAATATCGTGAACTGAATCACAATTTTGTTGAAATCATTCATTGTCCTTGAAAACAGGTGAGGCTTAAGAGAGAGCATCTGAATATAGCTAAATTTGAGCCTGATCATGGACTTGACCCTATGCTGGACTTGGCTCTGGTTGGATCTGAGTGGCAATTCAGGATTCAAAGTCGGGCAAGCAAATGGCAGGATAAATTGGTTGTCACGTCAACTCGCTCTGTGGAACAAGATGTTCTTTCACCTTCTGAGGTAACTGTTAAAATGTCAAAGTTCTCTGATGTTCATTTGTTGTCTGAATTGATCAAAGCAATAAAAGTCCAAGAACTCTTAAAGTGAAGTTTGAATGTTAGAATTTCTCATATGTAGATGTGTACTGGTTGATGATATTTCCCAATTTATGATATGCAAAGATCTATGAACTCTAATATTCTGTTTGCTCAAGCACCATCTACTGCTATAATGTGGAGTGCAGTGTTTGAAGTCCCATTCCAATTGCAAGTAAAACATTACAAATTAAAAAAGAAAAAAGAAATCCTGCAAAGCAAAAGAAGATGAGAGATAAAAACAAATGAATGTAATTTGTTGCATTTCTTGGAGAGGAAGTAGTATTTCCTAAATTCTGTCTATTGAAGTTGGTAGCAATGCATGCGTTGAGGAGATATAAATGTTCTGAATGTTAAATACTACTCCCTGTGGTTGAAAATGCATGCCACAATTGAAGCTTGCACATAGATTACAAAAACCCTAAAATTTATGGACCTATAAAAAGGACCAAACTGTTAAGTACTACTCCGTATGGTTGAAAATACATGCCACATTAGGAGCTTGCTTGTCGATTATAAAAACCCCTAAAATATATGGACTTTTAAACAAAGGTGACTAAACTAACTTTCTTGATTCTCTAAAATAATACTCCCTCCGTCCTAAAAAGGATGTCAATTTAACAAATGGCACACAGATTAAGGAATTACTAAAACTTATATAATTATAATAGAAAAAAACTATTGTATCCTTGAATAAAAGTAAACTTTCATTACTTAGATTATGAATACACACATATTTAATGAGTTAAATATTTATTGAATAGTTGAATGAGGGGTACATTAGGAATACACGTAATAAATGTATTCTTGATTTGTAAAATTGACAAGTATTTTGGTACAACAAAAATAGAAATTTTTGACATCCTTTTTAGGACGGAGGGAGTATGTAAAACAATTAATGACTTGGTTTTGTAGGATACTAATGATGAAGGTAGAATTGGAGAAAAACAATAAATGGCTTTTTGAATCCCTAAAATGACATGTAATTTGGAGGAAAAAAAGTGTCAAATGTGATGTATTTTCAACTGGAGGGAGTATTTGATTACTGGTGGTATGGGGATAATGTTCACTTTCTGTACTTTGAGGAATTTCTGATGCACCTAAACCTCTGATCTCCATGCCATAGATTTCCAGCATTAGGGTTTATCTGATTAGAATTGGTTACATTTTGGTGCTGCTTCCAGGCTGTATGATATTGTCCAGTTAGCCTTTCTAAGCAAGTGATGAGTTTAGATAAAATGGTTATTAAAGTTTCGTTGTGTAAAAACCAAACTGAAGTGATGCAATAATGATATTCTTTTCCACTGGCTGAACAGGCTGCTAGAGTTTTTGAGAGTCAATTAGCAGAATCCATCTTAGAAGGTGATGGTCAACTTGCATTTAAGAAGCTCGCAACTGCAACTCTTGAAACATTAATGCCTAGAATAGAAGGGAAGGGAGAGTTTGGACAAGCCAGGTGGAGGCTGGTTTATGCACCACAAATACCTAGTTTGCTATCTGTTGATCCCACTGTTGATCCTCTCAGATCTCTAGCCAGCAATATTTCATTTGGTACAGAAGTTGAAGTCCAGCTTGGAAAACGCCTACAGGTTCTGCTAGATTATTTTGCCTATATTTGCTTAAATAATTCATTCTCTCAGATGACAAACTTGAACCTGAAATTCTCTATTATCCTGTTTCTTTCTTCCAATAATTTGTAGCCTTGAAAATTTCTATTTGATATTTCATGGTTACCTGATGCAGCCCTTTTTCTGTTTTTTGATTTCTAGGCCTCTGTTGTTAGGCAGATGAAGGATTCAGAGATGGCAATGCAATGGACATTGATCTACCAGCTCACAAGCCGTCTGCGCGTTCTTATTCAATCTGCTCCATCCAAACGTCTCCTGTTTGAATATTCTACCAGCTCACAAGACTAGCTCAATACTTCACCCTTGTACATTTTTGTATAGCAGATTCTAAAAATGGATAGTGCACAGAAAACAAAACCATCTTTATTCGTTAATCATCCCTGCTTTTTGGCTTCTAAGTGGTAATGGGAAAGAAATCCCAGTTTTTATTTGTATAATGTTCTAGAGATTACGTTATTCTTTGCCAATGAACGACGTTAATGGATTTCATGATTCAAGTTTCCAACCATCACTACTGCACAAAATATAAAAGTACTTCTTCCTTCCACAAATAGTTGGTTTAATTTTTTTTTATTTGTTTAAAAATATCTGTCTATTTTCTAAATATAAGTTATATTTAATTATTTTTTAAAATTTTACTTTTAACATAATTTTTTATCAGTTAATTAGTAATATAATTACCCATACCGAAGTTATTTTAATCAATAATAATATTATGTTATCTTATAAAAATAGTCAATAGTGAGGAGAGATAAAAGATATAGATGAGAAGAGAGAGATACGTAATTATTAGAGTAATATAATTAAAGGAGTTGTGTGATTCAAATTAATAAGATGAGAAAGATAATAAAAATATTTCAAATGGTATAATGGATATTTTATTATTTTTATTATAGAATTTTATAGTTTTTTAATATGTATAATTTTTATAATTAGATAAGTTATTTGTAGATGGATAGAATAGTAAAAAAAAAAAAAAATAGGGCAAACTAGAAACAGTTGCATATACCCTGTTTGGATTTGGTTGGCAGACCGCTTGCAGCCCAACTAGTTTTATCGCTTGTATTTAGCAATGGTCAGTGGGTCGATTCAGCCCGTTGTGCCGGCGTGTCGGGCCGGGCCTAGTCCGGTCCAACGGTCGAACTGCCCATTGTGCACTGGTTCGGGTCAGTTCGAGCCGGCCTGCTTGAGAGAGTCGTTACCCAACGGTTTTCTCAACTTTTGTTTATTACATTTCAGCCTAAAAAATGATTGAAATATATTTTTTTTTATTTTGGTCCCTAACAGTTATATTCTCTATTTTAACCCCCAAAACTCTATAAATACCTCCCAATTCAACTCAAAACTCATCAAACACTTTCTAATTCTCTCAAACTCTCTCCAATTCTCCATTTTCTCTACAAAAAAGTATTAGAATAGAATTTATTTTTGTATTATACTTTTTCGATTCTTCAAGAAAGTCTTCATATTTTGGAAGATTGTTGAGTAGCGGAATAGTGGATACAAGAAGAAAAAAGCTCCACAAAGTATTGTTATTCTTGAATCTTGGTCATCAACAAGTTAGCATTTCTTAATATTACATTCTTATATTTTGGCTTTATTAATTGTTTATTTGTTTTAGTTATTTGTTTAATTTTTAAGTTAATTTATTTTTTATATTTTTCAATTCTCTTATTTCATTATTTGTTAATACTTTATTTTTTTGAACTTTTATTTGAATTTTGATTGCTTTTTTTTTTAAGAAATAATGGATCCAAATCAATATCATCATTTTTCTTCATCCCAATCATCTGCACATTTTGATTTTAATATAGATCCAGCCTTAAATTTAATAAATAATGAAATAGGTAATGAAGATGAAAGTCCTAGTAGGCCTAGTGTTAGTTTTTCACAATCACAATCAACTCCAACAATTAATCCTTATGAATCTAATATATGTGAGGATGATGTTGAAACAATGGATGTTATAACTAAAGCAAAAACATCTATGGTTTGAAATCTTTTTAAAAAAGATAATGATAATGATAGGACAACATGTAAAATTTGTAGGGTGGTATGTGCACATAAGAAGGGAGGAGGGACAAGAACATTAGTTAGACATATTAAAAGGTTACATAATGATTGGTTAGAAAACCTACTTAAACAACAACAAATACGTACTACAGGAGGTCAAATTATTAGTAATTTTCAATATGATCATAGAAAAAATAGAAATACATTTGCTAAAATGATTGTTCAAACTAAATTATCTTTTAATTTTACAGAAAATTCACATTATGAACAATATATGCAAAATAATTGTCAACCAGTATGGAAAAGAATTCCTAGAACAATATTAAAAAATGATATAATAAAGATATATAAAGAAATGAAAGAGTATTTAATTACTATGTTTGGTTCTTGTAATTGGAAATTTGCTTTTACTTGTGATAGTTGGACTGCACTTACTAATGAATCTTATTTGTGCATTACATGTCATTGGATAGATCATGATTGGTTAGTACAAAAAAAGAACTATTTATTTTAAATTATTTGAATATCTTCATGTAGGTAGTGGTATAGTTAGAATGATTACTCAAACATGTCGTGAATATATGATTTTAAATAAAATTATTTCTATTTCTTTAGATAATGCTTCAAATAATGATTCTGCCATAACAATTTTAAAAAATACTATGAATCCTATGTTAGATGGTATTTTATTTCATACTAGGTGTGCTTGTCATATACTTAAATTGTGTGTTAAAGAAGGATATAAATATATTGATGATATTGTTGATATAATTAGAAATGTTGTTTTCTTTATTAAAACTTCCCCAACTAGGCAACAAAATTTTAAGGCATTATGCCGAGAATAAGGTGTATCTTTTAAAAAATTTAGGTTAGATTGTAAAATTAGATGGAACTCAACTTTAGATATGTTTGAAAGTGTTATACCTTTTCAAAACCAATTTATTGAATTTTGTAATAGTAATAATTTTCAACTTCCACTAACTGAAACTCATTTCGAAAGTTGTACTACACTTTCAACATTTTTATTTACTTTCAAAGAAGCTACTGAATTTTTATCGGGATCCTATTATCCTACTACTCATCATATTCTTCCAACACTTGCTAAGGTAGCACATATTTTTTGTGAATATATGTATCATCCCTAATATAGTTATTTTATGAGAAGTATGTTTGAAAAATATAAAAAATATTATGAAGATATTCTTATTTTATATTTATGGCATTGTGTATGGATCCTAAAGTAAAGGCGACTAGTTTTCATAGTATTATTGAATATTTATATGAAATATTAGATTTTGATGAATCACAAACACTTATACAATGTATGATAAAAGATATAAAAGATAAAACAACTAAAGTTTTATCTGACATGTATAATTTGTATGAGTTTAAGTCTTCTTATTCTAGTTTTCCTAGTTTAAGTAGGCAGGCTTCATCATCTAATAGTCACTTTCAACCTCCACGAAAATCTACCTCTTCAATTTCATTAGTATTTAATCCATTAGGTATGAAACGTAAAAAAAGATCGACTACCAACTACAACAAGATGGCAATTTATGAGATGCAGCCCTTAATAGGAAATGAAGATCAACATTTTGATATTTGTGGTTGGTGAAAGACTCATGTAAGTCAATACCCATTTTATCTAAAATAGCACGTGATCTTTTGACACCACTAGTCTCTACAGTGCCATCGGAAAGCGTCTTCAGTAACAGCACTCAAACAATCGATAAAAGAAGATCTTGATTGGCTCCTCAAACTTTGAAGATGTTATGTGTTGTAGTAGTTGGTTTACAGCCGAAGATAGGACAGCTAATTCGTGAATTATTGATGATGACTCAGAAGATGAATGAGGTGAATCAAGTAGTTAGTTTAGTATTATTGTAATTAAGAATTTATGATAAGTAATATTATGTATTTAATTTTATTTTTATGATATTTATTATATTTTTAAATTTTAATCATTGTAATATTTTTAAGAGGTTTAGGCATCAAATCTCTCTCTTATGTAATTTTTATTTTGTTAATTAATAAAACAGGTAGGAGTTAAAGCCAAACCTCACACCGCTTCAAGGTGGCTTTTTTATAATTTTAAAAAATTATATTAAGTAAGAGGAAAAAAATAATAATAAATATACAGGCCGGCCTGCAGGCCTCACGGGCCAAGGTCCCGATTCGATCACTGGGCTTCTGGCCCGGATCGACCCGTTCCCCTCTGGGACCGGCCTGCACATCACGCGGGCCAGTCTTCAAGCCCGGCCCGACACGACCTGAAACAATGCGGGCCGCCCCAATAACCATTGCTACTTGTATTGTTTTTGCCATTGCCTGTCATTCGCTAGATTCTTCCTTTTTTTTATTTTGCAACTATTTGCTGGCTCTCCCCAACCACAAGGCTGTGTCATGACTGTTGTATTCAAGAGCTAACTGGTTTTTTGGATTGAGAACACCACAATTTAAGATATAGAAATGGTATTACCATGCAGAAAATTATGTGACACGAATACTGTTAAACTGAGTATGTGAAAATGTTATACCAAGTCTTTGGTGACAGCTGTATCATATAACTTATATTGTATATGATATAATTATCTATAATTTTTTATTTACGTAGATCAAGTCTATCTTAGAATTTTTTGTTATTTTTTAATCAAACAAAATACTTATTTTTAAACAAGATAGACTTTAGATAAAATATTTTATTTTTTTTTGTTCTTGTATAATATCTATATACTACTGTCTCTATCTTATATTAAATATTTATATTTCACTTTATATGAGAATATAGAGTAAGTTATTATTATATTAATTTAAAATAAAATTTAAAAACTTAACTACGTCATAGAGAATTGTTCGTATATTTTATCGGTATTCTAATGGCATGTTTGAATTGGTTTATAAATAAAAAATTTGTTCTTATTATAAAAATCAAAATGAAAACATATCCAAATAATTTATTTAATTTAAAAAATATCATTTACTTTCTCATTTTTTATTTTTTCTCAATTTTTTTACTCCGAGTGTCCGATGGCTATAAGTGGAGTAAAAGTCCACAACTGCTAAATCAGTTCTTCACTTTCCAGTTACTTTAGTTAGGATGGCTTTTAGCTACTTGTTTGATCTGCATCAAAAGTTTCTTGTATGATTGTAAAAGTGAGCTTGTCTCCTAAAAGGGCGGTGTAGTTTTTGTAACTTCCGTTAAGACACTACTAGCTTTTTTCTTGAATCACTTGGCCCAGTTTTCTTTGGTTGGACCTTCTTGCTTTTGCCGTAGATGTTCATAGATTGCATTTTATTCCGAGTTTTTGAATAACTTCTTTGGGGATTGATGTGATCATGATTCATACTTATTGTTTCCCAAGCATCACTACACATATTGTCTCTTATCTTTATTTAATTACCTCTGTCTTAAGACTGTCCATATCTTTTGGCCAACTGTGATGGTTATTTGACCTGATAATCAATGTTGGACTATCTCTAATGGGTTGTAGGTTTGCTTGTTCATAGAAGTTGGTCGAAAAAGAAAAAGGGAAAAAAAACATGGTGAAGTTATTTCTTTGTGTCAGTTTGAGTTCTCTGCTTTTTCATCCTAGCAAGGTTGCCTATCTATAGGCCATTCTTAATTTGGCATCTCACTCAGATCCTTGGACTTGTCATCAATTCAAATAGGAACAATGCATCACAGGGATATAGATATCCATCCCAACCCTCCCATAGACGATTTATTATCTCTGTAATCGAATCAAGATTCCATTAGTATTTAAATGATACAATTTCGCATTTTGAGATCATATTCCATTTTTTCTCAGAAAAATTCCGTTTTTTTATGGTGAAAAATAACAATATGAATGCAACCTCATTTTAAAAATAAATACGATCTCGCTAAAATCAAAATTTCAACTGGAATCGTCCATTGTCAAAATTCTGTCAAAATTCCGATAAAAATCAGCGCAATTTTTCGGAATTCTCGCCTTTTATTGAGGGGTATTCCAAGAGGGTGGCAGGTTTATTGAAAACAATCCCCAAATGAACACACATTTGTTGAATGTGTCCTCTCCTACAAAATTGTAGGGTTTCACTATCAGGGGAAATATTTTGAAATTAGCCTGCCCTTTTCACTTCTGAAGCATATTCAGCTAAGCAAACCCGTCACTAATATATTTTTCAATCAATTCTTTAGCAGTGCTTGGCTTTGCCAACCTGATCAGATGTGAAAACAAGAATATCGTTTTTCTTCTTAATGCATCAAATGCCAACTCAAAATTCATTGGGACAAACTTGTCCGAAATGAAAGAAATTTGATACATCCCTATTGAAAGAAATTTGCTCTGCCAGAGATTCATCATAAATTAATGCAAAAACTTAACTTTCTATAACAATCTAATTACATATAAAGAGTTATCACCAAAATCTCCAAGGGTCCTTGTATGGAGGAACGTAGTTTTCTGTTGGAGGTAGAAGACGGAAAGATTCTACAGTTTTTTGCAAGAGTGGCCCCATCTGCAAAAATCAGCTTAGATGCAATCAATCTTCAGAGAAAGATGGAACAAAACTTTCCACTAAATGTATTTTCCTATTATATTTGGATATACCTGTTACTAAAATCAAGTATAATTACTTGAATAGGAAAAGACACCAGCATCATATGTAAATATAATATATTCTACCCTAATTTTGATCTGTCTTATATAATTTACAAGGCAATATGTCTGATCTAAACTGTAACAGAAATCTATTGGAATTCTAAAGAAAATCTAGAGCTATTGAAATTCAGGTCTGTTTGACACAAAATACAGCAAAACAAGATTAAAATTTTAGAGAAATCATACCATATGAAATTAAAAGAACCAAAAATGGAAAATCACAAGGGCACATTGTAGGCAATAAATCCTGAAGCAATATTGGCAACAGAAAGAAAATGACTTACAGCATTCCACTGCTCACTGAGTGTTGAACCACTGATTGAATATAAATATCCTGCAATAATACTTCCTTCAGTAAGCAAAGAATGTGAAGAAATCCTTTAACCTAAAGGAACCATGCCTATCAGTCAACTTTCAAGATATTCTAAAAGATGAACAATTAAATTCATTGATATGTAATGTTCACAGGGGCCAATGAATAGCAGTATAATTATCCTTCACCTTCACCCCCACCTTCACCTCTCCGTTCTCTCATATAAAATGTTATAAGTCTAAAAACATAGCTTCGGCATTGGGTACTTGGATTTCTTTGTTGCATGATATTCATGGTCATTCAAAGCTAGTTGCTAGAAATCATTGGAATCCTAGAATATATTTCAGCTAGGAGGCTACAAATATTCACGGTAATATAGGTAGTAGGTACAGGTGCAAAGTTTTATGCATGCATAGAATGATCATATATTACCATCTCGCTCAGCTGTTGAAGCAACATAGTGCCTATAAAGGTTTCCTTCTTGTGCCTGCATCATTTAACATGACTATCAGATCATAGTTATGATAAAACCTTATGTGTCTCTCATGTTTAATCAAGTTTACTTACAACTCTAGTTGGCGATTTCCTTACAAGGTATTCATAGTACCAGTATGGCTGGCCATCAATCTAAGAGACAAAGCCATCGGACCACATTAGCAGACGGGTACACAAAACTTAAGCAATACTTTCCAATGTCTTGGGTAGTTTTGCTAATTAAGCAAAAGAACTCACATTTGAAGAATGTGCATCTAGGACAGAACTCTCGGCCAAGCGTTGACTAGATGTGACACGCTGTAGAAAAGTGAAGATGTCACCTCATAGAGCAATTGAGATAAAGTAGACAAGAATTTGGAAGGACTCAGAAGTGGGTGGTGACTATCATATAATAGCCATGCAACAAAAACCTTTATTCAGCAGATTTTACGTGTGATCATAATCTATGTGTGAACAACTATATAAGCAACCGGCAGATACTACTAAGATCAGAAGCTCATCGTTAAGCCAGTTTTCTCAAAGCATTATGGTTCTGAGTTACTACATTTGGTAATATCATTGATATGCTTGTAAATACTATATACAGTCTTATGCATAGCTGTAAACAGCGCCTTTTTTTTTTTAAGGTGGGGAGAGGGGTTAGCCTTTCCTAAGGTCTGTCACATCCTTTCTATCTGATATTTGAGTTGTCAATGATACAATGGATGATCTGTAATTTGGAAAAACTCAAGAGATTATTTTCTTTACCCAGAATTAAGCAAAATTCTCAAAATATTATGGACTAAATAGCAAAGTCTACTGCTTCTGTGAAACAAGAATAACTATGACAGTGTTCAGACTGGATTTCTGGATCAGTAGACATAGATACAGAGGCAAATTACCAAAGCAGACTTGTCAGATAACACAGAATCAGCAACATCTTTGGCAGTCCAGGCACTCTTGTCCTTTGACTTCAAAATCTGTTTATTTGGGGGACCTATCTGAACCATAGATAACTAAGTAAGTATCTTCATGAAAACCCTGAATACAGCAACAGAATTGTGTAAGAATTTAGTAACGTCAGAATTACCGATACTGAAATGATGATGTTGTCGATGATATCAACTCTCTCAGAGACAATTCGCAGACGTGCATTAGCTGTTCGATATAAATCAATAGGGATATTAGCATATTTACAGTAGAAGAAATATATGAGAAACCCATTTTCTTTCTCAAGTTCACATACTGGGCACAAGCAAAACAAAAATTACTAGTTTCATCATTGGACTTGGCAAAGAAAAAGAAGTAACCAACTCACGCGACAGTGGTGCAGCTGAAGAATAACGCTCTGGTTTTCTGGATTCCACCCTTAAAATAGATGAAAAGAGTGAGGTTCCTACAATTTAAAGATGCAGGATAATGAAGAAGAGAGAATATGAGTTAAACAAGAAGGAAAAAGGACGGAGTAACCTAGTCAATGTCAAAGGATGCACTGATTATCTGCATCTAAAGAGTGAAAAAAGAAAAAAAAAATGCAGCTATGGAAAACGTTTTCATGGCGATGAGTTCATAGTATTATGTCCAATACGTACACTTGCATAACAACTTGCTGGCAGATAAAAAGCATAAATGACATTTTTCAGACCCGCAGGAACAAAATGCTACTAAGGTATAGAAATTAGAGCAAAGCAAATACGACCTTTGATCTCTAAGTGTCAAACTAGAACTTCAAACTGAAATATCATGAACGAGACCAAAAACTAAATACTTCTCTTTGAATAAATTTATTCTCCCCATGTTATCCACCAGACAGATCAAAATTATCACCTTGTAACATTCTCAGTTTGATTTCAGAAATACTTACCATTTGAAGGAAAACTTCTTAGATGGAAGCTCTACCGGATAAAAATATGAATAAGCATTAATGTCATCAGAAAAAGAACTCATTTTCACCTCTTCCTCAGCAACAGAATCTGCAAAATTTACATAGCAATTTCTGAGAAGAAACAACAAGAAACTAGTGCAGGAAACTGCCAACGCTCGGCAATAACTAGCATAAAAGATTCCCAATTGAATCATTCTAACAGTTTCGAGAAGCCATTGCTTTTAAGGGTTCTAAATAGTCGGCAGAAATTCATTCCTAAAGTACAACAAACAAATAATGAACCCCAAGGTGCTCCCAGCACAAAATCATGAAACCTCAGTTTCAAAGGAACATACTCCTATATCGCATGCAAGGTAATCTTTTGTCCCCCACATCGTTGAAGAAATATAATGAAGAATGTCAAACTCGTCTTTTGCAACTTAATATGTATATCAATGGAAGGAACTGATTACAAGCCCATCTTGGCAGCATGTAAGGCATTTTCTTTGTTGCAGTGCACAGCAACATTGGCAAATCTAATACACAAATCACCATAGTTTCTTGATCTTCACTTAAAATTAGCATCAATCATGACTCCAAACACTTAATTAATATGTATAACTCCCAGAGACTGAGATTTCCTTTATTAGTGCCTTTTCAAAATAATAAAAATCATACGTCATTAACAACATAAAAGAACGCTTATTTTTGCAAAAATGCCTTAGGCCTGTCAGAGTTTTTTCAGGGTATCAGTTCCAACTCAGGAAAGTTTCCAACTCAACAAAAAAGAATAAGAATCCTGAATGAAATTAAGCACAAAACTTTGCCACAAAGAACTTCCATTATAACCTCACTTAAAAAAAAAGAAAAGAAAAAAGATATGTCGTTGAATAATGTGCTTCACCTGAAGAAGGAACAATGAAAGAAATCGAAGTAGAAAAGCCAATGAGCATCAAATCCCTTCTGAAAAAGAACCCATCTTGAGAAAGGGGGTTTATGGAAGCATTTGAACATGCCATGATTTTGCCATGCAATTTACATTTCCTTTGGTTAGCAAGAACCCCACCATGGTTTCTGGCCAATGAAACAACAAAACATCAAAAACACATATCTTTCCTCATTTGCTTGAATAAATATGTGAGTCTGTGTGCTCTCACACACATATATGCTACTGTTACAGAAAGACAAAGGGAGAAGAGAACAACCTCAGAAAGGGAAAACTAGGAAGAAAAGAATAATGGGTTGTAAAGAGAGGATTGAGAAGAGTAGTTGCCATAAATGAATGTGAATTTGTTTTGGATTTTGGTTTCGACCTTCAATCTTGGCACTGCGCCTTCTTGCTCAGCTCATCCACAATCCACTTTGCTCTGTAATGGGATCCCTTGGGAAAATTCTTTTTGTACCCGATAAATTGTAAAAATTGGGAAATGCATCAAAATTTTACGTGAATTACATCAACCCACCCCATAGTTTAACAAAGAGTTCAATGAGATCTCTCCTTATCAATTTTGAAGAATCTCTGACTTCCTCTCCTCCATTATTGCTTTTAACCTATTCCTGTCAATTTAATGAGTGATTTTATAATTATTCCATCAATATAATCACATTATCAAAGTTATGTTGAACGCTACTGATTTTATGTTATCATTTTTCATTAGTAATTATAATTAGCAAATAAGTGATTAATTAATTTTTTAAAGCATAACATTGGTTATAACTATATTATTAAAGTTGTATTATATACTATTAATTTTATATTACCATTTTTTGTACGATAAAGTTGAAGTTTGAAAGACTAAAATATAAATATTTAAGTATGACTAAATTTAAAGTGTGAATTTAATGAATAAATTAATTATAATTTATTTTTATATTATATTTATTATTATAAATTAAATAAAAATATCAATAATTGTATGGATATTTTAACATATTCAAAATTTAAATTTAAATAACTTTTATGTTATTTAAAATTTATAATAAAATTTTAACCTATCTTAATAAATTAAATTATAATAAAAATTTATATTGAAATAATTAAATACTCAATATTATCTATTATCAAACACATTTATAGTGTATTTTAATTAGACACTTAAAATTAATTAACTATTTATTTAATTTATTAAATTTACTCAATAATATATAATATTAGATTTATTCAATATATTTGATAATAAATTTTTAAATGTATTAAAATTTTATTATAAATTTTGATTGAAATGAAAGTTATTTGAATTTAAAACAAAAATATTTTATATACTTATCTAGTTATTATTATTATTATTATTAATTTTTATTTAATTTATAAATTATTAGACTCGCAGATTCAGTATATCTCTCTTTCTCTCTCTAAACATGAAAACTGTTGGGCCTTTGGGTCCTCGTATGTGGAAGGCCCATTTATTCTTGGAATAAACTCACTTTACTAGGCGAACTTTTGTCCATTTTTTGAAATTTCATTCAAACTTCAATTTTATTCCAAAATTTCCGAATTTGCCAGTCTGTTTTGGTTCCAACAACAATACAAATAGGCCGTGAGCAGCGGTAGACAATCTCAATATGAATTTGCATTCCTCAAAAATGAAAATATACCCTTCACTCACCAACTGGTTACTGCAAACTATAATTGCTAGAGCATGAATGAAGTGCAAAATCATTCGTTTTTCCTTTACTGCTTCTTGTAAATTAATAATGCCTGACAAACACTGAAATACAAGGAACTCCAGCAAACTGCTTGGCTTTGATTGAAGCATGTTTTCCACACAAGTACAGCTCCCTAAAGATTTACCTAAAAATAATAAAATTGTAAAGAAATTGAACACTTAACCATTATTTACAGCAACATCCCCAAATCTAGCTAAGTTCCAGCCGTTGGCAATGCTGCCATGAAAGAATTATAAGAAGATTCCAGGTCAAAATGGAGCTGTCGAGCCTGCTGTTCTGTCAATTCATCTGCAGCTCCCATCTTTGACAGCCTTGCTATCCACTCCCTCATCTTTGTTATGCCTTCAAAATCATGGGGCAGGATTGACAGTTTATTCAGCGAAGCAGACAAATCTGAGAGCAATGGATGAACCTGATCAACTGCTACCATATTTAGCTTTAGGGAGTCCATAGCTGTTATGAAATTTTGTACACACTCTGCTACAATAGCTGCAGAGGTTGTAGCTGACATTGCAGCTGCTGCCCGATGCTCCACGGTGGCAGGGACACCTGAGGTCACAAGACGATTGATGGCAGCAGGGCAATCCATTTTATATGTGTCATGAAAACGTTCAATACTGGGGACAGTGTCTTTCAATGTGGAAGACAGTGTTTTGAAATGAGCAATCAACTTCTGACATTCTGTTTCATACTCTCCCGGGGAGATGATATCACGGATATAAGCTTTTTCAAGCTTCTCAGTTGCCTTTATAATTGCAAAAAGTTCAGCAAAATTGTCATACATTTCTCTTTCGCGCTTGTCATTCCATAGCTTGACCTCCATCAGATAGGTCTAGATTAGATAGAAACTATTAAGGTTCTTCAAGTCAGGTTGGAGAAGACGATGGGACACGCGCAAAGGACCAAGTCTGATTACTGCAAACTATCAGAACTAGAATTAAAACAAAAAACACGACGCACCAGAAATAATTGTACTCCATGCTCTTTAACATATGGAACGTCTTAAATCACACATGTAAATATGAAACATCACGTCATGTCCTATCACACAAGGGGATGCACTCAGATTCAACGCTACTCTCACGTTGAACCCAAAACCTAATATATCTTGTCATAAAAGGTGTTGGATTAGCCCCTCTGCCTAGCATATTCACTGAATCATCATTCTGAACCATCTAAAGCTACAATTTTTTATGCATTTCCCAACGTGTACTTTCATGGAATACACAATGCCAGATAAAAGCCAAACTTACGGAGCTACATTGAATGAGAATTTCTTGTTAGCAAGTAGCATCTGTACATTGAAAAACACTCACACAGAATTATATGCCTTTCGGTTAATAAAATAAGTAAATATCCTAAATCATCACCCCAAAACTTTCCAAGGAAAAACAAACTTAAGAAACGAAAAAAAAAAAGAAAAAAACTATCAATCATATGAAGTGGCATATCCCTCCCATAGATCAACAATTTTGACCTAAAATCAATTGTGAACATTATTACTCAAAATGTTTAAGCTAAAATCACTAAAGAAACTAGGAAAAGGAATAAAGAGTAACATAGATCTAAGAATGCATAATCAAGAGGTCATCAATCAAGTTTATACTGAATCAGAAGACGTGAAAGCACAAAAAAATCAAATTAATAAAAAGAACTGCAGAAAATCATAATCCATTCAAATTCAACTAAGAATAAGTTTCAAATGCAGGGAGATTAAGCTACATAATTATGAAATTACAGCGTGCACCTTGTGGAGATTGCAGAATGAGCGAAACCAAAAGGGATGTAACCAAAGAAAATGATTGAGCACGAAGAAGAAACGCGTTGCGGAGAGCCGAGGGCGAAGAGTGCAAAACAAAAACGACGTCACTTTCGTCTAACGAGCTTATCTCGTGGCTTGTTCTGATAGGTTGTTGTAATAATATGATGCTGAAATAAACTAAAAAGGTCAACAGCTTTTGCCGCGTTTAGCCGTGTAGGTAACGCAATTGCAAATATATATATAAAACTAGGGTTTTTGACTAGAATAAGGCGCTTTTCAAAAGCATGCCCAAAAATAGGTACCTTTTTTGGGTACCCTCTAGGGTGGGTACCTTTCGTTTGCTGGATGCGAGGTTCCAGTGGAAATGCGATCCACTGGAACCTCGCATCCAGTAAAAATGAGGAGAGCTTGATGCTTGACATCGGTGTCAGGCATTTTGACAGGTCAAAAAGCGAAAAAGAGTCAAAAAACAAACACTTATCTCATGTCTAGGAGACATGAGGCCTTGTGTCTCGTGTCAACCAGACACGAGGACAACTGGCTTTTTTAGAGATTCTTGAGGGAATTTTTGATAATTACGTGGCTTTAGCAAATTTGACAGGAAAATTGGTCTGGCATTTCACGAGCAGCATATCACAATGCTTCACGAACTCTCACTTCTTCATCTATATAAATCGATTCCAAGCATTTTTTCCTTTCTTTTTTGCATTCCAATTTCCTCTGTTCCTTTCTTCTTTGCCTCATTCTAATGCCAACTCATCTATGCCTTTCTTCTTTGCCTTATTTTAATTCCAACTCCTCTATTTCTGTCAATTTTTTTTAACTACTGCTGGAGTCTAATAGCTAGTGAGAGTTGTTGTAGGAGTAGTACCATTTGTGACACCCCCCATCTAGTACCCAATTGGGCTGGGGATGTCGTTCCGTCCTTAGGACAAAGGATCTTTATAACTAGTACTCACAAAAGAAATAAAAGGAATGATCTAACTTTAAACTTATTACATCTCAAAACAATACATGAATAATTCTCAAAATAAACAAATGTCTGCTAGAGTCTCTCATAATGAAATACAATCACAATAAGTCTTCCAAGAAAGGCAACATTAATCAATAGCTTTCATAGCAGGATCGACCTGAAAGCATGACATAAAAAGGTGGTGAGACATAAATCTCAATAAACCCGTTTGTACTTAGGCTGTTTTAGGTAAAACGGTTTATGTATGCACGTTGAGAAACTTTTATAAAAGTAAAGTACTGGTAAGTCATAAATAAATTTCACAAAGCGAGGAGTGGTGTTTTCCTTTTGAATGTCATACATTGTATAAAATAAAAGCAATCACTCAAAAGAAATAAACATAGCACCACACTTTATGCACCATGACAAAAGAATGGTCAGGATGTCACATTTTATACATCATGACAAGAGAATGATAAGAATGTCACACTTTGTGCATGCTGATACAATGTAGGTATACGGCCCACCGGGTGAGATACTCTTCCATCTCTATGCCCAAACTTACTGGTTGTCCACTCTGAAAATAAATAGTCCACTTGAACTATAATGCTAGCTCGGACTGGTATGATCTACCAGCATTGGCATCCTATTTGGGTAGGACTCACCCCTCAAAGGTGGTCGTCACCTACTTTGAGACTTACCCCGACCATTCAAAGACTAGTTTTTTATTGAGTACTCAACGTTGTATTTGTCCCTTTTGAGAAAAGAAGAATCATCCAATGTGTTTTCTTTGAAAGAGTAATTATAATTTACAAAATTCTTATCAAAGTTGGTTTTTAGGAAAAGTTTAGCATTTTGTGTAAAATTGCTCGTTCAACTTGAAACTGTTTGATTGAATGGAAAAGAAAATGGAAATTGTCCATAATTGCATCCAAAACACATTTCCACGTATATATCATGTTTTGACTTGTCGAAATGATTTTGATCTTCAAATAGCTTTATGTAAGGACTTACCTGATTTCTTGCTTTTTCTGGATGCAACAGCCTTCCAAGATAATTCAAGGCAACCTAACCCCATATGAGGTAAATATATGATATAAGTCCCAATATCCAGACAAAATTTGCTTAAATATATAACTCTCAGCCTAACATGCTCAGGCTCAACTAGTTACAACAACATTCAGTTATGACAACAATGCTTTAATCTTTATCATTAATTGATAAAGTATTTTATAGAATAAGATTAATTTGATAAGTTAAAATAAATATGTGTTATAAATAATAAATAACAAATTATAACAATATTTATTTATTAACAAATGATACTAATTTTGAATAATTCTAATAGTAAATAAAATTAGTATTAAGTACTAAGTACTCTTAATAATAAATCATAAATAATGTTAGTAATAAATAAATAATATTATTAACAAATAATAAGTAATATTAATAATAGATTAAAAATAATTTTAGTAATAAATAATAATAAATAAATTATTCTAATAATAATTAACAATAATATTTTTTTATTACAAATAATATATATGGGTGCAAAAAAAGTTTTAGTAAGGCTAACTAATAATAATGCGAATATAAAAGACATTTGATATTAATTAATCCAATTATTTATATTTATTTATCTAATAAAATAATAATATTTTGAGTAATTATTAATTTTGAAAATATTTCATGTTGTTCGAAAGCAATAAATTAAACTAAACCATGACACTAAGAATATTATTAACAACAACAACAACAACAACAACAACAACAACAATAATAATAATAATAAAAGTAGTTCTAACAATAATTTTTAATGATTATAGTGAATTACTGGTACAAAAATTTATATATATTCATACACACATATATTTAATAAATAACATGTTGATTTGCCAAAAAAATAGACTTGCAATAATAATTATCACAACAAGGATGGCACTATCTACCACTAATATTATCTAGAGATTTATTGACAAAAATAACATCATGAAGGCATAATCAAGCAATGGTGGTATAATATCCATCATACATCAAAACATCTATACTAGAGACATAAAGCTTTTAATCATAATGAACATACAATGATCTCAAAGCATAATCCAACAATAGCTCTTAAGCCTCAATATTCATTTCAATCTTCATGTCTTAAAATTATTCCCTTCACCCACATACATAACTCTAACCCAACACTATTCAATCAACCCATTAATTCCATCATCTAAAAGCCTTGATTTTCAAAATCTAAGGAGAAAGTCATGAAAGAAATACTTGGTTGATGATCGTTAATTGAATATGTCGCTTTGTCCAATAAAGGCCCTTGAGTGCTTGAGGAGTCCTTTGTTGATTGAAGTATGTTCAAGAATGGCAACCAATGGTTCGGCCAAGAGAGAGAGAGAGAGAAAGAGGGAGAGAGAGAGAGAGAATGATTAGGATGATGGTGAAATGGTAATGAAGAAGTGAAGAAGGATCAAGATGATTGAATAACCTTCTTGATGTTTTTCTTGTTGTTGAACAAAAAACATGTTTGATCCAAATGGAAGATCAACTTTGGTGTTTTTAGTGTTATGAAGTGTGCTATGGGTGAGTAAATGTTGAATCCTAGTTTGTTTGAGAGTTTTTGGAGTGATTTAGGATGAATAGAGGTGATTGGAGGTTGAAGAAGTTTAGTGTGTGTTCTTGGTGTTCTTAAGAACATAGGAGGAATTTGAGAGAAAATGATTTATGGGTGTCTAGTGAATGATGACCAAATGGCCTAGCTAGGGAGGAGAATTTCGGTTATCCAAGGAAGAGAGAGAGAGAGAGTTCAGTTATTTTGAATTTCAAAATGAGAAAAATGTGGAGATGTTTGAGGTAGAAGATTTGGTAATAGTGTTTTCTCTTTGAAGGTTTCTTGTTCTTCAATGGTGGGTAGCTAGACTAGCTATATTTTGATCATGAAATGAATGATGGTTTTAGCCTTATAGCTGGCTGAAATGGCTGTACAAGAGTAGAGAACATTCTGGTTTGATCATCCAGCTAAGTGAGAGTTTAATGGAGGAAAATTTGGAATTTAATTTTCAAGTTTGAAAAGTTTTAAATGGAGTAAAGATAGAAGTGTTTTGAGGTGTGTTAATGGAGCTCTAATGGCCATGGTAGATGAAGAAGATAAGGTGTTCTGTCCATGGTTTCAAGGTGGCCGAAAATATGAAGAAGATTGCTGAAGAAGTCGGTTCTTGTCTTAGTTAGGCTTGCTGGAAAAATTCTAGAATTTTAGCTACAAGAATTCTTGAGATTTGGTAGGATTTTGAGCAGAATTTTCGAACCACTTTGAACTAGATTTGCAGCTGAAATCTAGGAGTGTTTGAAGGTCTATTAATAGTGGTTTTCCAGCCACCATCTTGAAGAAGAAAGAGGAAAGATTTAGGTGTTCTTTTGCATAAATGGATGGCTCAAATTTAATGTCTATGTCTTGGTAGTTTGTTGGAAAATTTCTGATTTGGTACTGCTTGTTCAAGCTGTGAAATTCCAAGGGTTTTTAGCTTTCTTCTCTACATAAAATGGTTAGTTGCTAGAAAAAAATATATAAGTACAGGTTGCTGCAATTTTTGAAAATCAGCCATTTTTGAAAATCTGGAAAATTTCCAGATTTTTAACCAAAACAAGAATAAGAAGAAAATGGAATTCTTGGAAGAAAAGTTATGGTGATTTAATTGAAAACCTCTTCTTATTTTCCTTCATCAAATTCGGTTATCCTCCTATCCCCAAAGGCTAGAAATTTCAAAAATTCTAGCTAAGAATTATCCAAGACATTTTATAGAAATTGAAAAGAATTAAAGAAATAGGAGTAGTTTAAATTTAAATAGGTTAGGATAAGGCTTACTAAAATAATGGAGACCAAAACTCTTCTAGAATTTTTTTAAGGACAAGATCACATGGTTAGGACATTACTATTGTGTCTTCCCTAAGACAACATTCCTAACATTAAGGAATGTAAGAAAAGAAAAAAAAAATTCAAACATTGGTTAGAATAATTAAGAATAAAACTTAGGTGATGAGATTTGAACTCAATCTCCAAGGAATAAACACCAAGATTTATCCACTAAATCATAACAACCTTTGTTCTTATTTCCCAACCAAATTCTCTTCCTATCTAAGTCTCAAACCTTCTTCCTATTTCGTCTTCAAGCAAAATTTCAAGGAATAAACACCAAGTTTTATCCACTAAATCATAACAACCTTTGTTCTTATTTCCCAACCAAATTCTCTTCCTATCTAAGTCTCAAGCCTTCTTCCTATTTCGTCCTCAAGCGAAATTTCCTTTTTACCCTTGCTACTCAACAAGTATAAAAAAACCACATAACCCATATACTACAATTTTAAGGCATATGAAATCATTCAATTAATATATTTTATGCAAGATGATATGATATACATCCCATCCCTCTCACTCTAGGTTAGGTTTAGATGGGATTTTACACTATTTGTAAACAACGACTGCCAGAATTTCTATTCGCTAGAGCGTTGTTAGAGTTCTCCATATATAACTATATGTTTTCTTTTTTTCAAGTAAAAAGAAAATGTACTTAAATTCTATATTTGTTGAATTTTAAATTATTATAATATTGAGATTTATTGTTGAATTGTAGCAGAATGCTGTATTTGAGACTTTACTGAATTATTTATTAATACGTATATTATATATAAATAGTTTGGATTTGTGTATAGAATCAAAATTTTTTTGTATTGTTAGTTTGGTTTGTATTGTGTTGTATTGTGATGAATATGTATAAATGGCTTTGGTCTGTGATAAATGGATATATATGAATGATTTTAATCTGCGAACAGTGGGTATAAAATGAAGTAAAGTAGTCTCATAAATTTCATATTTGTTCTACCCTGTCATGAGAGCCTATCAAAATCTTCTAGTATTTTCGTGCAATGAATTCTTGACGTTCAATGGATTATACACAATCATTAAATTATGGGTTCTTCTTAATTCATAATTTAATTTATTTTTAATTTTTAGTATATATTCAAACAAATGTGAAAATATAGAAGAAATAGAGCCACTGTTAAAAATTAAAGGGTTTTAGCCAATTAGTACATATGTTAATCCATAGTTTTGAATATGAACATAATTTTGATTTTTATAAAAGATTTATAAATTCAAAAATTAATATTTTAATCTATTTAAAGCGTATAATATAATTATTAATATTTCAGAATTAAGATTTATTCTACATTACATATATTTTTTGTTAAAATAAAAAAATCTAGGTTTTTTTTTTTTTTTTTGAAAGAACCCCAATCTAAGTACATCCTCATTTTTTCCCAAATACAAAATAAATTTAAAATGTGAATGCTACAATAATTAAATTTTTATCTTTTAATAAAATTGAGAACTTAAATAATTTCAAATAGCAATTTGAAATAAATGAAAATATTAACAAATTGTCTCAACCAATTTCTTTGCAATTAGATAAAAATAAAAATTTCTATATATATTTTTTCAAATAAAAATTAAATTTGAAATATAAATACTACATGAATAAATTTTTATCTTTTCTAATTTTTTAGAATTTAAATATTTTGAAATAAAAATTAAACAAAAAATTACAAATATACAAACTAATCTAAAATATATAAAAAAAAATTAAACAAAGTATTTTTTTTTATCTTTCTATATATATAAACTAATCCAAAATATTATATGAAATAATTCTTATATATTATACGTATATAATTGTTTACGATTGAATAAACATTCAAATAATAAAAATTTGGATTAACATAATTTCACATGCATGATAAAAAAATCTATGTTTTGAATGATATTCTGTTTTTGATGATTTGTGCCAATTAATTGATTTATTTGATATTAGATTGTATAGCATATTGTGCTGTTTTGGATTGATTTGAGTTGAAGAATGATGATATTGGTTTTATATAGTAATTCAAGATTTTGACATACTTCATTTTTTTTAATAGAAAAAATCTTCCGAATTTGTTTAGGCACCATGTCACTAGAATAATCTGTTAGATTACGGTTATATTAGGATTGCGAGATTATTCGCACCCCACACGATGATTTTTTTTAACGATCCCTGTCACAAGGCGTTGACTGTTAAAAATTGAGTTAGTTACTTCGATTTAATCAACAAAATATGTACAGTTCGTAGACTTGACATGTCTATTATTCAGTTGCATATCACAATAAGAGAAGACATTATTATTGGTACTATAGTAATGTTTGCAACAACTTCCGTAATGGATGGTGAAGATATAGAAAGTTTGTGGTACTATGCATTTTTGTGAAAGGACAACCAATTAATCTGCATGTTCATTATGAGATCGTACAGATTTCAAATGTAACAATTACAAATCTTCTAGAGCAACAACCCCATTCCTATAACTAAGTCCTTCACTAAATTATTGAACTCAGCTACTTTAGTGAACATGCCTAATATTGATTTAAATGTACCTACACATGTTCATGCCAATAATCTTGTACACCTCACAACCGACACATTCCAATCCTTTTATATTACATTAGTTTTGGACACCCCAATTGTTGTACTCAGCAATTAATACCTATCAATCTCGATGGGGTTTGTTATGCTTCCACTTCTTATCTACATTCAACCTAGTCAAACATAGCCTAGCCTGCTGTTGTTTTCGACTGTGGATATAGATATTCCATTAGATGTAGCCCTAGTCGATGAATGGGTTACTCGAGAGTCTAATTGGATAGGCGCTCTGGAGGGGATTGTGGACAATTTAGGACCAACATCGGACATTGATGGTTCTGATGCAGAAGATACCTTCGACGAGGACGAGGGGGATGGCGATGCTGGAGAATAGATTCCTAATCCTCCTGTAATGTAATAACTTGTTATACACCCGCTGAACTGGATCGGTTGTATAATCAACCGTATTCAATCTATATTGATAGGTTAGATACTTCTCAAGAAATAGAAACTGAAGCCGGTAGAATGGCGACAGATAGTAGTGGGATGGACTTATAGTTAGAATCCAACGACTTGAGGGTTGGCATGTGGTTCAGGAATAATGATGAGTTACTTTGGGCTGTTCGATCGTGGTCTGTCAGAATGGGTCATGAGTTTATAGTATAAGAAAGCAAAACTGTAGCATGGGTTGCCGAGTGCAAAAATTTAACTCTGTAACATCCATGTTTTTAGCGAATCCGTGCGCAAAAGAAGAAAGGTTGTACTCTATAACAAATTACTTGATGGCATGGAGAGTACATTTGTCTAGTTTGAACAATATATGGCAACTATTGTAACATGAGTTCAAAATTTATGGCAAAACACATTTTGTCGATGATTTACAATAATCTGAAAATTAAGGCCAGTGAGATAAACAATCATATTCATGACACATTGCATTTTACTCCTTCTTACAAGAAAGGATGGAACGCTCGCAGGTATGCTATTGAGATGATTTGCAGAGATTGACCTTCTTTATTCACACAGCTACTACGGTATATGCTAACCTTACAAGATACGAATCAAGGTATCATCGTGGCGTGGCACTTCTTACCTATGGATAACAATGGGGTAAATATATTTGGATATGTTTTTTAATTGTTCAAACCATGTATTGATGTATTTGTTCACATAAAACCGATTGTCAGTATTGACGGGATATTTCATAGGGACATATATAAGGGAAAACTCTTAACATCAGTTGGTCAAAATGCTAACAATTATATATTACCCCTTATAATTGTAGTTGTTAATGAAGAAACTAATGATAGTTGGAGTTGATTTTTGTCCTTACTCAGAGCGCATGTTCTAAAGGATTGAAAAATTTGTTTAATATCCGATAGACATATTGGGATAGTGAATGCTATTCAGTAACTAGCCGGGTGGTAAGAGCCATGGTAGTTCACCGATTTTGTCTTAGACACTTCCGGAGCAACTTCAATGCAAAGTTAAAAAATTATCAGTTGAAGAAGTTGATGTACACAGCTGAGGATCAAAGCAAGAAGCATAAGTTTTTGAAGATTATAGAAGAAATTAGTTTGCTAAACCCCCAAGCGAAGGCGTGGTTGGATTTGATTCTGAAGGAGCAATGGATGCTTGCTTATGACAGTGACATCGGTGGGATAAAATGACAACTAATTTGGCAGAATCATTCAATAGTGTCATTAAAGGTATACATGCCCTACCCACAAGGTTATTGTTGAGTCATTGTACAAAAAAATGGTCAAATATTTCAACGACTATAGACAGGAGGCTGAGTATGGTAAATATCACTTTCCTTCGATGATATGGGCAACGTTTGTAAAGAATGAGATGAAAGGAAGGAGAACCATGTGCTGGATTTTAATAAGAATTAGGGTATTTTTAGTGTTGTATCACTGCATCCTGTGCATGGAAAGGGAAATAATTCGTACGATATTAATGTTGGTACTAAGACACGCAGTTGCTGCAAATGAGAAATATATGGAATACTGTGTTCCCACGCATTTGTAGCATGTCAATAATTGGGTTGAAATGGTCCTAAACTATGCCGTAGAAGTCAATTTGTGTTTTAGTGTTGTGTTTTCCGATGACATAAGGATTATTGGTGCAACTTTAGTTTTAGCTAGGCACTGTTCGTTTACTGTTTCAAGAACCGTTGAGCTAGTTGAATGCGGACTTCACGTATTCGAAATGAAATGAATGAAAGTAACCCTGATTCACCCCCTTGATGTGGTTTATGCTATCGCAGATATAATAGAAGGAATTACACCCATGGTTCCATAAAGTGATATTAAAACATTGTACATGTAATATCGGTTTAATTCATAAGATTGATGTAATATTTCTTCTTTGATCTACTGTATCAATCCCTATTGTTATGTGTAATGCCTTTAATCACATTATTTGTAAATTTTGTTGCTAATATTATGCACGCTTATTGACATGCGTTTAGTTATTGATTTCATGCATTTAGTTATGTCTCATGATGATATTTTCATGTTGGCTATGTTGAATAATAAAATAACAATCTTACTTTCTTGTTTTAGGACATTATGTGCAATCCTACGCCCGATGAGGTTGATCCTGACTGTATTATTTTGGATTTATTGACCATGTAACATAGACATAGATCGACGAATATTTGGGCAGGACAGTTAAAAGATGCCATCCTCACCTCAAAGCGTAATAACAGTGCTTTTTAGGTTGCTCGTGGCCATAGAAGCAAACAGAAATAACGTAAAACTATAGAAAGTTGTTAGGGATATGCCCTAAAAATAATTTGTACTTATACTATTGTTATTATGTATTATGTAATAATTTGAGACATTTCTTTCCATGAATAATTTTTAGGTTGCTCGTGGCCATAGAAGCAAACAGAAACAACGTAAAACTATAGAAAGTTGTTAGGGATATGCCCTAAAAATAATTTGTACTTATACTATTGTTATTATGTATTATGTAATAATTTGAGACATTTCTTTCCATGAATAGTGCATTTAGTTTTGTGGTCATCAAGTACGTGACTTGATAGTAAAATCCTATAACAAATACAATGACTATTCTTAAATTGTCCTTGATCGATTATTATTAGTTGAATAATAATAAATTAAGATTAGTATATTTGTGACTTGATGGCTATATTTTACTGGTCATGGATATATGTGATATCAGTCAAAATATAAATAAATGTTAGAGAACATTGTATTGGACATGACCTACTGTGAGAGTACTTCATGGAACATGTCATAAGTATTTTCTAGCCATAATGATATTAGAAGTCCTTCGATCTGAATTCATCATAATTTCCTACTTGATAAATTCTATATTTTGACGTTGCCTAAAATTATCTTTAACCAGATAATAAATTAGACTACGATTGGATATAAAATAAACTAGGAAGAGGAATATGATTAATAGTAAAGGAATTTGTCCTTCTCAATTTTGGGAGAGATGTTCATGGGCCCCTTGATAAATTAGACTGTTAAAATGCACGACCGTACTCAAATATATCAATTTGAGATATTGATATAATTTGTTTGAACAGTCTGCTATGAGATTAAGAAATAGTTGGTTAAGTTTAATAAGGATGACATGTTCCGTGCCTTATGCTTAATCTGTATATTGTGTGATAAAATAACTAAATATAAAATTATGGTTTGGTTCAAAGAGATCACTGATCTTCATTTAACATGAATAATTATAATGTTTTACTAGAAACCGCTTATAGCTTGTGAGCCATTTAAATGTGATTTGGGCACATTACCAGTGTTAAATGAACCTATAGGGTCATATATTAAGCGAACACGTTAGGTTATGTTTTTGGTAACTAGGTTCGATGTATTTAGAAATATGTCTAGGTTAATTGAATTTAGAAAAATGACTAGATATAATGAATATGAAAATATGTACACATTCGATATATCTAGAGGATGTTCGGATTATAAGAATCTGACTTAGTAAGTTAATTAGTTAAATTACCGAGATAATGACAAAATCTTATCATATCAGTTTTAATTTAATTTGAACTTAAAATAAAATATGATAAGATATTATGAGAGTTAGACTCCAAGTAGTTCGGGTGGTTTTAAAAGAAAACCCTAGTTGTCTTCTTGTGTAGACCTCTCCTAAAAATATTTGTGCCTCCATTACCAGAAAAGATTAAGCCTCTCAAAACCCTAGGCGCTAGCACTCCCGGGTACGAGTTGGTTTGTCGTGTGTATCTGATAGAGAATGTCCGTACATTACAGCGTTTGGTGATCGTTCGCGTTGTACGTATGCCTGAAAATCAGAAGACAGAGATCTTGATTACGGCAAATAGAGGTAATTCTATAACCCTTAAATCGTCTTAATCGTTTAGCTTGGGTTCTTGGAAGGGATTCGTAGATGTTTTTAGCGTTTAGGAGTCCACGAATCCTTACAAAAGTAATAGCAGAAGCTTTTAAAAATAGTTTACCTCTACGATTTCATATGTTCGGTTGCTTAGGTTATGTTGATGACGGTTGTTCTCCAACCACTGGAGGAATAGAAGAAGTGTCTGGTGACAACCCTGCAAGTCTTCTACTTTTCCGCGCTTGCATGAACACTAGACTTTTGGTTTTCGGAATATGACTGTTGCTTGAAGACTCGGTGAAAGCCAATTGAGAGAAAGAATTGGCCTTCAATATTCTCTTGACAATATGCTAATGAGCAGTACCAAAAGAAGTATTTCTCTGCTTTTGTATCTTTTGAAAAATCGATACCTAGAGAAAATGACTTAGAGAGAATAACAGACATAAGAAGAGGCTTTTTTTTAGTCGTATTGATTTTCTAGTCTCCTCGACCATATCAGAACCCCGAAAGCCTTAAGTATTCAAGATAGTATCAAATTCTATCATTTGATATCCTATCTAGCTATCATCCGAGAGTTCAAACAATTGAACTAGACTCATATATCTCAACTAACTGCTAAACCAGTTAGCCCCAAGATAAATAGGTTCAAGCCTAGCCTATTGGACCCTGGTCTCAGCTATTAGGCCAAATTAATTATTTAAACCAGGATCAATTAAATAGCCCAATAAATAATTAATTATTCAATCCAAATAAACCAGTCCAATACTATAGTCTATTATAGTTTAGGCCCAAGTTAATTCTAATTATTCAATTCGGGCTTAAACCCTAAATAATTAATTAACCCACTAAACTAATTAATTAATTCTCTCTTTGGACCTTTTAATTTTATTCTAACCCAAAAAATAAAACAAGCTACTTGAATAAAATAAAATCCATTTTATCTCAAGACTAATTTCTCTACCTAAATCCATTAGAACTTATGGGCTATTCCAAGGACCAAAAGACACATTGCCTTGGCTATTAAAATGACTAAAATACCTCCGCTATATAGATAACTGTATTTTACATTTTAAATATTTCTTAATATCACCATAAAGAATATTGACCCCAAGGACAATGTTGCGTGTTGCAAAGTCTTCGACCTACAAGTGTTATGACAAATATACCCCTCTATGTAATGTCGTACATTCAGAGATGAAGAGTATACTAACACCTCTCTAAATGACATCCATCATCCTTAGACTTCTAGTTCAATGATCAACAACTTTTTAGAATGTTTCTTCTTTTCAAGGGAGTTACCTTAAAGCAAACATCCAAGTCATGTTCTCCAAGGCTCTGGATAATTAGATTATTCAAATACTCACAAGGGGCGATATAGTATAGAAGTTGTCTTGTACAAGTTTGTCTTAACTAACTAGTCAAATATATCTAATATACAGGTATATTGGCCTTACGATAGAACCTCAACTATAGTATATCAAAGAATATGCTTCCAATTTCACCAAACCACCAACTCATATTCAAGCTGTAGAATATAAGTCCACACTATAACAGTAGTAGTATGGGTTTCTACCATTATAGTACTTTTAGAAACCACTACTATAGGTCCAGTTCTATGCATTCAAAATACGCTTATGTTATGAAGTGAGAGGACTACTCATTGGCTAAATGTAAGCTATTCTCCACCTGGAATTCATAATATAATAACCTTATCATGATGAGATTACCATTCTCATCATCCGAATAAGAACAACAATTTATGTGTTAAGTAATCCGTGATCCATACTTTACTATGAAAGACCACCATTCACATGGATCACTTAAACGTAATGGGTATTTTTCCAGCAAAATCATGCACAAATTAAAATGAGATACACAAAATTACATCGAGAAAAAAAAAATGTTAGTGGGTATACATTCTAACAGCTCGATCGTTCGATCTCCATGTCGAGCAACTTATGGATATAATTAGATTTGGTGGGGTGATTCATTTGCCATATATAAAAATTAACTATCCACTGACTACAACATTGGTGAAAAAATGGCACTATTGGAATGTGTGTCCAAAATAACCTATGTATTTCTGTATTTTGAAAATTAATAAAAGTTTTATTCTTTAATGGTTGTTTGTTTACATATATTTGTTGGAATGTATACTCACTAAGACTATATTTTTTTATGTAATTTCATTTAAAATTAATAAAATTTTATTCTCACAAATTGTTTGTTTCTACTCTTTTAATTTATGCACGATTACGCTGGAAAAAACCCATTGTGTTTAAGTAAATAGTGGTATTTCAAAGTAAGGTATGGATCACGGGTTACTTAATACATAAATTGTTGTTCTTAACCGGATGATGAGAATGAGAATCTCATCATGATAAGGTTATTATGTTGTGAATTTCAAATAGGGAATGGCTTACCTTTAACCAGTGAGTAATCCTCTCACTTTAGAACATAAGTGTATTTCGAATATATAAAACTGGACATATAGTAGTGATTTTTAAAAGTACTATAATGGTAAAAACCTAAACTACTACTGCTACAGTATGGACTTATACCTTACGGCTTGAGTATGTGTTGGTGGTTTGGCAAAACTGGAAGCATACACTTTGATATACTATAATTGAGGTTCTATCGTGGGGCCAATACACTTGTATGCTGGGTATATATGACTAGTTAGTTAAGATAGACTTGTACAAGATAGCTTCTACGCTATTTCACCTTTTGTGATTGTTTGAGTGACCTAATTATCTATGCCCCTGAGGAACATGACTTGGATGTTTGCTTTAGGGTAGCTCTCTTGGAAAGATAAAATATTCTAGGAAGTCGTGGATCATTGGAATAGAAGTCTAAGGTTGATAGATGTCATTTAGAGAGGTGTTAGTACACTCTTTCTCTCGAAATGTACTATATTACGTAGATGGGTATATTTGTCATAACACCTGTAAGTCGGAGACATTGCTAACACAGTATTCTCCTTGAGGTGAATATTTTCTTATGGTGATATTAGAAAATATTTAAAATGCAGAATATAACTATTTATATAGTAGGGGTATTTTGATCATTTTAGTAGCCAAGGCGATGTGTCTTTTAGTCTCGGAATAGCTCGTAAGTTCTAATTAATTTTGGGTCAAGAAAATTGTCTTAAATAAAATGAATTTTATTTTATTTAAGTAGCCCGATTTATTTATTAGGTTAGAATAAAATAAAAGGTCCAAGAAGAGAATTAATTACTTAGTTTGGTGGGTTAATTAATTGTTTAGGGCTTGAGTCCGATTTAAATAATTAGAATTAACCTAGGCCTAAATTATAATAAGCTACAGTATCAAACTGGTTTATTTGGGTTGTATAATTTATTATTTATTGGGTTTATAATTGGTCCTAGTTTAAATAATTAATTTGGCTCAATAACATAGACTAGGGTCCAATAGGCTAAGCTTAAGCCTGTTTAGCTTAGGGCTAACCATGCATGACTGCCGTAGTTCACATAAAAAAGATTGAGTTAGTTAAGAGGTTTTGATTTAGGGATAAATCTGACTGGATTGCATTGTGATCATGATATAGTTTGGCTCTCTCATTTTCAAAACAACTGAGATTATTTGTCTTTGTCACGTCTATTCTCTCTAAGGTTCTTTTCTATGTGTGTTAACTTGTTTCTTCAAGGAGTTATTGAAGTAGAAAAACACATTCTCTTGGTACTATTTTTTAGCAGTTGGTCAAGAGATTAGATAGCTTTTTCTTGTCCCATAGAGTATTCACCGACTGAGATTAGGTTGGGTCATATTCCGGAAGATTGAAAGTGTTACGTTTATGCCGAATAGAAGCCAGAGGTTGGTAGACCATACACCAGAGATCAGAGCTACGCAGTCTTTAGTGGATCAACTTGTTGGATTGTATGCCCTCTTAGACTAGGTTTCTGATGTAAAATCGAATATTTTAATAAAAGAATTTATTTTTAGAAAGTGTTTGTGAATTTACTTTTTGTTTGTGCACAATTTTCGTTTGGAATAGACCCATTATGTTTAAATAAGTGTTTCATGTGAATGGTGGTCTTTCACAGTAAGGTATGGATCACGGGTTATTTAACACATAAACATTTGTTCTTAACTTGTGGATGAGACTGGGAATCTCATCATGTTTAAGTTATTATGTTATGAATTTCAAATGGGGAATGGCGTACCTTTAGCCAGTGAGTAGTCCACTCACTTCATGACATAAGCGTATTACGAATACGTAGGACAGGACCTGTAGTAGTGGTTTCTAAAAGTACTATATGATAGAAACCTAGACTACTACCGTTACAGCATGGACTAGTACTCTACGACTTAAGTATGAGTTGGTGGTCTGACGAAGCTGGAATCATATGCTTTGATATGTTATAGTTGACGTTCTATAGTAGAACCAATATACTTGTGTATTAAGTATATGTAACTAGTTAGTTAAGACAGACTTGTACAAGATAGTTTCTGCACAATATCGCCCTTTGTAGTTGTCCGAATGGTCTGAAATGTCTAGGGCCCTGGGAAACATGACTCGGATGTTTGCTTTAGGGTAGCTCCCTTGGAAAGCGGAAACACTCTAGGAAGTCATGGATCATTGGACTAGAAGCCTAAGGATGGTAGATATCATTTAGAGGAGTGTTAGTACATTTCTTCCTCTCTAAATGTACGACGATGTGTAGAGGGGTATTTTAGTCATTTCACCTGTAGATCGGAGACTTTGCTATTGCAGTATTGTCCTTGGGGTCAATATTTCCTTATGGTGATATTAGGAAATATTTAAAATGTAAAATACAGCTATTTATATAGTAGGGGTATTTTGGTCATTTTAACAGCTAAGGCGATGTGTCTTTTTGGTCCTCGGAATAACCCATAAGTCTTAACTAATTTTGGGTTGAAGAATTGGTCTCAGTTCAAGAGGATTTTATTTTATTTTATTCAGGATGTCTAATTTATTATTAGATTGGAATAAAATAAATAAAAAATAAAAATAAAAATAGGAGTTGAAAGAAATTAATTATCTAGTTTAATTGGTTAATTAATTATTCAGGGCCTAGGTCCAGTATGAATAATTAGGAAATTAACCTGTGCTTAAACTAAGGGAAATAATTAATGCTTAATTATTTATTAGGTTATTTATATAAGCCCAAGAAATAAATAATTAAAGATTAATTATTTTGGTTCATTTGGACTCATTAATTATTTTGGACTCATTAATTATTTATTGGGTTATTTATATAAGCCCAGGAAATAAATAATTAATGTTTATTATTTTGGGCCTTTTAGGTCCAAGAAAAATAATAAAATTATTTTGACCCAATAGCTTGGACCGTAGGATTTTTTCCAGATACTGGTTCAGATGAGTTTAGGGTTTAAACCAAACTTATTCTCAGGATAACATCCGAATGTTTGAAATTTGATATCCCGGGGATATGTTTATCAGATATTTGAGTCCTAGTTTTGGCTAACTATAAACAAGACTCTGGTAGATAGAAAACCCTAATTTTTCCCTAGCTTTTCTCTCTAGCCTCATGAAAGTCACAAAGCTCTCTCTCCCTCTCGTGAGTGTTTTTGTGCAGCCTCTTGTTCTGGTTTCTTTGCTAATCAATAGCAAGAGAACCAAGGAGATTTGAGACCGTTCTTCTTCACCATTGTGTTCACCGACTAGAGGTTGGGCGGAGGTATATTCTGAGAGTTGAAAAGCTTGGCGTTCATGCAAACAAGGCGAAGTAGGAGGCTAGTGGGTTTTCAACCGGAAGCTTCTTCAAGTGGCAAGGCGAAGTGATTCCTGTCGTTTAATCCACTCCTACTCAACCTAGTAGGTTAAAAGCGCGTAAATGTATGATCTTTATGCTTCCGTGTGGCCTTTAAGGCCCGCGGTTTTTTTTTCTCTGGTTTTTTTTCCCGTTCAAGCATGCTGCTCTCTGTTTTCTGTCCCTCAATGTGGTATTAGAGCCAATGGTTCTTTGATCAATATAGGGAGCATGGTAGTTAATAAAAATGAAGAAGATGATTATACCTATGATCCTTTGCTGTTTTGGTATGGGATAGGATGACTGTGAGCTTCACCGTTGAAGCATAGGTATCTCTGTAAAATTTTTTGGCTTTGATGTTTGATCGTGTAAACCCAATTTAAATGGGTATAGGCGGTTGTGTTTTTGTTTTGGATGAGTTTTTGTAAGTAAAAATGTCCAAAGAAGCCAAAGAAATGAGCAAAATATGAAAAAGAAGGGTCTCTACAACTTTCGAGCGGAAGAAGAAAAAAAACGAAGAAGAGAACAGTTCATAAGCCGTTATAGCCGAACCGAGCCGCTCCTGAAATTGTGTCACGAGCTGCTGTCCACGAGCCGCGTAAGCCGAGCCATTTTCGTGAAATCCAAGCCGAATGCATTTGAAATGTTGCAATTCAATTGCAACAGCTTCTGGGTTAATGCGCGGGTCTGAGGGGCCCCGGACGCGCAGATGCTGGCGCACACGCGGGCGGGTAGGCGGAGCGGGTTCTTAGGCGGGCGGGCAGTGTTCACGGGTTGCTGAGGATTCTGATCCGGTGCGGAGCGGTGCACCGCATGCCAAATGGGCCTGGATCCGGTGCATCCAGTGCAATGGATCGCCAGCTATTTTTTTTGCAATTTTTTTTTATTTTTTTTATTTTTCGTTTTGGGTCCCATACTAGGAGAAGTTAATATTTTTGCAATATTTTATATTTTTGAAATATATTTGCATGAAAAATATTAGTAAGGGATTTTAGGATTAAACAGGATAATTAATTAATTAATTAATTAATGTGTTTAATTCTATTATTTGGGCACTTAGGTTTAAAAAATAGAAAAGCATGAAAACGTTTACTGTTTTCGAGCATGCTATTTTTTTGTGTACCTATGTGTGCTTTTTCTTAAATACCAAAGTCTTTGGAAACATTTTTGACAAGAAAAACATTTTTCTTCAAAAATTAAATGGTTATTTTAATTTGTACAAAAATTAATCCTTGAATATTTTCTCAAATGATTTAACCATTGACATAGAAAATATATTGGATTTAGATATTTTTGTAAATTAAAATGGAGAGCAATTTTGTTTTATTTTGCACTAGAAAAATTGTTTTATCAAATAAACTTGAGACCAAAGTCTCTAGAAAGTTTTAATTGGGAAATTTTTGAAATCATTAAGTTTTAACTTAAATAAAATTAGTCCATGGAGAAATCTCTCAAAGGATATAAGCCTTGATATAGAGATTTTAATGGATTTGGATATTTTATTTTTTGAGTTAAGGAAAAACTTAATGGAAATTTCAAAAGATATTTTTCAGAAAAACCTTTATTTTAAAAGACTAAGTGGGAGAGGGGTTCCAACGGCTCCACGGCTTCCATCACGGTCCTCATTAGAGATCGTGGGTCCCCTCGCGTCACCCTGGGAGTGAACCCGTATAGGATGGGGATACCACAAGGATCTAGATCTAATGGAAGGATGTAATTAATAACCCGGGGCACGTACTATGATCGGCCAGCCCACGTTGGAAGTTATAGTCGAGGTATGTCCATAGGAAATGAGAGGAAACGACCATCCCACGATGGAGTTATCCTCTAGATCATTACCCAGAAGGAAAATTAATTTGTGGTGGTTAATACACTTAGCTTAGGGAACTGTTAATCTTCCTAAGAAGCTATGTCAGTTTTCATAAGAGTCAAATTATTTTTAGTGCACAAATTTTATTTTATTTTCACAAACTAAATTCTTTCTTTTTTTATTTTCAGAAATGGTGGGAGGTTCTTTTAGTCCATTGGCCGTTATTCTCATGGAGAATAAGTTAACGGGTCCAAACTATGTAGACTGGAAAAGGAACCTGGACATAATACTCACAGCTGAAGAGTACAAGTATGTCCTTTACGAGACCTGCCCTATTATCGGAGAAGGTTCCACCACCGAAGAGCGAAAGGCTAAGAAAGCGTGGAAGAAGGCTGACGAAATGGCACGTTGCTATATGTTAGCCTCCATGTTTAATGTGCTCCAGTCAAAACATGAGCACATGGCTTCTACATATGACATCAGTCAATCATTGGCTACTATGTTCACGGACAAGAGCTGGCCCACAAGGCAGGTGGCTCTTTGAACTATTATAAACACTAAGATGGCTGAGAGAGCATCAGTCCGAGAGCATATGCTCAAGATGATTGTTGCTTTCGAGGAGGCAGAAATCTTAGGGGCTATCATTGACCTCGAGAGCCAAGTGGACATGGTTTTCGAATCTCTACCGGACTCCTTCACTCAATTCAAGTTGAACTATAACATGAACAAATTGAACATGAGTTTAACTGAATTGATGAAGGAGCTCCAAATGGCGGAGAAGGTCATGAAGCCGCAGTCAAAGGCCATGATTGCTAAGGCTTCTTCCTCAAGAACTGAGCCTAAACCCAAAAAGTTTAAGAGGAAGAAGGGGAATGCAGCAGCCCAGCCCGAGAACTAGCCCAAGGACAAACTAAAGGATAAGTGCTTCAAATGTGGGAAGAAGGGACACTGGAAAAAGAAGTGTCCAGATCATCAAGCCAAGAAAAACCCCACAGGTAATGTTTTCTATCTTGAGTCCATATCAATAGTAGGATCAACTTCCACTTGGATTGTTGATTCAGGAGCCACTGATCATATCTATAACTCCTTGCAGGGGTTTAGAAAGATAAGAAGACTCAAGAAGGGCGAACATAAGCTTCGAGTGGGTAATGGAGCACAAGTCTGGGCCCTTACAGTGGGAGAGCTAGATCTTATTTTTTATTGTAATAAGATAGTGGTTTTAAAAGATATTTTATATGTACCTGATTTTCATCAGAATTTGATTTCAGTTGCAAAACTTATTAATCAAGGATATTCTGTATCTTTTCATTCTGGTATTTCTATCAGTAGAGATGGAGAAATTTTATGTACTGGGCACATGTATAGAAATCTATTCTTTTTAAACCCTGTTAACAACCAATCAAATAACGCTCAGTCTGAACCTTTAACTAAGAAGAGAAAGACCAATATCAATGATGCATATCTTTGGCATCTAAGGTTGGGTTATATTAACTCAACCAGGATTCAGAGGCTAATCCATAATGGACCTTTGGGCTCATTGAGATTGGAAGGTTGGCCTCAGTATGAATCCTGCCTGATGGAAAGATGACCAAAAGATCATTTATACCAAAGGCGGATAGAGCTAAGGAGGTGTTGAGTCTTGTTCACATTGATGTGTGTGGTCCATTGTCTACACCAGCTAGAGGAGGTTTTGAGTACTTCATCACTTTCACGGATGATTGTACGAGGTATGGTTACATTTACCTAATGAGATGCAAGTCTGACTCTTTTGACAAGTTCAAGGAGTTTAAGGCTGAAATGGAGCGTTGGACAGGTAAATTAATCAAAACCCTACGATCGGATCGTGGTGGAGAGTACCTCCTAAGTGAATTCAAGGACTACATGATACATAATGGGATAGTATCCCAGCTCTCTGCGCCGAGAACACCCTAGCAGAACGGAGTAGCTGAGAGAAGGAACAGGACATTGATGGAAATAGTCCGAAGCATGATATCTCATGCTACTCTTCCGGGGTCCTTTTGGGGATATGCCCTGGAGACAGCGGCATATATTCTGAACTTGGTGCCTTCCAAGTCAGTATCTAGGACTTCCTATGAGATGTGGACTGGGCATAAGACAAGTCTGAATCATCTCAGGATTTGGGGTTGTCTAGTTTATGTACTGATCAAGGGAGACAAGTTGGAACCAAGATCAGAATTATACTATTTTGTTGGCTATCGAAAAGGGACAAAAGGAGGTTACTTTTATCATCCTAAGGAGCAAAAGGTACTAGTCAGTACCAATGCTAGATACTTGGAAGATGATCAAAGTACTTCCACTAAAGGTTCAACAAAGTTGGAACTTGAGGAGAAGTTATCTACGGAATCAACTTCTTCTGACTCGATTGTGGAACAAGAAGAGGCACAGCCTCAAGAGCCTGTGCAAATGGAGCCTCGTCGTAATGGGAGAGTGTCTAGAGTTCCGGATAGATGGACTGGAGAAGCTTTTGAGCTAGTCTCCAACCATTAGGAACAAGACCCCATTAGATACGAGGAGGCTATTGCTGATGCCGATGCAAATCTGTGGCATGAAGCAATGAAAGTCGAGATTGAGTCTATGTACTTCAATCAGGTTTGGGATCTTGTAGCTTCACCTGAAGGGATAAAACCCATTGGGTGTAAGTGAGTGTACAAGAGAAAGAGGGGAGTGGATGGGAAGGTGGAAACCTTCAAAGCTAGGCTTGTGGTGAAAGGGTATACTCAAAAAGAGGGTATCGACTATAAGGAAACCTTTTCCCCGGTAGCTATACTTAAATCCATCCGTATCTTCCTTGCCATCGCATGTCACTATGACTATAAGATATGGAAATGGATGTCAAGACGGCATTCTTAAATGGCCATCTTAGCGAAGACATCTATATGTCCCAGCCGGAAGGCTTCATTGCTGAAGGCTGGTTTGCAAGCTTAAGAAGTCCATTTATGGACTTAAGTAGGCATCGAGAGCATGGAACATTCATTTTGGTGAGACTATAAAGTCTTATGGTTTTATTCAAAATGAAGATGAACCATGCGTGTACAGGAAACTTGAAAACATTAGTGTGGTTTTTCTTGTCCTGTATGTGGATGACATTCTACTTATTGGAAATGATGTAGGGACATTGTCGTCTACAAAGGTTTGGCTGTTTAGTTAATTCAGTATAAAAGACTTGGGAGAAGCCAGCTACATTCTCGGGATTAGGCTTCTTAGAAATAGGAAGCAGAGAATATTAGGGTTATCCCAAGCAACATACATTGACAAGATGCTGGCCAAGTACAGCATGGACTCATGCAAGAGAGCTCTAATCCCTTGCAGACATGGGTTGTCATTTTCTTCAAAGGACTGTCCTAAGTCTCAAGAAGAAAAGGACAGAATGAGTAGGATTCTCTACGTTTTGGCTGTGGGAAGTCTCATGTATGCCATGCTGTGTACTAGGCCAGATATCTGCTTTGCCGTGGGCTTAGTTAGCAGATATCAGTCAAACTCAGGGGAGGTTCATTAGTAAGCTGTAAAGTATATTCTCAAGTACCTCAAGGGAACGAGAGGTTATATACTGGTTTACAGGGCTGATGATTTGGTTCCTACAGGATACACAGACTTAGACTTCTAGGCGGATAAGGATGAGAGAAAATCCATTAGTGGATATGTCTTCACCTTGTCTGGAGGAGCAATTTCATGGAGGAGTATCAAGCAGTCTTGTATTGCTGACTCAACCATAGAAGCTGAGTATGTGGCAGCTTCGGAGGCTTCCAAGGAAGCAATCTGGCTCCAGAAGTTCCTTTCAGAACTTGGAGTCGTACCACATATGGACAGGCTGATTGTGATGTATTGTGACAACACTGGAGCAGTATCGCAATCTAAGGAACCTCGAAACCACAAGAAGGGAAACACATCGAGAGGAAGTACCACCTAATCCGGGATTTCATCCAGAGACGGGAAGTCATGGTAGAACATATTGCCTCAGAAAACAATCTAGCAGATCCATTCACCAAGCCTTTGGCTGAGAGAGTCTTCAAGAGACACTTAGACGTCATAGAGGTGGGCACTTATAGACTTACCTAGTCTTAGAGTGCAAGTGGGAGATTGTTGGATTGTATGCCCTCTTAGACTAGGTTTCTGATGTAAAATCGAATATTTTAATAAAAGAATTTATTTTCAGAAAGTGTTTGTGAATTTACTTTTTGTTTGTGCACAATTTTCGTTTGGAACAGACCCATTATATTTAAATAAGTAATCCATGTGAATGGTGGTCTTTCACAGTAAGGTATGGATCACGGGTTATTTAACACATAAACATTTGTTCTTAACCTGTTGATGAGACTGGGAATCTCATCATGTTTAGGTTATTATGTTATGAATTCCAAATGGGGAATAGCTTACCTTTAGCCAGTGAGTAGTCCACCCACTTTATGACAAAAGCGTATTTCGAATACGTAGGATAGGACCTGTAGTAGTGGTTTCTAAAAGTACTATATGATAGAAACCTAGACTACTACCGCTACAGCGTGGACTAGTACTCTACGACTTGAGTATGAGTTGGTGGTCTGACGAAGCTGGAAGCATATGCTTTGATATGCTATAGTTGAGGTTCTATAGTAGAACCAATATACTTGTGTATTGGGTATATGCAACTAGTTAGTTAAGATAGACTTGTACAAGATAGTTTCTACACTATATCGCCCATTGTGGTTGTCCGAATGGTTTGAAATGTCCAGGGCCCTAGGAAACATGACTCGGATATTTGCTTTAGGGTAGCTCCCTTGGAAAGCAGAAACACTCTAGGAAGTCGTGGATCATTGAACTAGAAGCCTAAGGACGGTAGATGTCATTTAGAGGGGGTGTTAGTACACTTCTTCCTTTCTAAATGTACGGCGATGTGTAAAGGGGTATTTTAGTCATTTCACCTGTAGATCGGAGACTTTGCTATTGCAGCATTGTCCTCGGGGTCAATATTTCCTTATGGTGATATTAGGAAATATTTAAAATGCAAAATACAGCTATTTATATAGCAAGGGTATTTTGGTCATTTTAGCAGCTAAGGCGATGTGTCTTTTTGGTCCTCAGAATAGCCCATAAGTCCTAACTAATTTTGGGTTGAGGAATTGGTCTCAGTTCAAGAGGATTTTATTTTATTTTATTCAGGATGTCTAATTTATTATTAGACTGGAATAAAATAAATAAATAAAAAAAATAAAAATAGGAGTTGAGAGAAATTAATTATCTAGTTTAATTGGTTAAATAATTATTCAGGGCCTAGGTCCAGTATGAATAATTAGAAAATTAACCTGTACTTAAATTAGGGGAAATAATTAATGCTTAATTATTTATTGGGTTATTTATATAAGCCCAAGAAATAAATAATTAAAGATTAATTATTTTGGTTCATTTGGACTCATTAATTATTTATTAGGTTATTTATATAAGCACAAGAAATAAATAATTAATGTTTATTATTTTGGGCCTTTTAGGTCCAAGAAAAATAATAAAATTATTTCGGCCCAATAGCTTGGACCGTAGGGTTTTTTCCAAATACGGTTAAGCCAAACTTATTCTCAGGATAACATCCGGATGTTTGAAATTTGATATCCCAGGGATATGTTTATCAGATATTTGAGTCCTAGTTTTGGCTAACTATAAACAAGACTCTGGTAGATAGAAAGCCTTAATTTTTCCCTAGCTTTTCTCTCTAGCCTCACAAAAGTCACAAAGCTCTCTCTCCTTCTCGTGAGTGTTTTTGTGCAGCCTCTTATTCTTGTTTCTTTGCTAATCAATAGCAAGAGAACCAAGGAGATTTGAGACCATTCTTCTTCACTATTGTGTTCATCGACTAGAGGTTGGGTGAAGGTATATTCTGAGAGCTGAAAGGCTTGGCGTTCATGCAAACAAGGCAAAGTAGGAGGCTAGTGAGTTTGCAACCGGAAGCTTCTTCAAGTGGCAAGGTGAAGCGATTCCTGTCGTTCAATCCACTCCTACTCAACCTAGTAGATTTAAAGCGCGCAAAAGTATGATCTTTACGCTTCCGTGTGACCTTTAAGGCTTGCGATTTTTTTTTTTCTGATTTTTTTCCCGTTCAAGCATGCTGCCCTCTGTTTTCTGTCCCTCACAACTGGGGTCATTTGCTTAACTTAAGTAGTCAACACAGCTCAAGAAACACAAAAGTATATTTTTAAAAGGATTTTGTTGTTGCTTTTAACTGTTTGCTGTTGTTTCTGTATACTCCTATAGCCGCGATCCACATTCAATATTGCACATTAAAGTCTAAGCGTATTAGTAAATAATCTACATGATTAGGTCGTGATTTCATAGTAAGGTGTAGATTATGAGCTACTAACACATAAGCGAACAATTATTCTTGATCAATTGATGAAGCTAGGCACTTCATCAATATTTAGATCATTACACTATGGTTTCTAAATGGGAAATGATTTACCTTTAACCAGTGAGTAGTCCACTCACATCAAAAGAATAACCGTATTTTGAATACGTATAATTGGACCACACGATAATAATTTTTATAAAAATACTAAAATAAATAAAGATGGGTTTATTGCAACTACTATGTGGACAAGTACACTAAGACTTAAGTATAAGTTGGTGGTTTGGTGAAGCTGGACTTGTACACTTTGATGTATGATGGGTAAGGTCCTAACGTAAGGCTAATAAACTTATACATTGGGTATATGACTCTAGTTAATTAAGACGGACTTATACAATTAAGTTTCTATACTTCATTATATGAAGAAATCACCCCTTTGTGATTGTATAGGATAATCTAAATAATCCAGGACCCTGGGAAATGTGACAAAATATGCACACTTTTAGGTAACTCCCTGTGATAAGTGAATATATATAAGAAGTCATGGGTTATCAAACTAGTTATCAAAGGAAGGTAGATGTCATTGAGAAATGTATTAGTTCATTTTTCTTATCTGAATGACTAGTGTTATGTGGAGGGGTATTTTCATCATTACACCTATAGCCGAAGCCACAACACTTACAATATTATTCTCGGGATCAATATTTCTATATGGTGATAAATGGAATATTTAAAATGATAAAATATTGCTATTCGTTAACAAGGATATTTTGGTAATTTAAATAGCCAAGAATAACATGACTTTTGATCCCTAGAGTAGTTCAAGTAACCTTAATAAATATATTAACTATATAGGCTTATTGGGTGAATTAATAATAGAATAATTATTTTAGGATTTCAATTAATTATTTATTTGGTCTAGAATAATTTATTGGGGTAATTTAATTTAATTTAATTATTAATTAATTATCTTGGATAATTTTTTATTGGGCCCAAATAGATTAATTAATTAGAACTACTTAATTAGTTATGGGCTAATTAAATTAATTAATTAATTAATTATCTTAAGTAGTTTTATTTTGGACCCAAGTGGATTAATTAATTAATAATTGAGCTATTTAATTGGTCTTGGACTAATTATGGAAAAACCCCAATCCACTAGAGTTGTGAGTGATGGTTTTTGTTATTTTGGAAACAAAGGATAGTCGTCACAAGTAAAAGAGAAAAGAGAAGAAAAAAAAAAAGGAAAGGAAACAAAAGAAAAAAAAAAAAGAAAGGAAAATGGGGGAATAAGAGAAAAAGGAACGAAAGCTTTTGGAAAGTTTTGGAGTTTTGGTCTAGTACGTGAATAGGATTCACGGTTTTTGGTGACCAATGAAAAGAAAAAAAAGGGAAAACAAAAGAAAAGGAAAAAACAAAAAAGGAAAGCTATATATATATATATATATATATATATATATATATATATATATGTCTTGTTTTGGTCTGAGGTGATGCGTGAAACAGGGAAAACAATAACAAAAAAAAAAAAAAAAAAGGAAAACCCGAAAACCTAAGGAAAACCGAATGAGATAGCTCTCCCAATTTAATTATTCTAAATATTAGTCTTTTACCTATTACTTTACTTTCACTTGTAGATAATCTATAGGAGGGTCAAGAATACTTTAGAATATTGAAAGTTAGTAATTTTGGTGTGCGTGTTTAAAGCGAAGGAGTCAATGCTTGGCCGGAATTCTTGCGGAACAAGCAATTGTGACAAACTAAAGTGTTTCATCAATTTTAAATCCTCTAGTTATTCACTCTAAGTGGCCTAAAAGTAAGTATTCCTAAACTTTGGTTTGGAAAAAATTTTAATTTGCTATTTTCCTCTACTTTTTTTATTTTCTCGCGATTCTTCAAGTGGTATCAGAACCATGGTTATAATTTAGGAGAATGTTTAGGGTTAATAACCAGAAAAGGTGGTTCTTTTACTAATAAAAATTCAATCTTTATGATTGTATGGATCCCTCTTGGTTTTGATATGGATAAAGTTTGTGTGTACCTTGTGTGTGGAGTCATAGATACATGTAATTTATTTTTAATCGCTTTTCGTAGAATTTGTGTACGCCTTGTTTTAAAAGGCATAGGCGATTGATTTTGTATTTCAATTTTATTTACGAATTCTTGTAACAATAATGGTGCCGGATCAACGCTGGGAAAAAAATCCCTGAAGAAAATCTAAGAAAATTCGAGAAAAAAAATTGCAAAAGATAAAGGAGGACTCCGGTTCGGTCTTTTGAAAACATATATTTTTAATTTCCTTGTAATTTTCTTTTTTCTTTTTGGGTCCTATATCACACGAGGTTATTTTTTTTATAATGGTTTATTTATGGTGTTAAATAATTCTGTATGAAAATTATTAGCAAAGGAGGAACCACCTTAGAATTAAATAAGATCATTTTAATTTTATTATTATGATGTTTAATCCCTTATTTGGTCACATATGAATTAAAGGATAGAAATAACATGTAAAAAGATTTATTTTTGAGCATGGTTATTTATTTAATTTTGTGATCAACTGCATAAAGATTTTTGAGAAATTAATTTTTTCTCTAGATAAAACAATTAAGAAAAACATTTAAAATGGAAATAAGGAATTTAAAATAAAATTCATGATTTATTCTTCCAAAGGGTTTATCCTTGACTTGGAGAATAATTTTGAATTTAAGTATTTTAAATTTAGTTCTTAGAAAATGGTTTTAACTTAGGTAGTGAAATAAATATTTATAGTTTATTCTCTTAAAGGGTTTTATCCTTGACATAGAGAATAATGGTTAAATTTTTGGGATTTCACTAAAGTTAATAAAAAATTAATTAAATTTTAAAGAAATGTTTTTCTCAATAACCTATTTTCTCAAAAGATTAAGTGGGAGAGGGGTTCTAATGGCCTCATAGCTTCCATAACAGATTCTTATTAGAGATTGTGGTTATCCTTGCGTCATTCTGAGCATAACCCTCTATAGGATGGATTTCTATAAGAATCTAGAACTAATTGATGAATTATAGTTAAAGTCTAGGATATGTGTTAGTATCGACCAGTCTATCATTAGAGGTATTAATACTGAATTTTCCATAGGTGGTGAGAGTAGTGACTATCTTATCAATAGAAATATTTCTAGATCATTACCTATTAAGAAAGTTTAATTTATGATGATTATACACTTAATTTAGAAAATTGTTAACTTCCCTACGAAGCTTTGTCAATTCTTCTAATAGCAAAAAATTTTCATATTTTTCATAATGGTTTTAATAAGTTAGCCATATCATGGAATAATATGATGTTTTAAATATGCATTTTTATATGTTTTTCCAAAACAAACATTTTTCTTGTTGGGATGTATATCCTCTTAGACTAGGTTTCTGATGTAATTTTTGACTTGTATTAATAAAAGTATTTTTCTCAGAATTTGTTTGTGAAATCTTTTTTATATTTGTGTATGATGTTATTGGAAAAGATCCATTGTATTTTAGTAAATGGTTCATGTGAATAGAGGTCTTTCACAGTAAGGTATGGACCATAGGATACTTAACACACAAACTATTGTTCTTAATCGGATGATGAGAATGAGAATCTCATCATGGCAAGGTTATTGAGTTATGAATTCTAAATAGGGAATGACTTACCTTTAACCAATGAGTAGTCTTCTCATTTTATAACACAAGTGTATTTCGAATCCGTAGAACAAGACCTATAGTAGTAGTTTCTAAAAGTACTATGTGATAAAAATCTAGACTACTACTGCTACAGTGTGGACTTGTACTCTATAGCTTGAGTATAAGTTGGTGGTCAGACAAAACTAGAAGCGTATTCTTTGATATACTATGGTTGAGGTTCTTTAGAAGGACTAAAATACTTGTGTGTTGGGTATATGTAATTAGTTAGTCAAGATAGACTTGTACAATATAGTATCTACACTATATCGCCCCTTGTGGTTTTCTGAATGATCTAAGTATCCAGGGCCCTGAGGAACATGATTTGGATATTGGCTTTAGAGTAGCTTTCTTGGAAAGCGAAAATATTTTAAGAAGTCGTGGATCATTGGACTAGAAGCCTAAGGATGGTAGATGTCTTTTAGAGAGGTATTGGTACACTCTTTCCTTTCTAAATGCACGACGGTGTGTAGAAGTGTATTTTAGTCATTTCACCTGTAGGTCGAAGACATAGCTAACACAACATTGTCTTTGGGGTCAATATTTCCTTATGGTGATATTAGAAAATATTTAAAATGCAAAATACAACTATTTATATAGCAAAAGTATTTTAGTAGCCAAGGCGATGCGTCTTTTTGGTCTTCGGAATAGCCCGTAAGTCCTAATTAATTTTAGGTCGAGGAAATGGTCTCAATTTTAAAGGATTTTATTTTATTCAGGAAGTCTAATTTATTTTTGGACTGGAATAAAATAAAGAAATGAGAGAAATTAATTTTATTATCCAATTTAATTGGTTAATTAATTATTCAGGGTCTAAGCTCAGATTGAATAATTAGAAAATTGACCTGGGCTTAAACTAGTTAATAAGAGACTTAAATAATTATTTTAGTTAATAAGAGGCTTAAATAACTATTTTAGTTCATTTGAACTTATTAATTATTTATTGGGTTATTTTAATAGGTCCAGAAAATAAATACGCAAGGGTTATTATTTTTGGGCTCATTGGGTCCAAGGAAAATAATAAGTTAATTTTAGCCCAATAGCTTGAACTAAATGGTTATTTTGATTCACAGAACTGAAGAGTTAAGAATTACCCAAATCTCTTCTGTTGATAGCCTCCGGGAGTTTTGAAATATTAAAACGTCAATGTTTTAGTTATCTGATAGATTGAATTAGATTTATACCTCTGTGAAAAAAGAATAATAGACAAATGCACGAAAAAAGAAAAGAAAAAAAAAACCCTGGTTATTTTTCTTTCTTCTCTCTGCTCTTTTTGGTTTGATTTTCTTCCTTTTTTTGTTCTTCTTAATTTTGCTAATCAATAGCAAATAATCAAGAAATGCAATTCCTCGCCTAAGTTGTTTCACCAACTAGATTGGGCGGTGGAATATTTTGAGAAGAGAAAAAATTCGCGTGCACGCCAAGGAGAAGTCGAAGGATTGCTAGTTTTCCAGTTGGAATCATCATCGAGACAAGTAACCACTCTAGTGGTTAGCACATCTTCTTCTCAGCCAAAGAGACCAAGGACACGTAAAGGTATATGTTTTTGACCTTCCGTTGTGCCGTGTCTAGTGCCTTTTCTGTTTTTATTGCATGCATGGCTTCTGTGTGTTTTCGAAGCTTCAAGTGGTATCAGAGCATGTTGCTTTAAATGGCGTAGATTAAAGCATGCTAGATAATAAAATTAGCAAGACTAATTTGATGAATTTAATGAGATCCTTCGCTATTTTGGTATGGGTAGATCATCTGTAAACCTCGCCGTTGAGGTATAGGAGACTTTGTAATAATTTCTTAATGCTTTGTTAAGCTTTCATGTAATCCCGATTTGAAAGGGTATAGACGGATGTCATATTTTTGTTGAAAAAACTTGTAACTAGAACTACCTTAGACGATCGCACAAAGAAGTTGCAGAGCCTAGAAAAATTGTAGAAGAAATTGGTGAGAAAAAAAAATTGTCGCGGAGAAGATGAGTTGAGCTGCCAAGCCTAGCTGGAAGCCGCGGCTCGTTCGTGCCTAGAGCCGAGGCTGCGCCCAGGCACAGTTGGGCCCAGCACGCCTCGGCTCAGCCCCGCGAAGAACGAATGCTGAGAGCATCTTAGCTAGGATGCAATCTTGGGTCAGTATGCCGATGGGCAGGGTCGCGGGCACTCGCCCGCGGACCATGGGCCATGATCTTGTGCAGCGGGTGCACTGGACCAAGATTTTTTTTTTTTTTTTGGTTCCATACCATGTGAAGTTATTATTTTTGAAATATTTAATATTCTTCGAATATTTTGCATGAAAAATAATAGTAAAGATTTTTAGGATTAAATAAGATCATTAATTAATTTAATTAATGTGTTTAATTCTATTATTTGGGCACTTAGAATTAAAAATAGAAAAGTATGAAAACGTTTATAATTTTTTAGCATGCTATTTATTTTAGGTCTTATGTGCACGTTTTCTCAAAGACCAAAGTCTTTGAAAAATTTTATTTGACAAGGAAAAATATTTTTCTTTAATTAAATGGTTATTTTAACTTAAACAAAAATTAATCATTGGTTATTTTCTTAAAGGTTTTTTTTATCCTTGACATAGAAAATATTTTGGATTTATAAATTTTTGTAAGTTAAAATGGAAAGCCATTTTAATTTATTTTCTCAAAAGAAAAAATTATTTTTGTCAAATAAAACCTAGAGATCATAAGCTCGAGGAATTTTAAATGGAAAAATTTTGAAATTATTAAGTTTTTAACTTAAATAAAATTAATCCATAAGGAAAAATTTCTCAAAGGCTATAAACCTTGACGTATAAATTTTTTATGGATTTAGATATTTTAATTTTAAGTTAAAGGAGAACTTAATTGAAAATTTTCAAATGATATTTTTTCAAGAAAACCCTTATTTAAAAAATTAAGTGGGAGAAGGGTTCCAATGGCCCCACGGATTCCATCACGATCCTCATTAAGATCGTAGGTTTTCTTGTGTTACTCTGGAAGTGAACCCGTATAGGATGGAAATACCACAAGGATCTAGAACTAATGAAAGGATGTAATTAATAACCCGGGGCATGTACTATGATTGGCTAGCCCACGTTGGAGGTTATAGTACGAGGTATTTTCATAGAAAATGAGAAGAAACGGCCATCCCCTTGATGGATTTATCTTCTAGATCATTTCCTAAAAAGGAAATTAATTTGTGATGGTTAACATACTTAGTTTAGGAAACTGTTAATCTTCCCAAGAAGTAGGTCAGTTTTCTTAAGAGCTAAATTAATCATGTTAAAGATAATAGTAATGGGGTTAGCTATTATCAAATTTAATATGAGAATAAAGTACACAAAATTATTTTTGTTTTACAATTTTGAGAATTTCTTTTATTTTTCAAAATTTCAGAAATGGTTGGTGGAGATTCTTTCAATCCCTTAACCGTTATTCTCCACGAGAATAAGTTAAGGGTCTAAACTATGTGGATTGAAAAAGGAACCTAGACATAATACTCACTGCTAAGGAGTATAAGTATGTCCTATACAAGACCTGCCCAGTAATCGGGGAAGGTTCTATTGGAAGATATCCTTTTAGACTAATTTTATTTGATGTAATTATCGAATTTATTAATAAAAGAATTTATTCTCAAAATTTGTTTGTGAATTTACATTTTATTTGTGCACTTTGGAAAGGACGCATTGTGTTTAAGTAAATGATCCATATGAATGGTGGTATTTTACAGTAAGGTATGGATCACGGGTTACTTAACACATAAATGTTTATTCTTAACCAATTGATAAGAATAAGAATCGCATTATGTAAAGGTTATTGTATTATGAATTCCAAATGGGGAACGGCTTACATTTAGCCAGTGAGTAGTCTACTCACTTTATAGCATGAGTGTATTTCGAATACGTAGAATAAGACTTGTAATAGTGGTTTCTAAAAGTACTATTTAGTAGAAACCCAAACTATTACTGGTACAACGTGGACTAATACTCTACCACTTGAGTATGAGTTGGTGGTCTGACGAAGCTAGAAACATATACTTTGATATACTGTAGTTGAGGTTCTTTCGTAGCGCCGATATACTTTGTATGTTGGGTATATATGACTAGTTAGTTAAGATAGACTTATATAAGATAGCTTATGCGCTATATCGTCCATTGTGACTGTTCAAATGATCTAATTATCCAGGGCCCTGGGGAACATGATTTGGATGTTTACTTTAGGGTAACTCCATTGGAAAGTGGAAACATTTCAAGAGTCGTGGATCATTAGATTAGAGGTTTAAGGATGGTAGTTGTCTATTAGAGAGGTGTTAGTACTGTTAGTGTTATGCCCTAGAGGCTATCACTTGTACATTGTACATGACACATTTTATTTTAATGAAAAATATTATTTATCTTTCAGTTTCTTTTGTTTACTTTTAAGTAATATAACTGTTCAATAAAGTCCCTAGTACAGCACTGTGTTAAGGAAATCATGATAGAGATCATGATATTAGATTCATACTACACTGTATAGTATTAGTACTTAAATAGTCCATAGTCGTAGTATTAATGAGATAGGACATTATTAATGCGTTAAGACTAGTATGTGTTAGAATTCCTGATTTGATCAGGTGGTGGTTCTCATATCTGTGAGTATTGAGATACTCAAAGTTAACACGTGGATGCTTGTTAATGGAACAAGTTCATTGGATGACCTAGCTATGAGATAATCACATGGATAACTATTTAGTGCCAGTGATATAATCTCAATATAGCAAACGTGCAAGTATCTTTAAACTTGAGATCTACAAGGTACTTTGTTTGCTGAGCATTGTACTTTGATTCAAATCTCTGGAGCTCGATCGAGGGCCGCCTGTGGGATGGATATTGGGTACATTGTGAGGTAAACGAAAATAGTTGAGAGGGTCAATAAAGGATTCACCACTCCTAATAGTAGGGGCGAATATCTCACAGCCACTTGTAGGAATTACTACTTCAGAAGTCATTGACCAAGATGATTGTGTATTAGAAATAGTTCCAATTGATACACATCTAGAGTAGTGGATTTCTAGTACAAGTAATATTGTATTCGGGCCAGAATTAATTCTAGAGGGAGTTGGAACTAATTCCGTATTCCAAACCGAATGAGATATTATATGGTGACAGTAGTTAATTGCACTGAAGTTTGTTATTGAAGAGTTCATATCAAGCCACTTGACTCGTAGGTGGTCATGATGTGTTGCTAGATATCGCTCATGATCTGGGAATATAGGTTTATTAATTGATGAATTAATAAACCAATCCTGATTAGAATTAATAGGATTAATTCTAATTAATTATGAGTGATTAATCTTAAAGACGTTTGGATTAATTCATGTTCTCTTCCAATTAACTGAGAAACTTAATAGGTCACACACAATAGAGGATTATATACTCAAGATGTTATTTGATAATATAGTGGGATTAATAGCGAGAAAGAGAAGTTGTTGTGGACAAATTATAATTAGTTATAATTAATGGTCCAAATTATAATTGTGAGAACTTGATGTTTCCAATTACAATTAGGGAATTCTAACTGTTTTAGAATTCTGAGATTGGAGTATATTTGGAGCAGAATTTTTCGTGTGATATAGAGGTACACTCGAAACCCTAGCTGATTTTGTGTAAGATACGAAAATAACTCCAAACCTTAAGGCACACGATTTCTCTCTTCTCTCTCTCTCTCACGATTGTTCTTGAGAAACCCTAGCCGCCATCTTTTTCTGCTAGCACAGGAAATTTTGGTGCTTAAGTATTCTTCTGTGTGGATTACTGTTAGAGATGTTAGGTATCTCAGGCTCGAATCCTATACGGCGCAGCGAAAAATAAAACGAGATACTATCCCAGGATCCGCATATGTATGAAAAATAAGACATAAAGATAATAAAGGTAGCAGCTTTTTACCTTTGTTTGATTGTCCGAAGAACAAAAATTTCTTCTTCAAGTTGAGGCGTGATCTAGCAATCCTTTTGATCAACCTCCACGTGAGTTGAATGTCTAACCACTATAATCACAGTGTGTGATTATCTCTAATAGTAATCCACATAGAGGATACATTCAAACACTAAGATTTTCTGTGCTAGCAGAAAAAGATGGCGGCTAGGGTTCTTCACGTTTTCAGCAAAACGAGAGAGAGAAGATCGTGTGTATTACTCACAACTAGGGTTGGCGGCCATATAATCATATAACCAAAAAAAAAAAAAAAAAAAACTCTACCAAAAATTGAGAATTCTAATCCTATAAGAATTCCCTAATTGTAATTGGAAACATCAAGTTCTCACAATTACATTTGGACCACTAATTATAACTAATTATAATTTGTCCATAACAACCTCTCTTTCTCTCAATCAACCCCACTATGCTATCAAATAACATCTTGAGTATATAATTCTCTATTGTATGTGACCTATTAGGTTTCCCAGTCAATTGGTAGCGAACATAAATTAATCTAAACGTCTTTGAGATTAATAATCCATAATTAATTAGAATTAATCCTATTAATTCTAATTAGGATTGGTTTATTAATTCATCAATTAATAAACCCATATTCCCAGATCATGAGTGGTATCTAGCAACACATCATGACCACCTAAGAGTTTAGGAAGTCAAGTGGCTTGGCATGAACCTTTCAATAACAAATTTTAGTGCAATTAACTCATTTCACCATACAATATCTCATTCGGTTTGGAGTATGAAATTGGTGCCAACTCCCTTCAGAATATATATTAATTCTGACCCGAATATAATAGTACTTGTACCAAAAACACACTATTCTAGATGTGTATCAATTGGAACTGTTTCCAATACACAATCGCCTTGACCAAGGTCTTCTCGAGTAGATATTCGCCCTTATTATTAGGAGTGGTGAATCCTTTATTGACCCTCTCAATTACTTTCATTTACCTCACAATGTACCCAATATCCATCTCATAGGCGGCCCTCGATCGAGCTCCGGAGATTGGAATCAAAGTACAATGCTCAGCAAACGAAGTACCTTGGAGATCTCAAGTCTAAGGATACTTGCACGTTTGCTATATTGAGATTATATCACTGACACTAAATAGTTATCCATGTGATTATCTTAAAGCTAGGTTATCCAATGAACTTGTTCTATTAACTAGCATCCATGTATTAACTTTGAGTATCTCAATACTCACGGATATGAGAACCACCACCTAATCAAATCAGGAAGTCTAACACATGCTAGTCTTAACGCATTAATGATGTCCTATCTCATTAATACTATGACTAGGGACTATTTAAGTACCAACACTATACAGTGTAGTAGGAATATCATATTATGATTTCTATCATAATTTCATTAACACCGTGTTGTATTAGGGACTTTATCGAACAGTTAAATTACTTAAAAGTAAACAAAAGAAATTATAAGATAAATAATGCTTTTTATTAAAATAAAATGTGTCATATATAATGTACAAGTGATTGCCTCTAGGGCACAACACTAACAAGAGATAATCACACACTGTGATTATAGTGGTTAGACGTTTAACTCTCGTAGAGTTTGATCAAGAGGATTGTTGGATCGCGCCTCGACTTGAAAAAGAAATTTTGTTCTTCGGACGATCAAAGAAAGATAAGAGCTGTAACATTTGTTATCTTTACGTCTTGTTTTCCACACATATGTGGGTCTTGAGATGGTATCTCGTTTTATTTTTCGCTGCGCCGTATAGAATACTAGCCTGAGATACTTAACAAGTACACTCTTCCTCTCTAAATGCACGACAATGCGTAGAGGAGTATTTTAGTCGTTACACATGTAAGTTGAAGACTTTGCTAACGTAACATTATCTTTGGGGTCAATATTTTCTTGTGGTGATATTAGAAAATATTTAAAATACAAACTATAACTATTTCTATAATAGGGGTATTTTGATCATTTTAATAGCTAAGACGATGTGTCTTTTAGTCCCCGGAATAGCCCTTAAGTTCTAACAGATTTGGATTAAGGAATTGATCTTGATAATTATAGATTTTATTTTATTTTATTTAAGTAGTTTAATTTATTTTTAGACTAGAATAAAATAAAAGGCTTGAGAGAGAGTATATATTTTATCTAGTTTAATTGGTTAATTAATTATTTAGGGCCTAAGACCCAGATTAAATAACTAAAAAATTAATCTAGATATAAACTAGATAAAAGACTTGTTATTTTATATTGGTCTATTTGGATTTGTTAATTATTTATTGTACTGTTTAATGAAGTCCAGAAAATACATATTTAAGATTTATTATTTATGAGTGTTCAAGCTTAAGAGTAAATAATTTTATTTGGCCTAATAAATAAGACCAAGAGTAAAATAAAATTTAAAATAATTAATTAATTATTAAATTAATTAATTAATTATAAAAATATAAAAAAGAAAAAAGAAAAAGAAAAACAACACGGGATGCGTGAAGGATAATAGAAAGTATGGTTGCTTTTTGTTTTCATGCTTTTGGTTTCTCTTTCTCGGTGATGGATTGGTATTGATGAAAATGAAGTGAAAAGCAAAAGAAGCAAGGTGCTCTTCATTGTTCATCTTTCATAGAGAAAACCCATTGTTCACAGAAGTTTTCTAGAGGCCAAAAACATTGCAAACCTAACTCTTTTAAGCTTTCACTGACAGTGGAAAGGGCACCATTTCGGAAATTCCAGATTTTCGCGTGAATGAGACGAAGTCAACATTTACAAAGACGTAATTCAATAGCTTCAAGCATCCTTGTACTGACATCTTCTTTACTGCCGAAAAGGTCATTCAATCACAGAGGTAAATTTTTCGTTTTGTAAGCACGCTTTCGATTTGATGATTTTTACCATTTTCGACCTTCAATTGGTATCAAAGCCATGGTTTGGCAAATGTAGGAAGTATTCTAGGCTTAATTAAAACAAGAAAATATTTGTTTTGGATGTTTTCTCTGATCCTTTGTATTTTCTGGTATGGGTAGTTTTACTATAAGCTTCGTGAGTGGAAGTATAGGAATACTGTATTTTGATTGTTTTCATAGATATCGTGTAAGCCCAGTATTTTTAAGGGCATAGATGGTTATTTGGATGAGTTTTGATAAAAAAAAACAGTGGAAAAAATGAAACCCAATAGCATTTGAAACGCAGAGGAAACACTGGAGAAGATTATTATTGTAGCAGCCAAGCCGATCGAGCCGAGCCGTTTTTGAGCCGCCATCCTTGGTCTATGAGAGGAGCCACTGAGCCGCGGCTCCAAGCTGCAAGCCGCCCTCCCTGGCGTGGAAAGCTTCCTCGCGGAAGCCTTAGCTTCTTCCCCGCACAAGGAAGCGATTCTCCAATTTCCAAATTGGAGTTTGCCATGGTCAGCGATTTTAATTGTCGCAGTGGGCAGGTCTCGGGTCGAGTTGTGGGCACCTGCCCAGATCTCGGCCCATGGGTTTTCCTATAGGCCATGGTCTAGTGTGGTGGATGCATTGGACCCGAAATATATATATTTTTTAGTTTTTGGTCCCATACCAGGTGAAGTTATTTTTATTGCAATATTAATATTCTTTGAATATTTTGCATGAAAAATAATAGTAAATGAAATTTAAGATTAAACAAGACTATTAATTAATTAATTAATTAATTAATGTGTTTAATTCTATTATTTGGACACGTAGGTTAAAAGAATAGAAAATCATGAAAACATTTACAATTTTCTAGCATGCTTATTTCTTTTTGTACCTTATCGCGTTTTCTCAAAGACCAAAGTCTTTGGGAATTTTTGACAAAGGAAAATATTTTTCTTAAATTAAATGGTTAATTTTAATTCGAACAAAAATGAATTCTTGGTTATTTTCTCAAAGAATTTTATCCTTGACATAGAAAATATTTTGGATTTAAATATTTTTGTGAATTAAAATAGAAAACTATTTTGATTGAATTTTAAACAAGAAAAATTGTTTTTGTCAAATTAAACTTGAGATCAAAATCTCTCGAAAGTTTTATTGAAAATTTTGAAATTATTAAGTTTATTAACTTAAAATTAATCCATGGAAAAATTTTTCAGAGGGTATAAACCATGACATAGAAATTTTTATGGGTTTAGATATTTTATTTTTGAGTTAAAAGAAAACTTAATTGAAAATTTCAAAAGATATTTTCCAAGTAAACCCTTATTTTAAAATACTAAGTAGGAGAAGGGTTCAAACGGCCCTATGGCTTCCATCACGATCTTCATTAGAGATCGTGGGTCTCTTCATGTCACCTTGGGAGTGAACCCGTATAGGATGGGGATACCACAAGGATTTAGAACTAATGAATGGATGTAATTAATAACCCGGGACATGTGCTATGATCGGCCAGCCCATGTTGGAGGTTATAGTGCGGGGAATGTCCATAGGAAATGAGTAGAAATGGTCATTCCACGATGGAGTTATCTACCTAGAAGGGAAATTAATTTGTGGTTATTAATACACTTAGCTTAGGAAACTGTTAATCTTCCCAAGAAGCTATATTAGTTTTTCTAAGAGCCAAATTAATCATATTAAAGATAATAGTGATAGGGTTAACTATTATCAAATTTAATATGAGGATAAAGTCATAAATTATTTTGTTTTTCAAAAACTGAATTTTCTTTTATTTATGATTTTTCAGAAATGGTTGGTGGAGGTTCTTTTAGTCTTTTGACCGTTATTCTCCCTGAGAATAAGCTAACGGGTCCAAATTATATGGACTGGAAAAGAAATTTGAACATAATACTCACTGTTAAAGAGTATAAGTATGTACTCTTTGACATATGCCCTATTATTGGGGAGGGTTTCACCGCTGAGGAGTGAGAGATTGAGAAAGCATGAAAGAAGGTCAACGAGATGGCTCGATGCTATATATTGATCTCCATGTCTAATGTGCTTCAGTCTAAACATGAGTACATGGGCACTGCGTACGACATTAGCCAATCACTAGCTACAATGTTCGTAGATAAGAGTCGACTCGCAAGGTAGGAGGCTCTTAGGACGATCATTAATACTAAGATAGCTGATGAAGCATCAGTCAGAGAGTATATGCTCAAGATGATTACTGCTTTCGAGGAAGCAAAAATCTTAGGGGCTGTAATTGACCCCGAGAGCCAAGTGGACATGGTTCTCGAATCTCTTCGGAGCTCTTTTACTTAGTTCAAGTTAAATTATCACATGAACAAGTTAAACATGAGTTTAACCGAGTTAATGAAAGAGCTTCAAGTGGCAGAGAAGATCATGAAGCCACAATCCAAGGCTATAATTGCTAGGACTTTTTCTTCTAGAACTGGACCCAAGCCCAGGAAGTTTAAGAAAAAGAAGTGAAACGCATCGGCCTAGCCCAAGAATCAGCCCAACAAGCCTAAAGGCAAATGCTTTAAGTGCAGGCAGAAGGGACACTGGAAAAAGGAGTGTCCAGAACTTCAGGCCAAGTGGACATGTTCTCGAATCTTTGCCAGGCTCCTTCGCTCAGTTCAAGTTGAATTATAACATGAATAAGTTAAACATGAGTTTAACGGAGTTGATGAAGGGGCTCCAGGTGGCTGAGAAAATCATGAAGCCACAAGCCAGAACTATGATGGCCTCTTCTTTGAGAACTGGGCCCAAGCCGAGAAAGTTCAAGAAGAAGAAGGGTAATGTAGTGCACCAACCCAAGTCCCAGCCCAAAGACAAACCCAAAGGCAAATGCTTCAAATATGGGAAGAAGGGACATTGAAAAAAGGAGTGTCCAGATCTCCAGGCCAAGAAAAACCCCATAGGTAATGTTTCTATCTAAAGTCTATATTAATGGTTAGATCAACTTCCACTTGGATTGTTGATTTAGGAGCCACTGATCATATCTGTAACTCCTTGTAGGGGTTTAGGAAGATTATAATACACCAGAAGGGTGAACATGGACTACGCATGAGAAATGGAGCATAAGTTTGGGTCCTTACTATGGGAGAACTGGAACTTACTTTTGATTGTAATAAAATAGTTATTTTAAAGGATATTTTATTTGTTCCTGGTTTTAGACAGAAATTAGTTTCAGTTGCAAAACTAATAAATCAAGGATATTTTGTTTCTTTTTATTCTGGTATTACTATCAGTAGAAATGGAGAAGTTATATGTACTGGACACATGTATGAAAATCTATTCTTCATTAATCCTATTAACAATCAATTAAATAACAATCAATCTGAACATTTACATAGGAAGAGAAAGACCAATGTCAAAGACTCATATCTTTGGCATCTAAGGTTGGGTCACATTAACTCAACCAGGATTTAGAGGTTAATCTATGATGGGCTTTTAGACTCATTGAGATTGGAAAGTTGCTTCAGTGTGAATCTTGTCTTATTAGAAATATGACCAAAAGGTCTTTTACCCAAAAGGTGGATAGAGCCAAAAAAATATTGAGTTTTGTTCACACTGATGTGTGTGGTCCTTTGTCTACACCAGCAAGAGGGGGGTTTGAGTACTTCATCAGTTTCACAGATGATTGTACTAGGTATGGTTATGTTTATCTGATGAGATGCAAGTTTGACTCTTTTGACAAATTTAAAGAGTTTAAGGCTGAAGTGGAGTGTCGGACAGATAAACTAATCAAGACCTTATGATCGGATCATGGTGGAGAATACCTCTTTGGTGAATTCAAGGACTACGTGGTACATCATGGGATAGTATCATATCTCTCTGCCCTGGGGTACCCCAATATAATAGAATAATTGAGAGAAAGAATAAGACATTGATAGAAATAGTCCGAAGCATGATGTCTCATGCTACTCTTCCAGTGTCTTTTTGGGGATATGCCCTAGAAACAACGGCATATATTCTGAATTTGGTGCTTTCCAAGTTAGTATCTAGAACTCCTTATGAGATGAGGATTGGGCGTAAGCCAAGTCTAAATCATCTCAAGATATGGGGTTGTCTAACTTATGTACTGATTAAAGGAGACAAGTTAGAACTGAGATCAGAATTATACTATTTTATTGGGTATCTAAAAGGTACAAATGGTGGTTACTTTTATCATCCTAAGGAGCAAAAAGTACTCGTGAGTATTAATGCTAGATACTTGGAGGATGAGCAAAGTACATCTACTAAAGGTTCGACAAGGTTGGAACTCGAAGAGAAGTTATATTTTGAATCAACTTCTCCTAACCTGATTATAGAACATGAAGAGGAATAGCCTCAGGAACCTGTACAAATGGAGCTTCGTTGTAGTAGAAAGATATCTAGAGTTCTAGAAAAATGGATTGGAGCGGCTTTTGACCTAGTCTTCAACCATCAGGAACAAAATCCTGCTAGATACGAGGAGGCTATTGCTGATGTCGATGCAGACCTATGACATAAAGCAATATAAGCCGAGATTGAGTCTATATATTTCAATTAGGTTTGGGATCTTGTAGCTTCACCTGAAGGGATAAAACCCATAGGGTGTAAGTGGGTATACAAGAGGAAGAGGGGAGCAGATGGGAAGGTGGAAACCTTCAAAATTAGGCTTGTGGCGAAAGAGTATACTCAGAAAGAAGGGATTAATTATAAGGAAATCTTTTCCCTGGTGGTCATACTTAAGTCTATCTATGTCCTCCTTGCCATCGCATGTCAGTATGACTACGAGATATGGAAAATGGATGTCAAGACGATATTTTTAAACGGCCATCTTAGTGAAGATATCTATATGTCCCAACTAGAAGGCTTTATTGATAAAGGCTAAGAACATATGGTTTGTAAGATTAAGAAATCCATTTATGGACTTAAGCAGGCATCCAGAGCATGGAACATTTGTTTCGATAAGACTGTAAAGTCTTACGGTTTCATTCAAAATAAGGATGAACCATGTGTGTATAGGAAATTAAAAGGCATAAACGTGATTTTTTTTGTACTGTATGTAGATGATATTCTACTTATTGGAAATGATGTAGGAACACTGTCATCTACTAATGTTTGACTATCTAGTCAATTTAGTATGAAGTACTTGGGTGAAGCTAGTGACATTCTCAGAATAAAGCTTCTTAGAAATAGGAAGTAGAGAATGTTAGGTTTATCCCAAACTACATACATTGATAAGATGCTGGCTAAGTTCAGCATGGACTCATGCATGGGGGCATTGATCCTTTGCAAATATAGGTTGTCTTTTTCTTGAAAGGACTGTCCAAAGTCTCAAGAAGAAAAAGATAAAATAAGTAGGATTCACTATGCTGTAGTTGTGGGAAGTTTCATGTATGCCATGCTGTGTACTAGACCAGATATCTACTTTATCATAGGCTTAGTTAGCAGATATCAATAAATCCCCGGAGAGATTTATTGGAAGGTTGTAAAGCATATTCTCAAGTATTTTATAGGTACGAGAGATTATATGCTAGTTTACAGGGCTGATGACTTGGTTCCTACAAGGTACACGGACTTAGACTTCCAGGCGGATAAGGATGAGAAAAAATCTACTAATGGATATATCTTCACCATGTCTTGAGGAGCCACTTCATGGAGGAGTATGAAGCAATCTTACATTGTTGACTCAACCATAGAAGTTTAGTATGTGGCAGCTTCGGAGGCATCCAAAGAAGTAGTTTGGCTCCGGAAGTTCCTTTTGAAACTTGGGGTCGTGCCACAAATGAACAAATCGGTTGTGATTGTGATAACACTGGTGTAGCCTCACAATCTAAAGAACCAAGGAACCAGAAAAAGGGAAAATACGTAAAGAGGAAGTACCACTTGATCCGAGATTTTATCTAGAGACGAAAAGTCGTGATGGAACAGATTATCTCGGAGAATAATCTTGCAGATCCTTTCATCAAGCTTTTGGAGGGGCGAGTCTTTAGAAGACACTTAGACGCCATAGGGGTGGGCACCTATAGACTTACTTAGTCTTAGAGTGCAAGTGGGAGATTGTTGGGATGTAAGCCCTTTTAGACTAGGTTTTTGATGTAATTTTTTTCTTGTATTAATAAAAATATTTTTCTCAGAATTTGTTTGTGAAATCTTCTTTATATTTGTGCACGATTTTATTGAAAAATACCCATTGTATTTAAGTAAATGGTTAATGTGAATGGAAGTTTTTCACAGTAATGTATGGTTGAGATTCTTTAGAAGGACCAATATACTTTTGTGTTGGGTATATATAACTAGTTAGTCAAGACAGATTTGTACAAGATAGTGTCTACATTATATTGTCCCTTCTGGTTGTCCGAATGATCTAATTATCCAGGGCCCTGGGAAATATGACTTGGATATTAGCTTTAGGGTAGTTCCTTTGGAAAGCGAAAATATTCTAAAAAGTCGTGGATCATTGGATAAGAAGCCTAAGGATGGTAGATGTCTTTTAGAGAGGTGTTAGTACAGTCTTTTCTCTCCAAATGCACAACAGTGTGTAGAAAGATATTTTAGTCATTTTACCTATAGGTCAAGGACATAGCTAATACAACATTGTCCTTGGGGTTAATATTTTCTTATGATGATATTATAAAATATTTAAAATGTAAAATACAACTATTTATATAGCAATTGTATTTTGATCATTTTAGTAGCCAAGGCAATGTGTTTTTTTGGTCCTCGGAATAGCCTGTAAGTCCTAATTAACTTTAGGTTGAGAAAATGGTCTTAATTTTAAAGGATTTAATTTTATTCAAGAAGTCTAATTTATTTTTGGACTGGAATAAAATAAAGGAACGAGAGAAATTAATTTTATTATCCAATTTAATTGGTTAATTAATTATTCAGGGTCTAAGCCCAGATTAAATAATTAGAAAATTGACCTAGACTTAAACTAGTTAATAAAAGGTTTAAATAATTATTTTAGTTTATTTAGGCTCATTAATTATTTATTGAGTTATTTTAATAGGCCCAGAAAATAAATAATTAATAGGTATTATTTTTGGGCTTATTGAGTCTAAGGAAAATAATAAGTTAATTTTGGCCCAATAACCTGTACTAAAGGGTTATTTTGATTTACGGAACAGAAAAGTTAAGGATTACCCAAACCTCTACTATTGATAGCCTCCGGGAGTTTTGAAATACTAAAACCATAGTATTTTGGTTATCTGATAGAGTGAATAAGATTTGTGCCTCTATGAAAAAAGAATAATAAATAGACGCACGGAAAATGAAAAGAAAAAAAAACCCCTGGTTATTTTTCTTTCTTCTCTCTACTCTCTCTCATTTGACTTTCTTCATTTTTTTGTTCTTGATTTTGCTAATCAATAGTAAAGAATCAAGAAATGCCATTCCTCACCTAAGTTGTTTCACCAACTAGATTGGGCGGTGTAATATTATGAGAAGCGAAAAGCTTCGCGTTCATGCCAAGGAGAAGTCGAAGGATTGCTGATTTTTCAGTCGGAATCATCATCAAGACAAGTAGCTACTCCAGTGGTTAGCACCTTTTCTTTTCAGCCAAAGAGACCAAGGACACGTAAAGGTATATGTTTTTAACCTTTCGTTGTGCCGTGTCCAGTGCCTTTTCTGTTTTTATTCACTGCATGCATGGCTTCTATGTGTTTTCAAAGCTTCATTTCTAAATGAAGTTTTTTTTCCCTCAATCAATAGAACCTAGTTTTAGTCATTTATCCATTATTCTTAAGGAGAACAAGTTGATTAGACCTAATTATGTGAACTGAAAAAGGAATTTGAACATAGTACTTATTGCAGAAGAGTACAAGTATGTTCTGATAAACACCTATCCTGAAATTGGGAAAGATTCCACAGACCAAGATTGTGAGGCTGAAAGGGCATGAAAGAAATCCGATGAGATGGCACGATACTATATATTGGTTTCTATGTTAAATGTTCTTTAGTCTAAGCACGAGAACATGCCTAATGTATATGATATCGATGTATCTTTGCGCACCATATTTTCTGACAAGAGTCGGCTCGCAAGGCAAGAAGCTTTTAGAGTAATCGTGAATACTAGGATGACTGAAAGGGCATCGATTCGCGAGTATATGTTCAAAATGATTGCTCATTTTGAGGAGACTATCTTAAGGGCAACAATCGATGTTGAGAGCCAAACAGTCCTTGAGACTTTGCCAAATTCGTACTCTCAGTTTAAGTTACACTATAATATGAATAAGTTAAGTATATTTTTGATTGAGTTAATGAAAGACCTCCAGGCTACTGAGAAAATCATGAAACCTGTGTCAAAAGTTTTGGTTATTCTTTCTGGATCATCTTCTAGAACTATAGCCCAATCCAAGAAGTTTAAGAAGAAGAAGGTCCAAAACAATGCAGGGCCCCATCCCAAAAGATCTAAGCCCGGTTCGTCCAAACCCAACGCCAAGCCCATAGGCAAGTGTTTCAAGTGTGGCAAGAAAGGACACTTCAAAAAGGATTATTTGGACTTCTTGGCTAAGTCCTCTTTAGGTATTACTCTATACTTAGAATCTATATTGATAGTTCAATCATCATCCACTTGGATTGTTAATTCCGGAGCCACTGACTATATTTGTAATTCCTTGCAAGGGTTCAGCAAAATAAGGCAACTCAGTAGAGAAGAGTATAGACTCAGAGTGGGTAATGGAGCACAAATGTAGGCCGAAATAGTTGGAGATTTGAAGCTTTTATTTGATTGTAATGGGATTTTAGTGTTAAAAGATATTTTATATGTTTCAGTTTTAAACATAATTTGATTTTACTTTCAAGATTGATTATTTAAGGATATCCTATTTCTTTCTATTATGATATTTTAATCAGTAGAAATAGAAATATTATTTGTTTTGAAAACATGTATGGGAATCTTTTCTATATTAATCCTATTAATTGTCAAAAAGAAAAAGGCCACATCAAATAATTCATATTTATGGCACTTCAGATTAGGGTATATAAATCATAATCGGATTCAGAGGTTAATCCTAAATGGGTTTTTGGACTCATTGAAATTGAATGAATGGCCTAAGTATGAATATTGTCTTATAGGTAAAATGACCAAAAGGTCTTTTACTCAAAAGGCGGAAAGGGCCAAGGAAATATTAGAGTTAGTTCCTACTAATATTTATGGTCCTATGTCTACACTTACTAGAGGAGGTTTGAGTACTTTATCACGTTCACAGATGATCACACGCGTTTTGGTTACATTTACTTGATGAGGTATAAGTCTGACTTCTTTGATAAATTCAAGGAGTTTAAGGCTTAAGTGGAGTGTCAAACAGGTAAACTAATAAAAAAGCTAAGATCAGATCGTGGTGAAGAATATCTCTTCGATGAATTCAAGGGCTACTTAGCACATCAAGATATAGTATCTCAATTAACTACACTTGGGACTCCCTAATAGAATAGAGTAGTTGAGAGAGAAAATAGAACTTTGATGAAAATAGTCAGAAGTATGATGAGTTATGAAACTCTTCCTATTTCTTTTTGATGATATGCTCTGAAAATAACAGTATATATTCTGAACTTGGTGCCTTTCAAGTCAGTGCCTAAGACATCCTATGAGATATGAACTAGATGAAAGTCCAGTATGAATCATCTTAAGGTATGGGGTTATTCAACTTATGTACTGACTAAAAAAAGTAAGTTAGACCCAAGATCAGAATTGTACTACTTCGTATGGTATCTAAATAGAATAAGAGGTAGATATTTTTATTATCCCTAAGAGCAAAAGGTACTTATTAGTACTCATGCTAGGTACTTGGAGGATGAAGAAAGTGTATCCACTAAAGTTTCAAGTAAGGTAAAATTGGATGAGAAGTTGATTGACACTTCAACTTCTAGTACTCCAATTAAGGAACCTAAAGAGGCACAACTAGATGTTTCTATACAAAATTAACTACGTCGTAGTAGGGGGATATCTAAGGTTTCGAAAAGATGGATTGGAGAAGCCTTTGAGGTAGTCTCCGACCATCAGGAATAAGATCTCACTAGATACAATGAGACCATTACTGATGTTGATACAGATAAATGGCAACTAGCAATGGATGCTGAGATTCTACCAATATATCTCAATCAAGTCTGAGATCCTACCACTGCACCTGAAGAGATTAAACTCATAGAGTGCAAGTGGGTATATAAGAGAAAGAAATGTGTAAATGGAAAAGTAAAAACCTGTAAAGCAAGGTTGGTTGCAAAAGATTATACTTAGAAAAAAGGGATCGATATTCTCTTGGCTATCGCATGCAATTATAACTACGAGATATGACAAATGGATGTTAAGATAGCTTTTCTTAATGGCTATCTTAGTGAAGACATTTACATGTCCCAACCTAAAGGCTTTATTACGAAAGGTCAAGAGTATATGGTCTGTAAGCTTAAGAAGTCCATTTATGAATTTAAGCAAGTATCATGAGCATAGAATATACGTTTTGATGAGATTGTAAAGTCTTATAGTTTTATACAAAAAGTGGATGAACCATGTGTGTATAGAAAGACAGATGGAAACATCATATTTTTTATGGTACTTTATGTAAATGACATTCTGCTCATTAGAAATAATGTAGAGACATTGTCATCTATAAAGGTTTGTCTATCAAGTCAATTTAGTTTGAAAGATATAGGAGAAGCTTGCTATATTCTTAGAATAAAGCTTCCAAGATATAGGAAGCAAAGAATGTTAGGCTTATCCCAATTTACTTATATTGATAAGATATTAGCTAAGTTTAGCATAGATCAGTGTAAAGGGGCAACCCTACCCTTTAGGCGCGGATTGACCTTATCTTCCTAGCAGTGTCCTAAGACACAGGAAGAAAAGAAAAGGTTGAGTAGGATTTTCTATGCCTCGGCAGTGGGAAGTCTCATGTATACCATACTTTGTACAAGGTTGGATATCTATTTTGCAGTAGGCATAGTTAGCAAGTATCAATCAAACCCAGGGGAAGAACATTAGTAAGTTATAAAGCATATTCTCAAGTACCGGAAGGGAACGAGGGATTATATGCTTGTTTATAGGGCCGATGACTTAGTTTCTACCGGTTACAGAGACTCAGACTTCTAGGCGAATAAAGATAAAAAACATCCACTAGTGGATATGTTTTCATTTTATCTGGAGAGACTATTTCATAGAGGAGTGTTATGCAATCTTGCATTATTGATTTTACCATGGAAGCTGAGTATGTGGCAACTTCAGAAGATTTTAAAGAAGTGGTTTAGCTCTGAAAGTTCCTCATAGAACTTGGAGTGGTGCTATAGATAGACAGGCCCAAAACTATATATTGTGACAATTCTGGAGCTGTGTCACAATATAAGGAGCCGGGAAACCATAGGAAGGGCAAGTACATTGAGAGGAAGTATCACTTGATTTGGGAGTTCATCCAGAAACAGGAAATAGTGGTTGACTAGATTTTTTGTGGAAATAATCTGGCAGATCCATTTACCAAACCTTTGACAGAGAAGATATTTCAAAGAAACTTAGATGTCATAGGGGTAGGTGCATATGGACTATCATAGTCCATTTAGTCCAAGTTGGAGATTGTTGAAATATATGTCCAAAATGGCTTATGTATTTTTGTATTTTAAAAATTAATAAAAATTTTATTCATGAATGGTTGTTTGTTTACATATATTGCACATTAATGTCTAAGTGTGTTGTAAGTAATCTACGTGATTGGGTCGTACTTGTTAGAGTTATGCCCTAGAGGCAATCACCAGTACATTGTATATGACACATTTTATTTTAATAAAAGACATTATTTATCTCACAGTTTCTTTTGTTTACTTTTGTGTAAAATATGTGTTAGATAAAGTCCCTAGTACAACACTGTGTTAAGGAAATCATAATAGAGATTATGATATGAGATTCCTACTATACTGTATAGTGTTAGTAGTTAAATAGTCCCTAGTCATAGTATTAATGAGACAAGACATCATTAATGCGTTAAGACTAGCATGTGTTAGACTTCCTGATTTGATCAGGCGGTGATTCTCATATCCATGAGTATTGAGATACTCAAAGTTGACACATGGATGCTTGTTAATAGAACAAGTTCATTGGATGACCTAGCTATGAGATAATCACATGGATAGCTATTTAGTGCCAGTGATATAATCTCAATATAGCAAACGTGCAAGTATCCTTAGATTTGAGATCTTCAAGGTACTTTGTTTGCTGAGCTTTGTGCTTTGATTCCAATCTCTGGAACCAGATCGAGGGCCGCCTATGGGATGGATATTGGGTACATTGTGAGGTAAACGAAAGTAGTTGAGAGGGTCAATAAAGGATTCACCACTCATAATAATAGGGGCGAATATCTCACGACCACTTGTAGGAATTACTACTCGAGAAGTCCTTGACCAAGGCGATTGTGTATTGGATGTTAGTGTTGTGCCCTAGAGGCAATCACTTGTATACTGTACATGACACATTTTATTTTAATAAAAGGCATTATTTATCTTTCAATTTCTTTTGTTTACTTTAAATAATATAACTATTCGATAAAGTCCCTAGTACAACACTGTGTTAAGGAAATCATGATAGAGATCATGATATGAGATTCCTACTACACTGGATGGTGTTAGTACTTAAATAATCCCTAGTCATAGTATTAATGAGACAGGATATCGTTAATGTGTTAAGACTAGCATGTGTTAGACTTATTGATTTGATCAGGCGGTGGTTCTCATAACCGTTCATTGGATGACCTAACTTTGAGATAATCATATAAATAACTATTTATTGCCAGTGATATAATCTAAATATAACAAACGTGCAAGTATCCTTAGACTTGAGATTTCCAGGGTACTTTCTTTGTTGAGCTTTGTACTTTGATTCCAATCTCTGGAGTTCGATCAAGGGCCGGCTATGGGATGGATATTGGATACATTATGAGGTAAGCGAAAATAGTTGAGAAGGTCAATAAAGGATTCACCACTCCTAATAGTAGGGGCGAATATCTCACGGCCAGTTGTAGGAATTACTACTCCAGAAGTCCTTAGCCAAGACGATTGTATATTGAAAATAGTTCCAATTGATACACATCTAGAGTAATGGGTTTCTGATACAAGTACTATTGTATTCGGGCCAGAATTATTTCTGGAGAGAGTTGGCACTAATTCTGTACTCCAAACCGAATGAGATATTATATGGTGAAAGGAGTTAATTGCACTGAAGTTTGTTATTGAAGGGTTCATGTCAAGCCACTTGACTTTCTGGACTCTTGGGTGGTCATGATGTGTTGCTAGATACCGCTCATGATCTGGGAATATGGGTTTATTAATTGATGAATTAATAAACCAATCCTGATTAAAATTAATGGGATTAATTCTAATTAATTATGGATTATTAATCTCAAAGACATTTGAATTAATTCATATTCTCTACCAATTGACTGGGAAACCTAATAGGTCACACACAATAGAGGATTATATACTCAAGATGTTATTTGATAACATAGTGGGGTTGATTGAGAGAAAGAGAAGTTGTTGTGGACAAATTATAATTAGTTATAATTTGTGGTCTAAGTTGTAATTGTGAGAATTTCATGTTTCCAATTACAATTAGGGAATTCTAACTATTTTAGAATTCTGTCATGGAGGATTTTTTTAGCAGGATTTTTCGTGTGATATAGGGATACACTCGAAACCCTACCTGATGGTGTGAGATACGAAAATCTCAAAACTCTCCTTTCTCTCACGTTGTTTTCTGGAAAAACAAGAAAACCAAAAACCCTAGCCGCCATTATTTTTCTATTAGCACAGGAAATTTTGGTGCTTGAGTGTATCCTCTATGTGGATTTCTATTAGAGATAATTACATACTGTGATTATAGTGGTTGGACGTTCAACTCTCATGGTGTTTGATCAAGAGGATTGCTGGATCGCGTCTCGACTTGAGGAAAAAAAATTTTATTTTTCACACGATCAAAGAAAGGTAAAAAGCTGTTACCTTTGTTAATTTTATGTCTTATTTTCCATACATATACGGATCTTGGGTTGGTATCTCGTTTTATTTTCCGCTGCGCCATCTATGATATGCGAGAGGTATCTAACAGTACTTTCATAGTAAAGTGTAGATTATAGGCTATTAACACATAAGTGAAAAATTATTCTTGATTGATTGATTAAATAAGGACTTCATTAATGTTTAGATCATTATATTATGGTTTTTAAATGGGGAATGATTTACCTTTAATCAATGAGTAGTTCACTCACACTAATAGTGTAAGCATATTTTGAATACGTAGAACTAGATCAAACGATACTAATCTTTATAAAAGTATTAAAATAAATAAAGATGGGTTTATTGCAGTTACTGCATAGACAAGTAGCCTATGACTTGAGTATAAGTTAGTGGTCTGGTGAAGCTGGACTTATGCATTTTGATGTATAGTGAGTGAGGTCTTAATGTAAAGCCAATAACCTTATATGCTGGGTGTATGACTCTAGTTAATTATGACGGACTTATACAATTGAGTTTCTATACTTCATCATGTGAAGAAATCACCCATTTGTGCTTGTTCGAGATAATCTAAATAATCTAGGACCTTGGAAAACGTGACTAAGTATATATACTTTTGGGTAACTCCCTGTGATAAGTGGACATATACAGGAAGTTATAGATTATCGAACTAGTTATCAAAGGATAATAAATGTCATTGAGAAAGGTATTAGTGCATTTTTCCTATCTCAATGGCGGGTGTTAGTGGATGGGTATTTTTGTATTATACCATAAGTCAAAGACACAACACTTGCAATATTATTGTCGAAAATAATATTTTTATATACTGATAAATGAAATATTTAAAAGGATAAAATATTGCTATTTGTTAGTAAGAGTATTCTGGTCATTTTAATAGTCAAGAATAATATGGCTTTTAATCTCCAAAGTAACTCAAGTAATATTAGTAAATTTATTTACTATATGAGCTTATTGGTTGAATTAATAATTAAATAATTATTCTAGGAGTCTAATTAATTATTTATTTGGTCCAAAATAATTTATTGAGCTTATTTAATTAAATTAGTTGAGTAATTAATTATCTTGTATAATTTTATATTGGGCCTAGATGGATTAATTAATTAATAAGGGAACTATTTAATTAGTCTTGAGCTAATTTAATTATATTAGTTTATTAATTAATTATCTTGGGTAATTTTATTTTGGACTTAAGTGGATCAATTAATTAATAATTGAGCTATTTAATTAGTCTTGGGTTAATTAAGGTAAAACCCTAGCCCAATAGGGTTGTGAGTGATGGCTTTAATTATTTTGGAAACAAAGGATAGCCGTCACAAGTAAAAGTGGAAAAAAAAAAAAGGAAAATGGTGGAAAAAGAAAAGAAAGGAACGAAAGCTTTTGGAAAGCTTGGTCTAGTACGTGAATAGGATTCACAGTTTTTGGTGACCAAGAAAAAAAAAAGGGAAACAAAAGCAAAGGAAAAAAGCGAATTTATATATATATATATATATATATGTCTTCTCTGGGTTTTAGGTGATGCGTGAATTGTGATTCACGTTTTTGGGAACCAAAAACAAGGACAAAAAAAAATATATATCTCCCTCAGTTGTTCTTAGGTTTTTGGGTTTTCCTTTTTTTTTTTTTTTGTCATTGTTTTCCTTGTTTCCTTGGCTGTCGGTTTTTTTTCTTTTCCTCGATATAGCTTTTCCAATTTAATTCTTCTAAAAATTATTCTTTCACCTATTATTCTTCTTTCATTGATAGATAGCCTATAGGAAGTTCGAAAATATTTTGGAAGATTGAAAGTTAGCAATTTCGGCGTGCATGTTTAACGCGAAGGAGTCGATGTTTGGCCGGTATTCCTACGGAATAAGTAGTCGTGACAATCAAAGCATTCCGTCAATTTCAAATCTTCTAGTTATTTAATTTAAGTGGCCTAAAAGTAAGTATTTTTAGACTTTGGCTCGAGAAAAATTTTAAATTGCTATTTTCCGTTGCGTTTTTTATTTCCTCGCAATCCTTCAAGTGCTAGTAGACGTACACTTTTCACCTTCCAGTTGGCGAGTGTACTATTACCCTACAAGATGTAGATGTCCTCTTTAGATTTTGCGTGGACGGTGATCCAATTATTGGCTATAGGTTCAACTATCCGTAGGCAGAGTTGCTAGACCTATGTGATGCACTTTTTGGATTTCGTCCTATGGGCATAGACCTAGACGGATCTTGATTGAAGTTAAACTTACTCGAAAGAGCCCTGTCTCACCACATGTGACTGCAGATATGATTGCATAGCATGCAAGATGTCGCATTATATAACTTCTTAGTATATTTCTATTCTCAAACAAATTCGGAAACCGGGTTCATTTGTGCTCCCTTAAATACATACGTAATCTAGAGTTGGTTGACACACTTAGTTGGAAAAGTGCAATACTAGCATATTTGTATCGTTGTTCGTTCAACGCTACTTCTTATATCCCACATCAAATCAATAATACACTTCTGTTGCTTTAGGTACGAAATGGAATCTGAAATTAAATAAACTATTTTTAATATAATTTTATCAAAAAATAATCATGAGATATTTTTTAAAAAAATTATTAGTATTTTTGCAATAGTTATGGACTTGGAAGGGCATTCCTACTATTAGACTGTATAGAGTACGCCCAGTAGAGGACATTGTCCTAGACACACCTAGAGGATTAGCATGGCAGAATCCACTAGAACTTTCTCGTACCAAACACATGTGCTGATTGCATACAGGGATCAGTTGGATTGGATGTGACACACTCATGTAAGTATTATATCTTTGAATTCGCAATCGAATGACTAATAAAATTACCATTATTTATTATTTGATACTAAATTTGTTTATTTCTATGGGTTAGTTGTGACCTTACGGTAAGCAAATGTTAGCATCTCTACCTCTGTATTACACTCATAAGCGATAAATCTGGGGGTCTGTTACATCACTAATGTGTTAGGAGGTGATAGAGCTACATTTCCCCGATAGAGTCATGTGATAATTTGGATTGCAAAATCAATTCCTGATGTTGTTAACATGGGGTTAAATTTGCACTAGCATGACTTGTAGACTACTGGTGTTGGGTGGGTTGAGGTTCATGCACTGCACAATACTAATTAGATAAACCGCCACACATATATTCTAACAGGAGAACCCACTTTTGGAAAAGCTATGGTTTCAACTGATTATACTGTGTGGTATTAGATTTGCATATGGCGATTAATTGGTAATTCGATCATACAACAACTGAACCCCATGGGCTACCAATCTTGTAGTATAGCACTTGAAGTATATGTAACTAAATTTTTTCTCGTGCATGTAAGTATATATAAAATTATAATTTAAATATATTTTTATTGACATTCCTGAAAATGCATATGTAGGCCGACTTGCTGCACCGGATCTTGTTTGTAGACAATGAAACGTCTTAATATGCTGATGCATCGTACGCTCAACAAGCAGTTAGAAGAATGTTACATATTGCCAGATGTACATTAACTGTGAAGGGGGATCTTGGCCTTAGAAGCAAAACAGAAACAACGAAAAATGCAGACACAGAGACAGCGGAAGCCATTTTTATTTAACTAAGTGTATACCTCTGCGTTTCTTGAATTGTGTTGACTGCTTAGGTTGAACTGACATTGGTTGAATGGCCACTGGTTCACTTGTGAATGCTTCTGAATCAAAGCCCACAAGACATTGGCTTCGTCTGGTTTGCATGAACATGTTTTGGTCTTGCGGAATATGACCGGAGCTTGATGACTCGGTAAAAGCCTTTTTGAGAGCAAAAAATTGGCCTATTACAATCTCTTGATACTTTGCTAAAGAGCAGTATCAAGAGGAGTAATTCTCTATTTCTGTATCTACTAGAAGAATGGATACACAGAAATCTTTCAAAATTTAGAGAGAAACACAGACGTGAGAAGAAAGCTCATATTTTTTATTTTCATAGAATCACAGTCCGTTCAAATTGTCTAAGAAACCCGATAGCCTTAAAGAGTTTTTGATCAATCCAAACTCTATCACCTAACCTCTAGCAATCATCTGAGAGTTCAAAATTTGAACCACACATGCATTCCTCAACTATTTGCTAAACCGATTAGCTCTTAGCTAAACAACCTGGGGCCTAGCCTACTGGACTTTTGGTCTAGGCTATTGGACCAAATTAATTATTTAAACTAGTATTAATTGAATAGTCCAATAAATAATTAATTATACAACACAATTAAACTAGTCAAATACTATAGTTTATTTTAGTTTAGGCCTAGGTTAATTTTAATTATTCAAACCGGGCTCAAGCCATGAACAATTAATTAACCCACTAAACTAATTAATTAATTCTCTCATTGGACCTTTTATTTTATTCTATCCCAATAAATAATCAAGCTACTTGAATAAAATAAAATCCATTTCATTTAAGACCAATTCCTGATCCCAAACCTATAAGGACTTATGGACTTTTCTGAGGACCAAAAGACATCGCCTTGGCTACTAAAATACCCCTACTATAGAAATAGCTGTATTTTTTATTTTAAATATTTTTTAATATCACCATAAAAAAATATTGACCTAAAAAACAATGCTGCATAAGCAATGTCTCTGACCTATAGGTATTATGGCAAATATACCCCTCTATGTAATGCCTTACATTTAGAGAGGAAGAATGTACTAACACCTCTTTAAATGACATCTACCATCCTTAGACCTCTAGTCTAATGATCCACGTCTTCCTAAAATATTTCCTCTTTCCAAGAGAGCTACTATAAAGTAAACATTCAAGTCATGTTCCCTAGAGCCTTGAATTATTGGATAATTCAAACAGTCTCAAAGGGCAATATAGCATAGATTGAAGTTATCTTTTATGAGTGTTTCTTAACTAATTAGTCACATATACCTAACATTTAAGTATATTGGTCTTACGATAGAATATCAACTATAGTATCAAGGTATACGTTTCCAGTTTCTCCAGACCACTAACCCGTACTCAAGCTATAAGGTTGTAGCAGTAGTAATTTGGGTTTTTACTATATAGTATTTTTAAAAACCACTACTACATGTCCAGTTTTACGTATTCGAAATACACTTATGTTATGAAGTGAGAGGACTACTCACTGGTTAAAGGTAAGTCATTCCTCACCTAGAATTCATAACATAATAATCTTATCATGATGAGATTCATATTCTCATCATCCAGTTAAGAAAAACAGTTTATGTGATAAGTAATTCATGATCCATACCTTACTGTGAAAGACCTACATTCACATGGATTACTTACTTAAACACAATGGGTCTTTTCCAACGAAATTGTACATAAAATAAAATGTGAAAACATAAATAATTTATGAGAATAAATATTTTATTCATTTAATCAAAATTACATTAGAAATACAGTCTTATTGGGCATACATTCCAACAAACTATTGGTGGTGAAGTAGAGCATCTAAATCACATACTATACGAGCTATCCAGACGATTGCATGTTTTTGATCCGATATCGCCTTTTCTGCAATAATCCCCTTGACAAGTACCACCAATTCGGTAGGGGTGGTAGATGAGCACATTGGTGTGCTGCAGCTAACGAAGTTCCTCAACAAACATCACTACTCACTTGTGCATGGAGGTGAAGATGATTATTTGTCAGGTGCTCTTATAGTGGTTGAAAATGATTATGTGCCAAGTGCTCTTGCAATGGATGAAGATGATTATGTGTGACGTGCAATAGTTGAAGGTAATTCTGATGATTTTTTAACTCTGAAGCACCTAATTTTTTATCTTAGGTACGTATTTTTGATTGACAAATTTGTTGCTAGTCCATCTACGGGACGATCTTGGAGATAGTAAAGGTAATCTGAGGAGGATGTAAGTTCATCATACATTACAGAAGAACAAGATAAGGAATAATCTGAAGCACAATTTCAGCAACAACCTTCAAGACGGGTTCAACCGCTAAGGAACTATTGAGGATTTCATTGTGGGACTAACTTTCATACTTAGTTTTGATGATTTTAAGTGTACATAATTAAGATTTAAAATTAATTTTAATTGAATATTATACATATTAAATTCATATTGAATATTAATTAAATCCATATTTACTGAAAGATTTAATATTTTTTAAATACATATTTTTGATAGTTGAATAATATTTACTATTAATTAAATCGAAAATATATAGTGAATTTTTGAAGATAAACCTTAAGTAAAATATCTTATTTTCAAACTTTTTTTTTTGAAAATAAAGCAAATGCAGAAATATTCATGAAATATTCAATTTTACTCAAACTATTATTCACTAAGATATAATTTATTATTTGCACATTTTCTTTAAATTTTCATATATTATTCGAATTCTGTTAGAATATAGATTACTCGAATTAAATTAAAAGAAAATTATAAATTTACATAATTGACATTTGAAAATTTTAAAATTTTATAAATAATTAATATTTATAATCAATTGTAATTAAATATTATAAATTGTACTTCAACTACTAATTATATTAAAAAAGTGTTATAAGTTAAATTTGAATGAATTATAGATAACATTTTCAATTTTTTAAACTCCATTTATAATTATTTCATTGTTTTCAAATTTTATTTGGAAATGATATCTACAATTTGGCTAATCATAATTAGACTTAAAAAATAAACTAAAAATTTTAAAATATCATTTATTTTTGAAAAATGAACTAAAAATAGAAATTAAAATTAATTCATAAGTAAAAAATTTTATTATGGATTCATCAAAATAAAAAAATATAATACAAATTAATTAAAAAATACATTAAAATGCAGTTTTATGAATAATTAAAATTATTTGAAACTTTAAATTATAAAAAAACTAAAAATAAAAATTTGTATAGAATTTTGAAAAGCTAAAAATCTCGTGAATGGAAAAACAATTCATAGAGAATTTTGCTGGTGGTGTAGTTGCTCTTCAATTCTGGTGAACGCGAGGTCCAAGTGGACACTTACCTTGGTAGACTTTGGCAGATGCTGGCGATGGAGGCACTCCTCGCGTCTGTTAGATGCGAGGTCCCAGTGGACCTTGCATCCAGCGAACGTGAGGTACCCCCTTCATGTGGTACCCAAAAAAGGTACCTATTTTTGGGCATGCTTTTCTAAAGCGCCCTATGTTGGTCAAAAACCCTATAAAACTAGTGTGAAAATTTTACATTCTCCATTTTGTCCTTTAGATGACACATTTTATTTCTTTCTTTTTGTTCTATTTTATTCCCTCTAACTTATGCTTTCATCTCCCGTAGCTAGCATTCTTTCCTTCTTTTCATTCATAGTTCCATATATATATATAACTTCTTTCTTTTGTCTTTTTTTCTTACTGCTTACTTCTACATTTAGTCCCTAAACTTTTTTATCCTGCCATGGTTGGTCCCTAAATTTTATTTTTAATTTTTTAGGTCACTTATCATTTTTATTTCGACATATTTGGCCCTTCCATCCAAATCTCTATTGGTCAACTCTAAGTTAACGTAACTTGCTGGAGTTTTACCAAATTCACAAGGCTATTTTGTAATTTAAATTCGTCCCATTTGAAAAGAATTCTAATGATGTTATTTACCACTCCCAAATGCCCCGAATCTTCCTTGTTGGTAGTTTAATTCCCTCCCAAATCTTCTTGCTTAGAACCCTAGTAGATATGGCAAAATCAAACAGCTAAGGCCCCAACCGAATAATTCATGGTGCAGTTGAAAGAGAAGAAGATTGAGGATATGAGTATTTAAATTTAATGTTCAAGGAGGTGCAGTCCAAATTCGTTAAGAACCTTCCATTGGAATGCTCATGTGGGTTTGCAACAATCATCCAGACTTCATAGACCAATCAGAACTCAGGAAGGCGATTTGTAATACGTAAAAACAATGGGGGGAGTTTAGATTATTCAATGCTTCAAAATATAGGTTATTTGATGCAGTGAGCTCAGATTTGCTGATTTTTTTTTTTGGGTAGGGTGGACCATAATGTTGATTATTTCAGTGGGTTAGATCAAAGGCTATCATACCAAGTTTATTGAGAAGGACAATGAAGATGGAAACAGAAAGGGGAGCAGAAAGGGCCACATTCCAGAGACGACAGAAAGTCTATAAGATTGTATTGACATTATCTTAGTTTGCAATAATCATCTTATGGCTGAGGAACTAGGTGTTTATGCAATTGAGAACTCCTACTAGTTTGATCAGCACATTGTGCCCATTTTGAACATGTAGAATATTCGGTTGATGTTTTGTGATAGCAAGAAAAACAGAAAGGAAAAATGCATAGGTAGTGACTCTTAAGTGTATTAGTGGAGGAAGCTGCTTTTGTTCTCTTGTTGATGTATTAGATAATGGATGTAGGCATGATGCGTATGAATTAGTTGAAGGTTGTAGCAGAAGTTATTTTGTTAGACCAACTCAAACTTGACTGATGTTTTAACAATGGAAATTTGTTTCTTTGAGCTCAAATGCGTCATCTACAATATGCTACTAGCTCTTGAGAGTGTGATGATTAACAATGGAAATGTTGAAATTTTTGAACTTCAATCCTTATATTGGATATTATATTTTCATTTCTTGCAACTCTAATGCATTATCTATGATCTCATGTGGACATCTAGGGTCCTTCTATTCCTACTTCTTGCTTAACTTGCTAGACCATGTTATCGTGATCTGTCAAGATCGTAGTTCTTAGAAGTGTAGTTATGAATGTCCATATTCCCTGTTGCTAAAATCTAAACTGCAATATGTATGGAAAAGAGTTTTGTTCTAAAAGATAACATTTGTACTTGCATTTCTCTATTGAAAATCAAAGTTAGATTGAGCAACTGTCATACTTTCTCTATTGAAATGTAATTATCCTAAATAGCCTGTTCATTTTTTAGTAGAAGACTTTGATTTTGTAGATCTATGGCACTAGGGAGAATTTCACAAATTAGACTTCAACATAGTTTTATTAGTTATGCCAATGAAATGGATCTGAAACCCCATATACATATAGGCAGAACATGACCAGAAGTAGACAATTTCCACCGTGAGGTGAACTTCAATCTTTTGCTACTGAGAAGCTGATGAACCTTTAGAATTTTTAGTGGAGGAGTGGCATATAAAACATTGAAGCAACTAAGTACAATAGGAACAATAACATAAAGTGCAGCAATTTCCTCTTGCTCAACATAGTTTTAACATCTATGGCATTAATATTAGAAGTAATAGCCAATCAATACAATAGGACCAACAACATAAAATGCAACAATTTCCTCCTGCTCAACATAGTTTTCACATCAATGTCATTAACATAGAAGCAACGACCAATCAATAAAATAAGAACAACATAAAGCACACACTATTACACAACTTATGCAACTACATATCTATAGATGCTTAAAGGCCAACTGTTAAATATAGATATCTATTTTTCAACATTCTATACAAAATAGTTCATTATTCCACCATATTACTGCCCAATAAATACAACCAAAATACATCCCATAAAATTGAACCAAATCTAACTTCTATTGTACCTAAATCCATCCCCAAAATATAACTGGGTTCAAAAATTACAAAATACAACCAAATCCTTAGCCTCATATCTTTGGAAATTACATCTATAGCAACACCTTGTCTTAATCTTCCTTCCTACTCCTTATGTCTATCACACATTTCTTAGGATGCAAATATGAACCTGGATGTGGGCATTTTACTCTGCTATGCCCAACTTCTCTACACCAGCTGCGTCGATAGTCCTTTTAACCACATTCTTTGAAGTCTATACAAGACAAATAAACAAATAACAAGATACATAAGTACAATATAATAAGCCATAATACGTACCTAGCAACCAAATTAACACTCATTTCAATATACTATCTCAATCCCTAATTTGAAATAAACAAAACCTTCAATAATCACTTTCAACTTGTAAATTATATGGAATGAACTTGGAAGCAATATATTGTACCACAGCATCCTATTTGGCTTCTTTACTTAGGTCAGTTGTATTATTAGCATGTCCATATTAGTGGCCACTTGTGGTTGGCCTGCACTAGTATTAGATCCAATATCAGCTTTAGCTGACTTAGCTGATCCATGAGTAGTACTTATTCCACTTTGGGCCTCTACTTGGTCACATGGCCCAATTGGTAATTTAGTAAATTTGGCTAGTTTAATTCCTTTCATATCTTTAGCTTTTTTTTGGGGTCTATTTAACCAGTTTTGTTGGAATTTTTAGAAGTAAGAACTTGGCAAGATCTCTTTTTATGGCAAAGTTGGCCAGATTTGCTGTATTTGTTCAAATTATGCCTATGAGCATGTACAATTTCGCACGGTACACTTTGGCCATCAAAATCAATTTCATTAGTTGGTCCAATATTTTTAAGCTGTGCTAAATATTCTCTGGGCATTTCCTGGCATTATGGCCAATCTGCCCACATTTTCTACACTTATTATTGCTAAAGCCAAGCCTTCTCATCTTTTATGTACCATCTGAATTTGTCTTGAATCACTTCTCACCAATTGTGGGCCTTCTCTTATGCTAATGTTCTTAGATGGCAGCAGTGGGATTCTTTTAGACTTAGGCTAGTTATTAGGTCCATTAGTTAGGTTGACAATTGGAGTATATACCCTATCAAATGCTTGAAGGCTATAATAGTAATTCACAAAGTCTTCAGGGTTCCTCCTATATACCCTAGGGAAGATATAGCATGAATACATGGGAGCCTGAGAGTTCCCATTTTCTGTATGAGCAAGTCCTCATCTCAATATCTACTATGCACTGCTCATTGTTTTGTTGTAATACTTGGAATTTGTTGCTACCAGTATAGGAAGCGATGTAATAGCCAGATCCCTCATTCAAGTCCCCCAACCTCTTTGAGATTCATGGGCAGATCTTACCTTTCTATTTTGTAACCCACTGCCTCCACTTTTGTTGTCGTGGCATCAGGTAAACCCTTATTTTTTAAAAGCATATAGGATACATTTAGATCTTGCATTCATAATCTATTTGTTGAACGATTTACTATGGTTATTGAGCAATATGTCACATCCTATCACTGTCTTGAAATAAGATCTGCTCCAATATTTGGGAGAGAATGGCTTATTATCCATTTGTGGGCAGATTCATCTAAATCCTTTAATGTTTACATTTCTACATCAAACCTATTCTTGTATGTTGCTTTGACATATCTCTACAGCTGATCCTTCAATGCCTTTCTGGATGACCTCACTTCAAATTATTATGCAAGTACCGTACACAGTGACAATGTTCAACTCTTGGCAGCAACCTTGCAATAGCTTCTAGTAACCCTTGAAAAATAGATAAAACTTATCAGTATAATGATACACAACTTTGAAACTAAAACACAAAGAAGTAAAAGTACCTTTTGTTTGTTTGACATGAAACATCAATCTTCTTGCTTGTATATCCCAAGGTCTTGTATAAGTGTAATACTCCATATTAAACCACCTTTATTATGTGGAGAAAGTCATGCATGTCATAACATTTTATATTGCATTTGGTAATTTGAACTATTTTCATGAATATATGAGTTCCATGAGTTTGCTATTTCTTAAATTTATTTTTTCTAATATAGTTGTGTTAGTTGAGTTGGTTGAACTTTTATTTTATTGAGAAAATTTATTAGAAGGGAAATGAAGTAAGTGATTGGGAGTTAAGGGAATTTGGTGGAGGAATATTTAAACAAGAGTTGTTGTGATTTAGTGGATAAACTTGGTGTTTAATTCTTGTTGGGTTTGAGTTCGAATCCCAACTATTGCAAATCCTTTTCTTCCTTTTATTTTCTTTTCCCTAACTTCCCTAAGCCTTGGCCAAAATCCCCCTTGGAGTAGCCACCACCTTGGAGTCCAACTCTTAAAATCTAGGAGTGTGAATTATCTTGGGATTATTTGATAAAAGATTTAAAAATAAATTAAATTCTTATTTTAATATATTATCATAATCTTTAAGAGAATTTTAAATAGTACAAATATGGAATTTTAAAAGCATTATCTAAGTAATTTATTGAGAAATAAAGTATGTAAATATATATCTTATTTTCTTCAATGTGGCCGCCACTTTTTAAAAGAGATAAGTCTCCATATTTTAATTTTTCTCAAAGAATTTTGAAAGGAAAATAAAAGGATAAATGTTGGTTTTTAAATTAATCATTTATCTCTTGGATTATGGATTTTCCAAATTTAGGAGAGGAATAAAAGGAATTTCAATTTTAGCTTCAAGAAAACCAGATTTTTATCTTGAGAAATAATTATCTATTAGCTTTTTAAATTTACTCAAAATAAGATAGGGAGTTAATTAAATTATTTTTGGATCAAATAACTTATTTTCTTCATGTAATTTTCTAGAAAATACCCTAAGCTGGCCCCACCTTAGGAGCTAGTTGAGCTCAACTTAAACTCTTCAAAAATTAGGATAATTCTATCTAAGATAATCCTCAACCAATAGAATTTTTATTTGGCCAAAATACTAGAATTTTCCCCCTTCCTCTCTCCAGAATTTTGGCTACAACATACACACAACATGCATGAAATTTCCAGACCAATTCACTCTCAAACTCTCTCTTGTTGTTGAGCAAAAACGCAGTGTGCACAAAACTCTCTTTTCTTCTCTCATTCTCGTCACAACAAGGACTGGAACCAGCCTATTCTTCACTCTTTTTCTTTCTAGATTTTTGGCCACTTTAAGCATCAAAACACAGCCACCAACATCTCCAAACCACTGACCAATTTTGGCTAACAAGAAAAGACCAAAGCCGTCCAACCTTGTTATTGTGATCAAGAGTCCATAACAAGGTAGAACTTCTTCAAACACCTAAACACCAAAACCCAATCTTTTCTTTTCATCAAACCAGTGAAAATCCCCACTCTCTAAGCCTCTCAAACTCATGAAACAAGCAGCTTTCTACTTTATCAAAATTTCGGCCAGCACCCTCCAAGATCAAACCAAAACTGAAACAACATTCAAGGTAAACAATCTCCAATCCTTCTATCCATCTATCTCTTCATTCATTCTTTATTTTTCCTCCTAAATCATGTCTAAAGGGACTGATTTCTCCCTTTACTTGGTGAATCTCGATCAAGAGCATCTAGGCGGACCAACTACTTCTCTTCTATATTGAACTCAAGCTGATCACCAAAGGGGCGTCTTGTTCTTGAGTCTATTTTGCTAAGAGGTAATTAAGACTATATCGTTGCTGATTTAAATGGCTTTGATCTTTAAAGTATTGGCGTAAGAATGCTTATAGAGTCTAGCATGAAAGCATGAATGGATTAGAATGATAAATATGATGGTGCGGGAATTAGTCAAAACATGTTTGATAGAACCTTGTTGTATCTTGTCATGATGAATCTAGATCTATGCTATGTTGGCTAAGATGAGATCTTTTGATGTTAATTGGGCTGATTGTGATAAGTTAATACTGGTAGAATATTGGAGTTGTCATATTGTGGTTTGATTTGGATGAATGCATGTTTTGTGATCAATAGCAAGACAAGGGGAAATTATGATTGTAATATGATGAGTTAATCAATTTAGATACCTTGCATTGATAGTGGCTAGGTAATGTGTAGTTTGAGTTCTGATTTTGAAATTATTGATACTAGATAATGAAGGAGTTGAAGTGAGGGCAATCAGTTGATTTTGGTTTAGTTGTTGAATTATCCAAGTATGTTCCTGTATAACTGTTTTGATAAATGTGACATGTTTGTACAATGATATTTGAAATGATGATTGACAAGATGATTGAATCATTAGTTGAATATGATGAGTTGTACTGTGATGTTTTGATACTTAGTTTGAGAACGTGAATATCTTACTTTCTAAATGAGTTTGTCAAATCTCAACTGTTCAAACTGAGAAACGATTTCTTACTCTATCACTGATTTGGAAATGCTATTGCGAAAAACCACGTTTTGCAGTCAAGTTAATCAAAGAATTTCAAATAAGGGAAAGTGATTCTGCCCCTAAATAGGGAGCGTTGAGTACTCAACAGTGGTAGGCTAGTGGTACTAGTCTTAAAGAGCAAGAGTCAGTTTTCTGACAAGAGACCACCTCCAGAAAATGAACTCAACTTGCAGAGGCGACAGTATGACTTAGTCAGGCCAGTCCGAGCTAGCATATTGGTCCATGTGGACATTACTTATCCGGGTTGGACAACCGGTGTGTTGGGTGTAGAGATGGAGGAGTATCTCACCCTAGTGGGAGGATCCCCTACTGTCCATTGTTGAAAGGTTACATTGGGACGCTATCATGGTGGTAACCATGATATTGATTATGATACTATTGTTTGAATCATTGCTACTCCCTACTTAATGAATTATGAATATGATGAGAAGATGATCTATTGAGAACTATTTTCGGATATGATTAGCTGTGCTCCTTTGAATATTTGTTTATTGATAAACGTTATCTTGCAAACATATTTTGTGGTTTTGATAAACCTACATACACAAAAATTTTATATATAATATACGCACACACGAGATTTACTGGGATGCCAATCTCACACTATTTTATATCATGATTTTAGTGGAGTTCTTATACTGAGTATGTTAAAGAAATAAGAGATAATCTTCAGTTTATTTTTATTTGTGTTTTGTATTTCTTTTAAGAGATGTTTGTTAGTTTTGAATTTTCAGACTTGTATATGTTTTACCTTCGGTTGTAATAAGATTATCGCATTATTTTATTTAGTTGTTTTCCTTTTGTACCTTGTTTAAAGACCCTTGGTCCTTTGGACAGGGCACATCCCACCCTATTTAGGTACGTAGGTAGTGGAGTGTTACAAGTGGTATCAGAGATTAGGTTTAGGCAAATGACATTATTGAGTAGTAACTACACCCTAGGAATTGAGATTCATTGAATGGTGTTTGAACTCTAAGAATTGCGATTTAGTTCTAATTTCTTTATGTTTTTTTATAAGATGACTAGAAGATCCGCAGTTGTGACCTAAGACTAGCCATTTATGTATAGTCCCACGAGTGGTAGAGCATCTAGCCCCATTCCTATATTTGATTCATCATCATCTGATTCGGAGACCGAACCTGAGGGTGGATGGATCCTAATTGAAGATGAGGTAGACCATGAGCCACCTATGATGGAAGACTTAGGGGTAGAGGAAGGACCTGAAGATCTAGCACCAAGGATGCTTGCACTTGAGTGGAATAAGGATTTGGTAGAATATGAGGGTGATGATGAGGGGAGATAGGGGATAGAGGAGCAATTGAAGATGAGACTAAGGATGAGCTAGGAGGACTTGGGATTGAGGAGGAGATAGAAGAGCTTAAGGAAGGAGTTGAGAGCCAAGCTCAGGGGTAGAGATACTGGAGTATTCATGTTGGGGCGGAAGTGATTGAGGATAGAGTGGATACGCCTGCGACTCCATCTATAATAGAAGGAACCTCGACGCTGCTGGGAAGTGAATCTTATGAGTAGGAGTTTGGGAGGCCTAAGAGTGCATTGATGCTGGCTATGGAGAAACTGAGGGAAGAGGAGTTGAGAGCCAAGCTCAAGGGTAGAGATATTGGAGTGTTCATATTAGGGTGGCCTAGGAAGAAGTATAGATCCTTTGGTTTCGTAAGAGATTACGAGATAGATCACCTCAACAGCAGTGCAGGATGGCTAGTGGAACCTTCTTCTAAGACTTCCGAGGATTCCAGCGTCTCTAGTGATGCTTAGATCTTGGATCCTTAGCGCTCATTCTTTTATTTTTAAAAAGAGATGTTTATTTATTTATTTGATTCAGAATTTATTCTTTATTTTAAAATTTGATTCACACCAATTCACTCTTAAATTCTCTCTTATTGTTGAGCAAAAACGTAGCGTGCACAAAACTCTATTTTCTTCTCTCATTCTTGCCACAACAAGGACCGAAACCAGCCTATTCTTCTCTCTTTTTCTCTCCATATTTTCGGCCACTATAAGCATGAAAACAAAGCCACCAACATCTCCAAACCACTGACCAATTTCAGCTAACAAGAAAAGACTAAAGCTGTCCAAACTTGTTCTTGTGATCAAGAGTCCATAACAAGGTAGAACTTCTTCAAACACTCAAACACCAAAACCCAATCTTTTCTTTTCATCAAACCAGTGAAAATCCCCACTCTTTAAGCCTCTCAAACTCACAAAACAAGCAGCTTTTTTCTTTCTCAAAATTTCGGCCAGCACCCTCCAAGATTAAACCAAAATCGAAACAACATTTAAGGTAAACAATCTCTAATCCTTCTATTTATCTCGCTCTTTATTATTTCTTTTTTTTCCTCCTAAATTGTGTCTAAAGGGACTAATTTCTCCTTTTACTTGGTGAATCTCGATCAAGAGCATCTAGGCGGACAAACTACTTCTTTTCTCTATTGAACTCAAGCTGAACACCAAAGGGTCGTCTTGTTCTTGAGTCTATTTCGCTAAGAGGTAATTAAGACTCTATCTTTGCTGATTTAAATAACTTTATTCTTTAAATTATTGGCTTAAGAATGCTTATAGAGTCTAGCATGAAAGCATGAATGGATTAGAATGATAAATATGATGGTGCGGGAATTAGCTAAAGCATGTTTGATAGGACCTTATTGTATCTTGTTATGATAAATCTAGATCTATGCTATGTTGGCTAAGATGAGATCTTTTGATGTTTGTTGGGCTGATTATGATGATTTAATGTTGGTTGAATATTGGAGTTGTCATATTGTGGTTTGTTTTGGATGAATGCATGTTTTATGATCAATAGCAAGACAAGGGGAAATTATGATTGTAATATGATGAGTTAATCAATTTAGATGCCGTGCATTGATAGTGGCTAGGTAATGTGTTGTTTAGGTTCTGATTTTGGAATTGTTGATACTAGCTAAGGAATGAGTTGAAGTGAGGGCAATCAGTTGATTTTGGTTTAGCTGTTGAATTATCCAAGTAAGTCCCTACATAACTGTTTTAATAAATATAACATGTTTGCAAGCATTTTTTTACAATGATATTTAGATTAATGTCAATATGATGATTGACAAGATGATTGAATTATTGGTTGAATATGATGAGTTGTACTATGATGTTTTGATACTTGGTTTGAGAACATGGATGTCTTACTTTCTAAATGAGTTTGTTAAATCTCAACTGTTCAAACTAAAAAAATAATTTCTTACTCTATCACTAAACGATTTGGAAATGCTATTGTGAAAAATCACATTTTGAAGTCAAGTTAATCAAAAAATTTCAAATAAGGGAAAATGATTCTGCCCCTAAATGGATAGCGTTGAGTACTTAGTGGGGATAGACTAGTAGTACTAGTCTTGAAGAGCAAGAGTGAGTTTTCTAGCAGGAGGCCATCTCCAAAAGATGAACTCAACTTGGAGAGGCGATAGTACTATTTAGTTAGGCTGGTCCGAGCTAGCATATTGGTCCATGTGGACATTACTTATCTAAGTTAGACAACTGGTGTGTTAGATATAGAGATGGAGGAGTATCTCACCTTAGTGGGAGGATCCCCTACTGTCTATTGTTGAAAGGTTACATTGGGGTGCTATCATAGTAGCAACCATGATATGGATTATGATACTATTATTTGAATCATTGCTACTCCCTACTTAATGAATTATGAATATGATAAGATGATGATATATTGAGAACTATTTTCGGATATGACGAGCTGTGATCCTTTGAATGTCTGTTTATTGATGAAAATTGGCTTGTAAACATATTTTGTGGTTTTGATAAACCTGCATGCATAAAATGTTTATATATGATATATGTACACATGGGACTTACTAAGATGTCAATCTTATATTATTTTATATCATGATTTCAAGGGAGTACTTATACTGAGCAGGTCGAAGAAATAAGCAATGATCTTCAGTTTATTTATTTATTTATTTTTGTGTTTTGTATTTCTTTCAAGAGATGTTTGTTAGTTTTGAATTCTCAGACTTGTATAAGTTTTACCTTCAGTTGTAATAGGATTATCGCATTATTTTATTTAGTCATTTTCCTTTTGTACCTTGTTATAAAGACCCCTGATTTTTTGGATAGGGCGATATCCCACCCTATCTAGGTACGCATACACGGGACTTACTAAGATGTCAATCTCATATTATTTTATATCATGATTTTAGGGGAGTACTTATACTGAGCAGGTCAAAGAAATAAGCGATGATCTTCAGTTTATTTATTTATTTATTTTTTGTGTTTTGTATTTCTTTGAAGAGGTGTTTGTTAGTTTTGAATTCTCAGACTTGTATAAGTTTTACCTTCGGTTGTAATAGGATTATCGCATTAGTTTATTTAGTCATTTTCCTTTTGTACCTTGTTATAAAGACCCCTAGACTTTTGGATGGGGCGATATTCCACCCTATCTAGGTACCTAAATAGTGGGGTGTTACAATAAGACCTTCAATAAACTAGGTCCAAGTTGCTCGGTTTTCTTTTTCAACAATAGCATAAACAACAAAATACATACCATTATTTAGATCAACACCCATGATTGTTAATAGCATACTTGGATATGGGCCCTTTAAAAATGTCCCGTTCAATCCAAGAACCTTTCTATAGCCAGCCAAGAATCCTCTTCTTAGTATATCTAGAAAAACATATATTCTTCTAAAATATTCAGCACCAATTTTCTCTTCTTCCACTATATCAATGTAGACAGTTGAACCAGGATTACCCATTTTCAGCTCTTCACAATAATTGCACAACAACTTGTATTGAGCCTTATATTTACCCTTAATTAGTATCTTTATCTCTGCTATAGTCCTATACGCTTTCCAGGTGGAAATATTTACAATTAGATCCTCATGCACTTTATCTTGGAATTCAACTATCTAACCCCACTTACTGATTTGAAATCCTTGATATATCTTGCTACAAGGTACTTTGCATTGGCAAGTTTGCGGTTGAGGGATTGATGCACAAATTTTAGGTGTATAAAAATTATTAAATTTAAATCCACCCATTAGCTAAGTTTTAATTAAAACATTAATTCCAAATTACACACACGAGCAAGTATACTCATCGCAAGTATATTATAGGGAATTAACAAGTATTGATCCTCAAAGGAACAAGTACACAGTAATTTATTTTTATTCATTGTTTAACCAACCTAATAAAGTGATAAGATGATAAAAAGAAAATAAAGAAATATGTAAAACTCAATGATGTAAAAATATGCAATTTAGACAAACTGTTGAAAACATGACAATGAATCACTTAGCAAATATCACAATTAAGTATCATCTTGATTTGATGAAGGATTTAAATAGACCCACTTCGTTTGCAACCCATGGAATCATTATCTTCTAGTTAAATTAGTAAACATATTTTGTCTCAACTAATTTATTCCAAAAATGCATTTAAATCAATCCTTATATAAACCCCTATATTCTAAGTGATTTAAAACACAAAATTAGTCAATGAATTTATATTCTAGCAATCATCAACTAACATTTGATTACCCAAGTTCTTAACAATTAACCACTTTTTGAAGCAAATTAATAGATAACAAATATGAAATCAATTAATTAAAGTCATTATCAACCCCTATTTCAAGCAATCTAACAACAAAAATTAATTAATCAACTCTGTAATAAAAATAAGTAATCAAATCTCAAGATAAATAATTAATTGATCAAAAGTCTAAATTAATTTAAGAAATCATGAATCTAAAAACAATGTCAAATTACAATGAAAATATTAATTACTTCATTATTCTAGAAAAAGAGACCAATGGTAAGAAAAAGAACTCATAGACAAGCCTTTCTTCTTCTTCTTGAAAATTTTCTTGAATAATACTCTTTGAATGATGAATCTCCTCTTCTTGTGAGTGATTGGCAACTTTGATCCTTGGATTCGCACCTTTGTCTTGTGTTTTTCTTGTATTTATAAGCTCTGTTGATACCAAGATTCGTGCCTTGAGAAGTTTTGGCTGAGTAGAATTCAGAAAATGCTAAAATCCTTTGGAAGATACCAAATTCGTGTACAAAACTGCCTCAGTACAGATCAGACTTGGTGTTGGGTCACCTCGACCCACCTGGCGCTGGGTACATTCTGGTTTGCTTCTCAACTTTGCTCTATTTTTCCAGAGTAGACTTGGCGCCTGGTGCATTAGCTTGACCTGACGCCAGGTCAAGTCTGAAAATTTATACTTTTAGCTCAAAATCTACTCAATCTTGCACAAATTCATCAAAAACACTTTCCACAAGTAAAATGTTAAAGAAGAAGGAATATATGCCTAATTATTATATCAAAAGTATCTCAAATTAGCCTCAAATAACTAAGAAATTAGTTATGAATTTAGCCCCTATTATGTTCCCCTACACTTGAACCTTTGCCCGTCCTCAAGCAAAACACTTAAGTCAAGAAAAACATAAAAAGAAAACGCAAGCTTTTATTCTTCCAAAATTTTGATCACAACAAGACTTATAACTTCTCTTCAAATTTTAGACATAATTTGTCATTCATTCAACCCTTTTGAAAAAAATTTCAAATTGAAGCACTTGGTAAGACATAACAAAACTCTTGAAGTCAAAATAAGCAAGTTTATGCTCTAGTCTAAGAAAATTATTTCACCCTTCAAGTAAAAACATAGATAACATGAATCATACAAGTTAATCTATCTACTAACTCAAGCATTATAAATCTAAAAATTTCACGACTTAAGTCATAATTTAAGGAAAACACTCAATTTTTTCAATGACTTAGGAAATTGATAGTCTCAAGTGAATGGATTTCTTTTTACAAACCCTATTGGCCCTCTTATAGTCATTGCTCATTATTTTTTCAACATTTTTTCTTTCTTCCTCTTGCTTTTGGGAATTAATAGCCTTAAGAAAGTGAATTTCTCTTCATGATCCATATTGGCCCTCATAAACAAGCAAAAAGTACTTTCTCACTATCAAAGATGAAATAACAATCAACTTATTTTTCAACTCACAATCAATGTTTTTTTCACAATCTTTCAACTCAAAGATTTGTTTCTCTTCATATTCCTTATCACAACTCAAATTTAGGCAAAGTTTAAACCCATAATATAAGAGTTAGCCAACAACTTTCCCTACATTCGTAATATTATCTACATTCAAGCTAGATTAGTCAAATAACACTCGAACACTAATGCATAAACAAGATTAACCCAAATTTACAAGTCTTAACATATCCCATCCAATAAACTAATTTTATTGATAAAAATATACCAAATGAATGACAAAACTCGTATCCAAGTAAGAAAGAGAATCACAACCTTTCTAAAGGAATAAAAACTATAAAAAGTTTGAAAAAATTTCAGCCTAAAATGTGTATAAATGGAAAATATCTTCAATGCTAACTCTCTCCCCACACTTAAATTGGACATTGTTCTCAATGGACAAATATATAATAATGAAAGCAAAGCCAATGGACCAAAATACAAAAAAAGGAAGAATAGAGAAAAAAAAATACTTCGTTTGCAGAGGAGTTCCACACATGTGAATCCATCACAAGGAGTCATTAGAGAATGGTACCTAACTCAACGGAAACAAAATTAGAAAACATGAATCTCGAAAAGGAAAAGATAATCACAATAAAAGAAAAGACAAGAAAAATCAACTAAAAAAAAAATCCTAAGAAAAGTCATGAATCATGGAGAAAAATATCCACATGATCTAAAGTGTCAAAAGTTTCACCAAAATAATGTTTCACCCTATTTCCATGGACTTTGAAAGTACCATTAACCGAGTGAGAAACTTCAAGAGTACCAAAAGGAAAAACCTTAGTCATCATATACGACCCCGACCATCTTAATTTCAACTTACCCGGAAAGAGTCACAAGCGAGAATTAAACAACAACACTTGATCACCTTTTTTACCCAGTGTTGAGCAATATGTTATCATGCCACCATTTCACCCGCTCTTTGTAGAGTAGAGAATTATTATATGCAGCCATGCACAATTCCTCTAATGCATTCAAATGAAGCAACCTGGATTTTCCAACAATCTCAAGATTAAAGTTAACAAGTTTGATAGTCCAATAAGCTTTGTGCTCAATCTTTGTACCAATAGAAGTTTTGAAAGCAATCCTACAAGTCCAAAGAGTATTACCTAGCTTCAAACTCCAACCCTTTCTCGTATGATTAACCACTTTTTTTCAAAATTCTTTTTAACTCTCGATTTTTCACCTTAACTTGGCCACTTGTATGGGGGTGATAGGGAGTAGCAAACTTATGAGTAACCCCTAAATGTGTAAGAACTTTGTCCAATTAGGTATTGCAAAAGTGTGTCCCCCTATCACTAATGAGTACCTTAGGTACAACAAAATGGGTGAAAAGTTTTTTAAGGAATTTGACTACAACCCAAGCATCATTAGTAGGTAAGGCTTGTGCCTTAACCCACTTAGACATATACTCGACCGTAACTAAGATGTATTTATTACCCAAAGAATTAGGAAAAGGGCCTATGAAATCAATCCCCTAACAATAAAAAATTTCACAAGCTTGAAAAATTTGCAATGACATCTCATTATATTTAGAAATTTACCTGTACGTTAACACATATCATAATTTTGAACAAACTTGTGAGAGTACTTAAAGATTGTTGGCCAATAAAATCTAGACTCAAGCACATTTCTTGCTGTGTTGTTAACTTGATAGTGGCCTTTCTTGACTCCTTCATGACAATCTTTTAAGATGTTTACACTTTTTGCGAAATCCACGTATATTTGAATGATTTAATCGGCACAACATTTGAACAATTAAGGATCTTTCCAAAAGTAATGCTTTACTTTGGAGAGAAATTTCTTCTTTTGTAGGGCAGTGAAATCCTCCGGAACAATTCCGACAGCTAAGTAATTAGCAAAATCTGCAAACTAAGGTGTTTGAGAAATCTCACCATCAACAAGTAGAAGTTGTTAATCTGGAAAGTTGTCATTGATGTCCCCTTCAGCCAATGGTTCAAAGTTGAGATTTTTTAACTTAGATAAGTGATCCGTAGCCAAATTTTCTGCTCCATTTTTATCCCTAATCTCCAAGTCAGATTCCTGCAATAATAATGAGAAACCTTAAGGTTTTTGGCAAATTAAAAAAAAAATTCAAATCATCTGATATACAGAATAATAATGATTATCAAGTTTCTTGGACCAACTTTATGGTGATAAAGAAAGTTATCCAAGAACTCTTTGAGATATATTCAGATTCCGACTAAAGAAAGAAATACAAAATAGTCAGTGACATATGAAAGGAAATGAGACACAGAATGTATAGTGGTTCGATCTACAAAGATCTACGTCCACTACCTTAAGCTCACACTTAAGGATTTTCAACCAAATTTCATTTACTTCACTTAATGAAATCAAACCGCACCACATATAAGAGAGGATCACCACACTTAGTTTTCCAAAACCTCTCAATCAAACACTCACATCAAGGTTCACCCCAAATGGGTTTTACACCATAACCTTGTACTACAAAGGAGATTGAATAGCAATAGAAAAGTAAAAGCTTACTTGTTTGAGCAGATGTTCTCTAAGGTACAAAGCACAAACACTTTTACCTTTGACACAATATGAGTTCGCTTTGAAGCACTTGATAAAAGGAGATTTTTATAAACTGTTGAGCAATAGTGTTTCTTAAAAGAAAGTCACAAAAATCTTATGTCTAATCTTGTTTAGAGGCTTTATATGGAGCCAAAAAGTGATGTACCAATGACTATAACACGGTTATAATTTTTCTGTTAAATTCACCTGTATTTTGGACTCAAGTTTCAGACGACGATGCATCCAAAAAGTAAGTCCAAATGGCACTTTTTCAGGTAGAAATATTTTAGCACTGTTTACAGGATTTTGGATGAATCTTTTGGATGCAGAAACATCCAAAATTACTCAATCCAAAATTCTGAGATTTTCAAAACTTTGAAATCTTTTTCTTTGTGTGCTTGAACGTAGAAATCTATTGAATCAAAAAGTAAAGAGTCATAGAAATTAATAAGAAATAACTTAATAACATTTCCTAGTCTGAAGTTCTTCTATAAGGACTTCTTGGTATGTAACATCCCACTACCTAGGCATAACAGGGCCGGGAATGTCGCCCCGTCCATAGGACAAGGGGTCTTTATAACTAGGTCACACAAAAGAAAATAAAAGAAATACTTTAAAATTGAACTTATTACAAAAAAAAAAAAATACAGGTACAAATCCAAAATAAATTGATTACTACTATCTCTCGAAAGAACACATAAGATAAATAACATAAAGTCTTCAAGCAGGCAACAAATCTAGCTACTCATCTCCACAGTAGGATCAACCTAAAACCATGGCATAAAAGGTGATGAGATAAAAATCTCAGTAAGCCTGTGTGTACTTTGAGTGTTTTAGGTAAAACAGTTTATGAATGCATGTTGTAAAAATTGCATAAGAGAAAGTGCTAGCAAGCAATAAATAAGGTTAAAAATAAAGAGTGGCGTTTTGCTTTTCAAATCATACATGTACACAATAAGTACAACCACTCAAATAGTTAGCCATGGGTTACCACACTTGGGCCCTATGACCATATAATGGCTAAAATGCCACACTTTGTGCAGACTGACAAAAGGTAGGTGTACGGCCTACCGGGTAAAATACTCTTCCTTCTCAACACCCAAACTTACCAGATGTCCGTTCCGGAATCACACAGTCCACATGACTGAAACTTGCTAGCTTAGACCTGCATGACATACTGGACTGGCATCCTATCAGGGAAGGACTCATCCCTCAGAGATGGCCACCTACTGAGAGACTTACCCTAACCCTTCAAAGACTAGTCCTAGTAGTCTACCCTTATTGAGTACTTAACGTTGATTGTCCCACTTGGGAGAAAACTAATAAAACATTGCTTTATTTGGAAATGGCAATTAAGGGTTTCTAAAATTTGGGTCAAAGTTAATTTTAGAAAGAGTTTAGTGTTTGTGCAAAACTACTTGTTTAAATTTTCAAATGATTGGCTTGATTGAAATAAAAAGGAAATAGTCCTTAATTGCCTTTATAAAATGAGTGTCCATACACATCACATTTGGCTTGCCATAGTAACCTTTTGTCTTTAAATAAGTTTATGCAGGTGCTTACCTGATCCTTTACTCGATCAATTCAAAAATCTTCCAAAGCTGACCTAACCCCGCTGGGGTAAACACAAGTCATAAGGTTATACTCAAGTTGTATTCGCTTATATAAATAATCCTAATTCAACTTATTATAATTATGACCCTAATGTCCTAAGCTTTAAGGCTAGATGATAGATGATTTTATAAAATAAGTCTAGCTTGATAAATTAAAATAACTAGGGTTTGTAAAATAATTACTAATAACTCATAGATTTAAATAATAAATCTTGAGTGTTGATATTAATAAATAAACTAGGGTTTAATTGATGAAGAATTCTAAGTCCTAGGTGATATTAAAATATGGCAATTCTTAAATAGTAAAATAAATTATTACTACTCTCTTAATTAATAATCAATACGTATTAAAATTAATAATAAATAACTTTTATTAAATTTTGATTAATAAATAAATATAAATAATATTTATAAATATATGGTCTACAAGGTCATTAATATTTTACTTATTATTATTTATATAAAAGGTTTTATTTATTTATTATTATTATTATATATAAATACATATGTATTATTTTTAATAAAATATATAATTTATTTGACTAGTAAAATATCACTATCTCATTAAATATTCCATTTTCAAAAATTCCTAAGAATTTCGAAATCTTTGGAGAAAAAAACATAGTAATAATTTTAATTAGGGTAATAAAATTTGCTAACATAATAGCCTAGGATCAACAAAGTCATGATCAAAATTTTTCTATTGCTAACAAGAATCATGAACATATACTCTACCATCAATCAACAAACTATTCTATTCATGAACAAGGCTTAAATCCATCATATTATCACATGGCCAAATTTCTACTAAGCATAATCATACTTACGGCTTCAATGAAAATAAGAACATGATATCCTATTTACCAAAGGTGACATAACATCTTGCATGCTTAAACATTCATAATCTTTTAAGACATGGAGAGCATACATCGATTCTCAAGGAATTTCTCAAAGTTTAATCATGATCAATCATTCTCATGCTCCAATCTCAACTCCTTCATACATATGCATATAATCAATCCCCCATTCATATTTTATCCTCTCTATCAACATCTAAGAGACATGAATCCAGAATTCAAAAGAAAGGTTAAAGAGAAATACTTGGTTGATGACTATCTCGATGAAGATTTAAAAAGATCCATGTTCTTGAGAGTTTTGAATTGTCCAAGAGAGGAGAAAGAAAACAGCCATGGTTGTAGCAACCATTTCGGCCGAGAGAGAGAGAGAGAGAGCATTAGTATGATATGTTAAAGGTTGAAGGAAAGAAGATGAACAAAAGTTGTTCTTGGTTACCTTGATGATGTTCTTGAGACTTTAAGGAAAATTCTGGTTTTGATCCGATTGTCAATTTTTGTTTTTGAGATTTGATGTTATAAAATCCAGAAATAGACTCTAGGGAGTATATAGGCGTGTTCTGGAGTTTTTGGGAGGGGTTGGAGGTGTTTAGAGTGGTCTTTGGCTTGAAGAAAGGTAGTGTGTGTTCTTGGTATTCTTGTGAAAATGGAGAGGATTAGAGGGGAATGCTGGACAAATTTTCTGAAGAAGGTTGGACGAATGATTGAGGGAGTTTAGGGATTTTGGTTTTCAGTTTAGGGAGGAAGAGAAAAATCTGGTTGTTTGAAATTCAAATGGAGAAATTTAAGGAGTTTTTTAAGGTAAAAGATATGTTAATGGTGTTTGATTGATGGAGGTTTCTTGGAGCTGTGAATGGCCGACTGGATTGCTTGTGTTTTGCTGAAATGAATGAGGGTTGAGGGAGCTTTAAGGCTGGCTGAATTTCTGAGTTCAATAGCAGAAGAATTTTCTGGTTATGAAGCCTAATCCAAGGGTGTTTTCATGGAGCAAATGCTGAAAATTTTGAAATTCAAATGGAAGTTTGATGGGAGTGATTGTAGGAGGAATTTGAGGTGTGGTTATGGAGTCCAGTTGTGCAAGGTAAGTAGATGGGGTAATGGTGTTCAGTTCATGGCTGGACAAGGGTTAACTTACAGAGATTTGAGGGTGGTTTTGGCCAAGGCTTGAAGGGAACAAGGCTGGAATTTTTCTGGTTATAGTTCGAATGGTCGCAGCATTTCCTGTGCAGTTTTTCCTGCAATATTCCAGTCAATTTGCAAAGGGTTTTGAGAGGTGTTTGAGGATCCTTTAAGGCTGGTTTTCATCCTTCTTTATGGAGGAAAAGCAGAGGTATTTTACTAGTTTGAAAGTAGAAGAAACAACTTTGATTTCGGCCTGCTATGCTGCGAAACTGCCTAGATTTTTTTCCCCCTTGGTTTGTACAGTTTTGTGCAGTCCAATTTTTGCACAAGAATTTCAGTCTTCAAGTTGAATTAATTGGCCATTTTTCTAGCAGAAATTGATTAAGATAGATGGTTGAGATTTTCAAAGGTTAGGCTGCTCAATAATCTGGAAAAATTTCAGATTTCTTTCATAGAGGATATGAACACTATAGAGTGGAGTTTGAAGGCTCAACCATGGAGATTAATTTCTCTTGGGAACCTTCCTTAACTCCTTCCCTATTTTCAGTCAAATCTCCAACCTCTAAGAGTCATTTTCAAAATTCAAAGACCAATAATCCTTGCTGAATTTTCTGGAATTGAAACATGGATTTGGATAAATTTTGAACAAGTTTAATTGGTGAAAAGGTTAGGAAAAACTAGAGGCAATGGAGGGACAAAGAATTCTTCTAGAATCCTTTTTAGGACATAAGGATAGGATTAGGACATTCCCTTCACTTTTCCTCTAGGACAACACTCCTATTTTTTTCATGGAATGCAAGAAACGAAAATCCAACCCTAAATAATAATAAAAAAAAAAATCATGATAAGACTTAAATGATGGGATTTGAACTCAAAATCTTAGAGATTAATTCCAAAGTTCTAACCACTAAACTACAACAACTCTTGTTCTTATTTCTCCACCTAAATATTCTTCTTATTTAATCCCCAAACTATCTTCCTATTTTGTTGTCAAGCAAAATTACTATTTTACCTTTCTTGCTCAATGAGTATTACTAAGCCTTTTAGCCTATAAATCATAATTCTAAAGCACATAAAATTATTCAAAAATATATATATTCAAGCAAAATAATATGATATGCATCCCGACCCCCTTACTCTAGAGTTGGCTCTAGGTGGGGTTTCACATAGTATGCAGCCCCATATACTTTGAACTTCTTTTTGATCTTCCGTACTTGAATTTCATTGCTCAAGAGTTGCTTATCAATCATACTTGAATGCCCTAGAAGAATTGAGGTCAAACATGTCCTATCACATATAGATTACACATGTTAGTTCACCTCAATATTTGTTATAAATCAAAATATAGGAAAAAGCCCTTAGGGCTAACAATCTCCCCCTTTTTGAGTGATGACAAACTTGATAAAAACATGATATATATAAAAATAGTATGTGTAGTATGAACATATTAGACAGAGAGAAATAAGAATATTTTTTATTGAAATGAAATCTTTCATTATAGGTCTCAACGAGTGCTTATGAGATTGAGATAGATAATTTAGAGCATATACTCACAAACATGGCTCAATGAGCCTATGGCCCAACCTACCTCCATATCCTCCATCCTTTCATCACTTGATAATTCCATAGAGAAATAATGATGCAATGATTTTATAAAGAAGATATAGTAGGTAAGTTATATGATGAGATGCTCCCCCTTAATATTTGCCTATATGAATATTTTAAAATGAGAGTGAAAACTGAAATCAATTTTGTATGTCCAAAACGTATGTCTAAAACATTTGTGAAAGTATGTATGAAACTTTTATGGATACGGGTTTTGGATGTCTAAAAGGTGTGTCCCCAAAACAGTATGAATATTTTAAAAAATATTTTTGGATTGATAAAGTATGAGTCCAAAACTCCCCCTGACATACTGCACGGGATAATGGATTTTCCAGATTTTCAAAGAATTTTAAACATAAGGAAAACAATCCATCTGACTGACATTTTGATTTTGTCACAGAATCATATCCACATCTTCTCAGATTAGTCTCAAAGATACTTTAATTATGAAAAGAATACTTTTGGATAAAAAGATTTGAGTGACTATAAATTGAAATTAGAGATGAGCAGTTCATAAAAAAATCAAATCAAGCACAAGGTATTATAAGCAGAAGTTTAGCCAAAAATTATCCCAACATTCCAAGTAGAAACTTCCAATCATTTTCTAATAATCATATCCAGTAAAGCAAACATTTTCAGCCAGTTTATATTTGCAGCAACATTAACAATTTCCCAAACAGTATCATGTCAGTTCATATTCATATTAGTCTAATATCTTCTCCCTCTTCATATCTTATCCATTATCCCAGTCATTCATACAGTTCAGATCAGTTTAATATGCATCATATAGTTCAGATCAGTTTAATATACATCATAATAGTTCATATTAGATCAGTTCAATCTTCTCTCCTTTTGTCATCAATCAAAAAGAGCAATAGCATAAAGAAAGTAGAAGAAATAGAATTTAGATAGATCAGAATTTAAGCAGCATGCAGAATTTTAGCAGTTATCCTTGTGCATAATTTAAAGAAAAGAAAGTAAATTGTTCAATTTGCAGAAAGTAAATTGTTTATGATGTTAGAGAGATATCAACTGAATATCATGCAACCCAACTGGTCTTCTTAGGAGATGTTAATGGTTTCAGCTTTTAATCCGACACGCTTTTTAGAGTGTTGACCAGCAATCCTGTTGGATTTTCTTTCCACCACCACATGTTTTTATCTCTTACCAGATGAGATATGTGGTTTAGAGGATGCAGAAAGTGCTACAATTTCCTTAATCGGAGATTTTTTCTGGGTTTGCTCAGTAGCATGCTCTTCTTCCGCAACAGGCAGATTAGTTTCTTTTTCAATGATGGGTTCATCTCTTGTTTCCCTTTCTTGAGCAGACATTGTAAGGGTTGACATTGGTGCATATATTTTTGCAGTCTTTTCTACTGTAATCAATCTATTTCCAAGACTTTGAAGTTCAGAATTGAGATTATCCAATTTCACAGCCAGTGAATTGATAGCATCTAATATACTCACAGATAATCCCTTATCATTTTTTTTTCCTTTTAGCAGAGGATTCTGCCTAAGGATCATCTTCAAACTTTCTTTTTGTTTCAAGCAGGAAGACTTTCTTTCAGCTTTAATTTTCACCGAATTTTCTCTTTCTTTACCCTCAGTGTCTTTCAGCAGCTTCCATTCATTACCCATTCTCACATAACCCATTCTCTCAAAGGAGTCAAAGCTGTAAACATTAATCTTTGTCAGATCATAAGGAACCGAATTTAAATCAACATGAAAATGACTGAACACTCTAGATGACAGATTTCCATAAGGTAGAGCTTTGCTTGATGTATTCTTTGTTTGTAGCATTAATTTAGCAGCTAAAAACCTAAAGTTTATTTGCCTTCCATCTGCCAAAGCCAACATGATTATCATTTGCAGGATGCTTATGGAGGTCTTATGTCTGTAGCTCGGAACTACCATAGTGAAAACCATATGGTGCAAAATCCTTCCAACTCCATTAGGCCATTTAGTACTTCTGTTACTAAAGTTTCCAAAACTCTTTCCTCCAGTAAAGATTTCCTCAAATTTCTTCAAATAAAAAATATCATTTCCCTCTGGAAATTTGTTCAACTCAAAATATTGAATTCCAGCATCCCTCACATCACAGATCCTATTTAACAAACGGTGATCAAATTCAATATCTTTTCCCTTAACTCTTGACACATACCATCGAATCATAAAACCACCCCTAGTTTCCTTAAGACGAACTTTTCTTAAATTTTCATAGAATTCCCAAACAAATGGAGTAAATAATTTTTCATCGACAGAAAGTAAACTACCCCATCCAATATTTTCAAACATATCCAATACATTTGAAAGATTTAGAAAGTCCGAAAGATTAGCACGGTATCCAGCAATAACTGTTCTGTCCCTTGAAACCCAGTCATTATAATCAATTTCACATTTAGAGTCTATGAAATGAAGTACCTAATTTCCAGAACTCACTTGTTCCGCAGAAGACTTTGATGAGTCGTAGTGTGACACCGAGAAGTCCAGTTGAGGGGAGACTTCTTTCCCTTTCACTTTGCTTGAAGTTGAACCATTCTTCTTCATCTTTGGAGACATTTTGTGCCCCTTCTTGGGTTTTGGTGCAGAAGATTTCGTTTTTGTCATTTGTAAGACTAGGGTTTTTTCTTTTTAGACTGACAGTTTTCTTTGAAGAAGAAGAACACAGAGAGTTTTGGAGGATACTGGTTACAAAGATTTAGAGAAAAATCAGAGTGCTTTGAATGTCTGGAAAAGTATGATATAAAGTGCATTGAAAAGATAAATTTTCACAGAAGTTTAGAGAAACACGCAAATTAACTTTTTGAAATTTAAAAATTGGAAAATGGAGAAATTTGGAGTATATAAAAAATGTTTTAGATTTTGACCCAACATGAAATAATCATTCAAAAATGCATTTTAGATATGGGAATTAGACTTAAATACTGCGTCCAAATAGTTATTGGTGTGATTTAGATACAAACATTGTATCCGAAAACCTTTTTTTCACTAATCCTGCAAAATAAAGAAGACTTATGCCAAAAGGTTAGATATAAGATTTTTGTAATTCCCAAACCTCTTCTCAAATTATTGAATCTTTCTTTAGCTAGAGATTTAGTGAAGATATCTGCAAGTTGTTCATCAGTTGAAATATTTTCAACACACACATCGCCGTTGAGCACATGATCTCGAATGAAATGATGTTTAACTTCTATATGCTTTGTCCTAGAATGTTGAACAGGATTTTTTTTAGATTGATAGCACTTGTATTGTCACATAATATAGGTACGCAATTAAAGTCAAGGCTAAAATCTAACAATGTATTTTTCATCCACAAAATTTGAGCAAAACAATTGTCGGCTGCGATGTATTTAGCCTCAGTGGTGGATAAGGATACACATACCTGCCTTTTGCTATGCCATGACATAAGAGAGTGTTCAAGAAATTGACAATGGCCACTAGTACTTTTTCTTTCAACTTTATAGCCTGCATAATCTACATCAGTGTATCCTATAAGATCAAATGTGTTAGTGTGAGGATACCATAAGCCATAATCATATGTACAAATAAGATATCAAAGTATGCATTTTACTACACATAGATATGATTCCTTTGGACAAAATTGAAAACGAGCACAAAGACATACTGAAAACATAATGTCTGGTCAGCTAGCAGTAAGATAGAGTAAGCTTCTAATCATACCTCTATGCTTATGTTCATCTACTTTCTTACTCTTTTCATCTTGATCAAGTTTTATAAAGTACTCATAGGTGTGCAGATTTCTTTTGCTTTAGTCATTCCAACCCTTTTGAGCAACTCCTTGGCATACTTAGCTTGATTTATGAAGATCCCATCCTTGGTTTACTTAATTTTCAGTCTGAGGAAGAAGCTTAGTTCTCCCATCATACTCATTTCGAATTCTTGCTGCATTGTCTTAGCAAACATTTTGCACAAAAAGTCATTAGTAGCACAAAAAATGATATCATCAACATAGATTTGAACAATTAGTAGATCACTAGAATTATAAGATTTGATGAACAAGGTAGTATCGATCAAGCCTCTTGAAAAATCTTTTGAAATCAAGAAACCACTAAGCCTCTCATACCAAGCTTTTGGAGCTTACTTTAATCCATAAAGAGTTTTAGAAAGTTTGAAAACATGATTTGGAAAGTGCTTATAAATAAAACTAGGAGGTTGTTCAACATATACTTTCTCCTCAATAAAACCATTTAAGAATGCACTTTTAACATCCATTTGATAGAGCATGAAATTTTTGAAGGATGTAAAAGTAAAAAGCATTCTTATGGATTCTAGTCTCGCAACAGGAGCAAATGTCTCATTATAATCAAAACCTTCTTCTTGATTAAATCCTTGGGCAACTAATCTAGCTTTATTTCTAATCATAGCTCCATTTTCATTAAGTTTATTTCTAAATACCCATTTTGTACCAGTAACAGGACGATCAAAAGGTATAGGGATAAGTTTCCAAACTTGATTTCTTTTAAATTGGTTTAATTCTTCTTACATAGCAATAATCCAAAATTCATCATGCAATGCTATATCAATAAAATTAGGTTCTATATTTGAGAGAAGAGTAAAGTTGTCAATGAAATACCGTCTAGTTCTAACTCCATAGATTGGATCACCAATGATTTGTTCTTTGGGATGACCTGTTTTGTATTCCCAATCTTTTGGAAATTGTTGATTCGTAGAATCTTCAGTTTGTTCTTTTTCTTGTTCGGCTTGTAGCTCTTCAATTTCTTCTTCTTTTGCATGAGTATCTAGCGGTGGAGCTTTGAGTTGATCTATTCAGGTTTCTTTTGAACTTCCTACATCATCATCATCATCATCTCTTTTTGAAGCATAAATGTTAGATTCATCAAACACAACATGTACAGATTCTTCCACACAAAGAGTTCTTTTGTTATACAATCTATATACCTTTGTTGGAAGAGTATCTAAGAAATACGACCTCATCGGACTTGCTGTCAAATTTTCCAAGATTATCTAAGATATTTAGGATAAAAAATTGACAACTAAATACTTTAAAATAAGAGATAGATGGAGTTTTATCAAACATAAGTCCAAAAGGAGTTTTTCTCAAAAATGGTCTCAGCATAACTCACTTTACTATATAGCAAGCTGTATTAACAGCTTCAGCCCAAAAATATTTTGGAAGGGCATTTTCACAAAGCATTGACCTAGCCATTTCTTGCAAAGTGCAATTTTTCCTCTCAACAACACCATTTTGTTGAGTTTTGGCTGCTAAAAAATTGTGAAAACTCCATTTTCATCACAGAAGTGTGTAAATTCATTGTTGCAAAATTCTTTACCATTATCACTTCTAATAGAAATCAGTTTGCATCTAATAGAGTTTTTAACGCGTTTAATCAGTTTTGAAAATTCTGAAAAGGCTTCATCTTTTTGACCAAGAAATAAAGTCCAAGTGAATCTAGAGAAATCATCAACTAGTACATATGCATACTTCTTACCTCCAAGACTAACAATCCTCATTGGTCCAAACAAATCCATATGAATTAATTCAAGAGGTTTTGAGGTTGAAATCATTTTCTTGGGTTTAAAGGAGGTTTTGATTTGCTTTCCTAATTGTCATGCATCACAAATTTTGCTTTTATCAAACTTCATTTTGGGCAGTCCTCTAACAAACACTTTTGAAGGAAATTTATTTAGTAAATCAAAAGATATATAACCTAATCTTCTATGCCAAAGATAACCATCATTGTCACGTACGGATAGGCATATAATAGTATGAGCTATAAGGTCATTTAGATAGAACACATATACATTTCCAATACGTTTGGCAGTAAAGATTATTTTAAGATTTGAGCTGTCCATTATAGAACAAGAATCCCTTTCAAAGACGACTTTGCAGCCATTATCACATAGTTGGCTAAAGCTAAGCAAGTTATATTTCAAATCCTCAATAAGTAATACTTGTTTTATAATGGTTAAGGAACCTTTACCAATATTACCAATGCCAAGAATCTTTTTTTCTTCTTGTCTCCAAATGTAACGAATCCTTCTTTTGTGGTCTATATATCCTCTAACAAAGCTGCATTTTTAGTCATATATCTTAAACAACCGCTGTATCTTAAATAACCGCTGTCCAAAAACCACTTGGTGAAACTTAAAGAATGTGCCTATACATGAGAAGGAGGATGATTTTTGGCACCTACACTTTCTTAGGTCTATGAAAGTTAGTAACATTTCCTTTAATTTTCCAGAATGTTATTCCACCGGATTCCACTTTTCTTTTAATAAGATATATTGAAACTATATGTCCTGATTTTTCACAATATGTGCAAGCATTATGTGTTGGGTAACATAAGGTAGATTTAATAAATTGAGACTTGTTATTTTTGTCCTTATTCTCATGTCCATATCTTAAGCCATTTCGATTTCCAGTATTAACAAATCTAGGCTTGTGAATTTTGTTTTTATTCTCATGTCTATAACCTAATCAATTTCAGTTTCCAGCTTAATGTTGAGTTTCGAGTAATTTTTTCAAATTACTTTTACTATTTGTGAATTTTTCAATACAAGTGGTAAGATCATTGACTTTATTTTTCATGTCATTAAAAGTGCTAACCATACTTTCAAGAGTTTGAATTCTCTCACACAAATTTTTATTTTTCAAAGATGCATATTGTAAAGTAGTTATGATCACATCTTTTTCAATAAAAGCATTCACATGTGACTTAAGAGACATTTTGTTATCATTTAACAACATTTCATTCTCCTTTTTTAAATAGTTAATCTTCAACTTTATTTCTTTATTTTTTTCTGGACAGTTTTTTTAGTTCATGAAACATATCAACTAATAGCTTATTCGAATCATCATACTTTTCAGTCATAGATAGAAGTGAATTAGACATGAAATTAGATGTAGAAGGGTTAACCTCGTTTTCCATGGCCATAAAGCATATGTTGGCAGTTTTATTCTCAGAATCTTCATCTTCAGATTCAGTCCCATTTAAGTCTCAAGTTCCCATCAATCCTTTACCTTTCTTTGCCTTAAGGCCTTTCTTCTTTCTAAGTGTTCTTCCTTCCTTACTGTTTGCAACTGGACAATTGACAATGAAGTGATCAGTGCTTTTACATTCATAACATTGAGGTTTGAATGCTGGGGTTTGTCATTTCTTTGTTACGAACTTCTTTCCTTTTTTGTAGTTCCCTTTGTTAAACATTCTTCTGATTTTTTTTGCTATCATAGGCAAATCTTCATTGTCCATTTCCATACCCTCACTACTTTCCGATAGACTTGTTTTTTCATCTTCATTTTCAACTTTCAATGCTATTCCCTTTTTACATCTATCATGATCATCAGATTCTTGAAACCTTTTAAGTTTTATCTCATGAGTTAGAAGAGATCCGATCAGCTCTTTGGTTGGTAAGGATTTTAAATCCTTGGATTCTTCCATTGTAAGAGCTTTAGGCTGCTAGTTTTTTGGTAAGGCATCTAAAATTTTTTGGTTTTGTTCCCTAAGGGAATAAACCTTCCCGTAGGCTTTGAGACCATTTGAGATATTAGTGAATCTCGTGAACATATCAGTGATGTTTTCATTTGGTTTCATTGTGAATAATTCATAATCATGAATCAGAAGTTCCAGTTTTGATTCTTTGACTTGGTTTGTCCCCTCATGGGTGACTTCAAGTAATTTTCATATTTTATGGGCTGAATTACAACCACTAACTCGGTTGTATTCAGTCACATTTAGTGCACAGTATCAAACTCTATAACTTAAAGTTGATAGAATACACATAAATTTTCATTCCATTTTTCTAAAATGTGTAGTTGTTTCCATTGAACAAAGGAGGTCGATTTGTTGAAGATCCTTCAACATATGGAATAAAAGATAAGCTTGCCATGAAGATCTTTTCTACAAGGTTGTTAAACTAAGAATATGTAGACCAAACTCTGATACCAAATGAAAAAACTTAGGGGGGTGAATAAGGTTTTTGGCAAACTAAAAAAAAATTTCAAATCGTCTGATATACAGAATAATAATGATCATCAAGTTTCTTGGACCGACTTTATGGTGACAAAGAAAGTTATTCAAGAACTCTTTGAGATATATTCAGATTCAAACTAAAGAAAGAAATACAAAGCAGTCAGTGACATATGAAAGGAAATGAAACACAGAATGTATAGTGGTTCAATCTACTAGGATCTATGTCCACTACCTTAAGCTCACACTTAAGGATTTTCAACCAGATTTCATTTACTTCACTTAATGAAATCAAACCGTACCGCATACAAAGGAGAGGATCACCACACTTGGTTTTCCAAAACCTCTCAATCAAACACTCACATCAAGGTTCACCCCAAATAGGTTTTACACCATAACCTTGTACTACAAAGGAGATTGAATATTAATAGAAAAGTAAAAGCTTACTTGTTCAAGCAGATGTTCTCTAAGGTATAAAGCACAAACACTTTTACCTTTGACACAATATGAGTTCAATTTGAAGCACTTGATAAAAGGAGATTTTTGTAAACTGTTGAGCAATAGTATTTCTTAGAAGAATGTCACAAAAATCTTATGTCTAATCTTGTTTAGAGGCTTTTTATAGAGCCAAAAAATGAAGTACCAACGACTATAAAATGGCTATAATTTTTCTGTTAAATTCACCCGTGTTTTGGACTCAAGTTTCAGACAATGATGAATCTAAAAAGTAAGTCCAAAATGGTAGTTTTTCTGGTAGAAACATTTCAACAATGTTTACAAGATTTTAGATGAATCTTTTGGATGCAGAAACATCCAAAACTACTCAATCCAAAATTTTGAGATTTTTAAAACTTTGAAATCTTTTTCTTTGTGTGCTTCAAGGTAGAAATCAATTGAATCAAAAAGTAAAAAGATATAGGAATTAATAAGAAATAACTTAATAACATTTCCTAGTCTAAAGTTCTTCTATAAAGACTTCTTGGTATGCAACCCCATATACTTTAAACTTCTTTTTGATCTTCCATACTTGAATTTCATTTCTCAAGAGTTGCTTATTAATCAGGTTTGAATGCCTTAAAAGAATTGAGGTCAAACATGTCTTATCACATCTAGATTATACAAGTTAGTTCACACCAATATTTGCCAAAAGTTAAAACATATGAGAAAGCCCTTAGGGCTAATAAATAAAACCTATCTTATCAATCTTGGTTTGGAATCATGCTTGGTTAGTGGGTATTTAAGGGCGGAATGGTCCGTATAGATAATGACTTTAGACCAAACAAGATAAGAGTGGAATTGATAAAAAAACAAATACTATTGCAAGCAATTCTTCCTTTGTTGTGGTGTAGTTCTCTAGTACCGCCGTAAGAGTTTTGCTTGCATAGTAGATTGGTTGAAAATACTTGTTCCTTTTTTGTCCAAGTACCGCACCTACTGCATAATCACTTGCATCACACATTAATTCAAAAGAAAGAGACCAATCCGGTGCAATTAAAATAGGAGAGGTAATCAATCTCTTTTTAAGTACATTGAAGGCATTGAGACATTTTTCATCAAAATAAAAATAATAAAATTTTCAAGTAAAGAAGTAAGAGGTTTAGAAAATTTTGAGAAATCTAAGATAACCCTCCTATAAAACCTGCATGACCAAGAAAGTTTCGAATAACCTTCACGGAAGTGGGAGGAGGAAGTTTCTCAATCACTTCAATTTTTGCTCTATCAACCTCATTTCCTTTCCTTGAAATTTTGTGTCCCAATACAATACCTTCTTGTGCCATAAAGTGGCATTTTTCTCAATTAAGCATGAGGTTAGTCTTTTTACACCATTTTTAAATTGTCCAAACATAAGTAAAAAGAATCACCAAAGATAGAAAAATCATCCATAAATACCTTCATGATGTCTCTAATAAGTCCTTCGAAGATAGCCATCATACATTTTTGGAAAGTTCCTGGACCATTGCAAAGTCCAAAAGGCATACGACGATATGCAAAAGTACCAAAAGGGCATGTAAAGGTAGTCTTCTCTTGATCTTTCGGGACTATAGGAATTTGAAAGTAACTAAAAAAACCATCTAAAAAATAATAAAACTCATATCCGGCTAATCATTCTAACATTTTATCAATTAAAGGGAGAGGAAAATGGTCATTTCTAGTTACCTCATTTAATTTCCTATAATCAATGCAAACCCTCCAGTCGGTTACCAATCTCATTGGGATTAACTCATTTTTTTCGTTTGGGCTTACCTTCATTCCTCCCTTCTTTGGTACCACTTATATTGGACTTACCCACGTACTATCATAGGTAGGGTAAATGATGCCAGAATCTAAGAGTTTAATCACCTCACCTTTTACCACATCTATCATATTTGGGTTCAACCTACATTGGGGTTGCACCACGGGTTTTGCTCATTCTTCTAACAAAATTTTGTGAGTAATGTCCATGATTTTCCATGCCATTACTCCCTTATATTTTTCAAATAAACTTACCAATTTGGTCTTTTGTTTACAAGTGAGGTCTTTTGCTATGACCATGGGTAGTTTTTCTCCGTTAGCCAAAAATACTTATTCCAAGTACTCGGAGAGGTTTTTTAAGTCCAACTCCAACTCCGGTGGTTCCTCAATGGATGACTTCATCCTTCCCAAATTGCTTTTGTCGATTTCTTCAAATTCTCCCAACTCACGACCCTTATTTGAATCATTCAAATATACAATTGATTGTTCCATCAAGCCCATAGAGAAATTGACAAACGATTCCTACACAAAATCAAAGATAGACTCATCAAGAATATTAATCCTTAAACAAGAATCATCAGAAGATATAGGATGTTGCATGTTTTTGTGGATTTTGATAATGACTTATTTAGACCTAACCCTAAGTGTTAATTTCCCCCCATGAACATCTATTAATACTTTGGCAATAGCTAAGAAAGGTCGACCTAGAATTAAAGGAACTTTAGAATCATCATCCATATCAAGAATAATAAAATTCATAGGAAATATGAATCTATCTACTTTAACCAATACATATTTTTCTATTCCCCTAAGGTATTTAATAGATCTACCCGCAAGTTGAATACTCACCTTAGTGGATTTGGGCTCACCTAGGCCTAGCTTTTTAAAAGTTTTGTATGGAAAAAGATTAATGCTACCACATAAGTCTGCTAATGCATTGTAAAATGTAAGAATACCAACAAGATAAGGAATAGAAAAGCTCATTGGATCATTTTCTTTACATGGCAAAGTCCGTTGGTCGTGTAAGATAGTAGAGCATTCTTCATTTAAAACCACAGTGGATAATTCTTCCAACCTCTTTTTGTTGAAAGCATGCTTTTGAGGAACTTTGCATATTTAGGCATATGTATCAAAGTCTCACTGAGTGGGATATTTATGTACAATTGTTTGAAGCGTTCAAATTTATTTTTCCATGTTTTAAATCATTTCCTCAAATTTTGCTAATGTGTCATCTATCTCGTGGAATCATTTGGTCATATAGGTGGCAAATTTTCTAATACCCCTTCTAAAGTAGTGGAGTCGAATGGCAGAGGTGTAATCTCTTGAGACATGTTAGGGTACCATCTCTTGCTCCAATTGGCCATGTTATCTGCATAAGGTAGCTTCTGAGTTGTCATATAGGTATAGTACAATATTAAATCAAGTTAGTTAGTTAAGGTTAATGTATACATACAAGGTATGCCACTTAGTTACACAAAGAACATAGATACATATTTATATATTTACATATAGACATATAAATATATAAATATGATTAAATCAACAAAATCTAAGCTTTCATGATATTGTTCCCCGGTAATGACACTAAAAACTTAATGCGTAAATTTTGGGTGTATAAAAATCATTAAATTTAAATTCATCCCTTAGCCAAGATTTAATTAAAACATTAATCCCAAATCACACTTACGAGTAAGTATACTCATCGCAAGCATAGTATAGGGAATTAACAAGTATCGATCCTTAAAGGAACAAGTACACACTAATTTCTTTTCATTCATTGTTCAACCAACCTAATAAAGTGATAAGATGATAAAAAGAAAATAAAGAATATGTACAACTCAAGGATGTAAGGATATGTAATTTAGACAAATACTGTTGAAAACATGACATTGAATCACTTAGCAAATATCATAATTAATTATCACCTTTGCCTCATGAAGAATTTAAAATAGACCCATTCATTTGCAATCTATGGAATTACTATCTTTTAGTTAAATTAGTGGACATATTTTGTCTCAACCAATTTATCCAAAAGATGTATTAAAATCAATCCTCATATAAACTCCTATATTCTAGGCGATTTAAAATATAAAATTAGTCAACAAATCTATATTCTAACAATCATCAATTAATCTTTGATTACCTAAGTTCTTAACAATTAACTTATTTTCAAGTAAGTTAAGAGATAATAAATATGAAATCAATTAATTGAAGTCATTATTAACCTATTTTTCAAGTAAGTTAACAACAAAATTCAATTAATCAACATCATAATAAAAACAAGTAATCAAATCCCAAGATAAATAATTAATTGATAAAAAGTCTAAATTAATTCAAGAAATCATGAATCCAAAAACTGTTGGAATTCATGGACTCCTAAACGCGAAAAACATCCACGAATCCCTCCCGAGGACCCAAGTAAACGACTAAGAAGATCTAAGGTTTAAAAATTACCTCTGGTTGCTGTAATCGAAATCCTTCGATTCTGATTGTGCTGTTGTACGTTCAACCCGAACAATCTCCAGACGCTGCAGTATGCGAACATCTTCTATCGGATACACACCGCGAAGTTACTCGATACCCGGGGAGTGCTAGCACCTAGGGTTTGAGAGTTTTTTTTTTCTCTTCTGGTGGAGAATGGCACGAATGTTCTCAATCGAAAAATTGGACTATTGAAAAGACGGGTAGGGTTTTCTTAAAAAACCCCCGAACCTCTTAGAGTCCAACCCTAATAATATATTATTATATTCTAATTTAAATTCAAATTAAATTAAAACTGATATGATAAGATTCTGTCATTATCTCGGTAATTTAACTAATTAATTTACCGAGTCAGATTCTTATAATCTGGACATCATTCAAATACATCGAATGTGGACACATTTCCAGATTCATTGTATCTGGTAAATTTTCTAAGTACAATTAACTTAGACATATTTCCAGATTCATCGAATCTGGTCACCAGAAAAATAACCTAACAAGTTCGCTTATTGTGTGACCTTATAGGTTCATTTAACACTGGCAGTGTGCCTAAATCATATTTAAATGGCCCACAAGTTATAAGCGGTTTCTAGCAAAACATTATAACTATCCAGGTTAAATGAAGATCGGTGATCTCTTTGAACCAAACTATAATTTTATATTTAGTCCTTTTATCACACGATATCCAGATTAAGCATAAGGCACGGAGCATGTCATCCTTATTAAGATTAATCAATTATTTCTTGATTTCATAGTAGATTGTTCAAACAAATGATATCAATATCTTAGATTGATATATTTGAGCACGACCATGCATTTTTAACAGTCTAACTTATCAAGGGGCCCATGGATATCTCTCCCATAATTGAGAGGGACAAATTCCTTCACAATCAATCATATTCCTCTCCTTGATTTATTATATATCCAATAGTAGTTTAATATATTATCTGGTTAAAGACAACTTTAGACAATGTCGAAATATAGAATTTATCAAGTAGGAAACTATGATGAATTTAGGTCGAAGGACTTTCAATATTATTATGGCTAGAAAGTACTTATGACATATTCCATGAAGTACTCTCACAGTGGGTCATGTCTAATACAATGTTCTCTAACATTTATTTATGTCTTGACTCGATATCACAAATATCCATGGCCAGTAAAACATAGCCATCAAGTCACAAACATACTAATCTTAACTTATTATTATTCCAATAATAATAATCGATCAGAGACAGTTTTAGAATAATCATTGTATTCATTGTAGGGTTTTACTATCAAGTCACGTACTTGATGACCACAAAACAAAACCCACTATTCATGGAAAGGAAAGCCTCATATTATTATATAAAACATAATGACAATAGTATAAGTACAAATTGACTCTAGGGCATACGAGTTAAAAAAAAAAAAAACCCAATACCATTACCATTACAACAGAAGAACAAAATGTTACATGTATAATAGAACAACAAAAACATATAAAGCCTAACCATATTACCATAGTACAAGGACAATGACATATTTTTTTCCAGAGTTTTTCTTCCCTCTTCTTTATCCAACCCAACACTTTCTTTTTATTGTTACATGTATAAATGTAAAACCACAATGAATCAACATAGCCAAACACACTTCTCTTCTCTTCTCTTTAGCAAGCGCTCTCCACATTATTCTAAAAAATTCATGTATCTTATTACAAATGGAACAATGCAATCCAACATCTTCAAATTCAAAATTATTTAAAAAATTATAAATTAGTCTTACTTGATGAAGTGTTGAACCGTTTTCGAGCCCAGTGTCCCTTGCAAAATGTCATCTCTACTCGAGTTCTGCCTTGCATTTTGACCTACGTTCACCATCTTCACATTTTTGCTGCCTCCTCTAGGCATCCTTAGAAGAGGATAATAGTTTCTAGCCTTAGTATCTTGAATGAACTCATAGTTTGTGTCAATTGAATTTTGATTTGTAGGATAAGAACCCTCAGTTTGTAGATCTTTCTTTCTTTTTCTAACTTTTTCCTTATCATTTTCCTTCTATTTCCCCCATTTATACTACTATCTGAAATCAAACAAGAAGGATAGTTGATTTGTAGTGACGACCCGAAGGACGACCATTGGAAGACTTAGGGAGCAATGGCTTTCAAGGCTACTTTACAGCAACCCAAATTTGCTTTTCTAGAAAGTGGATTTTTTACCTAGATTTACTATTGCAGTGAAATCATCAATTACCCGAAAACCCACAAATGCCTTTATGAATTTGTGGTAGACAACAACCAGTTACATTGATTAACAAAAAATTCAGCAAAAAAAAAAAAAAAAACAAAGTGTATTGAAATAAAAATGATAAGGAACCTAAACAATTAAAAATAAAGTTTAGGGACTAACCATGGTAGGACAAAAAAGTTTAGTGACTAAATGCGAAATTAAGCCTTTTCTTACATATTTGTACTTTTTAGTACTTTGCTTTGTTTTTGCTCCCTTGTTTACATAAAATATATTGAAGTATAATTATATATCTATCTCATATAATAGCTTTAAAAAGGCACCCCCTCTATTTTGGTATCAGAGCCATTCCTTTCTTTTTTGTATTTCATAAGGTGTTTATCTCTGTATAGTTTTACATATATTTATGCTTTGTCTAAGTTCCTTTTAAATTCTGATTAAAATCTAAATTAAACCTTGTTAAGACATATAAAACTTTGCTTAGGAGTATAAATTCTGACACTATAGAATATGGTTATTACAATTATCAGTTGTATCAATTAAGGTTAGAAATTGCAGATCTTTGTGAACAACTTAAATTACTAAGTTCTGTTTAAAAGATATATTTTTATACTTTGTTTAAGTGATTTCAAAGTACAATTAAAAGGTACGTTAAAACTCATTAAGATATATCAAAATTTTCTTAAATCTACTTATTCCAATTCTCCTCATTATAGTACATATATAGTTATTTTCTTTACATTCTTGAACTAGAACTTGTGGATATTTATGAACAATTAAAATCAATAAGTTCTAGTTAGAAATTGTAGCATTTCTATTGTGTGTTCATCATTTAAGGAATAGAATAAAAGCTAACAAGAATCTCATTAAAATATACCCTCGGTTGCTTATTTTTATTGATCCATATTAATTTGAATTCTACCATATAAGTAATAGAATATATAATCTCACTGTAGAGAATAACTTGTTAACAAAGAGATTAGAAATTTTAAATTCAACTTAGTTTGTGAGAGATATTAGAAGGAGATAATATTTAAATCTTGAGTTAGTAGGAAACTATGAATATAATATATAGTAATAAACATAGACATACTTGTTATTTTCCTTCTTAATATTCTCATTGTTTGCACGGTGATAATCAAAAGTATAATAGTGTTGTAGATTTAGTAATTAGTTTTGGACAAAAATTAGAAGCCCAATAAAATAAAATTTGTAATATTTGGGAAATAGTATTAAAATATATTAAAGATAAAAATAAAATATTAAAACAATTAGAATATTTAAAAGAGGCGAGGCAAGAACAACAAACAATAGATAAAAATAAAGAAGTTTTAGTCAAACTTGAACAACAATCCCAAGAAATAGAAAATTTTTACCAAGAAATCAATAAAGTATTAAATAATATAGAAGAACTTGTTCTCAATTAATGTCTTTAGAAGATAATTTAGACTATAAAAAGTGCCTTGTAGAATTAAAAAAAGTATCATCCTTAACCTTTAAGATTTATGGATTACCTAGGAATATCGAATTCAGATAAAATATATCCAAAACAAAATAATATATAGATAGAATTATTAATAAAAAATTATGAAAAATTAGAAAATATAGAAAAAAGATTAGTAGTTTTAAGCATAGGGGGGAAAAAGATAGATAAACTTATAGATAAATTCAGTAGAATTATAATAAATAGAAAATAGAAAAAACAAATAACGTATAAATTTGGATATCTATCTTTAGAAAATTCTAGTAGCGAAAAAATAGAAAAAATAAGCAATCTATAGAAATCATGAGATGATTATTATTTACAAGACCCAATAGGACTTTAAATGAGAACTCTAGTATAGAAACATTTATTTTAGAAAGAATTAGGCATTTTAGAGAAAATAGGCAAATTTAGTTAGAATAAGTTATATATGTAAATAGAGATATATAAATTTATAGAAATCATAGTATAGATTTACTAAATCCGAGAAGGTTATATCAGGTAGGGTGGTTACAATCTCATATAGGTCTATTTAGATCCAGTAGAGATGAACTTTTATCAATAACTACAGAACCTAGAACACTTAGATTAGTCACTAATGAAAATTTTAGAAATTTAAGAAGTACATTACTTATATTCATTTAGGATTAATAGAAATAGGAATTAAAGGTTTAGCAAGATCAGGATTAGGAAATAAAATTTTATTAACAATATTAGATAAAAAATGGAAAGATGTTAAGAAAGCACTCATAGCAACCATAGAAGTAGACATGAATGAACATAGAGAAATTTTTTATTGTAGTGCAAACTTTATAATGACTTTCGAAGATTTAGCTAAGAATATAGAAATAAGAATTCGAATTGAAGGTTATGACGATTTCAGTGGAGAAAATTTAATAATAAGCTTAGGATTTATAGGACGATTAACTAATGGATCTAGAACTAAATATAAAAGAAATAAAACCTATTATTGAAGCTATGGCTAGTTATGGAATTCAATTAATAAAACCAGTAAAAGTTAATTCAGAAATTTTAGCAGAAGAAGAATAGAACTTAAGCAAATTTTTAGAATCAGATACTCTTTTAGTACCTAGAGATAGTGTAATCTATCAAAATTATAGAAGAGAATCTACAATTAGATTTTTAAATTATTCAAATACAAATGTAAGAATAAAAGAAGATGAAGATACAGAATCTTTCAGACAAGGAATAAAAAAATGTATGTATAGAAATTATGAAAACAGAAAATAGAATAATGTATCCTAAAGAATTAGGTTAGAATTATCAGCAAAAGATTTAATGAGGTTAGAAGAGGACAAGTAAAAGATACTGAATATTTATATTATGATATTGATGAAATATAAGAGCAAAAACATAACAATATATTGAAAACATAGAAGAAGAAAATAAAAATATATAGAATATATAGATATTGCTTCTCCCTCTACTACATCTAGTAATCCTTATCTTCTGCCACTACCAGTAGCTCTACAACAAGTTGTTAGACATTATAGCCCAGGAAATGTACTTAGAATGACATATAGTGATTATAGAGAAATGCAATAAAAACAGCACCCAAGGGAAAACAGACAGCCTCTAGAAACAATAGATAATAAGAATTTAATAGATAATAGTAGAATGTTAAATTTAGCCGCTCATGACCCACAACTGTATGGAAGAGTAATAGACACTTGAAAATATTTAGTAGTACAACATTATATTTAATAAAATTTTGATCATACAATAGAAGAAATGTATAATTATTTGGAAACTTTTTTAGAAGAAACAGTTAGAGCAGCTTGGGAAAAATGTAAAGAAAATTTTTCAATGAAATTAGCAAATGATATAACTTTAGGATCAAATACACATACTTTTACGAATAAAATTTGATTAATTTTAACAGCCCAAAGCCCTAATTATGGTAGTACAATTCAACAAGAAGAAGCCATTAGAAAAGTAGAACATTTGTCTATAAAAGATTGGAAATTTATTAAACTATTTTTGCAAGATTATTATTATAATACCCTAGTAGGATGTTTTTATAAAGAATCAATTTTAGAAAACTTATTTTTAAAACTACCATGACCTTTAAGAGAAGAAATATATAAGAGTTATAAATCATATGACTAGAACGTAGCACGTATAAAAAATATAGCTACTTATATAAAATTTGTAGTTATGAAATTAATAGAAAAATGTACATTTATATAGATACAAAAACAATTAAAAGGAGAATATAGTTTTTGTAAAACTATTTATACTCCCCAACATTATGGCCAACAAAATACTAGGAAAATATATAGAAAACCAAAAAAGAAATATTTTAGGAAAAAGTATTATCTTCAAAAATCTTCATCTAGAAAATCTTATTTAAATAAAAATTGGTACATTATAAAATTTAGTAAAAATAGGACTTATAAAAATAAATTATATTGTTATAGTCAACCTAATCATTTAGTAAGAGATTATCCTAGAAAAAATAATTTATACAATGAACAAACCATATTAGTAGAATGTGTAAATGAAGATATTATCAGTGTAGATGAATGTATGTTAGATTCAAAAAGTGTATATAGTACAATATCTATTAATGATATGGATTACTAGCAACCTGAGCAATGAAGATATAGAAGACTTAGATTTTGTAGAAGAAATAACTAATACTTGTTATCCAAAAACTCATTTATCTTATTTATCTCAATTAGATAATGTAGAAGATGCCCTTTAGGAATTAGTCTTTATAGATTGTGAACATGATTAGATACATAAAAAAGGATTAGATAGCAAACCTTGCTACTTATGTGAAAATATCCTTCTTTAGCACTTAGATGGCAATGTAGTAATTCTTTACAAGAAGCCTATATATTTTGTTTTAGAAAAACAAATATAGAATTAAAAATAATAGAAAAAAGAAAACAAAAATAGAGAGAAGATCCTGTAGATCATCATTTTGAAAGAAGAATTAGGATAATAGAACAAAAAATAGACCAATTAGAAAAGCATGTGTATAAAAGAAATATTGAACAAGTCCAAATAATTTAAGATAGTTATAATTCTACCATAGAAATATTAGACAGAAAGAAAAAGAATAGAACCTATAGTATAGACATTCTTGTCCTTATTAAAATAGGAACCTTAGAACTAGAAGTACCAACTTAAATTTATAGTGGTTGTAGTGATTCAGTTCTTAATAATACAATAATTCCAAAAGAATATGATACAAATGCTAGTATTATAGCATATGCAGCTCATATGGATGGTAAAATATATAGGTATACTAAATCTGCAAAGCATTTAGATTTTCATTTTAAAATCTCTTCTACTTCCTATACTGAACCTTATTATGTTCCTAAAATTTCTATTAGACCTACTCAATATAAATTAATTATAGGATTAGATTTTATGATTCATTATTATCATGGTTTAGTTTTAATCCTTAGTGGCATTCATTTCTTAAAAAGTAGTAGTTTACCTTATAACATATTAGAGTGCGCTAAGAAGTGTCATAGACCACCTCTACAACCTCCACCTAAAAACCGTACAAAAATGAAACTCCACAGAAAGAAGATTTAGAAAATTGTAAATGTAACATACCTGGTAAACGGAAACAAAATAAAGTAGATAGAGTATTAGACATAGATCAAATTGAATTTCTAGAACAAATAGACTCCCAACTAGAATGGTTAGATCATGATATACAATTGGATTATTTACATATAGAAAAATTATATAATCTTTTAGAAATAGGAATTAGTGATATAGATAATAGACTTAGCAAATTAGAAAAAGAAGAAATAATTGGAGAACAATCCCATAAAACATTGGGAAAAGGATAAATTTTATTGTAAATTGGAAATTTTAAATCCTAATTTAAAAATTTCTATAGTTAAGAGAGATGCTAGTAATAATGAAATAAAAGAATTTGAGATGCACATAGGAGATTTAGCAAAATTAGAAGTAATTAGAAATAGTACTAGTCCTTATAAAAGTGCTACTTTTATTGTTAGAAAACATAGTGAAATTGTTAGAGGAAAAAGTAGAATGGTAATAAATTATAAATAGTTAAATGATAATACATTAGAAGATAGTTATAATATTCCTAACAAAGATCAACTAATAAATAGAATTCAAAGATGTTATATATTTAGTAAATTTAACTGTACATCAGGATTTTGACAAATTACAATACACCTATATAGTATATCATGGACTGCTTTTACTTGTCCCTTAGGACATTTTGAATGATTAGTTATACCTTTTGGATTAAAAAAATACATCTATAGTATTTCAGAGAAAAATGGATACAATTTTTAGTAAATATAATCATTTTGTTTTAGGACTTTTATATAGAAAAACTAGTCATAAAGGACAAAAATATTTTAATAAAGAATATATAGAATTAGTAAAACAAATATAAGAAAAAGTAGAAAACTTACTAGATTTGAGATTACATTTAGACAGTGATTATTTAATTATAGAAATAGATGGGCATGACAAAGGATGGGGAGCTATTTTAAAATCTAAAACTCATAAATATAGTAATAAATTTGTAAATATAGTAGTGGTAAATATAGAGAAAAAGGAGATATTAGTAGTATTGATGCAGAACAATTAGTAATTTGTTATGCTTTAGATAGTTTTAGATTATTCATTCTAAATAAACAAGAATTTATACTTAGAACTGATTGTGAAGAAATAGTAAAATCATTAATAAGAAAAATGAAAAATGTAGCTCTCAAAGAAGATGGTTGAATTTCTTAGATAAAATTACTAATGATGGATATAATGTTAATTTTGAACATATTAAAAGATAAGATCATAAAATTGCAGATCATTTGTCAAGATTAATAATACATTTTGTGTGACTTCACAGATGGATCTCATAAAAAACACTATAAAGATTGGCCAATGGGAGCTCACCAAGTATCGTAAAGGAACAAATCTCCATTTTAAAACTTCAGTAGAAGGAAAATTAGAAGATATCCACCAAACATTTTTAGATAATCTTTGGAATGTATAAAATGCAAGCCAAAAGATAAAATGTCTACATGCCTTAGCATTTTACCTTAGTAATTTACCAAAATAGAGTTATTCCTATTATGTAGTAACACAGGATCACCAACTAAGTGCTTACTTGAAATGGACCTCTATGATGAAATGTGTTAATAATTTTAAAAATGCTTTGTATAAAGATTTTAGAAATATTTATGAAGCTTTAGAATTTGCTTGAAATAGAATTAGTATTAATTTCTTTATTGATCTAGACTATAGAAATGATATGAATAAACCCTCTTTATAGATCATAGACATACCTAGCACTAATAATTCATAAAACTTAGAATTTTGTAAATATTATGATGCTTTGAGTAGAAACGAGGATATTAATTCTCAAAAAGAATTAATTCACTCATTGCGACAACAACATAATTTGTACACTGGCATAATTTCTTCTTAAAATGAAAGCATTGTGAGACTGACAGTTCAGCTGAAAGAGTTTCAAAACGAAGAGCCAAAAGTTAATTTTATTCCAAAAAATCCAGAAGAATCCAGAACTTTTGAGCTACTAAAAACTCAAATGTTTTTTCAAGCTTAACGTCTTTTAGAAAAATTTCTTAATTCTATTATAGAAATAATTTCTGAAAAAATTTAGGAAAAATTTTTAGAAAAATTTACTCATTTGCAAGACTGGCTTCGAACTATAATAGAACCCCATCTAACTCTTTATACTGTATACTGTAAACATCCCACAAAAGAGTGTAAACCTAACTATATAATTTATCAACTTGATGGTGCTGTATGCACTTTTGATTTTATCACTTGTGAATGTCAATTAGAATATTTAATATTAATAGCTAATATCAACATAGTATATTTTAGAAACTTTGATTTAACGCTGCAGAATGGAGAAGTGTTTCTAGTCACACTACAGAATTTTTTAGACTATGAATGCCTCAACTAGGACATATTTATAGCCGATAACAAATAAATATTGTTGTAAGACAATATATATATATATATATATATATATATATATATATATATATATATATATAAGTTGTAGAGGAATCTTGAAGTGTTGCCATCTAGGATTTTTCATTACCTATGTCATTGCCATCTGGCATAAACTTGGAGACTTCCATTATATGATACCAAGGATATGCCATTAAATACAACCATTCATTTGTCAACACTAGCTACTTTGTAGGTTGTAAAGCCTTAGTAAATAGAATGGGCAAAGGAAGCAAAGTGAAGACTTGAATATAATGATGTTTAGGGTAGGAAATCTTTTGTGTCAATAATGATCTTGATGCATTAGATTTGGGTAATGATAGGGGCTAAAATTATTATCTATTTCCTAGTTATGAGGTTATTTGGAGATACATTTGATGTAATAACTAGGTATATTACTTCATATTTGATATTTTACCTTTCGAAAGGTATTTTGGTGTTTTTCCTCAGAATAATAGAGGAAAGGGCAAAAACTAATGCAGGACAAAGCACGGCTAGTGCCGGCCCAAACTAGAAAACAGAGTAACGTTAGGCCGAACCAGAGTACGATCGACTCCGGCTGTGAGGGACTGAGCCCGAAGCCGACACTGGCCATAGTCTATTTTGTAGTGGTGGCTTTTGCATATGGATTTTGGAATTTCCTAAGAGTTTTAGTATTTTCCAACTTGTACTCGGCCTAGAACTCTTAGGGAATGATTTTTAGCATTTTGGGATCCTATTTAAGCAAGAGAACACAAGAGAAACATATGAATCCAAGGAGTAAGTTCTGAAATCAACCATTGAAGAGGAGATTCATCATCCAAGGGGCATTGTTCAAGAAGGTCTTTAAGGAAAAGGAAGAGGGCTTGTCTATAAGTTCTTTCTTTTACCTTTGTGTTCTTTTTCTTAAACAATGATGTATTCAATGTTTTCATTGTAATTTGACATTATTTTGGGATTCATGGTCTTTGGATTAATTTGGTTATTTGATCAATTTTCCATTATATTTGGTATTTGATTACTTGTTATCATTGGTTATTGATGTGTTTTCTTCTAATTGACTTAGGAAACCATATTAAAAGTTCATTGTATTGATTTTATATTTGCTAAACATTAATGGACTTGGAAAATGAAGTTAAGATTAAAGAATCTAAGTGATTAAAGATTAGTTGATTTCACCTAAAGCATAGGTTTATTGACTAATTTCATACTTATTATATAGAGTATAAGGATAATTTATGAGGAATTGAGTTTCATGCATCTTTTGGTTGCTTTGGTTTGATTGAAAAATCTACTAATTTAATCAAGAGATAGTAATTCCATAGATTGGGAAAGAAGTGGAGTCTTAAATGGATTCATGATAGGGGTTAAAATCACCATTATTTTTTTAGTCATTTGAGATTGTTTTGAGATATATTTGTTGTAATAATTAGGTATATTCCTTCATATTTGACATTTTGCTTGTAAAAAGTGTTTCTGATAAATTTGTGTAGATTTAAGTTGATTTCAAGCAAAAAGTGAACAATTTCAGAATGCACCTGGCTCCAGGCCTAGCCAATGGACCAAAAGCTGGGTCCATTCTAGTCAAGCAGAGAAAATAGAGCGATTTTCAGGAAGAAAACAGAACAGACCTGGAGCTAGGTGGGTCGACTGAACCTGGAGCCAGGTCCACTCTGGAAGTCGAAAATCTTGTATACGAATTTAGGAATTTTCCAATGATTTCAGTATTTTTTGAATCCTACCCGTTCAAGACATCCCAAACTACGAATTTAGTATCTAAGAGACCTATAAAAGTAAGAGAAAATACAAGGAATAAGGGTGTGGAGGTAGATCCAAGAGCTAAAATTCCAAACACTCATTGAATGAGGAATTCACCAAATCAAGGAGGGTTGTTCAAGGGTGTCTTCACGGGAGAAGAAAGAGGCTTGTCTATGAGTACTTTCTTTTGTCTTTGTTTTCTTGTTCTTAAACAATGACATATTCAATGTTTTTATTGTAATTAAACATTATTTTGGACTTATGGTTTTGTGTTGATTTAGTTATTTGATCAATTGTTTCTCATCTTTGGTATTTGATTGCTTGTTATCATTGGTTATTGATGTGAGTTCTTCTAATTGACTTGGAAAATGATATTAGGAATTTCATTGCATTGATTTCTTATTTTTAAATCTTAATGGACTTAGATGACGAAGTTAAGATTATAGTACTAAGTGATCAAAGATTAGTTGATTTCACCTCAAACAAAGGGTCATTAGCTAATTTTATATTTGTAAGAAATTGAGCTTAATGTATATTTTGGTTATATTAGCTTGATTGGAAAATCTGCTACTATTAATCAAAAGATAGTAATTCCATGGATTGGAAAACGAAGTGGAATCTATCTACTTGAAAAACGATTGAATTGTACTTTATATTCTTTCATGATGCCAAGATGATAATTAGTTGACAAAATTACTAGTTGGTTCATTACCATATTTTCTAGGATAATTGTCTAAATTATAGATTTTCACATCCTTGAGTTGTATATATTTCTTTATTTTTTAAAAATTATTTTCTCACTTTATTGGGTTGGTTAAATAATGAATGAAAAGTGTTTAGTGTGTACTTGTTCCTTTAAGGATCGATACTCGCTAATTCCCTATACTATGTTTGCGATGAGTATAGTTACTCACATGTGTATTTTAGGTTTAATATTTTAATTAAAACTTGACTAATGGATGGATTTAAATTTGATGATTTTTATACACTCAAAATTTACGCATCAAGTTTTTGGCACTGTTGCCGGGGAACAATATCATGAAAGCTTGGATTTTGTTAATTTAACCATGTTAATATGTTAATATGTTGATATGTAAATATGTATATATGTCCCTTGTATGAGTTGATGCCATATTTTATTTTCTTATATACTTGTTTTTTAATGTCTCTATATGTTGTAATTGCTTTTAACTTAATTTGTGAACATGTATCTCAACTAACTAACTTGATTTTATATTGTAATATGTATATATAATACTAACAAGTTATTTTATATAGGTAAGATGGCCAATTGGAGCATGGGACGGTATCTTAACCTATGTTAAGGGATGACATCTCGACCATCCAACTCCATTGCCTTAGAAGGGGTGTTAGAACAATTTGCCACCTATGTAACTAAATGTTTCCACGAGATAGATGACACATTGGCAAAATTTGAGGACATGGTTAGAAATATGGAAAGGCAAATTTGATTTTTTACGGATATAGTGATAAAGTAGCCATTAGGGGTAGAAGCACAACATGATTCGGCTGCCATTATATTAAGAAGTGGTAAGGAGCTACCCGATCCTCGCACGAAACTGGTACCATCTAAAGACGATGGGTCAGAATCAACCCCTCTTGTTGAACCTTTCGAAAAGCAAACTAAAAAGCTAGATTTTCAGCCACCGGTACCTCACCCCACTCGCACACACAAAGCAAGAAAAGATACATAATTTGACAAGTTTTTAGAAATATTCAAACAACTGCACATAAACATTCCACTTAGCGAAGCCTTAATACACATGGCCAATATGTAAAATTCCTCAAAAGCATACTGGTTAACAAAAAGAGACTGAAGGAATTATCCTCTGTGGTTTTAAATAAAGAGTGCTAAGCTATCTTGCAAGATCAAAGGACTTTGCCATGAAAAGAAAATGATTCAGGGAATTTTTCTATTCCTTGTCTCATTGGGACTCTTACAATTTTGTAATGCATTAGTGGACTTAGGTGTTAGTATTAATTTTTTGCCATATAAAAATTTTAAAAAGCTAGGCTTAGGTGAACCCAGACCCACTAGGATAAGTATTCAATTTGTGGATAAATCTATTAAATATCCTAGGGGAATAGTGGAAGATGTATTGGTCAAAGTGGATAAATTCATATTTCCTGTGATTTTTGTTATTCTTGATATGGATGAGGATTCTAAAGTTCATTTAATCCTAGATCGACCTTTTCTGCCAACTGCCAAAGTATTAATTGATGTTTATGATGGAAAATTGACACTTAGGGTTGGGGATGGGGAAGTTATGATCAAAATCTATAAAAGCATGCAACATCCTATTTTTTATGATGATTCTTGTTTAAGGATTGATATTTTTGATGAACCTATCTTTGGCTTTGTGCAGGAATCATTTGTCCAATGCTATATGGAACAATCCATTGCATATTTAGAGGATTCAAATGAGGGCCAAAAGTTATGAAAATTTGAGGAAATTAAAAAAAATAGTTTGGAAAGGATGAAGTCATCCATTGAGGAACCACCGAAATTGGACTTGAAAGACCTCCCTGAGCACTTGAAATATGCATTTTTGGCAAAAGGTAAAAAATTATCCGTGATCATAGCAAAAGACCTTACTTATGATCAAAAAACCAAATTGGTAAGTCTATTGGGAAAATATAAGGGAGTCATTGCATGAAAAATCATGAATATTAAGGGAATTAACCCTTCCTTTTGTACTCATAAAATTTCGTTGGAAAAAGGAGCCAAGCCCGTAGTACAACCCCAACGTAGGTTGAACCCAAATATAAGTAATGTGGTAAAAGGTGAGGTGATTAAACTCCTAGATTTCGGTATCATTTACCCTAGTTCTGATAGTATTTGGGTTAGTCCAACACAAGTGGTACCAAAGAAGGGAGAATGACTGTGAGCCCTAATGAAAAAAATGAGTTGATCTAAATAAGATTGGTAACCGGTTGGAGGGTTTGCATTGATTATAGAAAATTGAATGAGACAACTAGGAAGGATCATTTTCCTCTCCCTTTTATTAACCAAATGTTAAAAAAGTTAGCCAGACATGAGTTTTACTATTTTTTAGATGGTTTTTTCGGGTACTTTCAAATTTCCATAGCACCGGAAGATAAAAAAACACACTTTTATATGCCCTTTTGGTATTTTTTCCTATCAACGTATGCCTTTTGGTCTTTGCAATGGTTCTAGAACTTTTCAATGATGTATGATGACTATTTTTGAAGGGCTTGTGGAAGATATCAAAGAGCTATTTATGGATGATTTTTCTATTTTTGATAATTCTTTTGACTTGTGTTTAGCCAATTTGGGGAAAGTGCTTCAAAGGTGTGAAGAGACCAACCTCATGCTTAATTGAGAAAAATGCTACTTCATGGTGCAAGAAAGTATAGTATTGGGTTGCAAGATTTCGAGGAAAGGTATTGAGGTAGATAGGGCCAAGATTGAGGCAATTGAAAAACTCCCTTCTCCAACTTCCGTGAAAGCTATTCGAAGCATTCTTAGTCATGTAGATTTTTATAGGAGGTTTATCTTGGATTTCTCAAAAATTTCTAAACCCTTTACTTCTTTGCTTGAAAAAGATGCTATTTTTTATTTTGATGAAAAATGTCTCAATGCTTTCAATGTGTCTAAAACGAAATTGATCAATTCTCCTATTTTAATTGCACCAGATTGGTCTCTTCCTTTTAAATTAATGTGTGATGCAAGTGATTATGCAGTGTGTGCAGTGCTTGGACAAATGAGGAATAAGCACTTTCAACTAATTTACTATGCAAGCAAAACTCTTACGACGACACGAGAAAACTATACCACAAAGGAGAAAGAGTTGCTTGCAATAGTATTTGCTTTTGATAAATTTCGTTCTTATCTTATTTTTTCCAAAGTCATTGTGTATACGAACTATTCTGCCCTTAAGTACCTACTCAACAAGCATGATTCTAAACCAATATTGATAAGATGGGTTTTATTATCGCAGAAATTTGACTTGTAGATTAGGGACAAAAAGGGAGCGAAAATTTTGGTTGTGGATCACTAATCTAGGTTGGAAAATCCCAACCTTAAGCCCTTAGCTGAAGGCAACATCAATGACATCTTCCTGGATGAACAACTTCTACTTATTGATGGTAAGATTTTTCAAACACCTTTGTATGCAGATTTTTCTAATTACTTGGTTGCAGGAATTATTCCGGAAGATTTCAATGCAAAAAAAAAGAAGAAATTCCTCTCCAAAGTAAAGCATTACATCTAGGAAGATCCATACTTATTTCGGTGTTGTGTGGATCAAATCATTCGAAGGTGTGTAGATTCTATAGAAAGTACCAATATCTTGAAGCATTGTCATGAAGAACCCGCGGGAGGCCACTACCAAGCTACCAACACCACAAGAAAGTTGCTTGAGTCCGGATTTTACTGGTCTACACTCTTCAACGACTCTCATAGGTTTGTTTAAAATTGTAATAGGTGTCAACGTACAAGTAACATTTCTAATGAGATGCCATTACAAAATTTTCAAGCTTGTGAAATTTATTGTTGTTGGGGAATCGATTTCTTGGGTCCTTTTCCTAGTTTTTTGGATAAGAAATACATCTTGGTTGTGGTTGAGTATGTGTCAAAGTGGGTTGAGATGCAAGCCTTGCCTACTATCATGCGCGGGTTGTAGTAAAATTTCTAAATAAACTTGTCACCCAATTTGGAGTGCCTAAGGTACTCATTAGTGATATGTGTGAAACCCCAGTCAAAACTAACCTTAGAGTGAGGGGTTGGGATGCATCTCATACTCTATTGTATGTTTAAATATATTTTTATATGATTTTATGTGCATTGAATTTGTGTTTTATAGTTGAGAGGGCTTGATTATGACTATTGAGCTAGAAGGGCAAAATGGTAATTTTTGCTTGAGGTGGAAAAAGGGAGATAGCTTGAGGATTGAATAGGAAAATATTTTTAGAGAGAAAATAAGAACAAGAGTTGTTGTGGTTTAGTGGTTAGACCCTTAGAATTAATTCTTGAGGTCTTGGGTTCAAATTCCATCATAGGAGCTTTAGCTTGGTTAAATTTTATTTTTGCTTAGGAAGTAATATTTTCGGCCTTATGAGCTTGGAGTAGGGTAGAAATATTGTCCTAAGAAAGACATGATAGGAGTATCCTCATCCTACTCTTTTGCCTGCACAAAATTCCAAAGGGGAATTCATTTCCTCTTGATTTTTAATTTTTCTTATCTCTCAACTCATTAGTTTGATCAAATTGTTCTAGCCATTTTCTTTCCAGAAATTCCAATGAAGTGCTGTGGCTTTGTAGAATCAAAATGTCTTAGTGAAAGACATTTTATGGTCTGAAAATGTGGAGGAGATGTGAAAGATTCCAATGGGATAAATCCCTCTAGTGAACTTTCTAAAAATTCATTCTAGCTAGGTCCATCTTCCTTCTTGGAATGAACTGAAAATTTTCAGCTTTTTGTGCCTTCAAGGTGTCAACATTCTTAGCTAATATTCCCTCCCAAATGCTGCTAGAAAAATGGCCTTTTGGATCAGCTAGCAACCTGAATTTCTCTGGCCATTTTCGGATTGCACAAAGGTGGAGCAAAACTAGGAAAATTCCTAGGCAAATTCGCAGCTTTGGAGGTCCAAAACCAAGCTGTTTTCTTTCAGTTTTTGCTCAGCTCCTTAGCCATGTTTTTCCTCCATGAAGAAGGTTGGAAACCAGCCTTGAAAATCCCTGAAATTCCCCTTCAATCTTCCTGCAAACCGGCTGGAAAAGGGCAGCCGAAAACTGCCTAGAAAATTCCAGCAAGCAGCGAAATTCTGTGCAGGAATTTTTCAGCTTTGTTTCCTAATTCAGCCCAGCCGAAACTCCATCCTTCTTCTGCAAAAACTACCTTTAAACCTTCAGTAACTGAGCTCCATTATCTCCCTCAAGCTTCTGCACGAAAATCCAGTCATGGCTGCCTAAAAGATTTCCAAAAAAATTCTGCAACCATGCCTTGATTAGGATACCAAAATTCCAGCTACCATGATTTAACAACTTTTCATAAAATATACCTCAAACAACCAGACATTCCCTTCACCATTACACTCAGTATTTTCGGCCTCCTTAAGCCTCCCTCAACCAGCATTCATCTATCCAAAACACTGCCCAGCAATTCAGCCATGGCAGACTTCCAAAAGCTCTCCCATAATTAAAGGTATTCTTGAATATTTAGTTTCCAAATTTACTTCCTAAAAATATTCTTCAAGGATTCCAACAACTAGCCTTTCCTTTTCCTTTCCAAACCAGAGAATTATCTCCCAAAACCCTACAGAAATTCAGCCAGCCCTAATCCCTACAGAATTTCGGCAGCTGCAAAACAAAAGCTCGCAATTCCCTTCAACCATCAAGAACACAAAACACACCAAGAATACCTACTCCTTCCTTTCACCTAATACCCCTCCAAATTACTTCAAAATTCTTCTAAAATTTCTAGATTGAGTATACTCACTGCCGTGAGTCCATCAACACCATTTTTAACGTCAAACTCCAAGATCCAACTTGCTAGTTTGGATAAAAAACCAGAAATTTTGTGAAGGACTTAAGAACACCTTCAAGGTAGGTTTGTTCTAACAATTTCATCTTCTCTAATCGTGATCTCTAATGAATATATATATATATATATATATATATATATATGAATAAACATGCTAATGCTCTCTCTCTCTCTCTCTCTCATGGCCGAATCTCTCTCCTCTTGGCCGAATGGCTTCTTCTCCAATGGCCATGCTTCCTTCATCTTCTTTGGACGGATTAAGACATCTAGGAGTAGAGTTCATTCAAAACTCCTTCAAGTTAATCATCAATCAAGTAAGTCCCTTCAACCCTTCTTTTAAACTCTAGATTCATGTCTCTAGGGTGATGTTGATAGAAGGTGGATTGTGGATAGGATTTGAGTATGTATTGTTGAAATTGAAGCATGAATATATGTATGAATATGAAAGAGATGGGATCTATGCATGGATGGATTATCTTGGTTGATTGTATGATGATTTGAGGTTTAATACATGTCTCCATGTCATAGGTAGTATTAGTGAAAAGGTATGCTAGAGATTATGTCACATTTGGTGAATAGGATTTATATTCATGTTGGATTATTGAAGCTATGATCATATTTATGCTAGTAGGGGTTTAGGTCATGTCTTGATAAATTGAGATCTATGCTTGTATGCATGATTTGGATGATTTGATTAAGTGAAGGATTGTATATGTTCATGAATGTGGTTAGCCATAGAAATATGATCATGATCTAGTTGTCCTTAAGCTAATTTTTATTTTATGAATAAAATATTTAATAATATGATTTTGCTAGTAATTTTGAAAAAACCCTAAGAATGGTAGATTTGGATTATTATATATATAAAGGATATTTTAGTCAAATAAATAATAGTTTTTGCTAGAAAAATAAGGTATATAGATATTATATAAAATAATGAAATTAACTAAAGCCTTTTATGGAAATAATCATAATTAGTAAAATATTTATTACTAAAAATTTAATTATTATTTTTTTAATCAAACCCATTGAAAATTTATTTTTTATTTTTCAAGCAAGACTCATTAAATTTATTTTCAACTAATTTTAGTTATCAATTATTTTCTAACAACTAAATTATTAATAAATCATTTTATCTAATACCACCTAGGACTCTTCACCAAATAAACTCTAAATTATTCTTAGCAAGAATTTAAACCTTCAACTTATTAGTACCTATTTCCCAAAACACTAATTATTTTAAATACTAAATTAGACTTAGCTTATAAACCTTTTTATTTATTATTTGGCCTTAAAGCTTGGGACACTAGGATCATGATTGTAATAAGTTGTGCTAGTTTTAATTGTGAAAGTGAATTTTAGCTCGAGTTTAATTGTTATTTATATTTACCCCATGCGGAGTTAGGTTAGGTGTTGAAGACCTTTTATTGTGAGCAAGAATCAGGTAAGCTCCTGCATAAAACCTATTTGATGCAAAATATTTATTATGGCAAGCCAAATGTAGAGTGCATGGACACTCATTTCTGTAAAGGCAATTGAGGATTGACTCATTCCTTATTTCAGTCAAACAATTATTTGAAAATCAATAAACAGATTTACTCAAACTCAAAACTCTTTGTAAACCTGATTTTGACAAAGACTTTGGAAACCCTTAATTGCCGTTTTCAAGTGGAACTGTGTTTTGTTCATTTTTCCCAAGTGGGATAAGTTACGTTGAGTACTCAATAAGGGTAGACTACTAGGGCTTGTCTTTGAGGGGTTAGGGTAAGTCCCCCCGTAGGTGGCCACCTCTGAGGGGTGAATCCTTCCCGGATAAGACGACAATCCAGTAGGTCGTGCTGGTCCGAGCTAGCCGTGTTCTTTTCAGTCAAGTGACTATGTTTTGCCGAAATGGACACCCGGTTGTTGTTTAGGTATAGAGAAGGAAGAGTATCTTGCCTGGTAGGCCGATCGCCTACTTTTGTCAGTCTGCACAAAGTGTGGCATGCTGACCTTGCGGTTATGGGGCCCAACGTGTGGTACCCATGATCATTTCCTTAAGTGGTTGATTTTCTTTTGATTAAGTATGGTTGGAAAATTCCAAACACCGCCCTTGCTTTTGACTAATATTTATTGCTTGCCAGTGATCTCTTATAAAGAATTTTATACTTTGCATTCACGAACTGTTTTCACTGAACACCCAAAGCACACACGGACTTATTGAGATTTCTGTCTCACCACCATTTTTACCATGATTTCAGGTCAATTCGGCTGTGGGGATGAGTAGCTAGATATTGCCTGCTTGGAAGATTTTCTGATAATTTATCTTGTGTAATGTTTTGGGGAGATGAGAGTGGATAAATTTCATTTTGGATTTATTTTTTTGGTATTCTCGGATTTATTCTTGGATTGATTTTTGGGATGTAATAAATTTTAAGTTCAAGTATCATTTTTATTCTGCTATTTCATTTGTGTGACCTAGTTATAAAGACCCCTTGTCCTTTAGACGGGGCGACATCCCCGGCCCTGGCGGGCCTAGGTAGTAAGGTGTTACAAGTGGTATCAGAATCTAGATTTAGGCAATTAATGATAGCATATGTGTTATTTATTTAAGTTTAAATCTTTATCTAACCTATCTTGTTGATGCTTTAGGATGGTTAGGATGCTTAGGACCGCGAGGAAATGGCAGCAGTGGCACCCGCCTATCCCTATATACCCGGAGGACCTTTCAGTTCCCCAGCCTGCCCATCAGCCAGTTATCCCTATGGAGGATAACAGTGATGGTGAGGTTAACCCTATGGAGGATAGCAGTGATGACGAGATCCAGATCCTTGAGCCACCCCCAATTCTGGTGATAGACATAAGTTCAGACAGTAAGGATTAGGTGATGATAGTGGAGCATGAACCCCATCCTCCTAATCCCGAGGTAGACTTTGTAGTAAATAGTGATGACCCGGGGGAGATAGACTATGATTCTCCACCCAGGCCTTCTTTCCTTCCTTCTTTCAGCCGAGTGCAGCCCGAGAAGAGTTCTAGGCACCCTGGAAGGAGCCAATGAAGGGATTTGCTAGCAGGGATGGGGTGGTTTTTTCTAAGAACTCTGGGGGATGGTTGTATGAGGCTGATGATGAGTATTCTAATGAGGACTAGAGGACTAGGAGTTACCTCCATTTGGATGTTTATTTATTTATTGTTTTCAAGAACTTTTATGTCAAGGATTTTAATTCTACTTTCTATCAAAATTTCAAATCTATGCAAGTCCATCTTTGAAAAGAGAATTTGTTCCTTAGCCAAAAGTTACATCCAATTTCTATTTACATCTATTTGATTGTGAATGCATGTGCAACTAAAATGATTTGAACCTTAAATACATGCACTTAACATTTGGGGTATAGTTTAGAATGGCACCCAAGCGTCGTGCAACTTCAGCAGGTGGAAGGGTACCGGAAGTCGATCAAGAGGCACCGGAAGTAGAAACAGCCCAGATGCAAGCACTCAACCGGGGTGAAGGGAATAGTCCGAATATGGGATCGGGGTCTGAAGTTCCAGTTGATGTGACCATGGGCCAGGCATTCAGCAAGATGGCCGAGATTTTGTAGTCGATGATCGAGCATCGGAACCCAAGGGGTGAAGACGAGGCCTTAGAGCGGTTCTTGAAGTTTTAACCGCCCGTCTTCCTGGGTGAAGCAGAACAAGATTAGAAGGTAGAGCAGTGGGTTGAACAGTTGGAGGACATATTCGTAACGCTCCAGTACACAGAGGAGCAGATGGTTAAGTTTGCAACTTTTCGATTGAGAGGACTAGCTCGGGCGTGGTGGCAGCGGGTCCAGGATAACTGGGAGATGGACGAGCAGGAATGGACGTGGTCCAACTTCGTTGAAGCTTTCAGTGCAGAGTACATCCCGCAATGGATTGTGGAGAATCGAGAAGACGAATTCCAGAATTTGAGGTAGGGAAGCATGTCGGTAGCCTAGTACGTGGCCCACTTCACTCAGTTGTCCAAATACTTCAAGCGATTGGTGGACAACGAGCAGAATAGGATGAGGCAGTTCGTCAAGGGGCTGAGACCGGAGCTGAGGAGAGCATTGGCACCTGCTCCACCGACAACCTATTCGGGGGCTGTTGACGCAACTACTCGAACGGAAAATGAGGATCATAGCAGGATGGCGATAAAACCCTTCCAGCCACCAAGACAGCTGCTTGGTCACTTTCCGAGACTGCAACCCCACAAACGCCCCGCCAATCATCCGTTGCAGAACCAGGGGAAGCAAGCTTAGACAGCACTAGGTGGGTCTGCCCCGAACCTTCCATCATGCAGGCAGTGTGGAAGGAAAGGCCACACCAAGAAGAATTGTTGGTCCAAGGGTGGTGAGAGAAAGTGCTATCACTGTGGTGACCCGAGCCACCTGAGGAACACCTGCCCTAAATTACACCGAGTCGGGCAGGGAAACCCGGCTCAAAACTCGGGGCCCAACCGAGCCAACCCCACGGGAGCATCCGGGAGTGGAGCGCCGAAGCCGCAAGTGAAGGCCAAGGTATTCGCTTTCAACAGAGAGGAAGTTGGGGCCGATGCAGCGGTGGTAGAATGTACGTTCACTATTCAAGGACGTTCTGTTAATGCTTTGATTGTTCCTGGCTCTACTCATTCCTATATAAGTAAATTGTGTACATGTCATTTGTGTTGGGATGGAGTGGAGTTACCTTACGCTTTAGTGGTGAGCACACCTCTGGGGAAAGTGGTGCAAGCGGATCGATATGTAAAAGAGTGTAAAGTTAATGTAGGGAGAGAAAGTCTGGAGGGAGATTTGATAGTGTTAGACATTGAGGACTATGACTTAATTTTAGGGATGGACTGGTTAGCCAAGCATAAGGCTAGGATAGACTGTAAAAATAAGACAGTCCAGTTCGTCAGACCGAGTTGTGATGTATTAGAATTTAATGGAAAAAGGGTGAAAGAACTCAAGTATTTGATTGCGGGGGCTAAGGCCCGAAAATTGTTGAAGCAAGGGTGTCAAGCGTACCTGGCTTACGTGATAAACAAGCCGAAGGACCAGTGCACTTTGGAGGGCACAGAAGTAGTGAAGGATTTTCTTGATGTATTTTCGCGGAGCTTGATTCTTTACCTCCCAGCCGAGAAGTGGAATTCACCATCGACTTAGTTCCGGGAGTAGAACTAGTATCGCGGACTCCGTACCGGATGGCATCGGCAGAGTTGAAAGAGTTGAAGGAGTAGCTGGAGGAGTTAGTAAGTCAAGGCTACATCAGACCTAGCACGTCGCCCTAGGGGGCGCCTGTGCTATTTGTGAAGAAAAATACGGCACTCTGAGGCTATGCATTGACTATCGGGGATTGAACAACTTGACGGTCAAGAACAAGTATCCCCTGCTGTTGATTAACGAACTATTCGACTAGTTGCAAGGATCCAGTTGCTACTCTAAATTGGATCTGAGGCAAGGGTACTACCAGGTGCGGATAAGAGAGGATGATATTCCCAAGACAACCTTCAACACCAGATATGGACACTACGAGTTAGTGGTGATGCCGTTTGGGGTGACTAACACTCCAACAGTATTCATGGACTTGATGCACCGAATATTCTGACCTTATCTGGACAAGTTTGTGGTGGTCTTCATCAATGACATTTTGATCTACTCCAAGAGTCCGGAGAAGCATGTGGAGCATCTGAAGCTCGTACTGGAGAAGCTTCAGGAGCACAAGCTATACGACAAGTTCAGCAAGTGCGAATTCTGGTTAGACAGTGTGGCATTCCTTGGCTATGTAGTGACCAAGGAGGGAATCAAGGTGGACCCAGCAAAGGTTAAAGCGATATTGGACTGGAAGCAGCCGGAGAGTATCACTGAGATCCGAAGTTTCTTGGGACTGGCTGGTTACTATCGAAGGTTTATCAAGGGATTTTCGACACTTGCATCGCCAATGACCCGATTATTGCGAAAGGATGTCCCATTTGTGTGGAACGAGAAATGCGAGAAAAGTTTTCAAGAACTGAAGCGCAGGCTGATGTCAGCACCGGTATTAAGTCTACCGGAGGACGGGAAACCTTACGCGCTATATACCGACGCTTCAAAAGAAGGACTAGGAGCAGTGTTGATGCAGGACCGGAAGGTGATCGCTTACGCTTCTCGGAAGCTGAGACCTCATGAAGTCAACTATCCCACTTATGATTTGGAGCTGCCAGCAATAGTGTTCGCCCTAAAGAAATAGCGACACTACCTGTATGGAGCCGAATATGAGGTATTCACCGACCATAAGAGTCTGAAGTATATCTTCACCCAAAAGGATCTGAACTTGAGGCAGCGAAAGTGGATGAAATTCTTAGAAGAATACCGTTGCCCGATCAACTACCATCCTGGGAAGGCCACCGTTGTGGTGGACGCTCTAAGCAGAAAGGTTGGGATGGCAAGATTAAGGGTGCAGGAAATGCAAGCGATGCAAGATGTGTTGGACTGAAGGGTGGAAGTGCAAGACAAAGGGATTATCATCAGTAATTTGAAGTTGGTGCCGGATTTGAGAAGGGAAATCGTGGAAGCTCAGCAAGGCAACGCCGAGTTTCAGCTTTTCAAGGACAAGGAGCTAAAGCGGCCGGGCAGTGAATTCCGACTAGATGAAGCGGGAGTTCTCCATTTCAGAGATCGGTTGTGTGTACCTGAGAAGCAGCAATTAAAGGACCGAATTTTGGAAGAACGCATAAGAGCAAGTACGCCATTCATCCGGGGGAAGTCAAGATGTATCAAGACTTGAAGAAAGCCTATTGGTGGCCCGGATTGAAGCGAGATGTGGTCAAGTATGTCTTGACCTGTCTCACCTGCCAAAGAGTCAAAACGGAGCACAAGAAGTCAGCGGGACTATTGCAGTCATTGCCAGTGCCGGAATGGAAGTGGGAAGAGGTGACTATGGATTTTGTCACCGGGCTTCCCATGTCAAGGACTCAAAAGGGTGCCATATGGGTAGTGGTGGATTGACTAACCAAGTCAGCCCACTTCATACCGGTGAATGTGAGGGACTCGATGGAGAAGCTGGCTCAGACTTATGTTCGAGAGATAGTCCGATTGCATGGAGTGCCTTCAAGCATAGTGTCAGACCGAGACCCGAGGTTTACGTCTCGTTTCTGGGGAAAGTTTCAGGAAGTGATGGGGTCGAGTCTAAAATTTAGTATGACGGCGCATCCGTAGATCGATGGGCAGTCAGAAAGAGTGATACAAATATTGAAGGATATGCTGAGAGCCTGTGTTTTGGACTTCGGAGATAAATGGATAGAGTGTGTGCCGTATGTAGAATTATCATATAACAATAGCTACTAAGCTTCGATCGGGATGGTACCGTATGAGGCTTTGTATGGGCACAAATGTCAGGTATTGTTGTATTGGAGTTGGTCTAAAGATGGTCATGTGAGCAAAACCAGAGAAGTATGTGTCTAAGAAATGTTGGATAAAGTGAAATTGATCAGGGAAAGGTTAAAAGCGGCACAGAGTCGGCAGAAGAGCTAGGCGGACAACGGACGAAAAGAATTAGAATTTCAAGTCGGGGACAGCGTGTTTTTGAAGTTGATGCCGAACAGAGGGATTTTGAAGCATTCGAAGGGCGGAAAGTTAAATTCGAGATATTTGGGGCCGTTCCCGAATAAGGAAAGGATTAGACTGGTAGCTTACCTATTGGACCTGCCAAACGGGTTGATGGGAATCCATGACGTGTTTCATGTGTCTCAATTGAAGAAGTATAATGCTGATCTAGGTCATGTATTCAATGATGAACCGTTAGTGTTGCAGCTAGATCTGAGCTATGTGGAGAAGCCTGTGCGAATATTAGGCCGCAGTGTCAAGACTCTCCGGAACAAACAGATACCGATGGTTAAGATTCAGTGGGAGCACCATGGCACGCAGGATGCCACCTAGGAGTCAGAAGAGAGGGTTAAACGGAAGTATCCCGAGTTGCAATAGTGGTATGCTTGAATTTCGGGGCGAAATTCCTCTAAGGAGGGGAGGATGTGAAACCCCAGTCAAAACCAACCTTAGAGTGAGGGGGTTGGGATGTATCTCATACTCTATTACATATTTAAATATATTTTTATATGATTTTATGTGCATTGAATTTGTGTTTTATAGTCGAGAGGGCTTGATTATGACTATTGAGCGAGAAGGGCAAAATGGTAATTTTTGCTTGAGGTGGAAAAAGGGAGATAGCTTGAAGATTGAATAGGAAAATATTGTTAGAGGGAAAATAAGAACAAGAGTTGTTGTGATTTAGTGGTTAGACCCTTAGAATTAATTCTTGAGGTTTTGGGTTCAAATTCCATCATAGGAGATTTAGCTTGGTTAAATTTTATTTTTGCTTGGAAAGTAATATTTTCGGCCTTATGAGCTTGGATTAGGGTAGAAATGTTGTCCTAAGAAAGACATGATAGGAGTATCTTCATCCTACTCTTTTGCCTACACAAAATTCCTAAGGGGAATTCATTTCCTCTTGATCTTTAATTTTTCCTATCTCTCAACTCATTAGTTTAATCAAATTGTTCTAGCCATTTTCTTTCCAGAAATTCCAGTGAAGTGCTGTGGCTTTGTGGAATCAAAATGTCTTAGTGAAAGACATTTTATGGTCTGAAAATGTGGAGGAGATATGAAAGATTCCAAGGGGATAAATCCCTCTAGTGAACTTTCTAAAAATTCATTCTAGCTAGGTTTATCTTCCTTCTTGGAATGAACTAAAATTTTTCAACTTCTTGTGCCTTCAAGGTGTAGACATTCTTAGCTAATATTCCCTCCCAAATGCTGCCAGAAAAATGGCCTTTTGGATCAGCTTGCAACCTGAATTTCTCTAGCCATTTTCGGATTGCACAAAGGTGGAGCAAAACTAGGAAAATTCCTGGGCAAATTCGCAGCTTTGGATGTCCAAAACCAAGCTGTTTTCTTTCAGTTTTTGCTCAGCTCCTTAGCCATGTTTTTCCTCCATGAAGAAGGTTGGAAACCAGCCTTGAAAATCCCTGAAATTTCCATTCAATCTCCTTGCAAACCGGCTGGAAAAGGGCAGCCGAAAATTGCCCAGAAAATTCCAGCAAGCAGCGAAATTCTGTGCAGTAATTTTCGAGCTTTGTTTCCTAATTCTACCCCAGCCGAAACTCCATCCTTCTTCTGCACAAACCACCCTTAAATCTTCAGTAACTGAGCTCCATTATCCCCCTCAAGCTTCTGCACGAAAATCCAGTCATGGCTGCCTAAAAGATTTCCAAAAAAATTCTGCAATCATGCCTTGATTAGGATACCAAAATTTCAGCCACCATGATTTAACAACTTTTCATAAAATATACCTCAAACAACTAGACCTTCCCTTCACCATTAAACTCAGTATTTTCGGCCACCTTAAGCCTTCCTCAACCAGCATTCATCTAGCCAAAACACTGCGCAGCAATTCAGCCATGGTAGACTTCCAAAAGCTCTCCCATAATCAAAGGTATTCTTGAATATTTAGTTTCCAAATTTGCTTCCTAAAAATATTCTTCAAGGATTCCAACAACTAGCTTTTCCTTTTCCCTTTCAAACCAGAGAATTATCTCCCAAAACCCTACAGAAATTCGGCCAGCCCTAATCCCTATAGAATTTCGGCAGTTGCAAAACAAAAGCTCCCAATTCCCTTCAATCATCAAGAACACACAACACACTAAGAACACCGACTCCTTCCTTTCACCTAATACCCCTCCAAATCACTTCAAAATTCTTCTAAGATTTCCAGATTGAGTCTAATCACAGCCGTGAGTCCATCAACACCATTTTTAACATCAAAGTTCAAGATCCAACTTGCTAGTTTGGATAAAAAATCAGAAATATTGTGAAGGACTCAAGAACACCTTCAAGGTTGGTTTGTTCTAACAATTTCATCTTCTCTAATCATGATCTCTAATGAATATATATATATATATATATATATATATATATGAATAAACATGCTAATACTCTCTCTCTCTCTCTTTCTCAAATGGCCGAATCTCTCTTTTCTTGGCCGAATGGCTTCTTCTCCAATGACCATACTTCCTTCATCTTCTTTGGACAGATTTAGACATTTAGGAGTTGAGATTCATTCAAAACTCCTTCAAGTTAATCATCAATCAAGTAAGTCCCTTCAACCCTTCTTTTAAACTCTAGATTCATGTCTCTAGGGTGATGTTGATAGAAGGTGGATTGTGGATAGGATTTGAGTATGTATTGTTGAGATTGAAGCATGAATATATGTATGAATATGAAGGAGATGGGATCTATGCATGGATGGATTATCTTGGTTGATTATATGATGATTTGTGATTTAATGCATGTCTCCATGTCATAGGTAGTATTGGTGATGAGGTATGCTATAGATTATGTCACATTTGGTGAATAGGATTTATATTAATGTTGGATTATTGAAGCCATGATAATATTTATGCTAGTAGGGGTTTAGGTCCTGTCTTGATAAATTGAGAGCTATGCTTGTATGCATAATTCGGATGATTTGATTAAGTGAAGGATTGCATATGTTCATGATTGTGGTTAGCCATAGAAATATGATAATGATCTAGTTGTTCCTAAGCTAATTTTTATTTCATGAATAAAATATTTAATAATATGATTTTGCTAGTAATTTTGAAAAAAACCCTAAGAATGGTAGATTTGGATTATTATATATATAAAGGATATTTTAGTCAAATAAATAATAGTTTTTGCTAGAAAAATAAAGTATATAGATATTATATAAAATAATGAAATTAACTAAAGCCTTTTATGGAAATAATCATAATTAGTAAAATATTTATTACTAAAAAGTTAATTATTATCTTTTAATCAAACCCATTAAAAATTTATTTATTATTTTTCAAGCAAGACTCAATTAATTTATTTTCAACTAATTTTAGTTATCAATTATTTTCTAACAACTAAATTATTAATAAATCATTATTTTACCTAATACCACCTAGGACTCTTCACCAAATAAACTCTAAATTATTCTTAGCAAGAATTTAAACCTTCAACTTATTAGTACTTATTTCCCAAAACACTAATTATTTTAAATATCAAATTAGTCTTAGCTTATAAACCTTTTTATTTATTATTTGGCCTTAAAGTTTGGGACACTAGGATCATGGTTGTAATAAGTTGTGCTAGTTTTAATTGTGAAAGTGAATTTTAGCTCGAGTTTAATTGTGATTTATATTTACCCCATGCGGAGTTAGGTCAGCTGTTGAAGACCTTTTATTATGAGTAAGAATCAGGTAAGCTCCTGCATAAAACTTGTTTGATGCAAAATGTTTATTATAGCAAGCCAAATGTAGAGTGCATGGACACTCATTTCTGTAAAAGCAATTGAGGATTGACTCCTTCCTTATTTCAGTCAAACAATTATTTGAAAATCAATAAACAGATTTACTCAAATTCAAAACTCTTTCTAAACATGATTTTGACAAAGACTTTAGAAACCCTTAATTGCCGTTTTCAAGTGGAACTGTGTTTTATTCATTTTTTCCAAGTGGGATAAGTTACGTTGAGTACTCAATAAGGGTGGACTACTAGGGCTAATCTTTGAGGGGTTAGGGTAAGTCCCTCAGTAGGTGGCCACCTCTGAGGGGTGAATCCTTCCCGGATAAGACGACAATCCAGTAGGTCGTGCTGGTCCGAGCTAGCAGTGTTCTTTTTAGTCAAGTGACTGTGTTTTGCCGGAATGGACACCAGGTTGCTATTTGGGTATAGAAAATGAAGAGTATCTTGCCTGGTAGGCCGATCGCCTACTTTTGTCAGTCTGCACAAAGTGTGGCATTCTGACCGGCAGGATGCACAAAGTGTGGCATGCTGACCTTGCGGTTATGGGGCTCAACGTGTGGTACCCATGATCATTTCCTTGAGTGGTTGATTTTCTTTTGATTAAGTATGGTTGGAAAATCCAAAACACTGCTCTTGCTTTTGACTAATGTTTATTGCTTGCCAGTGATCTCTTATAAAAAATTTTTTACTTTTCATTCACAAACTGTTTTCACTGAATACCTAAAGTACACACGGACTTACTAAGATTTTTGTCTCACCACCATTTTTACCATGATTTCAGGTCGATCCGGCTGTGGGGATGAGTAGCTAGATATTGCTTGCTTGGAAGATTTTCTGATAATTTATCTTGTGTAATGTTTTGGGGAGATGAGAGTGGATAAATTTCATTTTGGATTTATTTTTTTGGTATTCTCGGATTTATTCTTGGATTGATTTTTGGGATGTAATAAATTTTAAGTTCAAGTATCATTTTTATTCCGCTATTTCATTTGTGTGACCTAGTTATAAAGACCTATTGTCCTTTAGATGGGGCGACATCCCCGGCCCTGGCGGGCCTAGGTAGCAGGGTGTTACAATATGGGCACCCACTTTTGTAATACCCAATTAGATAAGGTACTCAAACATTTAGACGTTACTTATAAATTTGCTACCCCCTATCATCCTCAAACTAGTGGCTAAGTTGAGGTGGTTAATAGAGAATTAAAAAGAATTTTGAAAAAAGCGGTTAATCATACAAGAAATGATTGGAGTTGGAAGCTAGATGATACTCTTTTGGCTTATAGAACTACTTTTAAAATTTCCATTGGTACAATCCCCTATCGATTGGTATATGGGAAATCATGTCATCTACCGGTAGAAGTTAAACATAGGGCTCATTGGGCAATTAAACGTGTAAATTTTGACCTTCATCTTGTAGGACAACAACAATTGCTTCAAGTGAATAAGTTGGATAAGTGGCATAGCGATGCCTACTGTAATTCACGGATTTACAAAGATAAGATGAAACATTGGCATGATAGGCATATTCGTTCGCCCCATGAGTTTCAAAAAGGAGATAAAGAGTTAGTATTTAATTCGAGGCTTAGACTATTTTTGGGTAAGTTAAAGTCCCGATGGTCGAAGCCATATAAGATACATCAAGTGTGTCTATTTGGAGTTATTAAGGTTTCTCACTTAAGTAGGAGGATCATTAAGGTGAATGGAAGTTGCTTGAAACTATATTTGGGTGAAGATCTTGAAACTTTAGAGCATCTCGATGTTATCTTTTATGAGCTATGATTATCTATTAATCCTTTCTTCGTTTCATTTATTTTATTGTCTCATTTTTTTTTCTTTTTCTAGATTTATGTTTTTCTTTGTTTTGTTTCTTTTTGAGTTAGGTACTTTTATGACTTTTTCTGATGACTCCTCACTGTGGTGAATTCAATCATGGTGGACCAACGATATAATGGAAGTATTTTCTTCTCTTTATTACTTTTGGTCTTCTGGGCTATGCTTTATTGTTACATCTTTGGCTATTAAGAACATGTCCAGTTTAAGTGTGTGTGTGTGTGGGGGGGGGGGGGATGAGGTTGAAAAACTATTTTCCATATCATTTTTGTGAAAAATTCTCAATTTTTTTTGTGTGGGTTTCATTGTTTAAGCAAGGTTGTAATTTTTTTTCTTACTTGGATATGATACTTTGTCATTCATTAGGTGGATTTTTATGAAATTATTATTTTTTTAGATAAGATATTGTCAAGACTTGAGAATTTTGATTAATCTTATTTATACATTAGTGTTTGAATGTTATTTGACTCATCTAATTTGAGTATGGTAGATATAATGAACATGGGTAAAGTTTATTGGCTAACTCTTATATTATGAGTCTAAATATTGCTTAGCTTTAAGTTGTAATAAGGAATATGAGTTGATAAAAGATATTTGAGAGGAAAGATTGTGGAGAATTGTGAAAAATTCTTGCGAATTAAAAATTGAAAAAATGAGTTGATTGCTTCCTTTTTGAAAATGAGAAAAAAAAAATATTTTTGCTTGATATAGGGGCCAATACGGATAGTGAAGAGAAATCCACTTTCTTGAAGCTATGAATTCCCTAAAGCAAAAGAGAGGAAAGTTGTTGAAAAAAGATGAGGATTAAAATGGGGCTAATATAGTGTGTGAAGAGAAATCCATGCACTTGAGGTTATCAATTCCTTAAGTCATTAGAAAAAATGGAGAGTAAAAAATTAGAGTGCTTTCCTTACATCATGACTTAAGTTGTGCAATTTTTAGATTTATAAAGCTTGAGTTAGTAGATGGCTCTTGACTTATGTGATTCATGTTATCCATATTTTAATTTGAAGGGTGAGATAAATTTCTTAGACTAAGGTATATACTTGATTAATTTAACTTCAAGAATTTTGTGATATCTTGTCAAATGTTTCAAAGTTTAAATTGATTTCAAAGGGTGTGAATGGCAATAGTTTTATCTAAAGTTTGAAGGGAAGATATAATATTTCCTATGGTAGAAGAAATTTCTTTGAATGAGAAAACGAACTTGTGTTTTCTAGATAATTTCTTAGTTAAAAGTGTTTTGCTTGAGGACAAGCAAAAGTTCAACTGTGGGGATATATGATAGGAGCTAAAATCATCATTATTTTCCTAGTTATTTGAGGTTATTTTCAGATACATTTATTATAATAATTATGCATATTCCTTCCTATTTGATATTTTGCTTGTAAAGAGTGTTTTTGATAAATTTGTGCAGATTTAAGTTGATTTCGAGCAAAAAGTGAATAATTCTAGAATGCACCTGGCACCAAGCCCAGCTAATGGACTAGGCACCGGGTCCATTCTAGTCAAGCAGAGAAAACAGAGTGATTTTTAAGAAGAAAATAGAACAAACCTGGCACTAGGTGGGTTGACTGGACCCGGCACTAGATCCACTCTAGAAGGCAAAAATCTTGTATACGAATTTAGAAATTTTCTAATGATTTTGGTATTTTTTGAATCCTAGCTAGCCAAGACTTCCTAAACTATAAATTTATCATCTAAGAGGCCTATAAATAAAAAAAAAAAAGAGAGAGAAAACACAAGGAATAAGGGTGTGGAGGTGGATCTAAAAGCTAAAATTCCAAATACTCATTGAAAGAAGAATTCACCAAATCAAGGAGGGTTGTTCAAGAGAGTCTTCAAGGGAGAAAAAAGAAGCTTGTCTATGAGTACTTTCTTTTATCTTTGTTTTCTTGTTCTTAAATAATGACATATTCAATGTTTTTATTGTAATTTAACATTATTTTGGACTCATAGTTTTGTGTTGATTTAGTTATTTGATCAATTCTTTCTCATCTTTGGTATTTGATTGCTTGTTATCATTGGTTATTGATGCAAGTTCTTTTAATTGACTTGAAAAAACGATATTAGGAGTTCCATTGCATTGATTTTGGATTTGTTAAATCTTAATGGATTTGGACGGAAAAGTTAAGATTATAGGACTAAGTGATCAAAGATTAGTTGATTTCACCTCGGATAAAGGGTCATTAACTAATTTCATATTTATAAGGAATTAAGCTTAATGTATGTTTTGGTTATGTTAGCTTGATTGGCAAATCTATTAATATTAATCAAAAGATAGTAATTCCATGGATTGGAAAACAAAGTAGAATTTATTTAAGTAAATTCATGACTTGGAAAACGATTGAATTGTACTTTATATTCCTTCATGATGCCAAGATGATAATTAGTTGAGAGAATTGCTAGTTGGTTCATTATCATGTTTTCTATGATATTGTCTACATTACAGATTTTCACATCCTTGAGTTGTATATATTTTTTCATTTTTTTAATTATTTTCTCACTTTATTGGGTCGGCTAAGTAATGAATGAAAAGTAATTAGCGTGTACTTGTTCTTTTGAGGATCGATACTTGTTAATTTCTTATGCTATGCTTGCGAGGAGTATTCTTGCTCACATATGTGTTTTGAGATTAATATTTTAATTAAAACTTGACTAAGGGATAGATTTAAATTTGATGATTTTTATACACCTAAAATTTACACCTTAATTCATGACTTGGGAAACAATTGAATTTTACTTTATATTCCTTCATGATGCCATGATGATAATTAATTAAGATAGTTGCTAAGTGATTCAACTTCATATATTCTAAGATAGTTGTTTAAATTGGACATTCCTACATCCTTGAGTTGTACATATTTCTTTATTTTTATTTTTGACATCTTTTTCAGTTTATTTGGGCTATTAAACAAAGAATGAAAGTGATTAGTATGCACTTGTTCCTTTGAGTATCAATACTTGTTAATTTTCTATACTATGCTTGCGATGAGTACAATTGTTTGTATGTGTATTTTGGGATTACACCTAAAATTTACGCATCAAGTTTTTAGCACCGTTGCTAGGGAATAATATTATGAAAGTTTGAATTTTGTTGATTTAACTATGTATGTGTGTGTGTGTGTGTGTGTAAATATGTATATATGTTCTTTGTGTAACTAAGTGCCATATCTTGTTGTATGTATAAATGTACCTTAACTACCTAACTTGATTCAATATTGTACTATGCCTGTATGATACTAACATTATTTGAAAATATCACTAACTTTTATTTTTTTTAGGTACTTTGAGAATATTTAAATCTTTTTATTAGTATATGATTTTATTTTTTTTATTTGTGTAAAATATTGTCGTTCTATATTTTTCTTTTCAATTTGATTTTTATTTTTCTTTGAGTGCAAGGTTCACATCATCATGGACAATTATTTTTGGGCACAAGATCAAATGAGTTACATTGCTAATAGATTGACAAAGTTACAAGCTCACATTGATGTTTTTAATAAGACGTCATTAGAAGTATTAGTTAATTCTTTTGTTGCTAATACAAATTCATCTGTTCAGTGGCATGAAGAAGCTTCCCATTGACTGTGAAATCAAAGGACACAATTAGCTAAGATTGTTGAGGAGACTCATAAGTTCTTGTTGGCCCTTACAATTGACCATGGAGAATAGAGAGGTTATGAGGAACAATTGCATGATGTAGCAAGAGAGGTATTCGATTCTACTCTATGTGCTAATAATTCTAACTTCATTTTGTCATATGATTTTTAGGTTCCTCTCAATACATGAAGTATAAGGATGCCAATGATGATGTGTTAAGTTTAATATACCTCAAGGAGCTGGATTTTTTCAAAGCTACATCATAAGAAGTCCTTAGAGGATGGTGGTAATTTCTACCATTCACCCCATTTAATAGGAGGTAATTTAGTTATTGTGGATCATGCCTTGGAAAGTAAGGATTTCTTGTTCCCATATAGAAGATCTACACTACTAGGTTCAAAGAGGAGTTTTCATTGTGACAAATCTTTTGAAGGGATAAGTGGTGATTCTCATGTTTATATACTTTTTAGACATAATTTACATTTTTGTGTTGGAAACTTGATTTTTATGTCTAACAAGGTATTAAAGAAGGGGGGTCATGCATGTACATTCATTAGAACTACTATTTTTCATGAACCCTCCATCTTTCAAAAACCTCCCTTCTTTCTACATTCATCTTGCTTGTTTTCTATTTTAAACTTAAACTTCTTTGACAAGGGTTTGATGAGGAAGCATGATGAGTGGAACGAGTGTTTTTTATATGTTTTGGATTTGTTTTGAATTTAGGTTTCTTTAGATCGTTCGGTCATTATTTTGTTTTATCTAGTTCCAATTTTAGTCATTAAGTTTTTTGTTATTCCCTCAAATAAGGAACATATTTTCCAGTTTAAATGTGGGCAAGTGTGTCATTTCTTTATTTGCTTTCTTAGGATTTTTAGTATTTTTCTTTAGTTTGTTTTCTTTTATTTTTGGTGTGTTTTATTTTGGTTATTATTTTCTTTATTTTTTTTAATGAATGTTTAATTTTGCAGGTATGAATAAAGATTTCTTGAACAGGCTCTTCTATTCTTCTCCAAGCTTTAATATCAATTGGAGCTTATTGCACTTGGGGAGTATTTCTTCACCGTCTCATCATTTATCATTTTTTGGCCTTTTTGGAGATGCTTTCTTGTGTTTATTTTTGGCTAATGAGAACATTGTCCATTTTAAGTATGGGGAAGTGGTTTGGTGATATTCTTTGTCCAGGTTTTTTTTTTTATCAATTATCTTGGTATTTTCTTGGTATCAAGCTAAGTGTGTGGAAGTATTTTCTTTTCTCTATTCTTCCTATTTATTTATTTTTGGTCTTCTTGGCTTTGCTTTCCTTGTTATATTTTTAGCCGTTGAGGACAATGTCTCGTTTAAGTGTGGGAGGAGAGTTTAGGTATTGAAGATATTTTCCATATCATTTTTTTTTTGAAAATTTTCAAAATTTTTGTAGTTTTCATTGTTTTAGCAATGTTGTGATTCTTTTTCCTACTTAGATATGACTTTTGTCATTCATATGGTGGATTTTTATTGACAATAAAATGGTTTATTAGATGGAATATTTTGATACTTGAGAATTTGGGTTGATCTTGTTTATGCATTAGTGTTTGAGTATTATTTGATTCAACTAGTTTAAATATGGTTAATGTGATGAATATGGGGAAAGTTGTTAGCTAATTCTTGTATTATAGGTTTAAACTTTTCTTAGCGTTGAGTTGTGATAAGGAATGTGAGGAGATAAAACATCTTCGAGTGAAAAGATTGTGAAAAGTTTTTGATTGTGAGTTGAAGATTAAGAACAATGAGTTGATTGTTGTTGAGGAGAAAAAAAAAACTTTTTGCTTGTTTATGGGGGCCAATACAGATAGTGAAGAGAAATTCACTTTCTTGAGGCTATGAATTCCTGAAAGAAAAAGAGAGAAAATATGCTGAAAAATGATGAGCGAATGACTAAAAGGGGGCTAATACGGTGTTTGAAGAGAAATCCATACACACTTGAGGCTATCAATTCCCTAAGTCATTGAAATATTTGACAGAAAAAAAAATTGCAGTGCTTTCCTTACATCATGACTTGAGTTGTGCAATTTTTGGTGCTTTAGTTGGTAGATAACTTGACTTATATGATTTATGTTATCTATGTTTTTACTTGAAAGGTAAAATAATTTTCTTAGACTAAGGTATAGACTTGTTTAATTTGACTTCAAGAGTTTTGTGATATAGTATCAAATATTTTAAAGTCTAAGTGGTTTCAAAGGACTGAATGAATGACAAAAGTTTTATCTGAAGTTTGAAGGGAAGTTATAAGCTTTGTTATGACTCAAATTTTAGAATGATAAAAAGCTTATGTTTTCTTGAAATTTTCTTCTTAACATAAGTGTTTTGCTTGAGGACAAGCAAAAGTTCAAGTGTGGGGGCATGTGATAGGGGCTAAAATTGTTACCATTTTGCTAATTATTTGAGGTTAATTTGAGATACTTTCTTTAGAATAACTAGGCGTATTCTTTCTTATTTGACATTTTGTTTGTAGAAAGTATTTTTGACGAATTTATGCAAAATTGAGTTGATTTCGAGCAAAAAGGTGAAATTTCCAAATTGCACTTGGCGCCAGGTCCATCTAAGGCACCAGGTGATAGGTCCAATCTGAAAAAGCAGAGAAAATAGTGCAGCTTTCAGGAACAAAATAGAACACACCTAGTGCCAGGTGGGTCGACTGGACCCGGTGCCAGTCTCTCTGAACACAAAAATCTTGTGCACGAATTTAGTATCTTCCAAAGGATTTTAGTACTTTTCAAATTCTACTCGGCTAAGAATCCTCAAGCAACGAATTTTAGCATCAAAGAAGCTTATAAAAACAAGGAACACACTTAAAGAAGGAGAGATTCATCATCCAAGAAGGGTTGTGCAAGAGAGTTTTCAAAGGAGAAGAAAGAGGCTTGTATATGAGTGCTTTCTTTTACCTTTGTTTTCTTATTCATAAACAATGATGTATTCAATGTTTTTATTATAATTTTACATTATTTTGGGATTCATGGTTTTTGGATTAGTTTGGTTATTTGATTAATTTTCTAATATCTTTGGTATTTAATTAATTGTTATCATTGGTTATTAATGCGTTTTCTTCTAATTGACTTAGGAAATGATATTAGAAGTTCATTGCATTGATTTCATATTTGTTAAATCTTAATGAACTTGGGAAATGAAGTTCCGCTTAAAGAACGTAAGTGATCAAAGATTAGTTGATTTCACCTAGAGCATAGGGTTATTGATTAATTTCATGCTTATTAGTATAGGGGTAGCTTATGACGAATTGAGTTTCATGCATCTTTTGGTTGTTTTAGTTTGATTGAAAAATCTGCTAATTTAATCAAGATATAGTGATTCCATGGATTATGAAAGAAATAGAGTCTATATAAGTAGATTCATGATTTGGGAAATGATTGAATCTTACTTCATATTCCTTCATGATGCCAAGATGATAATTAATTGAGATAGTTGCTAAGTGATTCATTATCATATATTCTAAGCTAGTTGTTTAAATTGCATATTCCTACATTCTTGAGTAGTACATATTTCTTTATTTTTCTTGTTAACATCTTATCACTTTATTTGGTCAATTAAATAATAAATGAAAAGTGATTAGTGAGTACTTATTCTTTTGAGAATCGATACTCTTTAATTCCCTATGCCATGATTGCAATGAGTATACTTGTTCGTATGTGTATTTTGAGATTAATATTTTAATTAAAACTTGACTAAGGGATGGATTTAAATTTGATGATTTTTATACACTCAAAATTTATGCATCAATATATTTTTCTTTATTTTCCTTTCTATTCTCTTGTCACTTTATTGGATTGGTTAAATAATGAATGAAAAATAACTAATGGTAGTTGTTCCTTGAAGATTGATACTCGTTAATTCCCTATACTATTCTTGCGATGAGTATACTTGCTCATATGTGTAATTTGGGAATTAATATTTTAATTAAAACTTTACTCGGATGGATGCAAAATTGTATGATTTTTTAATACCTAAATTCTACGCATTAAGTTTTTGGTACCGTTGTAGAGGAACAATGTTAAGCTTAAATTTCATTGATTTAACCATATGTATATGTATATATGTCTACATATAAATATGTATATACATTCTTTGTGTATATAAGTGACACATCTTATTGTGTGTCTAAGTGTACCTTAATTGATTAACTTAGTTTATGTTGTTCTTTGTATGCTAATTATGCTTAATTGACTTCTTGTAAATTCTAGAATCTCATCACTTTATTTTTCTTTATAGACTTAACCGTTAGTGTATGACCCGACGATTCTAAGGAGACCTAGTGGATTTTGATCCCGAGATTAAAAAAACCTTACAAGGATTTGGAGGGCACTTAGGCAAAGGGATAAGCAAGCAAGTTCAACAGGAGAGATGAAAGTTAACCAAAACAACAATAGTAATAATGGTGGAAATAATAGAAGGACTATGGATGACTTTGTTAAGCCGGCAATCTCAGGTACAAACTCGAGAATTACCAGACTTGGGGTAGAGGCGAACAATTTTGAGATAAAACTCAACATTATCCAAATGATCTAGAACATGCAACAATTTCATGGGTTTCCGGATGAAGATCGTCAAGCCCGCCTTTCTAGTCCTAGGAATTTGTGATATTTTCAAAATGAATGGTGTTTCAAATGATGCTATAAAGTTGAGGCTTTTTATTTTTTCTTTAAGGGATAGATGCAAATCATGGTTAAAATCTTACTAGGAGGATCCATCACCACTTAGAATGGACTAGCTGAGAAATTTTTAGCAAAGTATTTTTCCCCAACTAAAACAACCAAACTTCGAACAGACATTTTTACCTTCCAACTATTAGATTTTGAAAGCCTTTATGAGTATTGGGAAAGGTGGAAGGAGATGCTTAGAAAGCCTCCTCATTATGGGTTTGAGCTAGGGATGCAAATGTAAATTTTTTATAGTGTACTAAACTTTGCCTCAAAATAGTTAGTTGATGCATTTGCTAGAGGAACTATCAATTCTAAGATCCCAGAAGAAGTATATGATTTGGTGGAAAACGTTGCAATGAATAATTACTCATGGGGTAATCCAATGAATAGGGCTCGTGTTCAAGGTGTTCACAAGGTTGATGTTGTAGCTGTTAGGAGGTATGCCCTTTTAGATTAGGTTTCTGATGTAATTTTGATTTGTATTAATAAAAGTATTATTCTCAGAAATTGTTTGTGAAGTTTTCATTACTTTTGTGCACAATTTCGCTGGAAAAGAACCATTGCATTTAAGTAAATGGTTCATGTGAATGGAGGTCTTTCACAGTAAAATATAGACCATGGGTTACTTAATACATAAACTATTATTCTTAACCGAATGACAAGAATGGGAATCTCATCATGGTAAGGTTATTGTGTTATAAATTTTGAATGTGGAATGGCTTACCTTTAGCCAATGAGTAGTCTTCTCATTTCATAACACAAGCGTATTTTGAATACGTAGAACTAAACATCTAGTAGTGGTTTCTAAAAGTACTATATGGTAGAAACCTAGACTACTACTGCTACAACGTGGACTTATACTCTACAGCTTGAGTATGAGTTGGTGGTCTGACGAAGTTGGAAGCATATGCTTTGATGTACTATAGTTGAGGTTCCATTATAAGACTAATATACTTGTATGTTGGGTATATGTGACTAGTTAGTTAAGAAATACTTGTATAAGATAGCTTTTAACCTATATTGCCCTTTATAGTTGTCCGAATAATCTAAATATCCAGAGCCCTGAGAAATATGATTTGGATATTTGCTTTAAGGTAGCTCATTTAGAAAGCAGAAATATTCCAAGAAGTCGTAGATCATTAGACTAAAAGTTTAAGGATGGTAAATGTCTTTTAGATAGGTGTTAGTACACTTCTTTTTCTATAAATAAGTGGCGATGTGTAGAGGGGTATTTTAGTCATTACACCTGTAGGTCAGAGACATTGCTAATGCAACATTATCTTTAAGGTCAATATTTTCTTATAGTGATATTAAAAAATATTTAAAATATAAAATAAACTATTGATATAGTAGGGGTATTTTGGTTATTCTAGTTGCTAAGGCGATATGTCTTTTTGGCCATCGGAATAGCCCGTAAGTCCTAATTAATTTTGGATTGAGAAAATGGTCTCAGTTAAAGAGGATTTTTATTTTATTCAGGAAGCTTAATTTATTATTGGATTGGAATAAACTATAAGGTTAAGCAAAATTAAATTAAATTTATTATCTAGTTTAATTAGTTAATTAATTATTCAAGGCCTAAGTCCAAATTAAATAATTAAAAAAATTAACCTGGGCCTAAACTAGATAAAAGGCTTGAATAATTATTTTCGTCTATTTAGACTCATTAATTATTTATTGAGTTATTTTATAAGCTCAGAAAATAAATAAATAATGTTTATTATTTATGGGCCCATTAGGTCTAAGGAAAAATAATAAAAATATTTATGGCCCAATAGCCTGAACCAACAGGGTTTTATCATTCACAGGATAGAAGAGTTTAGGATGAGCTAAACATCTTCTATTGATAACATCTGGATGTTTTGAAATACAATAGCCCTGGTGTTTTTTGTTATCAAGAAAAAATCATGTGTATTATTAGTGATACTACTGTGAACGAAAAAAAAAAATACAAGCCTTCTTTCTATTATTATTTTTCTCTCATTTTTCTTCTTGTTTTCCTCTTGATACTGCTAATTGATAGCAGAGAGTCAAAAGAGACAGAGACTTGTTTCCTCGCCTAATTTGTTTCATCAACAAGGCTTAGGCAGAGGAATATTCTGAGTTTCAAAAGGCTTGCGCGTTCATGCCAAGGAGGAGTGGATGGATAGCGGGATTTGAACCAGAAGCATTAACAAGTGCTGGAGATATCCTTGTGGTTTAATCATCCTCTTCAGCACCAAGGAAAATATCAATGCGCAAAAATATTAAAAATTTTTCCTTCCGCTGTGTTTTGCGTTATGGTTTCTCTATGATGTTTGTATGCATGCTTCACGTTTTATTTTAATCTTCAATGACTACTTTGGAAGCTAAGATTGAGGCACTTGCGCAGAAAATGGAGTAAATAGTGATGACCCCTTCCTAAGACCAAGTTATGAATGTTGATTATGATTTTTGTAGAGAAGGATATCCCAATCATAAGTGCGAAAGCATGGGTTCATCCCAAGAGTCCTTAGAACAAATGGCTTTCATGCGAAATGGGCGACAAGGTAATAACCCCTATAGTATCACATACAATCCTGGTTGGAGGAACCATTCTAATTTTTCTTGGACCAATTAAAATGAACCTAGGCAAAATCCTTATAATTTTGTTAGAAATCAAAGGCCTCAACCCTCCTAAACCAACAATGCACCACTATCGAAGCCATCATAGGAGAATTTAGTTAACAAAATGGTAAGCTCAACTGAAGCACGGTTTCAAGGAGTAGATATTATGACAAGGAATTTAGAGGCTTCAATGCATAATCTTAAAAGTCAAATTGGGTAGTTGGCCAAGCTTCTTGGAGACCGTTAAGCTAGTTCTCTTCTTAGAAATACAAAAACGAATCCACGTGATCAAGGCTATGGAAAAAGATGAATTTCCATTGCTTTAGCTTTCTTTTAATTCCAAACACCTCTTTAATTTTTGTTTGCTTTTGTTTATCTTTTTGTATTTTTAATTTATGGGATAATTTCATTTTCTTCATGATTGTGTGTTCCTTTTTTTTTTTTTTAGTATTGTTTCTGTAATTAAATATATAAAAAAATTTCAAGCCAGACAGAATTGGGCCAGCGTTAGCCCAAGTACACTGAGTCGGCGCCGGCTGCTGTTAGGGTAAACATAAAAAAGGTTGATTTTGGTCATTTTTTCAAATCTTTTAAGCTTCCCTCGGTTTTTCTCTCAACCCCACGTCGGTTTCATCTCCAAACACCACTAGATCAATTTTTGCCCATAAAAACATCAACCCAACATCAAATCTTCTTGTTTTTGTTGAATTTATGGATTAAATCTTCAAAAATCCCAACTTTTTCTTCACAACCCCATTTTCAAATCTCCTCTTAAAAGTGAAGATTTCTTCAAAAGGATTGCACAATTTTCTTGCCCATGCATTAGAGAAAACAAAGGTATAATTTTTCTTCCATTCTTACGATGCAATTATTGCCATGGATTTTTCAATAGTTTTTGATATATTTTTGGGTGAAAGTTACATAATTTGGAATTTTTTGTTGAATTTGGTTGTATTTGTGGCTTGATTATGATCTAAATATCATGAGTTTATGATTCAAGAATTATTTTTGCTATAACATGTTCCATATTTTGATCCTATGTTTGCTAATTTTGGGTATTCTGGTGATGAATTCATGTTAGATAGACAATGTACTTAGCAAAGATTTATCCTTCATAAATTGTAATGTGATTATGATCATGTAATTACATGCTATAAGATTTCTTGCGTTGGATATTATATTATTGTTTGAATTGTGGCATTGTATTTCTTTTTTGCAGGATTTTTGAGGAGATTGGGATTATTTAGTTTATATTATGGAGTTATGGATTGATTGCGAATTGTGAGTGGTTTGGGGTGGTGTGTTGTATTGTGGAGTGGTGGATTAATTGTGAATTGTGACTGATTGAGGATGGTGTTGTGTTGTTGTGACTTGAATAGTATGTGTTTCTCATTCTTTGTTGAAACTCATCTTGAAACACTCTCATCATGCCCACCAATCTTCAAAAAGGGCTAGAGCCTCGTCTTCCTTTATCCCTACCTTTATTGACCTCATACTTTTACACCCTATTGATCTTTCCTGTCAGGAGTGGTATTCCAAGAGGGCATCTAATAAAATCATTGTGGAATGCACTTTTGCACCTTCTTTGGACCATGCCCTTAAACTAGGGATGATGTTTAGACGGTTAGGGTGGGGACCTATTGTTTAGTTGAAAGAAACTTACTGCCCGGTCTTAGTTAAATAATTTTATGCTAACCTAGTGGAGAAAAGGAATAATCATCTTGATACCATTGAGACTAGGGTAAAAGGTATTCCTATTTTTGTGGACAGAGATAGATTGGCTGCCATCTTGAACATTAATAATGAAGGCCCTTGGTTAGCTGTAGATCACCGCAACCAAAAGATAATCTCTGACCCTGAATGAAATGTGAGTAATATTAGAGCTACACTAAGGATGTATAAGAGAGGTCCTATAGGGCAGGTATGCTTTTATTCTAACAATGACTTTGAGACCAATCTAAGTGCCCTAGTTTATATCTTTTCCTTCAATGTTGTTCCTAAAGTAATGGGTTTAACAAGTCCCGAGTGATTGACCTCTACATCTTGTATAAGATGATGCACACCTAACCTATCCCTCTTACTCTTCTGATCATCTAATCTATTAGGGATATGGTTCATTCTCGCCTTTCCTCCAAAAGCTTTTGTGTTCCCCCTTTTGATCATGAAAATTCTCGAGGCTTTTAGCATTAGTATTGAGGGGGAACTTACCAAGACCACCACCGAGAAAGATCTAGTCACTGAGCAAACTTAGATTAGATGTAGTTATCAGTATAGTGCTGAAGTGAGGCGATGGTTGAGACCCTATGACGTGCAGCACCCAGGCTAAGTTGAGCTTCCCCCCTGTAGAGGAGAAATAGATTGCCCCACCACCTAGAGTTTAAGCGGGTAGTTCCCAGTCCTAATCTATAGCTAATTTTGAGAATGAGGTGAGGGGTCAGTTGGAGCAGTTGAGAGTGGGTATAGAGACGCAAATGAAGATCTATCTTTAGCTTCGTGATTCTATGAGTGCACTTAGTAGGAGGCAAGACGCTAGGAGCAGCAATGGGCTCAATGGATGAAGTGGTTCCCTGGACAACAAGGAGATAATGATGGCTATATGGACGATGATGCTAATGAGGATGACGATGATGTGGAGGGAGATGATGATTGAATGTTTCTCTATTTCTCACTTTTACCTTTCTAGTCTTCTTTTCTCTTTATATTTTCATGACTTTTCTTAGGCTACTTCTTAGTTTTTTTTTTTTTTTTTATCTTACTACTTCATTTTAGTTTATTTTCCTTTTCTAGCTTTATGATTTTTTTTTGTTTCTTTTGTTTTATTTTTAGGTACATTTAACAATGCCCTTTGTGTTGGATTCACCTATCTTGAGGATACTACTAAGTCTTGAAAATATTTTCTTTTTTTATCTTCTTCCTCTCTATTTTTCTTGGTCCATTGGCTTTGCTTTATTTGTTCTATTTTTTGCCATTGAGGACAATGTCCAATTTAAGTGTGGAGGAGAGTTTTGAATTGGAAATATATTCTATATATTCTAGTTTTGGGCTAAATTGCTATAATAAGGTTGTGATTATCTTTCTTACTTGGGATATGATTTTTGTCATTCAATTAGTTGAATTTTTATTAATAGTGAATTGGTCTATTGGATTGGATATGTTAAGTCTTGAGAATTTAAGTTAATGTTGGTTATACATTGGTGTTTTAATGTTATTTTACTCGTCTAGTTTGAATGTGGATGATGTGGTGAATATAAGGAAAGTTGTTGACTAATTCTTGTATTATGGATTTAAATTTTGTTTTCTTGACTTTGAGTAATGAATAAGAAACGTGAGGAAGTTAGAGAAAACAATGAGGAAAAAAAATATTATTATGTGAAGTGAAAAAGAATTAAGTTGGAAAAAATGATCTCATGCTCTCATTTTTAAATTTTACTGAAGACCTTTTACTAAAAAGGGGGGTAAATATGAAAGAAGTAGTAAGTATTATTCGGTGTACTCTTTTGAGACTATCCCGAAGGCAAAATGGCAAGAAAGAGCAAAGAAAAAATGACGAAAAAGAAAAATAATAATGATTCTAAGGGGGTCAAGATGGTGTGTGAAGAGAAATTCATTCACTTAAGGCTATTAATTCCCTAAGTCATTGAAAAAAGAGGGGAGTGTCTTTCTTAGATCATTACTTGAGTTGTGCAACTTTTTAGTTTATAATGCTAGAATTGGTTAGATAGCTTAACTTGCATGATTCATATTGTCAACGTTTTTGCTTGATGGATGAAATAATTCTCTTAGACTAAAGTATAAACTTGCTTAATTTGACTTCAAATGCCTTGATATGTTTGATCTAGTGCGTCAATTTACAAATGTTTTCAAAGGGTTGAAAGAATGACAAGATCATGTCTAAAGTTTGAAGGAGAATTGTAGTTTTGTTATAGTAAATAATTTTTAAAGTTAGAGTTGTGTTGTCTTGTTTTTCCTTGTCTTAAGTACTTTGCTTGAGAATAAGCAAAGATTCAAGTGTGGAGGAATGTGATAGGGGCTACAATCATCATCTATTTCATAGTTATTTGAGATTATTTAGTAATACATTTGATGTAATAACTAGGTATATTGCTTCATGTTAGATATTTTACCTTTGGAAAGGTATTTTGGTATTTTTATACAGAATACATTGAGAAAAATGTAAAAAATGATGCCGAACAAAGCACGGCTGGCACCAACCTTGAGGGACTAAGCCAGTGCTAGCCGCAGTTGGTTCTGTGGTGGCAACTCTTCCTTTTTGCGCACGGATTTAGAAATTTCCTAAGAGTTTTGATATTTTTCAACTTGTACTCAGCCTAGAACTATTAGGTAATGATTTTTGGAATCTTAGGAGCCTATATAAGCAAGGAGAACACAAGAGAAACATATGAATCGAAGAAGTAAAATCTGAAATCAACCATTAAAGAGGAGATTCATCACCCAAGGGACATTGTTCAAGAAGGTCTTTAAGGAAGAAAAATGAGGCTTGTCTATGAGTTCTTTCTTTTACATTTGTTTCTTTTTTCTAGAATAATGATGTGATTAATATTTTTATTGCAATTTAACATTATTTTGGGATTCATGATTTTGAGGTTAATTTAGATTTTTGATCAATTGATTATTGATGCATCAATTTTGGGTGTATAAAAATTATCAAATTTAAATATATCCCTTAGTTAAGTTTTAATTAAAACATTAATCTCAAAATACACATACAAGCAAATATACTCATCGCAAGCATAGTATAGAGAATTAACAAGTATCGATCCTTAAAGGAACAAGTACACACTAATCTCTTTTCATTCATTATTTAGCCGACCTAATAAAGTGATAAGAAATAAAAAGAAAAACAAAGAAATATGTACAACTCAAGAATGTGAAAATATGCAATTTAGACAAAAGCTTTCGAAAACATGATAATGAATTTCTTAGCCAATATCACAATCAATTATTATCTTGGTCTCATAAAGGATTTAATGTAGATCCACTTTGTTTGCAATCTATGGAATCACTATCTTCTAGTTAAACTAGTGAACATATTCTGTCTTAGCTAATTTACCCAAAAGATACATTAAAATCAATCCTCATATAAACCCCTATATTCTAGGTGATTTAAAACATGAAATTAGTTAATGAATCCGTATTATAGCAATCATCAACTAACTTTTGATTACCTAAGTTCTTAACAATTAACCCATTTTTCAAATAAGTGAAAATAAAACAAATATGAAACTAATTAATTGAAGTTATTACCAACCCCTCTTTAAGCAAGTTAATAACAAAAATCAATCAACCAACCCTATAAGCCAAACAAGTAATCAAATACCAAGAATAATAATCAATTGATCAAAAGACTAAAATAACTATTAAATCATGAATCCTAAAAACAATGTCAAATTAAAATGAAAATATTAAGTACACAATTTTTTAAGAAAAAAAAAAAAAGAAAACAAAGGTAAAAGAAAGCACTCATAGACAAGTCTCCTTCTTCTCCTTTGAAAACTCTCTTGAACAATTCTCCTTGATTTAATGAATTCCTCCTTTAATGAGTGATTTTCTAATTTGATCCTTCAATTCTCTCTTTTGTCTTGTGTTTTTCTTATTTAAATAGACTTCCAAGATACTAAAATGCATCCCTTAAGAGTTCTAGGCCAAGTAAAGATTAGAAAATACCAAAACTCTTGGAAATTGCCAAATTCACGCAAAAATTGGAAAGCTTGTCGACATGGACCAGAGTGGAGCCGGTGCTAGCTTGGAGGGTCACGACCGGCATTCACCGTGCTTTGTCGGCTCGGTCTTGCTTTGTTTTTTTTTTACAACCAAATTCCCTATTTTCTAGATCAGGGCCGGTGCCGGTTCCATGGGTCACGGCCGGCGCCGGCCATGCTTAGATGGCGACGGTTTTGTCGTTGTTTTCTACAATAAAATTTCAAAACGCTTTTCCAAGGATAAAATATCAAATATGAAAGAATATGCCTATTTATTACAATAAATATATCACAAAATACCCTCAAATAACTAGACAAATAGTGATGATTTTAGCCCCTATCAATTCCCCCCCACACTTGAACTTTTGCTTGTCCTCAAGCAAAACACTTTAGCCAAGAAAATAAACAAGAAAACACAAGCTTGTCTTCATTCCAAAAATTTGAAACATAGCAAGGATTATACTTCCTTTCAAACTCTAGATAAAAACTATTGTCATTCACACCCTTTGAAAACAATTCAAACTTTGAAATATTTGACAAGACATCACAAAACTCTTGAAGTCAAATTAATCAAGTATATACCTTAGTCTAAGAAAATTATTTTACTCTTCAAATATAAATATAGATAACATGAATCACACAAGAGAAGCTATTTACCAACTCAAGCATTATAAATCCGAAAATTACACCATTCAAATTATGATGTAAGGAAAGCACTCCATTTTTTTTCTCTATATTTTTTTAATGACTTAGGGAATTGATAGCCTCAAGTGCATGGATCTTTCTTCACACACCGTACTGGCCCCCTTATAGTCATCACTTATCCCTTTTTCAACATTTTACCTTTCTTTTGCCTTTGGGAATTCATAACCTCAAGAAAATGGATTTCTCTTCACTATCCGTATTGGCCCCCCATAATCTTTAAAGAGGAAATAACAATCAACTTATTTTGCTCAATTTTTTTTCAACTCACAAAAATTTTCCACAATTCTCCACAATTTTTTCTCTCAAAGATCTTTTATCTCCTCACATTCCTCATCATAACTCAAAGCTAAGCAAAATTTAAACTCATAATACAAGAGTTAGCCAACAAAATTTTTTCATATTCATCATAGTCTCCATATTTAAATTAGATGAATCAAATAATATTCAAATACCAATGCATAAACAAGATTAATCCAAATTTTCAAATCTTGACATTACCCTATTCAACAAAACCAATTTCATAAAAAAAATCCACCAAATGAATGACAAAAATTCATATCCAAGTGAGAAAAAGAATTACACCTTCTAAACAATGAAAACCACAATAACATTTTCACCTAAACTCTCCCCCCACATTTAAACTGGACATTGTCCTCATTGGAAAAAATATAACCAAAAAAAAAAAAAAAAACAAAGCCAAGAAGACCAAAATAAATAAAGAGGAGGAATAGAGGAAAGAAAATACTTCCATTACACTTAAACTGTAACATATTGGAATTCATCACAAGGAGTAGTCATTAGAGACGTCACAGGAGTACCTAACTTAAACGATATAGAAACAAGAAAACTTTAATCTAGAAAAAGAAAAAGAAGATCAAAATAAAATGAAATAAAAGAAACAAAGTAATTAAAAAGCAATCCTAAAAAAGGTATCATGGATTATAGAGGAAAATATCCACATGATCCAAGATGTCAAAAGTTTCACCAAACTAATGCTTCACCCTATTTCCATTGACTTTGAACGTACCGTTAACCGGGTGAGAGACTTCAAGAGTACTAAAAGAAAAAACCTTAGTCACCATGTACTGCCCTGACCATCTTGATTTCAACTTACCCAAAAAAAGCTGCAAGCGAGAATTAAATAACAACACTTGATCACCTTCTTTAAATGCCTGGGATTGAGCAATATGTTTGTCATGCCACTATTTTACCCATTCTTTGTAGATTAGAGAATTATCATATGCAGCCATACACAATTTGTCCAATGCAATCAAGTGAAGTAACCTAGATTGTCCATCAAGCTCAAGATCAAAGTTAACAAGTTTGATAGCCGAATAAGCTTACAAGTAAATGACATGATTTCCCATATATCAATTGATAAGGGGTAGTACCAAGAGGAGTTTTGAAAGCAGTCTTGTAGGCCCAAAGCATATTATCTAATTTCAAACTCCAATCCTTTTGCGTATGATTAACCACTTTTTCCAAAATTCTTTTTAATTCTCTATTAACCACCTCAACTTTGCAACTTGTTTGGGAGTGATAGGGGGTAGCAAACTTATGAGTAACCCCTACATATTTGAGAACTTTATCTAATTGGGCATTACAAAAGTGGGTTTCCTTATCACTAATGAGTACCTTAGGCACTCCAAACCGGGTGAAAAGTTTTTTAAGAAATTCGACCACAACCTGAGCATCATTAGTAGGCGACGCTTGTGCTTCAACCCACTTAGACACATACTTAACTGCAACCAAGATGTATTTGTTACACAAAGAACTAGGAAAAGGGCCCATGAAATCAATTCCCCAACAACAAAAAATTTCACAAGTTTGAAAAATTTGTAAAGGTATCTCATTAGATTTAGAATTGTTATCTGTATCTTGGCACCTATCACAATTTTGAACAAACCTATGAGAGTCCTTGAAGAGTGTAGGCCAATAAACTCTGGACTCAAGCCCCTTTCTTGTAGTGTTGTTAGCTTGGTAGTGGCCTCCCGTGGGTCCTTCATGACAATGTTTTAAAATGTTTTCACTTTCTACGAAATCCACACATCTTCGAATGATTTGATCCTTATAATGCCGAAACAAATAGGGATCTTCCCAAAAGTAATGCTTTACCTCAGAGATGAATTTCTTCTTTTGTTGGGCAATGAAATCTTCCGAAATAATTCATGCAACCAAGTAATTAGCAAAATCTGCATACCAAGGTGTTTGAAAAATCTCACCATCAACAAGTAGAAATTGTTTATCCGGAAAGGTGTCATTGATGTCTTCTTCGGCCAAAGTTTCTAGGTTGGGATTTTCCAACCTAGATAAGTAATTCACAGCTAAATTTTCAACTCCCTTTTTGTCCCTAATTTCCAAGTCAAACTCCTGCAACAACAACACCTATCTTATCAATCTTAGTTTGGAATCATGCTTGGTTAGTAGGAATTTAAGGGCGGAATGGTCCGTATACACAATGACTTTAGACAAAATAAGATAAGAACAGAATTTATCTAAAGCAAACATTATTGCAAGCAATTCTTTCTCTATTATAGTGTAATTCTCTTAAGCCGCCGTAAGAGTTTTGCTTGCATAGTAAATTGGTTGAAAATGCTTATTCCTCCTTTGTCCAAGCACCATGCCTACTGTATAATCACTTGCATCACACATTAATTCAAAAGGAAGAGACCAATCCGGTGCAATTAAAATAGGAGAATTGATCTTTTTTTTTAAGGCACATTGAAAGAATTGAGATATTTTTCATCAGAATTAAAAACAATATCTTTTTCAAGTAAAGAGGTAAGAGGTTTAGAAATTTTTGGGAAATTCAAGATGAACCTCGTATAAAAACTAGCATAACCAAGAAAATTTCGAATAGTCTTCACGGAAGTGGGAGGAGGGAGTTTCTCAATTCCCTCAATTTTTGCTCTATCGACTTTAATACCTTTCTGTGAAATCTTGCGTCCCAATACTATACATTTTTGCACTATGAAGTGGCATTTTTCCTAATTAACCATGAGGTTGGTCTCTTCACACCTTTGAAGCATGTTTTCCAAATTAGCCAGACACAAGTCAAAAGAATCACCCAAAATAGAAAAATTATCCATAAATACCTCCATTATGTCTCCCACAAGCCCTTCAAAAATAGCAATCATATCTTCAAAAAGTTCTGGGACCGTTGCAAAGACCAAAAGGCATACGCCGATATGCAAAAGTACCAAAAGAGTATGTAAATGTGGTCTACTCTCGATATGCTATGGGAATTTGAAAGTACCTGAAAAAAATAATAAAACTTATGTCCGACTAACCTTTCTAACATTTGGCCAATGAAAGGGAGAAGAAAATGGTCCTTCCTAGTTATCTTATTCAATTTTCTATAATCACTGCAAACCCTCCAACCGGTTACCAATCTCATTGGGATCAACTCATTTTTTTCATTTGGACTCATAGTCATTCCTCCCTTCTTTGGCACCACTTGTGTTAGACTCACCTAAATACTATCGAAAATAGGGTAAATAATATCGGCGTCTAAGAGTTTAATCATCTCACCTTTTACCACATCACTCATATTTGGGTTTAACCTACGTTGGGGCTGCACTACGGGTTTAGCTCCTTCTTTTCAACAAAATTCTATGAGCACAAAAAGAATGGCTAATTTCCTTAATGTCCGTGATTTTTCATGTAATCACTCCCTTATATTTTCCCAATAGACTTAATCATGTGTAAATTTTGGGTATATAAAAATTATCAAATTTAAATCTATCCCTTAGTCAAGTTTTAATTAAAACATTAATCTCAAATACATATACGAGCAAGTATACTCATCGCAAGCATAGCATAGGGAATTAACGAGTATCGATCTTCAATGGAACAAGTACACACTAATCACTTTTCATTCATTGTTTAACTGGCCCAAATAAAGTGAGAAAATAATAAAAAGATAAATAAAGAAATATATACAACTCAAGGATGTAGGAATATGCAATTTAGACAATTATCCTAGAAAACATAAAAATGATCTAACTAGCAATTCTCTCAATTAATTATCATCATGGCATCATGAAGGAATATAAAGTAAAATTCAATCGTTTCCTAAGTCATGAATCTACTTAGATAAATTCTACTTCTTTTCCTAATCCATGGAATCACTATCTTTTGATTAATATTAACAAATTTGCCGATTAAGCTAACATAACCAAAAAATGTATTAAGCTCAATTCCTTATAAATATAAAATTAGCTAATAACCTTTTGCTCAAGGTGAAATCAACTAATCCTTTATTAATTTAGTCCTATCATCCTAACTTTGTCGCCTAAGTCCATTAAGATTTGACACGTACGAAATCAATGCAATAAGCTCCTAACACCGTTTTACCAAGTCAATTAGAAGAACTCGCATCAATAACCAATGATAACAAGTAATCAAATAACAAAAATGATAAAGAATTGGTCAAATAACTAAATCAACACAAAACCATGAATCCAAAATAATGTTAAATTATAATAAATATATTGAATACATTATTGTTTAAGAATAAGAAAACAAAAATAAAAGAAAGCACTCATAGACAAGCCTCTTTCTTTTCTCTTGAAGGGTCTCTCAGACAACCCTCCTTGATTTGGTAAATTCATCATTCAATGAGTGTTTGGAATTTTAGCACTACGATCCATCCTTTTTATTCCTTGTGTTTTCTCTTGCTTTTATAGGCCTCTTAGATGCTAAATGCATAGTTTGGGAAGTTTTGGCCGAGTGGGATTCAGAAAATATCAAAATTATTGGAAAATTCCTAAATTCGTGCATAGGATTTTGGCATTCCAGAACAAGCTTGGTGCTGGGTCTAGTCAACCCACCTGACGCCAGGTGCAATCTTCTTCTCCCCTGGATTTTGCTTAGTTTTCCTCTGGCTATCTAGAATGGACTTGGTGCCTTGTCCACTTGCCAGACCTAGCACCAGGTGTGCTCTGGACAATTCCTTATTTTGCTTGAAATCAACTCAAATCTGCATATATTCGTAAAAAACACTTTCTACAAGCAAAATGTCAAATAAAAAGAATATGAGTAGTTATTATAACAAATGTATCTCAAAACAACCTCAAATAACCAAAAAAATAATGGTGATTTTAGCCCCTTTCACATACCCCACACTTAAAATTTTGCTTGTCCTTAAACAAAACACTTCATACCAAGAAAATCATTAAGAGAACACAAGATTTTACTTTTTCCAACAACAACTACTTACCATAGTAAAGATTATAACTTCTCTTCAAACTTTAGATACAACTTTTGTCATTCATACCTTTTGAACATAATTCAAACTTTGAAACAATTGACAAGAAATCACAAAACTCTTGAAGTTAGATTAATCAAATTCATACCTTAGTCTAAGAAAATTATTTCATCCTTCAAGTAAAAATATAAACAACATGAATCACATAAGTCAAGCCATCTAACAACTCAAGCATTATAAATCTAAAAATTGCACAACTCAAGTCATGATGTAAGGAACGCACTCTAATTTTTTTCTCTCAAAAATCTTTTAATGACTTAGGGAATTGATAACCTCAAGTGTATGGATTTCTCTTCACATACCGTATTAGCCCCCTTATAGTCATCACTCATTATTTTTTCAACAACTTTCCTCTCTTTTGCTTTAGGAAATTCATAGTCTCAAAAAAGTAGATTTCTCTTCACTATCCGTATTGACCCCTATTTAAGCAAAAATATTTTTTTTTTCATCTTCAAGGAGGAAGCAACCAACTCATTCTTTCAATTTTTCTACTCACAAAATTTTTCCACAATTCTCCACAATCTTTCCTCTCAAAGATCTTTTATCAACTCATATTCCTTATCATCACTTAAAGCTAAGCAAAATTTAGACTCATAATACAAGAGTTAACCAATAAACTTTACTCATATTCATCATATCCTCCATATTCAAATTAAATGAGTTAAATAACATTCAAACACCACTGCATAATCAAGATTAATCAAAATTCCCAAGTCTTGACAATATCCTATCCATTAAACCAATTTCATAAAAATTCACCTAATGAATGACAAAGAATTATATCCAAGTAAGAAAAAGAATTACAATATTTCTTTAAACAATGAAAATCATTGAAATTTTGAAAAAGTTTTCACAAAAATGATATGAAAAAATATTTCTTCAATCTCATTCTCCTCCCCCCTCCCCCACTTAAACTGGACATTGTCCTCAATGCTAATGATATAATAATAAAAGTACAACTAAGAAGACCAAAATCAATAAATATGAAAAATAAAGAGAAGAAAATACTTTCATTACATTGTAGGTCCACCATATTTGAATTCCCCACACGGAGTAGTCATTAGAAAAGTCACAAGAGTACCTACTCAAAAAGAAACAAAACAAAGAAAAACATAACTCTAGAAAAAGAAAGTGAAAAAAAAATAAAAGAGATGATACCTAAAAGCTAGCAAAAGTCATTAATATTCAAAAGAAAATAAATAACAAAAAATAAAATAAAATACAAGTGTAGAGAGTAAGTCAACAATCTTCCTCATCATCATCATCATCGTTGGCTATGCGACTCGAAGATGCACTGGTAGATTGTTGGATCAAAGTGGCCAACTTTTGATTGTGAATATCCTGGTGGTGAGGAATGTCTACAATGGAGTCGCGAAGATGCAGAAAGATAGTCATTTAACTCTCCAACTGAGCTTCCACTCATGTCTCAAAATCAGTATGCAAATAAGAACTAGTGGCACGAGGGGCAAGTCTAGTAGGTGGTTCCTCATCCTCCTCCTCATCAAGGGGAAGCTCCTCCATCCCAGGGTGCTGTACCTCAAAAGGTTTTTTCCACTGCTTTGCCCTTTCATCATGGCGATACTCATACTGAATCAAGGTATGCTCTGTTACTAGGTCTCGGTCAGTAGTGGGCTCACTCAACTCTCCATCCAACCTCACTCCAAAGTCTCTCAAAATACACATAATAACCAAATGGAACTTGAGAGCTTTGGCAGATATACCAAAGTAAACAACCTCTCGCATAGATTAAATGATAATTGGAGCAATGGGAGCAGGTTCACTCTTCCTTATTTTATCTAGAATGTACATATCAAGGACCCTCGACTCATTAAAGCTATTAGCCTTAGGGTAAACATTAAAAGCAAAGATATAGACTATGGCATGCTATAGAGCCTCAAGGTCATTATTCGAGTAGTAACGATTGTGACCTATTTGCCCTTTTCTCCACATGTTAAAACTAGCCCTTACAGCACTCACATCCTATGTAGGTTCAGAAATGACCTTTTGATTATTATGGTCTACAGCAATCCATTGCCCCTTCATCGAGTACTTCCAAAATCCTAGCTAGTCTAGTCCGTTCAAATTTAATGGGACCCCTTTTACCATGGTGGAGATAACCTGGAGGTTGTTTTTCTTTTTGTCCTTCATGTTGGTATAAAACTCTCTCACACGTAGAGGACGGTAAGCACCCTCCATTTTAATGATAGGCTCCTACCCCTACCGTCTAAACATAGTAGAAAGCTTCAAAGAATTATTTAAGGAAGGCTTATATCACTTTTTTACTATGATCTTGTTATGTTGGTGATTTTGATACCAAATGTGACAAGTGGGGTCATAGAATTGGGTAGGTTGAGTAGGTAGAGGCTCGAAAGAAGGTGTAGACGAAAATGCATATCAAGCTTTCTTAGCCCCCAGTGCTAATCCCCTAAGTCTCCTAGACATGATGGAATAATGAAGAAAAGTGATAGAATAGAAAAATAGGACTTTCTCAACTTACTTTTTACAATATAAATAAGCACAACTCTCAACCTTCTTACTCTCACCACAGTTTTCAACACAATCAACACCACAAGGTAGCCAACATATTATAATACAATCTCCTCCAATAAACCTGCAAGAAATCGAGCCATTATCCAGTACCAAACACAATATTAATAATCATGATCAAATTATAATGCTTAATAGCCACCAATTAACAATGTAAAGCTACATTATCCTAAAGCTACATTATCCAAAAACCATAAATTTATTAATGGCATCAATCATATAGCATTGTCAATTATATTCCTATGATAATGAAACCTCAAAGAAACCAACATTGACAATCAAATCCTTCATCCAAAAATATTTCAGAAATTTTGCTAAAAAAAATTCATAGAAAAATAACAAAAATTCAGAAGAAAAAATTAAACTGTAGAAAGTGTAGAAAAATCATACCACAATAATCTTCAATGTATGGGCAATGATCTTATGTAAAAAGATTGAAGAAATTATGCACCAAACAGAAGGATTGAAAAATGGGTTTTGGAAGAAAATATTAGATTTTCTTAGTTTTAATCCAAACTTTCAAGAACAAAGTGAAGATTTTATGTTTGGGAGATGTTTTGGAGGTTTAGAAAGTAACTTAGTGGTGTTCTGAAGTTGAACCCGGCGATGGGTTGAGAGAAAAATTAAGAGGGATGAAAGTTGTTTTGAAAAAATTGGCCAAAAAAAAAATAAAAAACCCAATTTTGAGCTTGTGGCTAATTGGGCTTGGTGCCGGGCCCAAGGACTAGGCATGGCACTAGGCTTGTTTTGCCTACGTCTCTGTCGAACCGTGCTAATTTTCTAGCCCGGTGCCAAGTTAGCTCTGGCCAATCCAAAAATTATTATTTTTTTCTAAATGGAATTTAATGGAATCAAAAGAAAAAATACACGAACTCATGAAAAGAATACAATCTAAAAATAAAAAAGATAACTAACTAAATAAAAATCAATGAAAATTAAAGAGATGTCTAAAAACTAAATTAGTCAAAATCAGCGTTTTTCACAGTCTTAATCACATGGATTAGTCTCCGTGTTGTCTGGAAGTGACCCCGTTTAATGATCACCAAGGAGTTTGGCCAGTTGTCCAATTTGACTTTCAAGGTTGTGCATGGATGCCTCCAATTTTCTTATGGTCGCATCGACTCCTTGGAACTATATCTCCATTCCACTTACCAGCTGGTTGATGAACTCCTCCAACGATGGTTTAGCCGGTGGGGCATTGTAAGGCAGGGGTGGTTGAGTCCTTTGAGTCCCAAAATTAGAAGAAGCTTGTCAAGGTTGGTTTTGATTATTCCATGAAAAGTTAGGATGATTCTTCCAACCCAGGTTGTAAGTGTTACTATAAGGACTATTACCTTGTCGACCATTACCTACAAACGTCGCTTGTTCTAATAATTCTTGTGATGACCCCATATTTTGGTACTCATAGTTTGGATGCCCATTCTCACAAAAATCACAACTTACAATCATTACCTGTCTTTGGGAAGGAGGCATTACCAATTGATCCATCTTTTGCATGAGTACTTCCACTTTTACCTCTAATGCAGCTATTACATCCACCTTGTGCACTTTGTGTATACGAGCTCTAGACCGTGAATGACCCCAGGCATAGTTATTTGTAGCCAACTTTTTACTCAAGTCAAATACCTCTTCTGGGGTTTTAGAATTGATGGAGTCTCTTGCAATGCATCAACTAATTGCCTAGTTGCAAAGCTCAATCCACTGTGAAAGATTTGCACTTGCATACCCAACTCAAATCTATGGTGAGGACATTTTCGAAGCATTTTCTTATACCTCTCTCAACACTCATAAAGGTTTTCAGACTTTAATTGTAGGAAGGTAAAAATATTAGTCCTAAGTTTGGATGTTCTAGCTGGTGGAAAATATTTGACCAAAAATTTTTCAGCTAACACATTCCAAGTAATAATAGATCTGGTGGACAAAGATTTTAACCACGATTTTGCTCTATCTCTCAAGGAAAAGGGAAAAAGTCTTAGTTTGATGGCATCCTCAAAAACCCTATTCATTTTAAACATGTCATAGATTTCAAAAAAACTCGCAAGGTGGGCATTAGGATCCTCCTCAGGTAACATGTTGAATTGAATCATATTCTAGATCATTTGTATTATATTAGGTTTATTTCAAAATTGTTAGCTTCTATCCTAAGCCTCGTGATACTGGAGCTCATACCTAAGATTGCAGGTTTTAAAAAGTCATCCATAGTCGGCCTATTAATCCCACCATTACCACTATTGTTGGGCTGATTTACCTCCACATTTGTCCTTACCCTTTTGCTTACAATCTTTTAGACCTTGGTGAGGGTTTTCTCGATTTCCGGATCAAGATATACTATTTCGGCTTTGGATTGTCAGGTTGTAAACTAAGAACAATGTCTACATAAGATAGAAAATAGTGAGATTATAGAATTTACAAGTTAGATAGTTAGGATATATTTACAAATTAAGTTAGAAAGAATTAAAATACGTAGGGAAATTATTTTACATGTAGACAAGAAAAAAAATATGGCACTAATTCAGACAAGGAACATGTATATATATTCACATATCTGCATATTGACATATAAACAAGGTTAAATCAACAAAATCCAAGCTTTCATGATATTGTTTCCCGGCAGCGACACCAAAAACTTGATGCATAAATTTTGGGTGTATAAAAATCATCAAATTTAAATCCATCCCTTAGTCAAGTTTTAATTAAAATATTAATCCCAAAATACACATACGAGCAAGTATACTCATCGCAAGCATAACATAGGGAATTAACAAGTATCGATCTTCAATGGAACAAGTACACACTAATCATTTTTCATTCGTTGTTTAACCAACCCAAATAAAGTGAGAAAATAATAAAAAGAGAAATAAATAAATATATTCAACTTAAGGATGTAGAAATATGCAATTTAGACAATTATCCTAGAAAACATGATAATGATCTAACTAGCAATTCTCTCAATTAATTATCATCTTGGCATCATGAAAGAATATAAAGTAAAATTTTAATTGTTTCCCAAGTCATAAATATATTTAGATAAATTTCACTTTTTTTTCTGATCCATGGAACCACTATCTTTTGATTAATATTAACAGATTTGCCAATCAAGCTAACATAACAAAAACATGCATTAAGTTCAATTCTTTATAAACATGAAATTAGTTAACAACCCTTTACTCGAGGTGAAATTAACTAATCTTTAATTACTTTAGTCCTATCATCCTAACTTTATCACCTAAGTCCATTAAGATTTGACACATACGAAATCAATGCAATAAACTCCCAACATCATTTTCTCAAGTCAATTAGAAGAACTCGCATCAATAACTAATGATAACAAGTAATCAAATAATAAAGATGATAAAGAATTAATCAAATAATTAAATCACACAAAACCATGAATTCAAAATAATGTTAAATTACAATAAAAACACTAAATACATCATTGTTTAAGAACAAGAAAAGAAAGATGCCTCTTTCTTCTCCCTTGAAGATTCTCTTGGACAACCCTCCTTGATTTGGTGAATTCCTTCTTCAATGAGTGTTTAAAATTTTAGCTATTGGATCCACCTTTTATATTCCTTGTGTTTTCTCTTGCTTTTATAGGTCTCTTAGATGATAAATTCATAGTTTGGAAAGTCTTAGCCGAGTAGGATGCTAGTGTTGTGCCCTAGAGGCAAACACTTGTAGTTTATATATGACACATTTGTTTTATAATACAAGGAATTATTTATATTTTAGTTTATTTTCTTTACTTTCATGTAAAATAATCATTAGATAAAGTCCATAGTATAACATTGTGTTAAGGAAATTATGATAGAGATCATGATGTGAGATTCCTACTGCACTGTATAGTATTAGTACTTAAATAATCTATAGTTGTAATATTAATGAGATAGTACATTATTAATGCGTTAAAACTTTCTCATATCCATGAGTATTGAGATACTCAAAATGTTATGCTTGTTAATCGAACAAGTATATTGTATGACTTGACTATGAGATAATTACATAGATAACTATGTAGGGCCAATGATAGAATCTAGTTATAACAAACGTGCAAGTATCCTTAGACTTGAGATCTCCAAGGTACTTTATTTGTTGAGCATTATACTTTGATTCTAATCTCTGGAGCCAGATCGAGGGCTACCTATAGGATGGATATTGGGCACAATGTGAGGTAAACGAAAGTAGTTGAGAGGGTTAATAAAGAATTCACCACTCCTAATAATATGGGCGAATATCTCACAGCCACTTGTTAGAATTACTACTCGTGAAATCCTTGGCCAAGGTTATTGTGTATTGGAAACAGTTCCAATTGATACACATGTAGAATAGTGGATTCCTGGTACAATTACTAATATATTCAAGCCAGAATTAATATTTATTTTGGAGGGAATTAGCACTAATTCTGTACTTCAAACCGAATGAGATATTGCATGGTGAAAGAAATTTATTGCATTGAAGTTTGTTATCAAAGGGTCCATGTCAAGCCACTTGACTTCCCGGACTCTTGGGTGGTCATGATGTGTTGCTAGATACCACTTATGATTTGCTGAATATGTGTTTATAAATTGATGAATTAATAAACCAATCATGTTTAGAATTAATAGATTAATTCTAAATTATTAAGTATTATTAGTCTCAATGACATTTAGATTAATTCATATTCGCTACCAATAGACTGGAAAACCTAATAGGTTACGCACAATAGAGGATTATGCATTCGAGATATTATTTGATAATATTGTGGGGTTAATTGTGAGAAGTAAAAGTTTTTAGGCTAAATTACAATTAGTTATAATTTTTGGGTCAAATTATAATTGTGAAAACTTGTAGGTTCCAATTACAATTAAAGAATTCTAGTTCTTTTAGAATTTGAAAGGCGTTGATCAGTGGCTATTTTTTTGGGATTTTTCCCTTGGAATAAGCCGCAAGTTTTTTTCAAAAATTAACGGAGAAAATCATTTTTTGTAAGTTTTGATACACACGTCTTTTTCCTCTCTCTTCTCCGTGAGTTGCCCTAGCGGAGAATATTTGGTTTCCTTGAGAGCATACCTCATGTGGACACTACTAGAGGGAGTTTTGCGCTTGGACTCCTGTGGCAAAGACTTGGTTTGTGCTAGATCATGCCTTCAGCAGTCGGAAGAAAATTTTTGAACAATAGAGACATCACAGAAAGGTATATTTTTAATCTTTTGATCCTTCTTACACATACATGCAGTCTTCTTGTCATAGAATTCTTTTATTTCCGTTGCGTAATGCATATTTGATGCATGTATGGATTCTCACAACGGTACCAAAGACAGGTTGTGTGTGATTTATGGATCATTATTTTGTCATGAAAATATTTCATTGGAGTCTCTGTTTTCTTCTATGAAAATTGTTTCAAACGAGTATGATGTCTAAAAGTTGTTTCGGCTTGCTTCTCAAAATTGTTTCAAGAATTTTAAGTCTCTGTTGTGTTCTTAGATTGTTACGAATGCATCTTGTTTTCTGGAAATTTGTTTTTGTGGGTTTTGGATGCAATGTTTGGTGTTTCTATAAAGGTTACATAAGGTTTCAAGAACTGTTGTGTTTGTTGAACAAATTTGATTTGTTCTGTGTTGTTTGAATGAATGAGTTTATAAAATGGGAAAAGGGGGAAAAAATTTGGATTGAATCAGAGAACAGTTCTCTAAAATTATCGTAAATTCGTTGAAGTATTTTTTTTTTTCATAGAAATCGTTTTTGGGAAGAAGACGAAAGAGATTAAAAAAAAGTTCTTTTTTTTTTTTTTGCCCCAAGTCGCGGCTCACTAGTAGATTGCTTGGGATTTATTTCCCAAAGCTTGGAAGCCGTGGGTAATCATGGGGAGAATGATATTCATCCTTCCCAGGATGAGTTTTTATCTCTTATGTCTTTGAGATATAAAAAAAAAAAAAATCCTTCCATTTGATGATTTTGTTTTGGTGGCCCACGAAGATGTTTTTGTTCTTTTTCCACTTGTGCCCAACTTTTCTCAAAATTTTGTTTTGGGACTAACCAATATTAATTTCTAAATTGGTTTTGAAAATTAATATATATTATCTAAAATATTGATTTTAGATATGTAAAAAAAAAGTTTTTTTTATTAATTATCGTTTTGAGAATTAAATCTAATTATGATTAGTTTTTATTTAGGACCCATGATTTGGGAATAAATTATATTTTGGAAATTAATATATTTTCTAAAATATTGCTTTTAGATTATATATTATTATTTAATTCCTAAAATATGATTTTAGGAATTAATAAACTTTCTAAAATATTGATTTTAGATTTTATCCTAATTAAAGTTCTAGAATTTGATTTGAGAAATTAAATCTAAAATATTGATTTTATATTTTATCTTAATTTAATTTTAAAAATTAAATCTAAATTTGTTTTATTTTTCCAAAATAGAGATTTTGGAATAATAAAGTTATATATTTAATTTTGTTTAAGCATAATTAATGGCATGATGGATGGTTATGGACTAAAACCAAATTATATCTGTTCATGCATTTTTACAGTTTTGGCTTTTATTAAATATGGTCTGTGAGTCCTACCTTCTCTAACTTCTTAGGTAATTCTCTTCTCATCTAACTCCCCTCGAATGTAACTCGAGGTTTCTCTATTTAGGGAATTTATATATTTAGATTACATAGGTTAGATAGGGATAAAATTATTTTAATTTTGGAGATGTCAACCAAAACAAGGCAAGAGGATGAGACCTTCTACTTAAAACATGTATGAACACATAGGGTTAACCATGTTAATTTCTTTTTTGGCTCAAGGAAATTAATTTAGGAAAAGTCTATAACCATACCACATAATCGCTTTATTATCATAATTTTCAATTTATGTGATTTATTGACAATTTTATGCATGTCATTTGATGAAATCACTAAAAGGAATAAATCCCTCAATTAATATTAAACCTAATTCCTTCCGTTAATATAGTAAGAACGAGAGTCCTTTTTCGAAACCAAGTTGTTGGGTTAACTCAAGCCTACTCAACATCTGGCATGTTCAAGTTATGGAATTAAATTCCTGATTAATGGGTCGGGTTTAACTAAATTCTTTATCCTGGTTGGGCTAACTCAAGTATAAAGAAATTTAGAGGAAATATTGGATAGCCTAAAAGGCCTTAAAATTAAACGATGTTAATCACCCAATGATCCAGTAATTACATACGATGTAATTAGTATTGAATACCTACCATTGAACTCAAGGGTGACTTGTTGGGCAAACCCAAAGTTATTCTTAAGAAATTTAGATACCATTCCACTAGAAAAGCTTCTAATGGGCTTTTCCGAATCAATAGTGGAGGCTATTAGTTTGAGTAAAATAGTAGAACAACAATGTGATTAATTAAAGACCTAATTATCTACATTTCATGTGCATATACAGTTAGCTAATTTTCTCTATCTTTACATCTAGGTCACGTGCATCATGTCAACCAACCTAAACTTACGTAGCATTTTGGAGACCAACAAACTAACTGATTCGAACTATCTCGACTAGTATAGAAACTTGAAAATTGTTCTCAAGTTAGAAAAGTTGCTCTACGTACTAGATGCTCCTATTCTGCCACCACCAACTCAAGATGCTCATGCTGATGAGCATGATGTCCACAAGAAGTACAAGGAGGATAGTGACACGACATCTTGTATCATGCTAGCATTAATGACTCATGAACTACAAAAACAGCACGACCATATGGATGCTCAATCGATGATTCTCCATCTTCAAGAGCTGTTTAATGCCCAAGCCAAAACAGAGACATATGAGATCTCGAAGCAACTGTTCTATTGTAAAATCGCTGAGGGTGCTTCTATGGCTACTCATGAGCTGAAGATATTGGGCTTGATTGAGAAGCTTGGATCTCTTGGGTTTGTAATGGACCATGAATTAAGTGTTGACTTAATTCTAAAATTTTTACCTATTAGTTTTTCACAATTTGTGATTAACTATCAGATGAACAAGATTAAGTTCACCATTCCTGAGTTGATCAATCTTCTCAAGACTATGAAGTCCTCTATGAAGAAGGATTCCAATGCGGTCTTGATGGTAGAATTTTCTTCTTCCAAGAAGAAAGTTCAAAGGAAGAAGAAGGCTCCCACTAAGCTCAAATGTGGTATGAAGAGGATACAACCACTAAAGGCCCATGCCACCACTGTTGCAAAATGGGCCATTAGAGGCACAACTGCAAAGCCTACTTAGAGACTACCAAGGAAAAGAAGCAGAAGGAGAAGCATGCAGGCATTTCTACTTTCACTTCTGGTATATTTATGATTGAGATAAATACTACATTTAGAAATGAGAAATGAGTATTGGATACCAAATGTAGATCTTATTTGTGCAATAACTTGCAAGTACTAAAGGACAGTAGAAGGCTAGAGAAAAGCGACGTAGACCTGTGTACTGCAAATGGAGCAAATGTTGTTGCACTTGTTGTGGGGACATACGAGTTGGACCTGCCTTTGAGATTAGTTTTAGAACTGCAAAACTATTATTTTGTACCAGTTTTAATGAAAAATATTATTTCAGATGCGGGCTTAAACTTGTATGGATTTCATTTGATATTTAAGAATAAATGTTTTTCTTTTTCATTGAATGATATTCATTATGGTTCTCCAACTTTGGTTAATAGTTTATATGTTTTAGACATGGATAATTTAATTCTCAATATAAACAATAAGAAACCAAAGATTGATAAGCCAAACACTTCTTACTTATGGCATTGCCATTTAGGCTATGTAAACAAGAATCGTGTTTCTAAGTTACACAGGTTTAGTGACTTAGGGTCATTTGATTATGAATCATATATCACTTGCAAGTCTTATTTACTACGTAAAATGGCTAAAACTCCTTTTTCTAGAAAAGGAGAAAGGGCTAAAGAGTAATTAAAACTCTGATGTATGTGGCCTAATGTCTATACAAGTAAGAAGAGGTTATAACTATTTCATAACCTTTATCGATGATTATTCACAATATGAGTATTTGTATTTAATGAAATACAAATCTAAAGCTTTTGAAAAGTTCAAAGACTTCATGAATGAAGTAGAGAAACAATTTGGTAAAAGTATTAAGACTCTAAGATAGGATCGGGAAAGTGAATACTTAAGCCAAGAATTTTAGTGTTATCTTAGAGATAATGGGATTTTATCTCAATGGACTCCACCACATACACTTCAACATAACAATGTATCTGAGAGAAGGAATCGAACCCTTCTAGACATGATACAGACCATGATGGCTTCTGTAGACTTGCCAAAATCGTTTTAGGGGTACACACTAGAGACTTCTATTTATATTCTAAATAGAGTTCTATAGAAAACAGTTAATACTACCCCATTTGAGATGTTTTTTGGCAAGAAACCAAAGTTATCTCACTTGAGAGTATGGGGTTGTCCTGCATTTGTCAAAAAGTTACAGTTAGACAAACTTGAAAATAAATCTGACAAGTAAGTTTGTGGGTTATCCAAAAGAATTTTTCAAGTATTACTTCTATCTCCCCTCCGAAAACAAAGTATTTGTTTCGAAGCATGTTGTCTTCTTAGAGAATGAGCAAATGCTCAAAGGAGACAGTGGGAGTAAAATTGAACTTAGTAAAGTTTAAGAAAAACAAACAAACAAGGTTCAATCGTCTGATCCCACATCTATAAAGAGAATAGATGAACCTTCTATCATACAAGATCCTCGTAGGTCAAGTAGAATATGCGTGACACTTGAGAGATATGAATTTATCATAAGTGACCACGATGTTGTATTGCTCATAGATGAAGATGAGCCTACTACCTATAAGAAAATTCTGAACAATTTAAAATCTGACAAATGACTTAAGGCCATAAAGTCAGAGATGGATTCCATGTACGACAACTAAGTATGGACTTTAGTTGATCCACCTAAAAGAATCAAACCTATTGGGTGCTAATGGGTTTTCAAGAAGAAAACCGACATGGATGATAACATAGATACCTATAAAGCACGACTAGTGTCTAAGGGTTATTGTCAACAACATGGTATTAACTATGATGAAACTTTTTCGCCAGTAGCCATGCTAAAATCTATCAGAATACTCCTAGCTATTGCCGCTCATCATGATTATGAGATCTGGCAAATGGATATGAAAACAACTTTCTTAAATGGAAATCTAACTAAGAAAGTGTATATGACATAACCTGAGGGTTTCACATCCAATCATAGTACAAAAATGTGCAAGCTGCAAAGGTCCATTTATGGACTTAAGCAAGCTTTTAGGAGTTGGAACATCTGTTTTGATGAAACAATCAAAGAGTTTGGTTTTATTTAAAATATGGATGAGCCTTGTGTGTATAAGAAGGTTAGTAGGAGCACAATTCTTTTCTTATTACTTTATGTAGATGACATATTACTAATAGGAAACAACGTACCTATTCTTAAATCAATTAAAGTTTGGTTGTCCAAGAAATTCTCCATAAAAGACCTTAGAGAAGCAACCTATATTCTTGGAATAAGGATCAATAGATATAGGTGAAAAAGGTTGTGAGGTCTTTCACAGTCTACATACATAGACAAAGTGCTAAAGAAGTTTAGCATGGATCAATCCAAAAAGGAATTCTTACCCATGTCCTATGGGATAAGCCTTTTAAAATCGATGTCTCATAAGATACAAGTTGAAAGGGATCACAAGAGTAAGATTACATATGCTTTAGTAGTTGGATCTATCATGTACGCTATAATATGTACAAGGCACGATGTATCTTGTGCTCTCAGTTTGACAAGAAGATACTAATCTGACCCTGGTGAAAGTCATTGGGCGGCTATAGAAAACATTCTTAAGTACTTGCGAAGGACTAAGGATGTGTTTTTGGTTTATGGAGAAGGTGATTTGAAAGTAAATGGGTATATTGATGCTAGTTTTTAATCTAACAAAGATGATTTCAAATCACAATCTTGCTATGTGTTTACATTGTGCCAAGGGCAATAAGTTAGAAGAGTTCCAAACAAGAGACTATTGTAGACTCTATGACAGAAGCTAAGTACATAGCCACTTCAGAAGCAACTAAGGAAGCCATTTGGATTAAGAAGTTCGTGACAGAACTAGGTATGGTCCCTAGCGTTGTTGGTCTAATATCATTGTATTGTGACAATAACGGAACCATTGCACAAGCAAAGGAGCCACGGTCTCACCAATGATCCAAACACATACTACGACGCTATCATCTGATCCAGGAGATCATAGATATGAATGATATAAAGATAGGGAGAGTTCCTACGGATGAGAACATTACTGACCTGCTTACAAAAGTACTATCCCAGAAGAAATATGATAGGCATGTTGAGTCATTCAGTATTAGATACATGAATATTGGCTCTAATACAAGTGGGAGTTTGTTAGTATTATACCTTAGAGGCAATCACTTGTACTTTGTATATGATACATTTGTTTTATAATATAAGGCATTATTTATCTTTCAATTTATTTTCTTTACTTTCATATAAAAGAACTGTTAGATAAAATCCCTAGTACAATACTGTGTTAATGATATGAGATTCCTACTACATTGTATAGTGTCAATACTTAAATAATCCATGGTCGTTGTATTAATAAAATAGGACATCATTAATAAGTTAAGACTAGCACATATTAGACTTCCTGATTTGATCAGGCGATGGTTCTCATATCCGTAAGTATTGAGATACTCAAAGTTAACACGTGGATGCTTGTTAATAGAACAAGTATGTTAGATAACCTGACTCTAAAATAATTATATGGATAACTATGCAGTATCAGTGATAGAATCTCATTATAGCAAACGTGCAAATATCCTTAGACTTGAGATCTCTAAGGTACTTTGTTTGCTGAACATTGTACTTTAATTCCAATCTCTAGAGCCAGATCGAGGGCCGGCTAAGGGATAGATATTGGGTATAATGTGAGATAAACGAAAGTAGTTGAGAGGGTTAATAAAGGATTCACCACTCCCAATAGTATGAACTAATATCTCACGACCACTTATTGGAATTACTACTCGTGAAATCCTTGGCCAAGATTATTGTGTATTGAAAAAATAGTTCCAGTTGATACATATGTAGAGTAGTGGATTCCTAGTTCAAATACTAATATATTTAGGCTAGAATTAATATTTATTCTGGAGAGAATTGGTACTAATTTTGTACTCCAAACCAAATTAGATATTACATGGTGAAAGAAGTTTATTGCACTATAGTTTGTTATTGAAGGGTTCATGTCAAACCACTTGACTTCCTGGACTCTTGGGTGGTCATGATGTCTTGCTAGGTACCGCTCATGATATGCTGAATATGGGTTTATAAATTGATGAATTAATAAACCAATCCTACTTAGAATTGATAGATTAATTCTAAATTATTAAGAATTATTAATCTCAAGGACGTTTAGATTAATTCATATTCGCTACCAATAGACTGGAAAACCTAATAGGTCACACACAATAGATGATTATGTACTCGAGATATTATTTGATAGTATTGTGGGGTTAATTATGAGAAGTAGAAGTTTTTTAGCCAAATTATAATTAGTTATAATTTTTAGGTCCAAATATACTTGTGAGAACTTGTAGATTCCAATTACAATTAAAGAATTCTAATTTTTTTTAGAATTCGAAAGGCGTTGATCAGCAGCTATTTTTTTGGGATTTTTCCTTTGGAATAAGCTGCAATTTTTTTTTCAAAAATTAACAAAGAAAATCGTTTTCTGTAAGTTTTGATACGCACATATTTTTCCCTTTTTTTCTCCATGAGTTGCTCTAGCGGCCAAGTAATTCTCCTAGCAGAGAATTTTTTGTTTCCTTGAGAGCATACCTCATGTGGATACTGCTAGAGGGAGTTCTGCGCTTGGACTTTAGTGGCGAATAGGTGGTTTGTGCTGGATCGCGCCTTCAACAGTCGGAAGAAAATTTTTGAACAACAGAGACATCACAAAAATGTATATTTTTAATCTTTTGATCCGTCTTACACATACATACGATCCTCTTATCGTAGAATCCTTTTGTTTCCACTGCATTATGCATATTTGATGCATGTATGGATTCTAATATAGGATTTGGAAAATACTAAAATCATTGAAAATGTCTTAAATTCATACATAGGATTTTGGCATTCCAGAACAGGCCTGGCACAGGGTCCAGTCAACCTACTTGGCACCAGGTGTAATCTGTTTCTCCCCTAAATTTTGATTTGTTTTCCTCTAGCCGTCCAGAATAGACCTGGCGCCTGATCCACTTGCTAGACCTGGCACCAGGTGTGTTCTAGAAAATTCCTTATTTTGCTTGAAATCAACTCAAATCTGCATATATTCTTCAAAAGTACTTTTTACAAGCAAAATATCAAATATGAAGGAATATGCCTAGTTATTACAACAAATGTATCTCAAAATAACCTCAAATAACTAAGAAAATAATAGTGATTTTAGCCCATATCACTTACCAATTTGGTCTTTTGATCATAAGTAAGGTCTTTTGCTATGATCAGTGGCAATTTTTTTCCCTTAGCTAAAAATGTATATTCTAAGTGCTCGAGGAGGTCTTTTAAATCCAATTCTAGTGGTTCCTCAATGGATGACTTCATCCTTTCCCAACTGCTTTTTTCAATTTCCTCAAATTCTCCCAACTCATGGCCCTCATTTGACTCCTCCAAATATGTAATGGATTGTTTCATCAAGTCTATATAGTATTTGACAAATGATTACTACATAAAATCAAAGATAGGTTCATCCAGAATATCAATCCTTAAACAAGAATCATCATAAGAAATAGGATGTTATATGCTTTTATGGATTTTGATAATGCCTTCTTCATCTCCAACCCTAAGCGTCAACCTTCCCCCATGAACATCAATTAATACTTTGGCAGTTGCTAAAAAAGGTCGACCTAGGATTAAAGAAACTTTAGAATCTTCATCCATATCAAGAATAACAAAATCCACAGGAAATATAAATCTATCAACTTTAATCAACACATCTTCCACTATTCCCTTCGAAGGTTTGATAGATCTATCCGTAAGTTGAATACTCATCCTAGTGAGCTTGGGCTCACCTAGGCCTAGCTCTTTGAAAGTTTTATATGGCAAAAGATTAATGCTAGCACCTAAGTCTGCTAATGCATTACAAAATAAGAGTACCAACAAGACAAAGAATAGAAAAACTCCCTGGATCACTTTCTTTTCACGGCAAAGTCCGTTGGTCTTGCAAGATAGGTGAACATTCTTCATTTAAAACCACAGTGGATAATTCTTCCAATCTCTTTTTGTTAACAAGCATGCTTTTGAGGAATTTTGTATATTTGGGCCTGGGTATCAAAGCTTCACTGAGTAGGATATTTATGTACAGTTGTTTAAATATTTCTAAAAACTTGTTAAATTGTGCATCTTTTCTTGCTTTTTGCATATGAGTGGGGTAAGGTACCGGTGGCTGAAAATTTGGCTTTTAGGTAGTTTTTCAAAAGGTTCACTCAGAGGGGTTGGTTTTAGCCCATCTTTTGTAGATGGTACCGGTTTCGTGCTAGGATTGGGTAACTCCTTACCACTTCCAATGTAATGGCAATTGAATTGTGCTTTGTTTCTACCCTTAATGGTGACTTTATCACTAGATTCATTAAAAACTAAATTTTTCTTTCCATGTTTCTAATCATTTTCTCAAATTTTCCAAATGTCTCATCTATCTCGTGAAAGCATTTGGTTATATGGGTGGCAAATTTTCCAAATACCCCTTCTAAGGTAGTGGAGTTGGATGATTGAGATGTCATCTCTTGAGATATGTTAGAATACCGTCCTATGTTCCAATTGGCCATCTCACCTCCATAAAGGACATTGTTAGTACTGTATATACACAGTACAATATTAAATCAAGTTAGTTAGTTAAGGTACATATACACAAATTAAGTTAGAGAAATTACAAGTAATACAATAAAATAAATTATGGTCTCTATTCATACAAGGAACATATATATATATATATATATATATATATATATAATATATTTACATATAGACTGATAAACATATGAACATAGTTAAATCAACAAAATCCAAACTTTCATAATATTGTTCTCCGGTAGCGGTGCCAAAAACTTGATGCATAAATTTTTTATGTATAAAAATCATCAAATTTATATTTATCCCTTAGTCAAGTTTTAATTAAAACATTAATCTCAAAACACACATACGAGTAAGTATACTCATCGCAAGCATAGCATAGGAAGTTAACGAGTATCGATCCTCAAAGGAACAAGTACATACTAATCACTTTTCATTCATTATTTAACTGACCTAATAAAGTGATAAGAAATAAAAAGAAAAATAAAGAAATATATACAACTCAAGGATGTGAAAATATGCAATTTAGACAAAAGCTTTCGAAAATAATGAATTATTTAGCTAATGTCATAATCAATTATTTTATTGGTCTCATAAAGGATTTAATATAAATCCACTTTGTTTGCAATTCATGGAATCATTACCTTCTAGTTAAACTAGTGAACATATTCTGTCTCAACTAATTTGCCTAAAAGATGCATTAAAACCAATCCTCATATAAACCCATATATTGTAGTTGATTTAAAACATAAAATTAGTCAACGAATCCATATTCTAACAATCATCAACCAACCTTTGATTACCTAAGTTCTTAACAATTAACCTTCTTTTTAAGCAAGTTAAAATATAACAAATATGAAATTATTACCAACCCTTTTTTTCAAGCAAGTTAATAACAAAAATCAATTAACCAACTCCGTAAATCAAATAAGTAATCAAATACCAAGAACAATAATCAATTGATCAAAAGACTAAAATAACTAATAAATCATGAATCTAAAAAACAATGTCAAATTACAATGGAAATATTAAGTACATAATTATTTAAGAAAAAAAAAAGAAAACAAAGGTAAAAGAAAGCACTCAAAGACAAGTCTCCTTTTTCTCATTTGAAAACTCTCTTGAACAATCCTCCTTGATTCGATGAATTCCTCCTTTAATGAGTGATTTTCTAATTTGATCCTTCAATTCTCTCTTTTGCCTTGTGTTTTTCTTATTTAAATAGCCTTCCAAGATTCTAAAATTTGTCCCCTAAGAGTTTTGGGCCAAGTAGAGATTAGAAAATTCCAAAATTCTTGGAAATTGACAAATTCGCACAAAAATTAAAAAGCTCGCAAACATGGACCGTAGCGGAGCCGGCGCTGGGGCCACGGCCAGTGCCAGCCATGCTCTGTTGGCCCAGTCTTGCTCTAGTTTTTTGATGACAAAATCCCATGTTTTTCAGATTGGGGCCGGCATCGGTTTTGTGGATCACGGCTAACGCCGATTGTGCTCGAATGGCAATGGTTTTGTTGTTTTTTCGTCATTTTTTGCAAAAAAAATTCAAAATTTCTTTCGAAGGGTAAAATATCAAATATGAAAGAATATGCCTAGTTATTATAACAAATGTATCATAAAATACCCTCAAATAACTAGAAAAATAGTGATGATTTTAACTCCTATCAATTATCATTCTTGGTATTTGATTACTTGTTATTATTAGAGAATTGATGAATTTAGATTTGCTTCTAATTGACTTGGGAAACAATATTAGGAGTTGATTTAATTTCATTGATTTCATATTTGTTATCTCTTAATGGACTTGGGAAACAAAGTTAAGAACAAGGAACCAAGGTAATCAAAGATTAGTTGATTTCACCTTGAGTATAGGGTTATTGGCTAATTTCATGTTTATTATTGCCTAGACTATAGGGATAATTGTTGAGGAATGAGTTTAATGCATCTTTTGGTTATGTTAGTTTGATTAGGAAATTTGCTAGTTTAATCATGAGATAGTGAGTCCATGACTTGAGAAACGATTGAATTTTATCTTAATTCCTTCATGATGCCAAGGTAATAATTAATTGTGATAATTGACAAGTAATTCATGATCATGTTATCAAGCATATTTGTATAAATTGCATATTCTTTCATCCTTGAATTGTATATATATATTTTTTATTTTTCTTTTTATGCTCTTATCACTTTATTGGACCGATTAAACAATGAATGAAAAGTAACTAATAGCAGTTGTTCCTTGAGGATCGATACTCATTAATTTCCTATACTATTCTAGCAATAAGTATACTTGATCATATGTGTAATTTGGAAATTAATGTTTTATTAAAACTTGGTTGGAGATGGACTCAAAATTATATGATTTTTTTACACCTAAATTCTACGCATCAGGTAAATAAATTTATTTATTTTGAAATCTATTCCCAATCAAATTTTAATTAAAATGTTAATCCCAAATCACACATATGAGTAAGTGTATCTACCATAAAGTAGTATAGGGGATTAACGAATATCGATTCTCAAGAAATAACTACTATTAATTACTCCTCATCTTTTGTTTAACCTAACAACTAAATTGATTAAGAAGAAATAAAAGAAAAACAAACAAATAAATATATACAAAATGTAGGAGATAAGACATGTACGTAGATAGAAATCCTTGAAGACATAATAATGATTGACTTGCAATTCTCTCAATTAATCATTATCCTGCTTCATGAATGAATAAATTCGAAGTACTTCGTTTGCAATTCATGGATTTATTATCTTCTAGTTAAATGAGTATATATATTCCATCTCACCAATTCACCCAAAAAATGCATTAAACTCAATCCTTAACAAATACCTATATATTCTAGGTGATATAAATATGAAATTAGCCAATGACCCTATATTTTAGGTGAAATCAACTAATATTTGAATTCTCAAGTTCTTCCTTTTAACTTTCTTTTGCAATCTAGTTAAGAAATAATAAATATAAAATCAATTAAATTGAAATCACTCCTAACCTCTTTTGTACGTTAATTAGAAGGAAGAAAAAATTAACCAATTTATGAAATAAAACAAATAATCAAATACTAGAAATAACAACCAATTGATTAAAAGGCTAAAATCAATACAAAATCATGAATCCAAAAATATCCTCTAAATATAATTAAAACATTAACCTTATCATTATTCAAGAAAAATAAAACATAAGATTAAGATAGAATTCATAGACAAGCCTTTCTAATTCCTATTAAAACTCTTCTTAAAACAATGCTCCTTTAAACATAATAAAACAATTAAGATCACATCGTTAAAAGAAAAGTTTAGAAGACATAGACAAGTGAAATTGTCTAACTTCAATTAAACTCCTCATTCATACAATGATCCTTTCTTCTATAAGCTCCCAAAGAATTACATGGTGCACTCTCTATGTTTTCTGATTCTCCATATTGTGCACCACCTTTTCTAACCTTAATAGACATTATTTATAGGCATACAAACTTCCTAAAAACTCTAAAATACAAAGAAGTAGTTTCCAAATAAGCTTCTAAAATTTAGTCAAAGGTTCACTGACTTTAATTGGTCACTAGTTGGCTAAAGCTTTCTTTTATTCCTTCATCGGCTATTTTGCTTTATTGAAGCCGAACTGCCTAAAGCCATTTCTTTTGCTGTTTAATTAAGCTAGCCACACCCGAGCTGAGCGTTTCTTCTATCAAGCCAGACGCGGCTTTCTTGCAAATCAGCCGCGATTTCACACTGAATTCTTTCTTTTCTTTTCTTTTTTTTTCATTAAGCTGGCCGTTGTTCATAAGCTTGAACCCTGGCTGATTCAGCTCTGTTCTGCCCGGTTTTTGCCCTTCTTATTTCTTCTTTGTTTTGGCTTTGTTTGCTCTATTTCATATATTTGTTTTTGGCCCCTTTTCATATGATTTTGTGTATGTTTTCACAAATGTGTTTTGATCTTCAATCTACACAAAAATATAGCAAAGTGATGAGAATCAATGGCATTTAACCTAAAAATCAAGCATGAATGCATCTTAAATACTTACAAAATGTGTATAATTTATTCCTATCACATTCCCCTATACGTAAACCTTTACTTGTCATCAATAAAATACTAAAACAAAGCATATAAAACAACATATCTCATCTTAAATTCATCCACAATAGAGCCAGATTTTTTTTTTTTTTTTTTTGCTAACCTTGAATATAGACTCATCATTCATTCAACCCCTTTAAAAACCTTTGTAAACTCATGTGTTAAATTAAACATACCAAGGCCCTCAAAGTTAAGTTAAACAAGCTTATAATGTAGTCTAAGAAAATAATTTCACCTTTCAAGCCAAGACATGGATAACACAAATCATGTAAGTCAAGTTGTTTAACCAATTCAAGTCTTATAGAATCAAATTTGCACAACTTCAATTAGCAAAATAGGGAGACACTCAATATTTTTTCCACATACTTTTTTTTTTTTTCAAAAAAACTTAGGGATATTAGCCACATGTGAGTAACTTTCTCTTCACTCACCGTATTAGCCTCCTTTAGTCATCATTTTTTTTTTCTTGTGGGAATTATAGCATCAAAAGAGTGTATAAAAAAATTCTTGCTACTTCTCTCTATATTAACCCCCATAATTTCAAGCAATGTTTTTTTTTTTTCACAAAATAAGCATTTTTTCACTCTTTTTTTTTTCAACTCCCTCATCAATATTTTTTCACACATTGTTTTAGGCTAAAGGACATGGGCTTTGCATTCCCGAACTTTTTTTCTCCTCACAATCCTTCACAACCCCAAGTTAAAACAAATTTAGAAAACTATGAATCAAGAATTAATCAACAACCCTTCCCATATTTCATCACCTCATCCTCATCCAAACAAGAACAGTAAAATAAAATTCAAATGCTAAAGCATAATCAATGTTAACTTAAATTCTCAAGACTTAACATCATTCAACTTAACACACAAGTTTATTCTAATAAAATCCAACCAATTGAATGAAAAATTCATATCCAAAGTTGAAGAAAAAATCATAACCTCATTATAGGCAAAACAATTTCATGCCAATAAATAATTTCATGCAAAATCATGTAGAAATAAAAAAAATTGTCCCCGCAAAAAGCCATTATAATTGCAAAATTTCAAAAAGATGCACATGCACTTAGTAAAGCATTGAATCCTTCCCCCATACTTAAATTGGACAATGTCCTCAATTACCTAAAATATCACAATAAAACATATCCACTGGACTAAAAGGATAAAGAGGGAAAAGAAATCAATTCTCCCCCAAGGTAATTTAGCTCCAATGACAAATAATTACATCTTCGAAATTTTGAAAGAATCACTATCATCAAGAGAGGAGTGAATAAACTTACCAAAAAATAATAATAATAAACACACCAGTAAAAGCATAACAAGGAAGTAAAAGTAAACAAAATAAAAACATACTTAAAATCAAGGAAAAAGAAAAATAGAAGATTTAACAAGCATTTAAGAACCCTCCCCCCCCTGAAGTAGAACCTCTAAATGGCCATCCACTACCTCCAAATGGACCTCTAGGCCCTCCATGTTGATCCCAACAATAGTGCCAGTGATTCCCATGAATATCTTGATTAAGCAAAATGTTATCTTGTTGTTGCTGGGTATGCTCAATCATATCAAACCTTTGGTCTTATCTTACCCTTATAGTAGCCATGTCTACTCTTAAACCAGCCATCTTTTCCCCCAATTGCTCTAAAGATATGTGAATGTTGGCTAAAAGGTTATCACTAACACTTGAGGCCGGTCTATTAGAATTTCTGTGTTGGGGGCACTTCCTCTTCGTGTTCAACTTGTAGCTAAAAAATGAGAGTTCGGGTAAGCTCCCTTAGCCTTAATTATGTAGATGTTGTAACATTATACTTATAACTACAATGATTTAGCAATTGTTTAGTGACAACATTGCGTGCAGTAATAGTTTCTACAAGTTCATTCTCTGTGTGATCATTAAAAGCATGCAAAACTTGTGAAATCACTAAAAGAAGCACATATGCTTTGGTGGCAAGGCCATAAGCCATCACTTCTTGCATAGAAGTTAGTAATAAAAGGGCAAATGGAATGGATTCTCTATGAAGTATTTTATAAAGCATAAAAGCATCAATCACCCTAACTGATAGGAATCACCCTAGCCTAAAGCTCAATCCAAAGAAGGGGGAAAGGTGACCAAGCCACAACTCATGGCACCTTGAATAAAGATAATTTTCAAGAGGTTTTAACAGAAATTTAAGGCCAACCAAACCAACAAACTAAGGGCCAAGAGATTGATGAAGGAGTGGATAATGAAAGGAAGGCTAAAAAGAGTACAAAGAAGGCAACAATCCTTGTGGAAGGTTAAGCAAACAAATGAACAAGGATTAAAGGGCAAAATGGTAAATAAAGGAATGTGACCCAAGAGAGCTTCAAATGGAAATAATCTTAGCTTCAAAACTATTTGGAAGATCAAAGGGGACAACTAAGGCTACCTTAGAGGTTAAGAACAATATTTAGGATGCAAAACATCAAGGAAATCGACGGGAGAATGGCACTGCACGAGGAATGACCGAACAGAGCTTGGAATAGCTGCCCAGGAGACGACTGCCGCTGGCCTTGATGCCCCAACCTGGTGCTGGCCCTATACTACTGGAACACTGTCTAGAGACAGTTTCAAGCCAGCGCCGGCCCTAATGCTTAAACCGGCTACGGCCCAAGTCTGTACATTCTCGAATTTTTACTATTTTTCTTGTTTCAGTCTTTTACATTTGTAATTCAATTTTTACAAATTTTATTATATTTTTACTTATTTAAAAACATGTAATAGGGCATCGGTACTTATATTAAGGTCCCCTAATTCTATTATTAGTTTACTAATTAGTTATGTTATGTTAGGAGACTATAAATACCCTATTGTAACATTATAAATAAAACTTTTGATATTTTGGAAGGAAAATTCAGATTTTCTCTCTAGAGAGAGTTCTTGAGGGTGATCCTCATGGGTGATTCCATTAAACATTAAGACTAAATCAAAGGATTTAGTCCTACCGTTGATCTTGTCTCTAAACCTTAAGGGACAATCTCAACTTATCTCTATTCTTATGTGCTAGATTACCTAGTGTGTTTGATATGATTGAGTTAGGTGCCTTCAAACTCCTAACCTTGGTATTCTAATCTCTAGTTATATTAGATCATTAAGGTGTCTTTGAAGTAGGATAGATTCACATTATCATAAGAGTGTTAATTTCCTTGCATTTTGGTGTTCTTGTGTGTAAGTTTGTTAGGTTACTTATTTTTTAGTCTAATCCTCATTTTTTTTTAGCTTCCCAAGATCATATTAAGTGGTATCAGAGTTTGCATTGTATTGATTCTAATCAACCAACTTTCTTCGGGCTAAGGTACAATCTTCTTCAAGATCTATTGATTTTCAAATTTTCGTTACTTTTTCTCTTACTATTTTTGGATAACAAAATCTTAAATTTGTGCCATGAAAATGCTATTAATTTGACCCCGTATGGTATATTGATGTTTGAGGAGTCATTTAGTGTAAAAATTTATTGATTTAGGGCTCAAACAAGCTGAAATTTGCTATTCAACATTGAGGTGCAAGATTGCACTAAAGTTGTTCGACATATTGCTCCAATGGTTTGTGATTACTTATTCTTGACAACCAAAGCTTCCATTCATGAAGTATGATGATTTATTTCATTAGTAGAATGCATTTGTAAAGTTAATTGGTGTTGTAGTTAGGTAAATCTTCTTATTCAAGATAGAAGATCTTTTTTTCATATTACATTTGTATCAAGCTTGGAAATATTTGCACATCTTGAATTCCTACTTTTATTTCTTGAATTTGCTTATGTTATCATTTTCTTAAGTGATTCTTAATTGCTAAATTGTGTTCTTGAGGTTGTGATAGGCATCACCTAGTTTAAAACTATTTGAAATCCATGCATTTTCCTTGTTGCACGTCAAATGTTTGATAAAATGCCTAAATGACTTTACATTCATTGTATGAGTTCTTGGCATGCATCTTACACTTGAAAATCATTGCTAGAATTGTGCCATCTAGTGTCGCCTACTAAGTGTTCGATAAATTATCTTTAAAACGCCTTTCTTGTAACACCCCACTACCTAGGCCCAACAGGGCCGGGGATGTCGCCCCGTCCAATGGACAATGGGTCTTTATAACTAGGTCACATATAATAAAATAAAATAAATGCTTTAAAATTAAACTTATTACAACCCAAAAGATAAATACAGGAACAATTTCAAAATAAATTGTTTGCTACAATCTCTCAAACATCCCATAAAGAAAATAACATAAAGTCTTCAAAGTATAGACAACAAGTCCAGCTATTGACCTCCACAGTCGGATCAACCTGTAAACATGGTATAAAAGGTGATGAGATAAAAATCTCAGTAAGCCCGTGTGTGCTTTGAGTGTTTCAGGTAAAATAATTCATGTATGCAAGTTGTAAAAGTTTCATAAGAGAAAGTGCTGGCAAGCGTTAAATAAGTGTTGAAAATAAAGAGTGGTGTTTCGCTTTTCAAACTATACATGTGCACAATAAATACAATCACTCAAAGGGGTAGCCATGGGTTACCACACGTTGGGCCCCATGACTAAGCAACGGTCAGAATGCCACACTATGTGCAACTGACAAAAGGTAGGTGTACGGCCTACCGGGTGAGATACTCCTCCATCTCTACACCCAAACTTACCGGTTGTCCACTCCGGAAACACACAGTCCACATGACTGAAACTTGCTAGCTCGGACCGGCATGACCTACCGAACTGGCATCCTATCCAGGAAGGACTCACCCCTCAGAGGTGGCCACCTACTAAGAGACTTACCCTAACTCTTCAAAGACTAGTCCTGATAATCTACCCTTATTAAGTACTCAACGTTGATTGTCCCACTTAGGAGAAAATGGATCATACATTACTTTATTTGGAAATAGCAATTAAGGGTTCTAAAATTCTTGTCAAAGTTGGATTTAGAAAAAGTTTAGCATTTTGTGTAAAACTGCTTGTTTGATTTTCAAATGATTTACTTGGCTGAAATAAATAGGAAAAATAGTCCTTAATTGCCTTTACAACATGAATTTCCATACACATCATGTTTAGCTTGCCACAGTAATTTTTGGACTTCACGAAACTCCGTGCAGGAGCTTACTTGATTCTTTACTTGCTCAAATTCAAAAGTCTTCCGAGACTGACCTAACCTCGCCTGGGGTAAACACAAAACAAAAGGTTACACTCAAGCTAAATTCACTTACACAAATAATCCTAGTTCAACTTATTACAATCACGACCCTAATGTCCTAACCTTTAAGGCTAGCTGATAAAGAATTTTATAAAATAAGTCTAGTTTGATAAGTTAAAATAACTAGGGGTTCTAAAATAATTGCTAATAAATTATAGATTCAAATAATAATTCTTGAGTGTTATTATTAATAAATAAACTAAGGTTTGAATATTAAATAATACCAAGCCCTAAATAATATTAATAAATGGTAATTTAAAAATGGCTTTATTATAAATAAATAATAAATTACAAATAATTTTTAATTAATTTTTAATATATAATAAATAATTAGTAATAAATAAAATTAATAATAAATGAATTATATTAAGTTTTTGTTTAATAAATAACAAACAAATTCTAATATAAATAATATTTATGAATATAGACAAAAGTTTGAACTATGGTCTACAAGGTCATTATTATTATTTATATAAAAGATCTTATTTAATATTATACCTATGCATATATTTTTTTGTTTAAGGAAAAAAAATGTCATTTATTTGACTAGTAAAATATCAATATTTCATGCAATATCCCATTTCCAAAACTTCCTAGCAACTTCGAAGTCCTTAGAGAAAAATATAGTAATAATTTTAATTTAGGTAATAAAATTTACTAATTAAAATAACATAGGATCAACAAGAACATAATCATGATTTTCCTATTGTTAACAAGAATCATGAACATATTCCTTAACATCAAACAACGGACTAATTCATTTATGAACATATGCTTAAATCAACACTTAGGCCATGATGAACGTACATCGATTCTCAAGGAAATCCATATAGCTTAAAACATGATAAATCATTCTCATGTCCTAATCCCAACCCCTTTATTCACATGCATATACTCAATCCCCCATTCATATTTTATTCTTCCTATCAATATCTAAGAGACATGGACGCTGAATTAAAAAGAAGGTTTAAGGAAAAATACTTGATTGATGAACACTTCGATGAAGATTTAAGAAGGTCCACACGATTGAGAGTCTTGAATTGTCCAAGAGTAAAAAAAAGAGCCATGGTTGTTGATCAACCATTTCGGCCGAGAGAGAGAGAGAGAGAGAGAGAGAGCATTAGTCTGATACATAGAAGGTTAAATGGAAGAAGATGAACAAGAGAATTGTTCTTGGTTACCTTAATGATGTTCTTGAGACGTCAAGGAGAAAAATCAGTTTTGATCTGAATGCCAATTTTTGTTTTTGAGCTTTGATGTTATAAATTTTAGAAATGAACTCTAGAGAGTATGTAGGAGTATTCTGGAGTTTTTGAGAGGGATTAGAGGTGTTTAGAGTGGGTTTTGGCTTGAAAAAAAGTAGTGTGTGTTCTTGGTGAAAATGGAGAGAATTTGAGGGAGAATGCTGGACAAATTTCTAGAGAGTGTTGACTGAATAGTTTAGGGAATTCAGGGGTTTCGGTTTAGCTTAGAGAGAAAGAGAAAAATCTGATCATTTGAAATTCAAATGGAGTAATTTGAGGAGTGGTTTGAGGTATAGGATATGTTAATGGTGTTTGATTGATGGAGGTTTTCTTGGAGCTACAATGGTGTCGGCTGGTTTGGTTTGTTTTGCTGAAGTGATTGAAGTCTGATGAGGCTTTAAGGCTGGCCGAAAATCAGAGTATAGTGGCAAAGAAATTTTGGTTGTATAGCTTAATACAAGGGTGTTTTCATGGAGAGAAAATTTTGGAAATTTTGAAGTTCAAATGGAAGTTTGAATGGAGTGATTGTAGGAGAGATTTGAGGTGTGATTATGGAGTCTAACTGTGCAATGTAAGTGGAGAGGGTAATGGTTTTCAGTTCATGGCTGAACAAGGATTAATTTACAGAGGTTGAAGGGTGGTTTTCGGCCAGGGCTTGAAGAGAACAAAGCTGGAAAAATTCTGGTTCTATGGTGTTCAAAGCTGCGAACGGTTGCAGCATTTTTCTGTGCAGAATTTCTGCACTTCTTCAGCCCATTTTGCAGAGGTTTTGAGAGGTGTTCAAGGTCCTTTAAGGCTGGTTTTCCAGCCTTCTTTATAGGAAAAACAGAGAAGTTTTGCTGGCTTGAAGGTGGAATAAAACAACTTCATTTTCTGGTTTGAAAGTTGAGAAACTGCCCAGAATTTTTTTCTGGTTTGTGTAGTTTTTTGTGTAGTCCGAATTGCACAGAATTTTCAGTTCCTCAAGTTGAATAAATTGGCCATTTTCCAGCAGCAATTGAGCAAGAAAGATGGCTGAGATTTTCGAAGGTTAGGCTGCCAAGAATCTAGAAAATTTTCAGATTTCTTTCATGAAAATTATGAACACAATGGAGTAAGTTTGAAGGTTCATCAATGTTGATTAATTTCTCTTGGGAACCTTCCCTAACTCCTCTCCTATTTTCAGTCAAAACCCCAACTTCCAAGATTCATTTCCAAAATTTAAAGACCAAGAATCCCTGCTGAAATTTTCTGGAATTAAAACCATGAATTTTGATAAATTTTGAACAAGTTTAATTGATGAAAAGGTTAGAACAAGTTAGAGGTAATAATAGGACAAGAATTCTTCTAGAATTCTTTTTAGGACACAATGATAAGATTTGGGCATTCTCTTCATGTTTCCTCTAAGACAACATTCCTATTTTTATGGAATGCAAGAAAACAAAAATTCAAACTCAAGTAAGATAATCATGATTAAAACTTAAATGATGGGATTTGAACTCATGATCTTAGAGATTAATTCCAAAACTCTGACCACTTAACCACACTAACTCTTGCTCTTATTTTCTCACCCACATATTCTTCTTATGTAATCTTTAAGCTATCTTCCTATTTTGACCTCAGGCAAAATTACCATTTTACCCTTCTTACCCAATAAGCATAACTAAGCCTTTTAACCTATAAACCACAATTCTTAAAGCACATAAAATCATTCAAATATATATATATATATATATATCTTACAAAATAATATGATATGCATCCCGACCCCCTTACTCTAGGATTAGCTTTAGGTGGGGTTTCACATCCTCCCCTCCTTAGGAGAATTTCGTCTCGAAATTTAGGCGTACTTCTATCTCAGATCGGGATACTTCCGCTTTACTCATTCTTCTGTTTCCCATGTGGCATCTCGCGTGCCATGATGCTCCCACTGCACCTTTACTATCGGAATCTGCTTTTTCCGGAGAGTCTTGATACTTCGGTCCAATATCTTTACGGGTTTCTCCACATAGCTCAGGTCGGGTTGCAACACTAACGACTCATTATTCAAAACATGCCCGGAGTCGGCATTGTACTACTTCAACTGTGATACATGAAATACGTCGTGAATTCCCATAAACCCATCTGGCAAATCCAATCGATACGCCACTGGCCCAATTCTCTCATTTATTGGAAATGGTCCCAAATACCTCGGATTCAGCTTTCCCCCTTTTAGATGCTTCAGAATTCCCCTATTTGGTGTCAATTTTAGGAACACACCATCTCCCACTTGAAATTCTAACTTTCTCCACCTATTGTCTGCATAACTCTTTTGTCAGCTCTGGGCCGCTTTCAACCTTTCCCTAATTAACTTGACCTTGTCCAACATATCTTGAACATAGACTTCTCCCGATTTACTTATGTGACCATCCTCTGACCAACTCCAGTATAACGGTACCTGACACTTACGTCCATATAGAGCTTCATACGGAGCCATTCCAATCAAAGCTTGATAACTGTTATTGTATGACAACTCTACATACGGCACACATTTGATCCACTTATCCCTGAAATCCAATACACAGGCTCTTAGCATATTCTCTAATATCTGAATAACCCTTTCTGACTGTCCATCGGTCTGTGGGTGCGCCGTCGTACTGAACTTCAGACTAGAACCCATCGATTCTTGAAACTTGCTCCAAAATCGGGAGGTAAATCTCGGATCACGGTTGGACACAATACTTGAAGGCACTCCGTGCAATCTGACTATTTCCCGCACATAGGTCTGAGCCAACTTTTTCATTGAATCCCTTACATTCACGGGTACGAAATGCACCGACTTGGTCAATCGATCCACCACTACCCATATGGCATCCTTTTGGGTCCTTTCCATAGGGAGTCTGGTAACGTAGTCCATGGTCACCTCTTCCTATTTCCATTCCGGTACTGGCAATGGTTGTAATAATCCTGCCACCTTTTTGTGTTCCGATTTGACTTTCTGACAGGTTAGATACGTTGAGACATACATAACCACGTTCTGCTTCATCCCGGGCCACCAATAAGTCTTTTTCAGATCTTGATACATCTTGAACTCTCTCGGATGAATGGCGTACTTGCTCTTATGCGCTTTTTCTAAAATTCTGTCATTCAATTGGTGCTCCTTAGGTACACACAAACGATCTTGGAAGTATAACACTCCCGCTCTGTCCTGTCGGAATTCACTGCCTTGCCGTTTAAGCTCCTTGTCCTTGAAAAGCTAAAATTCCGCTTTACTCTGCTGGGCTTCAACAATTTCCCGCCTTAGATCTAGCATCAACTTCAGGTTGCTAATAATAATCCTCTCTTCTTGCACTTCTGCTCTTCTATCCAATACATCCTGAACTACTTGAACCTCCTGAACTCTTAGCCTGGCCATTCTGACTTTCCGGCTCAGGGCATCAGCAACGACGTTGGCTTTCCCGGGGTGATAGTTGATAGGACAACGGTACTCTTCTAAAAATTCCATCCATCTTCACTGCCTCAAATTCAAGTCTTTCTGGGCGAAGATGTACTTCAGGCTCTTGTGATCAGTGAACACTTCATATTCCTCTCCATACAAGTAGTGCCGCCATTTCTTCAAAGCGAACACAATTGCAGCCAACTCTAGATCATGGGTGGGATAATTGACTTCATGCAGCTTCAATTTTTGAGAAGCATAGGCGATCACCTTCCCATCTTGCATCAAAACTGCTCCCAAGCCTTCCTTCGAAGCATCAGTATATAGAGCGTAGGGCTTATCTGCCTCTGGCAGACTCAACACAGGCGCTGTCATTAACCTCCGCTTCAACTCTTGGAAACTCTTTTCACATTTTTCATTCCACACAAAGGGTATATCCTTTCTTAGCAGCGGGGTCATAGGAGATGCTAGCGTTGAAAACCCCTTAATAAACCTCCTATAGTAGCCAACCAATCCCAAGAAGCTTCGAATTTTTGTGATGTTCTCTGGTTGCTTCCAGTCCGAAACTGCTTCAACCTTCGCTGGGTCCACCTTGATCCCATCCTTGGTCAGCACGTGACCAAGAAATGCCACACTATCCAGCCAAAACTCGCACTTGCTAAACTTGGCGTAAAGCTTGTGCTCCCTTAGCTTTTCCAGTACCAACTTCAAATGTTCTGCATGGTCCTCCGGGCTCCTGGAGTATATGAGTATGTCGTCGATGAAGACCACCACGAACTTGTCTAAGTAGGGTTAGAACACTCGATGCATCAAATCTATAAATACCGTGGGTGCATTAGTTACCCCGAAAGGCATCACCACAAATTCATAGTGACCATATCTTATATTGAAGGCCGTCTTAGGAATATCTTCCTCCTTTATCCTCACTTGATAGTAGCCTTGACTCAAATCCAGTTTAGAGTAACAATTGGATCCTTGCAACTGGTCGAACAACTCGTCAATTAACGGTAGAGGATATTTATTCTTGATAGTCAGGTTGTTCAAGCCTCGGTAGTCAATACACAACCTTAGAGTCCCGTCCTTTTTCTTCACAAATAGCACATGTGCTCTCCAGGGTGACGTGCTAGGTCTGATATAGCCTTATCTCACCAACTCTTCTAGCTGCTCCTTCAATTCTTTCAGCTCCGCCGGTGCCATCCGATACGGAGTTCGGGACACCGGTTCCGCTCCTGAAACTAGATCAACGGTGAACTCAACTTCTCAATTGGGAGGTAGATATGTAAGTTCCACAGGGAACACGTCAGGAAAATCCTTTACCACCTCAGTATCCTCCAGAGTGCACTGGTCCTTCGGCTTGTTTATCACATAATCCAAATATCCTTGACATCCTTACCTCAACAATTTCCGGGCTTTAGCCCCAGCTATCAAAAACTTCAATTCTTTTACTTTCTTGCCATTGAACTCCAACACATCACATCCTGGTCTAATGAACTGAACTGACTTATTCTTACAGTCTACTTTAACTCCATGCTTCGCTAGCCAATCCATTCCCAATATCAAATCATAATCATCAATAGCTAAGACTATTAAATCTCCCTTCAAGCTTTCTCTCCCCACTTCAACTTTACAATTCTGCACATACCGATCCGCTTGCACCATTTTCCCCAAAGGCATACTTACTAACAAGATAAAAGGTAGTTCTACTCCATCCCAACCCAAATGATATGCACAATTCTTGTTTAAATAGGAATGGGAAGATCCAGGGTCTATCAATGCATTAACGGAACGACCTTGGATAGTAAACGTACCTTCCACCACTGCTGCATCAGCTCCAACCTCCTCCCGGTTGAGAGCGAAAACTTTTGCTTTCACCTGCGGCTTCTGCGTTCCACTCCCGGAAGCTCCCGTGGTATTGGCTCGATTGGGCCCCGAGATCTGAGCTGGGTTCCCTTGTCCACCTCGGAGAAGTTTAGGGCAGGCGTTCCGCAGATGGTTCGGGTCTCCACAGTGGTAGCATTTTCGCTCACCTCATTTGGACCAATAATTTTTCTCAGTGTGGCCCCTTTTTCCACAGGCAAAATGGAAGATTCTGCGCAGGACCGACCGGCGTTGTTCGGGCTTGTTTTCCCTGATTCTGCCACTGCTGGTTGGCAGGGCACTTGTTGGGCTGCTGCCTCTGAAAAGGTCTCGGCGGCTATCTTGACGGTACGAAAGGTCTTGGTGCCATTCGATTGCGATCCTCATTCTCAGTACGGGTGGCTGCGTCCACAGCCCCGAATAAGTCGTTGGTAGAGAAGGTGCCAACGTCCTTCTTAACTCCTGCCTTAAACCCTTAACAAATTGCCTTGTTCTGTTCTATTCGGTGTCCACCAGCCTCTTGCAATACTTTGACAATTGCGTGAACCGTGCTGCGTATTGAGCTACCGTCATACCTCCCTGCTTTAAATTCTGGAACTCATCTTCCCATTTCTCAACTATCCATTGAGGGATATATTCTGCTTAGAATGCTTCCACAAAATTAGCCCATGTCCAGTCTTGGTCAATCATCTCCCAGTCGTCCTGAATCCGTTGCCACCATGCTCGAGCTGGACCCCTCAGTCGGAATGCAACAAACTTCACCATTCGTTTCTCAGTGTACTGGAGCGTAGCAAAGATGTCCTCCATTTGTTCCACCCATTGCTCCACTTTCTGATCTTGTTCGGCCTCTCCCAAGAAGATAGGTGGTTGAAATTTCAGAAATCGTTCCAATGCCTCATCTTCCCCTTTCGGATTCCTTTGCTCAGTCAGGGTTTGTAGAATCTCGGTTACTTTGTGGAACGCTTGCGTCATAGTTACGCTAGCCGGTTCTTCCGATCCCATTTTTGGCTCCAGCTCATTCTCATCCCCCTGGTTTGGTGATGGTATTTGAGTTGTATCAAACTCTAGTGTCACGGGCTTTGCCACAAGAACCCTTCTAGCTGGATGTGGCTGCACGACGCTTGGGTGCCATTCTAAACCATGTCCCAGATAATGAGTTTATGCAACAAAGTTTAAAATATCGAAATTGAGCATGCAGTCACATTCAACTTTAAGTGGAAGAAAATTAGACGCAAATTTTGTATAAAGAATTACATATATATTTTTCCTCAAGATTTAGAGTACTCTAGGTACTCTTATTTGCATAAATTCAGAATTAAAGCAGTAAACATGGAAAAATAATCCTTAGCAAAGGAATTTATGGAAAGCAGTAAATAAAACATCCCAATCGTAGCAACACTTAGCCTTTCTAGTCCTCATCAGAATCTTCAAAGTCGACCTCATATAACCATCCCCCAGAATTTCTAGTGAAGTCTATCCCAACCCCATTTGCAAACCCATCTATCGGCTCGTTCCCGGGTCTCCTAGAACTCTTCCCGGTCTCAACCTGATTGGGTGGGGTTACAAAGGAAGGTCTAGGTGGAGATTCGTAATCTATCTCCCTTGGGTCATCACTATCAACTGTCAAGTCAACTATGGGACTAGGGGGAGGGGAACATATTCCATGTCAACCTCCTCATCTTCACTGTCAGTAACCAAGTCGATCACGGGTATTGGGGGTGGCTCAATGATCTGGACCTCATCGTCACTACTATCATCCAGGGGTATAATTGGCTGAGGTGCAGGCTGAGGCACTGGTATGTCCTCCGGGTAGATTGGAATAGGAGGATGCCATTGCTGACCTTTCCTTGCTGTTCTAATCATTCTAACCATCCTACAGCATAAACAAGACAGGTCAGATAAAATATTTCAACTTAATAAATCAAAACATATACTATCACTACTTACCAAAACCTATTCTCTGATACCACTTGTAACACCCCACTACCTAGGCCCAACAGGGTCAGGGATGTCGCCCTGTCCAATGGACAAGGTGTCTTTATAACTAGGTTACATATAATAAAATAAAATAAATATTTTAAAATTAAACTTATTACAACCCAAAAAATAAATACAGGAACAATTCCAAAATAAATTGTTTGCTACAATCTCTCAAACATCCCATAAAGAAAATAACATAAAGTCTTCAAAACATAGGCAATAAGTCTAGCTATTGACCTCCACAGCCGGATCAACCTGTAAACATGGTATAAAAGGTGATGAGATAAAAATCTCAGTAAGCCCATGTGTGCTTTGAGTGTTTCAGGTAAAATAATTCATGTATGCAAGTTGTAAAAGTTTTATAAGAGAAAGTGCTAGCAATAGTTAAATAAGTGTTGAAAATAAAGAGTAGTGTTTCGTTTTTCAAACTATACATGTGTACAATAAATACAATCACTCAAATGGGTAGCCATGGGTTACCACACGTTGGGCCCCATGACTAAGCAACGGTCAGAATGCCACACTTTGTGCAAACTGACAAAAGGTAGGTGTACGGCCTACCGGGTGAGATACTCCTCCATCTCTACACCCAAATTTACCGGTTGTCCACTCCAGAAACACACAGTCCACATGATTGAAACTTGCTAGCTCGGACCGGCATGACCTACCGGACTAGCATCCTATCCAGGAAGGACTCACCCCTCAGAGGTGGCCACCTACTGAGAGACTTACCCTAACCCTTCAAAGACTAGTCCTGGTAGTCTACCATTATTGAGTACTCAACGTTGAGTGTCCCACTTGGGAGAAAATGGATCATACATTGCTTTATTTGGAAATAGCAATTAAGGGTTCTAAAATTCTTATCAAAGTTGGGTTTTAGAAAAAGTTTAGCATTTTGTGTCAAACTGCTTGTTTGATTTTCAAATGATTTGATTGACTGAAATAAATAGGAAAAATAGTCCTTAATTGCCTTTACAACATGAATTTTCATACACATCGCGTTTAGCTTGCCACAGTAATTTTTTGTCTTTACAAAATTCCATACAGGAGCTTACCTGATTCTTTGCTTGCTCAAATTCAAAAGTCTTCCGAGGCTGACCTAACCCCGCCTGGGGTAAACACAAAACATAAGGTTACACTCAAGCTAAATTCACTTACACAAATAATCCTAGTTCAACTTATTATAATTACGACCCTAATGTCCTAAGCTTTAAGGCTAGCTGATGAAGAATTTTATAAAATAAGTCTAGTTTGATAAGTTAAAATAACTAGGGGTTCTAAAATAATTGCTAATAAATTATAGATTCAAATAATAATTCTTGAGTGTTATTATTAATAAATAAACTAAGGTTTGAATATTGAATAATACCAAGCCCTAAATAATATTAATAAATGGTAATTTAAAAATGGCTTTATTATAAATAAATAATAAATTACAAATAATTTTTAATTAATTTTTAATAGATAATAAATAATTAGTAATAAATAAAATTAATAATAAATGAATTATATTAAGTTTTTGTTTAATAAATAACAAACAAATTTTAATATAGATAATATTTATGAATATAGACAAAAGTTTGAACATTGGTCTACAAGGTCATTATTATTATTTATATAAAAGATCTTATTTAATATTATACCTATGCATATATTATTTTTAAGGGAAAAAATATCATTTATTTGACTAGTAAAATATCAATATTTCATGTAACATCCCATTTCCAAAACTTCCTAGCAAATTCGAAGTCCTTAGAGAAAAATATAGTAATAATTTTAATTAAGGTAATAAAATTTACTAATTAAAATAGCCTAGGATCAACAAGAACATAATCATGATTTTCCTATTACTAACAAGAATCATGAACATATTCCTCAACATCAAACAACAAACTAATCCATTCATGAACATATGCTTAAATCAACACTTGCTATCACATGGCCAAACAATCATGATCATGGCTTCAATGGAGATAAGAACATAAAAATCCTATTCACCAAAAGTGACATAACATCTAGTGTGCTTAAACATTCATAACTCTCTTAGGCCATGATGAACGTACATCGATTCTCAAGGAAATCCATATAGCTTAAACATGATCAATCATTCTCATGTCCTAATCCCAACCCCTTTATTCACATGCATATACTCAATCCCCCATTTATATTTTATTCTTCCTATCAATATCTAAGAGACATGGACGCTGAATTAAAAAGAAGGTTTAAGGAGAAATACTTGATTGATGAACACTTCGATGAAGATTTAAGAAGGTCCACACGATTGAGAGTCTTGAATTGTCCAAGAGTAAGAAAAACAGCCGTGGTTGTTGATCAACCATTTCGGCCGAGAGAGAGAGAGAGAGAGCATTAGTCTGATACATAGAAGGTTAAATGGAAGAAGATGAACAAGAGAATTGTTCTTGGTTACCTTAATGATGTTCTTGAGACGTCAAGGAGAAAAATCAGTTTTGATCTGAATGCCAATTTTTGTTTTTGAGCTTTGATGTTATAAATTCCAGAAATGAACTCTAGAGAGTATGTAGGAGTATTCTGGAGTTTTTGAGAGGGATTAGAGGTGTTTAGAGTGGGTTTTGGCTTGAAAAAAAGTAGTGTGTGTTCTTGGTGAAAATGGAGAGAATTTGAGGGAGAATGCTGGACAAATTTCTAGAGAGTGTTGACTGAATAGTTTAGGAAATTCAGGGGTTTCGGTTTAGCTTAGAGAGAAAGAGAAAAATCTGATCATTTGAAATTCAAATGGAGTAATTTGAGGAGTGGTTTGAGGTATAGGATATGTTAATGGTGTTTGATTGATGGAGGTTTTCTTGGAGCTACAATGGTGTCGGCTGGTTTGGTTTGTTTTGCTGAAGTGATTGAAGTCTGATGAGGCTTTAAGGCTGGCCGAAAATCAGAGTCTAGTGGCAAAGAAATTTTTGTTGTACAGCTTAATACAAGGGTGTTTTCATGGAGAGAAAATTTTGGAAATTTTGAAGTTCAAATGGAAGTTTGAATGGAGTGATTGTAGGAGAGATTTGAGGTGTGATTATGGAGTCCAACTGTGCAATGTAAGTGGAGAGGGTAATGGTTTTCAGTTCATGGCTGAACAAGGGTTAATTTACAGAGGTTGAATGGTGGTTTTCGGCCAGGGCTTGAAGAGAACAAAGCTGGAAAAATTCTGGTTCTATGGTGTTCAAAGCTGCGAACGGTTGCAGCATTTTTCTGTGCAGAATTTCTGCACTTCTTCAGCCCATTTTGCAGAGGTTTTGAGAGGTGTTCAAGGTCCTTTAAGGCTGGTTTTCCAGCCTTCTTTATGGGGAAAATAGAGAAGTTTTGCTGGCTTGAAGGTGGAGTAAAACAGCTTCATTTTCTGGTTTGAAAGTTGCGAAACCCCAGAATTTTTTCTGGTTTGTGCAGTTTTTTGTGCAGTCTGAATTGCACAGAATTTTCAGTTCCTCAAGCTCAATAAATTGGCCATTTTCCAGCAGCAATTGAGCAAGAAAGTTGGCTGAGATTTTCGAAGGTTAGGCTGCCAAGAATCTAGAAAATTTTCAGATTTCTTTCATGAAAATTATGAACACAATGGAGTGAAGTTTGAAGGTTCATCAATGGTGATTAATTCCTCTTGAGAACCTTCCATAACTCCTCTCCTATTTTCAGTCAAAACCCCAACCTCCAAGATTCATTTCCAAAATTCAAAGACCAAGAATCCCTGCTGAAATTTCTGGAATTAAAACCATGAATTTTGATAAATTTTGAACAAGTTTAATTGATGAAAAGGTTAGAACAAGTTAGAGGTAATAATAGGACAAGAATTCTTCTAGAATTCTTTTTAGGACACAATGATAAGATTTGGACATTCTCTTCATGTCTCCCCTAAGACAACATTCTTATTTTTATGGAATGCAAGAAAACAAAAATTCAAACTCAAGTAAGATAATCATGATAAAAACTTAAATGATAGGATTTGAACTCATGACCTTAGAGATTAATTCCAAACTCTAACCACTTAACCACACTAACTCTTGTTCTTATTTTCTCACCCATATATTCTTCTTATGTAATACTCAAGCTATCTTCCTATTTTGACCTCAAGCAAAATTATCATTTTACCCTTCCTACCCAATAAGCATAACTAAGCCTTTTAACCTATAAACCACAATTCTTAAAGCACATAAAATCATTCAAATATATATATATATATATATATATATATTCATGCAAAATAATATGATATGCATCCCGACCCCCTTACTCTAAGGTTGGCTTTAGGTGGGGTTTCACATTTCTTCTTATCCCTTGAAATTTAGTTGACTTGACTAGTAGAACTAAATCCTTTGAAGTGAAAAATAGTTGGGAAGAACTCAAGTATGGAATTGATAGTTTGAAAAAGTCAAGAGCGTGAATTCATTGTGATAAAAGCCAAGAAGAGTGCAAACACGAGTGAAGAGTGACCACTAAAATTAAGTGTAAACACGTGAAGAAATGAAGTAAGGATTTTTTCTTGTGTTTTCTACTTCAATTTTATGGGTACTTCTCTGAAAAGAAAATTCACAATGGCTAGTTGGAGTGAAAGTGAAGAGTATGACAATTATAAGAAGTCTTGCTATGGAAAGAGTAGTTATAGGGAATATAATGAATATGAAGAAGAATATGAGGACGATGACTCTGAGGGCATGGGATATTTGGATGAACATGATAAGGGGCCAAGTACAAGTGGAAGGAAGTATGATAGCTATGAAGGAAACCTAGGGGAAAGCAATCAAGAATGTGAGAACTTGAGTTCTATAGAAGATTGGAGTAGGGTGAGTGAAAACAATGGAGAATCTTATTCAAGTGGGGAAGGATATGGTAGTTTTGAGGAACAAAATTGAGAATATAAAGAAGAAGGATATGGGAGTGAAGAATGTTAGAATGAGAAAGTTTATGTACGAGGAGCACCAAAAAAAAAAAAAAAAAAACATGGGGTGTAAAAGAATTTGAAGGAGCGTGAGTGCAAAATGTGTGGAATTTTTTAGCACACTTCCTATTATTGTCCAAAAAAAGTTAAACAAAGAGGGAAAAATATAATGCATAAGACACTGGAAGAAGGGGTGCATAAGGAGAAAATTTATAATTGTTACAATAATAGGAGTGATGGCCATTATTACTACAGGTGCCCAAGTTTGCAACAACAACAAAAAGAGAAGGAAGAGTCGCCAGGAAAAAAGGGCGAATCTTAAGCCTCTACAAGTATGGTACAACAAAGGAGTAGAAGATGATTGACTTGTGAGATTTGTTGTAGTAGAAGGCACACGGAGGTGTTGGAGGAGAATGAGCAAGAAAGAGTAGAGTATGATGGTGTTGAATTTGTTAAGGGAGCTCTAAAACAAAGGAAGAAAAATGGGAGTTGGCTAGAAAGGGTGTATGAAAAAATGAGGAAGGAAGCTAGTGGGAGTAGCCATCTAGTCCAATCTTGCATGAAACCCCAAAGCTAGAGATGAAAGGAGGATAAAGAAAGGCAAAGCCTTATTGGGATCACAAAAGTGTAGGGACATCAAATGTTATAAGTGTCTAGAATATGGGCATTCCTTCCAAGAGTGTCCAAATAAGAAGATGGTGTTCATAAATGACCAAGTTAATATCTTATTCGGTGAGGATGAATGTGATGAGGCATTGGAAGAAAAATTTGAAAAGGAAGAAGGTAGAAAAAGGGGAATTGTGATTGAACCTACTTGTTCATTGATTAGAGTAGCAATGGAAATTGAAAATATTTGTGAGGGTGTGGAAGAAGGGAAAAATTCACGAAGAGAGAATATATATTTTTCAAGGTGTCTAATCAAGAAAAAACCATGTAGTGTCTTCATTGATTGAGGGAGTTGTAAAAATGTAATTAGTGTTATATTGGTAAAGGAGTTAGGAATAGAAACCTTAAAATACCCTAGACCCTACAAGTTATAATTGTTGAACAATTATGAAGAGGTAAAGGTGAACAAACAAGCTAAGGTTGCCATTGATATAGGGAAGTATAAGGATGAAGTGGTTTGTGATGTATTTCTCATGCATGTAAGGTATATTTTGTTAGAAAGACCTTGGTTGTTTAATAGAGATGTGGTCCATGAAGGTAAGAGAAACACTTATTCTTTGAGGAAAGATGGAAAGAAAATCACTCTACTTCCCTTATCTCCTAGTGAGGTTTTAAGAGATCAAAATATCTTGAGAGAAAAAGGAAAGGAAATAAGAGAGGGAAATGAAAGGAAAAAGAAGATGAGTGAGAAAAGAAATGAGGAGAAAAAAAGAGAGCAAAGGGAAGAACAAAAGAAGGGGGAACAAGAGGATAAAGTGAGAGAAGGAAGAGAGATAAAAATTGAGGAAATGAAGGAAGATAGTGATAAGAGAATAGTGACCACCTTAAGTTGGAGAGAAAAATAAAAGAGAGACAAACAACAAGAGAAAAAAAGAAAAGAAAAAGGAGGTAAAATGAGAGAAAAACTGTGGGTAGTGAAAAGAGAAAGTATAGAAAATAATGAGGTACAAAGCCACGATATTTTACTTTCACAAAAACTCTCTTGTTTGAATTCTTGTACAGGTTTTGATTTGAGGATGAATCATTTCCAAGAAAAGGGAAATGATAGGAATCGTCCCAGGCTTAAAGCTCAATCCAAAAAAAGGGGAAGGGCGACCAAGCTACAACTCATAGCACCCTGGATAAAGACGATTTTCAAGAGGTTTCAACAGGAATTTAAGGCCAACTAAGCCAGCAAACTAAAGGCCAAGAGATTGATGAAGGAGTGAATAATGAAAGGAAGGCAAAAAAGAGTACAAAAAAGGCAACAATCCTTATGGAAGGTCAAGCAAACAAATGAACAAGGATTAAAGGGCAAACAGGTAAATGAAGGAATTCGACCCAAGAGAGCTTCAAATGGAAACAATCTTAGCTTCAAAACTATTTGAAAGATCAAGAAGACAACCAAGGCTACCTTAGAGGTCAAGAACAATATTTGGGATACAAAACATCAAAAAAAATCGATGGGGGAATGGCATTACGCAAGAAAGGACTGAACAAATCTTAAAATAGGTGCCTAGGAGGCGACTGGCACTGGCCCTGATGCCCCAACCCAATGTCGACCCTATACTACTGGAACACTGTCAAGAGACAGTTTCGATCCGACACTAGCCAAGTCTGTACATCCCTAAATTTTTGCTATTTTTCTTGTTTCAATCTTTTACATTTATAATTCAATTTTCACAATTTTTATTATGTTTTTACTTACTTAAAAACATGTAATATGGCCTCAATACTTGTATTAAGCTCCCCTAATTCTATGATTAGTTTACTAATTAGTTAGGTTATGTTGGGGGACTATAAATATCCAATTATAACATTGTAAACATAACTTTTGATATTTTGGAAGGAGAATTCAAATTTTCTCTCTAGAGAGAGTCCTTGAGAGTGATCTTCATGGGTGATTCCATTTAACATCAACGCTAAATTAAAGGATTTAGCCCCACATTTGATCTTGTCTCTAAACCTTAAGGGATAATCTCAACCCATCTCTATTTTTATATGCTAGATTGCCTAGTGTATTTGATAAAATTGAGTTAGGTGCCTTCAAATTATTATCCTTGATACTCTAATCTCTAGTTAGATTAGGGTGTTAAGATGTCTTTGAAATAGGATAGATTCATATTATCACAAGATTAACATTTTGGTGTTTTTGTGTGTGAGTTTGTTAGGGTACTTGTTCTTGAGCTTAATCTACATTTTTTGGGGCTTCCCAAGATTATATCACTAACTTCATTCAAACTACTTAATTGAGGAAAAACATTGAAACACAAAATATATAAAATACCTCAATTGAGGATTAAGATCATTACTAGAAAGAAAAAAAGAACCATGTGTAGATGCCCTTAATTCCAAACCCAGACGTTGACAAGCAGAATTAAAATCCCAATTTAGCTCAGAAGCTATTCCCTTATTGTGGTGGTCAATGTCTACCTAAAGGCCATCATTACCAACACCCAAAATTGTTGCCAATTGATGCCTTCTCAATATTATTTGGATGCCATTTACTGATGTTTCTATTTGCTTAAGATTTCCTTTCTTTGTGTTTTTCATATTTGCATAACATTCTTTCACAAGGATAGGATAAAAATCATCTCTCAAATTCTATAATTGGCCCCCAACCAATCCTTCCAAACATTTTATTAATATGCAAAGATCTATCAAAAGAAGGCTTTACTATTTTTTCAACAATGATTTTGTTTAAAGCTCTCGTATCATACAATTCCTCATATTTTTTATTAGTGAAAGTTCGAGAATGTAAAAAAGGTAGTCCAATAAAGGGTCATGGGATAAGGATGGTCTAGTATGTTTGTGAGATTTGGGAACTTGTTTGGTTCTAGGAATTTTTGCTTACTTAACAAAAACAAACACCATTCTAAAAAATAATTCTCAAAATTTTCTTCAATTAAAAGCTCCTTCCAATATTTTTTTTTTCAAAAACAATTCTCAGACAACTCCTTTCACAATTTCCAACTCTGATATAAGAAACACAAATTCAAACTACAATCCCAACAAGTTTACCACACAATCATCACAAGAAAAATATCACATTTATGCTCCAAAAAATCACTCACAATATCCAACAATTCTAAAATTCTAGAAAATTATGTAAACAAGATTAAAAGAAATGAAAACACTAGCAAATCATCCCATGCATATCTTAGCTCCAAATAAGCTCAACAAGGATATTTTCAAGCAAATTATATATTTCCTCAAAATAAAATATCAATAAATGCCAAGAAATTAAAGAGAAAAGTATTTACCATTACTTGAAGAAGAAATTTTTGCGTCAATGTGTTCTTCCAACTTTTGAGCCTTTAACTTTGGTCGGAGAAGTGGTAGAAGAATGAAAGAAATTAGAGAAGAAGGGAGGAGATAGTGTAGTCGGTGAAGAGAAGAGAAAAAAAAAGCAATGGTCATTGGAGAAGAAGAATCCACAAGGAAAAGAAAAAAAAAATATGGGGAGGAGAAGAAAAAGACAAAGGAAATGAAAAGTAAAAAAGAAAAAGAAACAATGGGAGGGGGGTTGCCTTTGTTTGTTGTGATTCAGAAAACTGAAGACCAAAAAGAAGAACGATGTGCACTTTTTTTCTTTTTTTTTTTTTTTGGGAAAAGAAATGAAATTGAAGATGGTGAATTTGGACCAGAGCCAGTGCTAGCTTGAATGGCCAAGTCGGCATTGACTTGCTTCTGGAAACACAGCCAGAAATATTTTCTACTTTTTTTAACCTACACAATACAACAACAAAATTATTTACAACAATACAATAATACAATTTGATTTTGTTTTTAACAAAATAGCAACAGATAAAAATGTAACACTATTTACATATTATAAATACAATTATAATTACAAAATAACAAGAAATAAATATAACAATATATTCTATTCACAAATTACAACTACAACTATTATTTAAAATGATGTGATTGCAACACACTAATTATTATTAAGGGTAGATTAGTAATTTTAACTTTTGTCTTCTCCAAACAATAAACGTTTTTTGGTGAGAATGAAAAAAAATTACTCTATTTCTGTAAATCCCTCAGGATTAATTTGATTATAATAAATTCTTTCTACTAATAGTTTTTATTATAATCTTCAATAAACATAGCAATTTTTATTGTTCTCACTAAGAAACATTCATTGTTTGGAGAAGATAAAAGTTGAGATCATTAATTTTCCCTTAATAGTAATGAGTATATTGCAAAGGTATCTTTTTAAACAGTAAAATATAGAGTATTTATTTAAATTCTTGATAGAAGGGTATAATTGTAAGGATTTAAATTTAAAAAAGGTAGTATTGTTAAATTTTAAATATGAGGGGTATATTTGAAAGGATTTAAATTCAAAAAGAATACTATTACTGAATATTAAATGTGAATGGTACAATTGCAAAAGTATGTATATTTAGGGGCATTTTAACCTTTAACACTAATTAGTAAGCTAAACATAGAAAATTAGGTGGCCTTAATTTGTGATGCCCTAAAACTTAGTTCAAACTAGAGTAATAAAATTACATTGAAACAAAACTAAAACTAAGCAAAAAGTAAAATATCAAGGTGAACTTGATACCGGTTGGTGCTGGTTAGGATCCTTTGGTCAGCGTCAAATAGGAGCTTATGGCCAGCACCGGCTCCCTTCTGGAATCGTCCCCTGTTTTGTGAGCTTTACTCCTTTGGCTAGATCTTGTTCTTCCCTTATTCCTTGACTTGTATGATCATTTGAACATGTTCCTTGAAGCTTTCAAATGGTGAATAAGAGTCTTCTAATCCCAAATTGGTCTTCTTGTAGCCTTGGAATCTTTTTTAAATCCACTTTTTTCCTAACTCTTAGTATAGGATCTTGAGGGATTGTTTGATTGGTGATAGAGTCTAATTGTACCTATATTTTTCTAGTTATTTGAAGTTATCCTTTCCTATTTGATATTTTGCCTGTGGAAAGGTCTTTTGATGATTTTATGCTGGAATGGATAAAATTGGAGTCAAAACATCAGAATTTCAGAACGAACCCAACACCAGCCCAGAGAAACTGACACATCACTGGTCTAGCATTAGAGGAAATTCGAGAAGCAGAGCAAAACAGAAGAAACTGATCCAATGTTGACTAGACGCTAGCCCAGTCGAAGTGCAGATTGGGAGATTCCAAGAATTCTTTTTGGTATTTACTTTATACTCAGACCAAAAGTCTTCAAGAATGAATTTGGCATTCTACAAAGCTATAAATATAAGAGATTAACACTCATTAAGGGAGTTTTCACACTTTGGTGCGAGAGAACCCAAAAGAACTCCTAGAGAATCCAAGAACACCAAGAATAAGAAGGATTAAAGAAATCTTGGAGAAGAAGAGGAGCTTTATCAAGAACATTGCAAAGGAAAAGGGGATTACACTTATCTATGAGTTTTTCTTCTATCTTTCTTTGTACTTCTATTTTGTCAAAGTTGAACTTATATTTTTTAATTGTATTTAAAGGATATTTATGGATTTATAATTTTGTATTGGTTTTAATTTTTTGATCAATTGGTTATTATTTTCTGTATTTGGTTACTTAATTTATTTGATGAATTGATTGAATGTTCTTTCTAATGGACTTGAAAAATGAAGTTATAGTGAGTTCAATTTAATTGATTTCATATCTATTATGTCTTAATTGGATTGCAAAAAAGGGTTAGGAATAAGAACTTAGGTAATTTAAAGATTGGTTGATTTCACCTAGAATATAGGACTATTAGCTAATTTCATGTTCATATCACCTAGAATATAGGAGTATTTGTCAAAGACTAAGTTTAGTGCATCTTTTGAGTAAGACTAGTAAGATAGAATATATCCATTAAGTTACTTAGAAGATAGGGAATCATGGATTGCAAACGAAGTGATTCTAGTTTATTCTTTTATGGTTCCAGCATGATAATTAATTGTGATAACTGCTAGTTAATCATTGTTATAATTTCAAGGATTTCTATTTATATACATATCTTTTCTCCTTATTCTCACTCTTTGATTATTCTTGTGACTTTTCTTATATGAACCTGATCTATTCTCTAGTATAGTTGTTTACTAGGTTAGTGTTCCATTTATTCCTTTATTTTATTGACTAAACAATAAAGATTTGGGTAAAGTAAGATGGGAGCCTAAATTATTGTGGATTCGATACTTGCTATTCCCTATACTATATAATAGGTATACTTGCTCGTATGTATGGTTTTAGTGGTTTTCATTTTATTAAAATTTGATTGATTGTGGCCCTTTATTGTTAATTTTTCCAACACTAAAAAACACACATCAATTGGCCTCTTTAATCCTCCATATGGATTGTTACTTATTTTAAGCACCCTTTGGCCATTTTTTCTCCATCAATTTCTTTACAAATCTCTTAGTCTCTAGTTTGTTGACTTGGTGGGCTTGAAAACTTCCTTGAAATCTCTTGAATATTGACATCACCTAAGGAGCCATGAATTGTGACCTTATCTTTCTTCCTCCTTATTTGGATGGTCCTTTATACCTACGCCAATTCCTAACATTTCTCCCTTCTTTGTGTTGATTCATCATCGAATTAACACTTATTAAAAAAAATTCAAACAAGAATTTTTTTGTGAAGGTAAAACTTATAGCTTTTGATCTTCATCAACTTCCTTGTTTTCTCTCTTCACAATCCACGCTTTCACTCTCATTTTACCTCCACTCTTTTTCTGTTGCTCAATCTCTTATTTGTCACTCTTATTCTTTTTCTTTAAGCTTAAGAAGGTTTCTCTCTTTTTATCCCCCTCTCTATTCCTTTCCTCAATTTTACCTCTTTTCTCCTTATTTGCTTTTACTTTTTTCTCTTTTACTTCTTGTTCTTGTTTTTGAGTCTCTTTTAACTCTCTTTCTATTCTCTCCTCATCATTTCTCTCATTCTTTTATCTATTCTTTTTCACTCTTCTCTTCTTTTATTTCTCTCTCAGAATATTTTAACCTTTTATAACCTTACTAAGGGACAATGGAAGTAGAGTAAACTTCTTTCCCTCATTGCTCACGGCATAAGTTTTTTTTCTTCTATTGTATATCACCTCTCTAATAAACATCTAAGGCCTTCACAACAATAACTATCCATGTTGTATGGGAATTATATCACAAATCACCACTTCTCCGTGCTCTCCCACATTAAATGCAACATTGACTTGTCTATTCACCTTTATCTCACCACAATCATTCACCCATTGAAATTTGTAAGGCTTAGGATGCTTCATAGTCTCTATACCCAACTCTTCCACCAATGTAGTATTTATGGTATTAGTACAACTCCCTTCATCTATCATCATACTACTTGGCCTTTAATTGATAAAACATATTAAGTAGAAAATATTGTCCCTTTGTGAATCATTCATATCTTCAACAACACTAACTCCTAAAATTCTACTAGCAACACCAATTAGAGAACTCTTTTGCCCAACCATATTCTCGTCTTCACTATCTACTCTTTGTCTAGGCTTTGTGGTCTCTTTAGAAAATAGCGTTGGTGATTCACTCCTCATAATTGAGCTCTCTCCCCATTTATGATAGTTTAGAGCATTCTTGGTCTCTTCATTCATTGTATGCTTTTGCTCCTTAACAATCTCATATTCATTTTGCTAACATTCTTCTTGGTTATCTCTATGTTAGCTTTCGTTTTCTTGTGTCAAGTAATTTACCTCTTCTTCTTCATACTTTTCTTTAACTCTTTAACTTGGTAAATCTTGACCCTTAACTTCTTCTTCTACCTTCTCATCTTTTTCAAATTCATGTAACTTGTTTTGCTTATTCTCCTCAATTCCTTGCTCATTTTACTCAAGTTGTTGAGTTTTTCCTTACTCTTTTTCCACATTTTCCTCTTCTTATTGCAAGTCATTTTCTAAAACTTGAGTGTTTAAAATTTTCGTAGATTCTTCACTCAATGTAGTGGATGTAGTGGCTAATTCCTCATCGTTCCTAACATTCCCATCACTTTTCTTGACTTCGAACTCAACTTTTTATCTTTTATCATATCGCTTCAACACCAACTCAATTGTTTATCTCATTTTATTGCAAGATAATTTAAGAAATTCTAATGACAATTAAGAGACGTGTGTTTATAGTTGCAATAGTGCTAACAAGGAACCACACCGGTCTTTTGTAATTCAACCCCCCCCCCCCCCTCCCTTTTTTTTGTTAACAACCCTTGGCAGTTAGATGCGCTATAGTCATATTCCCAACAATTAGAGCAAACATGATCTTATCTTCTTCTAAAGATATTCTTTGAATATCCTTGCAGTTCTTCCACACGGACTTCGTCATTCCAATACCTTATATTCTCATAAGCATCCTCTTCACATTCCCATTCATCTTTATCAAATCTTTCATAACTATCTCTCCTTGAACTAAGTTTCTTATAATAGTCTCCTCTCCTACCTTAAATCTCCTTAGGATACTGATAAACCTTACAGGGTGGTGAATAAGGTTTATGTCAAACAATTGCATATTTTTTTAGTCTTTTGAAAATTTAGAAGAAAAGCCGAGTGATGTGTGTGTTCAAAACAGCTGAGATTTTTTGTAGCTTTTAACAGTGCAATCAAGGATCTTTCGATGCCTCACTAAATGAAGAGAGAAGACACACTATTAAAGATGAATAGACAACGGATCCACAACCATTTTACTCTATCACAGAAATATCTTTGAATCAGTATATGTAAGCAAGAATGCACGATTTTCAAATCAGATGAACAGCAAAATAACAATCATAAATTTTGAAATAAATTAAAGAAAATAGACCCAATGATTTATAGCAGGTCTAAGTTAATGCCAGATACAACTATTGCTCTAGGTTTACATACAACTACGTTGATCCTAGTAAAAGGCACTTTAGATGCACATGGATCCAAGTTAATGCCAGCTAAAAAGGATTTTGGTTATAATTTTCTGTGCAACGGCTCGGGACGAGGTGGTACTTGTGATATTTCAGCATAGGACACATTTTATTTGGCAGTTTTTTGAATGTTAAATACTATTGGATGGGTTACTTTTTATTACACACTTAAGGATTTTAATTTAACCACTAAAATATTTTTCCTAAATTAATGGTGGTAGACAACACCAATATTATAATAGAGAGTCACTACACTTGGTTTTACCTCAAACCTCTATATACTCAACAATCAAGGCTTACCCCAATAGGGTTTTATCTCTCGAACCTCAATTTAATTTCAGAGTAAAGAGAAAGTGCAGAGATAGCTCATAGATTGAGCAAATATACATAGCTAGAGTAGTTTTATCTTTTTACTTTTAGAACAATAGATCTCACTTTGAAACACAATGTAGATGAGGGATTTTTGTTTTTCAAGAGTGTTAGGATATTTCTGAAGATGTTAGCACAAATCCTTGTTGAAAATCATGTTCAAATGGTTTTTATACAGGTAAAAATCGAGAGTGCAATGGCTAGTTGTTGCTATTAGGTTTTGCAAGATTTTGGACTCACAATATAAAAAATTGTGCGTCCAAAATAGCACTTTATGCTAAGAAGTATACTTTGAACACTTTTGATTTTGGCACTTTGAAAACTGACTTTGGATGAGGGTTTTGGATTTAGAGGTTTGTTCGAAATAACTCATTTGAGTTTTATAAAACCAAGAGCTTTTCTTCTAAGATTATTATTATGATTAAAACTCGGTTTGAAAATACACTCTTTTGAAACTTCAAGTGCTTCAATATGAAATAAATTGAACTTAAGGTAAAGAGAAATAGGAAATACAAGTAATACCTCAATCATAATTTCCTAATCTACGATTCTTCAAAGAATCTTCATGGTATGCAACTCCTTTAGGTAGGATCTTGACTTAATGTATCTTTTTTTGAACTGCATCATATTTAAGTTGCTTTTCAATCTAAATTTTGAGAATTTAAAAAACCATGGTCAAATATGCCATAATCCAAAAACCCTATCACATACACATGACACATGTTAGTCCACATCAATATTTGTCATTTATCAAAACACAGGAAAAAGCCCTTTGGGTTAACAATCTCTCCCTTTTTGAATGATGACAAACTTGATGGATTATGACAAGAAAAATAGTATAATTTTGTATGAACATATTAAACTGAGATATATAAGAGTTTATATTTGATGCAGATCTCTCAACATAGAGCTCAAAAAGTGATCAAGAGATAAGATTAAAAAAAATTTACGCATAATCTTGTAAATTGGGCTCAATGAGCCTCTTACCCTACCAACCACTGTATTCTCATTCCTTCCTTAAAAGGACTATTTCACAAGGAAATAGCCATGTAATGGTCATATAAAGTACGTTAGCACAAAGATACAATACAAGTATATATGTATGTGCATATGAAGGTATAGAAGATAGAACATAGTTATTAATGCTCCCCCTTTCTATATGCATATGAGCAGTAGATAAATGAATATTTATAACATTATGCATTAGCAGATAGAACTGGATTTATGATTTTGTACTTCCAAAAAGTGCATCCAAAAAGAATCTAGATAGACAACCTTTGCAAAAACATTGCTCGGACTAAGATTTTGGGATCTAGAATTACTCCCCCTATGTTTGTACACATTCCAAACAACAAATTCAATCATCAAATCAAATAATCAATCTAATAATCTACATCACACATTACTCCTCCATATTTTTCTCACCTCTAAACAAAATCTTACCCAATCCATATTTTTTCTCCCCCTTTTTTCATTAGTAAAAAAAAATGTAAACAATGAACAGAACATAAATAGATATAAGAGAGAAGCAAAGAAAGTAAACAATTGTAGCAATCAGAAGGACGTGCAGTATATCAATGTAAACAACATATTAGTAGGAAAGTTAAAAAAATATTCAAAAAAAAGGTTCAGAATAGTATTAGCTGATCTTCTTCATGATTTTCACACCACGCTTGTTGGTGGAGATTGCCATATCTCCTGGAATCACAACAATCTCCAACTTAGCTTTTGTACCACTCTTCTTCATCTACCCAGCCAGTCTGCTAGATTTTCGTTTGACTACAACATTTTTTGTCTGCAGCTTGAGGAGCTGCAAGGGATAGTAGTTTTGGCCTTCTTAGGAGCAGCTTCAGCCAACTCTGAGGCAGCTTCAGCAACATCAATAGTGGTTGTAGTGGTGGCAGTTTTTGTAGCAGTATGAGGTACTTCAATAGGTTCTTCAGAAGGTTCTACAAAGGATTCTTCAAGTTCCTTTTCTGGTGAAAGGAGGATAGTGTCAGGTTCTTGCTCTGGTGAATGGACTTGCTTTTTTAAAGCAACGGCAGTTGCAAATTTCTGCCCTTCCTTATTAGTCAGCCTGGCCGCCAAACATTTAAATTTAGTCTTGGTTTCTACATTCAGTCCATCTAATTTGGCAAACTAAAGATTTAGAGCAGAATACTCTGTGTCATACCACTTATTTCAGCTTTCTGCTTACCCTTACTGGAGGATTTTTCTTGATTTTTAGCTTTTATTTTTCGTTCCAACTGGGGCAGTAGAGCCAGATTTCTTTCCTTCAGTCTTAGCTTTAATTAGTTTTTTCTTTTCTTCATCTGTGGCATCCCTAAGTATCAGTGCTTTCCTCCTCTGGAGGTTATTTCAATAAGGCGATTTAAGGGGTTGGTTCATCGACAGCAACTTTTTTGTCTTTTTTTCTTTGCAACTGATTTCTTCACCACCGTTTTCTTTTTCTTGGTCTCTTTTGATTTCAATTTGGTCCTTTTATTGGGTTTTGGAATTTTAGCCATGGCAGATAAAGTTTAAAGGTTTGATTTTTCTAGTTTTGTCGAGAGAATGAAGTTCAGAGGAAAGAGAAAGATGATAGCTTTAGATTTTGAAAAAGATAAAATAATGTAGGTGGTTTTTAAATTTGTTTGAGCTTTACAAGGCATTAGAGTAGATAAGTACTATTAAGTACATTGAAAAAGGTGATTTTTCATAGATTTAAAAAGATATTTTGACGGAGAGAAAGAATTTGCAGCTAAGATGGACAAAAAGGCGCAGATATTTAGAATTTAAAAGTTTGAAGAGTTTGGGCACATAAATTGTTCATCTAATTTACCTGTCCAAAATGTGTATTGCACGTGGCCATAGAATGTTGTAATTTTTGACTTGGAACTTAGTTTAAAGTGCCCATCCAATTTTGACATAAAGTATTTTAATTTGAAAAATGGTTTTGGTGAGGGAATTTTGGATTCTCTTTGTCCAATCACTGCATCCAAAGTTTCCATTTGAAATCAAAATTCTTTAGGAACCTGCAAGAACACACAACTAACTCTAACAAATCATTAGTTACATAATCTGGTAATGCCTAATCCTCTCCTTAGATGATTGAATCTATCTTCAACCAGTGGTTTGGTGAATATATCTGCAAGTTGATCATTAGTGGATATGTATTTAACACAAACATCACCCTTATGCACATGATCTCTAATAAAGTGATGTTTAATCTCAATGTGTTTATTTCTTGAGTGCTGAATAGGGTTTTTGGTTAAATTTATAGCATTGGTATTGTCACATAGAATAGGAACACACTTAAAATTAAGACTAAAGTCGAGCAAAGTATGTTTCATCCATAAAACTTGAGCACAACAACTTCCTCCAGCTATATATTCTACTTCGATTGTTAAAAGTAACACACAAGCTTGCTTCTTGCTGTACCATGAGACTAAGGAATGTCAGAGAAATTGACAATGTCCATTTTAGTCTTTGTTTCACCTTTACAACCAGCATAATCTGCATTTGTGTATCCTATAAGATCAAAAGAGTTAGTTCTAAGATACCATTGGCCATAATCACATGTCCCAACCAAGTATCTAAAGATATATTTTACAGCACATAAGTGTGATTCTTTGAGACAAGATTGGAACTTATACAAAGATAAACCGAGAACATGATGTCAAGATGGCTAGCAATAAGATATAAAAGACTTTCGATTATACCTCGATACTTAAATTTATCTACCTTCTTACCCTTTTCATCTTTGTCAATTTTAACGAGGTACTCATAGGTGTACTGATTTCATTTACTTGATTCATTTCAAACCTTTTGAGCAGTTTTTTTTAGCATACTTAGCTTAATTTAGAAAAATTTCATCCTTGATTTGCTTAATTTGCAAATCGAGAAATAAGTTGAGTTCTCCCATCATACTCATTTCGAATTCTTGCTGCATTACCTGTGCAAACATCTTACACAAAGATTCATTAGTAGCTCCAAAGATAATTTCATCAACATATATTTGAACAATTAAGAAATCATCAAAATTTTCAGTTTTGATGAACAGTGTAATGTTAATATGTTAGTGTTGTGCCCTAGAGGTAATCACTTGTACATTATATATGACAAGTTTTATTTTAATAAAAGGCATTATTTATCTTATAGTTTCTTTTGTTTACTTTTGTGTAAAATAACTATTAGATAAAGTTCTTAGTACAGCACTGTGTTAAGGAAATTATGATAGAGATCATGATATGAGATTCCTACTATACTGTATAGTGTTAGTACTTAAACAGTCCATACTCGTAGTATTAATGAAATAGGACATCATTAATGCATTAAGACTAGTATGTGTTAGACTTCTTGATTTGATCAGGCGATGGTTCTCATATCCGTAAGTATTGAAATGCTCAAAGTTAACACATGAGTGCTTGTTAATGGAACAAGTTCATTGGATGACCTAGCTATGAGATAATCACATAAATAACTATTTAGTGCCAATGATACAATCTCAATATAGCAAATGTACAAGTATACTTGACTTGAAATCTCCAAGGTACTTTGTTTGCTAAGCATTGTACTTTGATTCCAATCTCTGGAGCTTGATCGAGGGCCACCTATGGGATGGATATTGGGTACATTGTAAAGTAAACGAAAGTAGTTGAGATGGCCAATAAAGGATTCACCACTCCTAATAGTAGGGGCTAATATCTCACGGCCACTTATAGGAATTACTACTCGAGAAGTCCTTAACCAAGGCGATTGTGTATTAAAAATAGTTTCAATTAATACACATCTAAAGTAGTGGGTTCCCAGTACAAGTACTATTGTATTTGGGCTAAAATTAATATATATTGTGAAGGGAGTTAGCACTAATTTCGTACTCCAAATCGAATGAGATATTGTATGGTGAAAGAAGTTAATTGCACTGTAACTTGTTATTGAAGGGTTTATGTCAAACTACTTGACTTCTTGGACTCTTGGGTAGTCCTGATGTGTTGCTAGATACCGCTCATGATCTGGGAATATGGGTTTATTAATTTATGAATTAATAAACCAATTCTGATTAGAATTAATAGGATTAGTTCTAATTAATTATAGATTATTAATCTCAAAGACGTTTGAATTAATTCATATTCACTACCAATTGATTGGGAAACCTAATAAGTCACACACAATAGAGGATTGTATACTCAATATGTTATTTAATAGCATAGTGGGATTAATTGCGAGAAAGAGAAGTTGTTGTGGCTAAATTATAATTAGTTATAATTAATGGTCCAAATTATAATTATGAGAACTTGATGTTTCCAATTACAATTAGGAAATTCTAACTGTTTTAGAATTCTGAGATTAGAGTATATTTTGAGCAGGATTTCGTGTTATATAGGAGATATAACACACGAAACCCTAACCAAGTGTAAGACACGAGAAACAACTCTAAACACTAGGGCAACTCACGACATTCTCTCTTTTGTTGATATTGATCATAACCCTAGCTGCCATTGTTGTTTCTGCTAGCATAGAAATCTTGGTGCTTGAGTGTTCCTCCGTGTGGATTTCTGTTAGAGATAATCACACACTGTGATTATAGTGGTTGGACGTTTAACTCTCATGGTGTTTGATCAAGAGGATTGCTGAATCGCGCCTCGACTTGAAGAAGAAAATTTTTGTTCTTCAAACGATTAAAGAAAGGTAAAAAAGCTGTTACCTTTGTTCTCTTTATGTCTTGTTTTCCACACATATGCAGATCCTGGGTTGGTATCTCATTCTTATTTTTTCGCTATGCCAAATATGATATGCGTGAGATACCCAATAGTTGTATCAAAGCCTTGCTATGTGTGGATTGCAGACATTGTTTTTGGCATGAAAACCTGTTTTCATGAATTCGTGTTTATCTTTATTCGCTGTGAAAACTGTTTTCACTCGAGTCGAAATTGTTTCGAGCATTGTGGGTTGGGTCTGTAGCACAATATGATTGTGTAAAAGATACAGCATATTTCAAAAAATATTTTCTTTATGTGCTGAAAGTTTTTTTGCAGAAAAATGTTTTCTTGAACATGGTTGATTGCCTTCCGTTACATCGTAATTTTCTATTTTGTTTTTGTTTAAACTAACAAATTGGTTATTGTTTTGAGCTTTAAAACAGAAAATACTGTTGAGAATTGTTCTCACTAAAAATTTGCGGAAGAAGAAGGCACCAGAAATTGTTTCTGGAAAATTTTCAAAAATCGACACCTTGTTCCTAATTACAACTGGTGCTGGCACCGTCTCCTAGCCGGCGCTAGTTCAGTCCTATTTCGCGAACGTCCAGAAATTGTTTTTGGAAAAATTTTTCCTTAAAATCAGACTGTAGCTGGTGCTAGTTCTACTCTGTTTGCGACATTCCAGCTATATAAAAAAAATCTAGAATAGAATTTTAAAAGAGAAAAATCTCATTTGATGAGAGGCGGTAAAATAAAAACTTTTTGCCGTTTTCGCTGCCAGAAATGGGACCCAAAAGCATTTTCTCAAAATTAGTTTTGAGATAAAAAAATTTATTTTTCAAAATAGTGATTTTAAAATTAATATATTTTTCTAAAATGTTGATTTTAGAATTTGTTTTATTTTTCCAAAATAGTGATTCTGGAATAATAAAAGTTATATGTTTATTTTGTTTAAGCATAACTAATGGCATGGTGGATGGTTATGGACTAAAACCAATAATATCTGTTCATGCATTTTACAGTTTTGATTTTTTATGAAATAGGACCTGCATGTCCTGCCTTCTCTGGAATTTTTGTGTAATTCTCTTCTCATCTAACTCCCTTCGAATGTAACTTGAGGTTTTCTCTTTTTAGGAAATTATATAATTAGTTTACATAGGTTAGATAGGAGTAGAATTATTTTATTTTGGAGATAGCAACCAAAACAAGGCGAGGAGGTTAGACCTTCTACTTAAATCATGCATAAACACATATGGTTAACTATATTAATTTCTTTTATGGCTCAAAGAAATTAATTTAGGGTAAAGTCCAAAACCATACCACGTAATCGCTTTTTTACCATAATTATCAATTATGTGATTTATTTATTTTTATGCAAGTCATTTATTGAAATCACTAAAAGGAACAAATCCCTCAATTAATATTCAACATAATTCATTTCGTTAATATAGTAAGAACGAGAGTCCTTTTTCGAGACCAGGTTGTTGGGCAAACCCAAGCCTACTTGACATCAAGTATGTTCAAGTTATGGAATTAAATTCATTTGGAATTAAATTCCTGATTAATGGGTCAGGTTTAAATAATTCTTTATCCCGATTGGGCAAACTCAAGTATAAAGAAAGTTAGAGGAAAAGTTTGGGTAGCCCAAAAGGCTTTAAGATTAAAAGTTGTTAATCACCAAATGATTCGATTGTTATATACAATGTAATTGGTATTGGATACTACCAACAAACTCAAGAGTGGCTTGTTGGGCAAACTTAAGGTTATTCTTGAGGAATTTGAATACCAATCCACTAGAAAAGCTTCCAACGAGCTTTACCGAATCAATAGTGGGGGCTATTGGTTTAAATAAAATAGTGGAGTAAAAATACGTTTAATTAAAGTCCTAATTATTTGCATTTCATATGTATATACAAGTAGCTAATCCTCTCTATCTTTACATCTAGGTCACTTGCATCATGTCAGCAAACCTAAACCTACGTAGCATCTTGGAAACCAACAAGTTAACCGAATCAAACTACCTCGATTGGTATAGAAATTTGAGAATCGTTCTCAAATCGAAAAAGTTACTCTACGTGCTAGATGCTCTTATTCCGCCACCACCAGCTCAAGATGCTCATGGTATGAGCATGCTATCCACAAAAGGCACAAGGAGGACAGTGATACGGTATCATGTATTATGTTGGCATCCATGACTCCCAAGCTGCAAAAATAGTACGAGCATATGGATGCTCAATCGATTATACTACATCTTTGAGAGCTGTTTGATGTCTAAGCCAGAACTGAGAGATATGAGATCTCGAAGCAACTATTCCGTTGCAAAATGGCAGAGGGTTCTTCTGTGGCCACTCATGGGCTGAAGATGTTGGGCTTGATAGAGAAGCTTGAATCTCTCAAGTTTGCAATGGATCATGACTTAAGTGTTGACTTAATTCTACAGTATTTACCTAATAGTTTCTCACAATTTGTGATTAATTATCAAATGAACAAGATTGAGTCCACCATTCTTGAGTTGATCAATCTTTTCAAAACTACGGAGTTCTCCATGAAGAAGGATTCCAATGTAGTTTTAATGGTAGAATCTTCTTCTAAGAAAAAAGTTCAAAAGAAGAAGAAGGCTCCCATGAAGCCTAAAGGTAGTGTGAAGAAGAAAGACACAGCTACCAAGGGCCCATGCCATCATTGTGGTAAGATGGGTCACTAGAGGCGCAACTGCAAAGCCTACTTGGAGACCATTAAGGACAAGAAGCAGAAGGAGAAGTTTACAAGAACTTCTACTTCTACTCCGGGTATGTTTATAACTGAGATAAATACTGTCTTTAGAAATGAGATATGGGTATTAGATACCGGATATGGATCTTATTTGTGCAATAAATTGCAAGGACTAAAGAGCAATAGAAGGTTAGAGAAAGGCGACGTAGACCTACGTACTGCAAATGGGACAAAGGTTGCTGCACTTGCTGTAGGGACATACGAGTTGAACCTGCCTTCGGGATTAATTCTAGAACTACAAAACTGTTATTATGTACAAGTTTTAATGAAATACATTGTTTCAATTGCATGTTTAGACTTAAATGGATTTCATTTAATATTTAAGAATAAATGTTGTTCTTTTTCATTGAATGATATTCATTATGGTTCAGTAACTCTGGTTAATGGTTTATATGTTCTAGACTTGGATAATCCAGTTATCAATATAAATAATAAGAAATCTAAAATGGATAACTCTAACACCTCTTACTTATGGCATTGTTGTTTGGGCCATGTAAATGAAAATCGTGTTTCTAAATTACACAAGCTTGGTGACTTAAGGTCATTTGATTATGAATCATATGGTACATGCAAATCTTGTTTACTAGGTAAAATAACTAAAACTCCTTTTTCAAGAAAAGGAGAACGGGCCAAAGAGTTATTAGAACTCATACATTCTGATGTATATGGCCCAATGTTAATACAAGTAAGATGAGGTTATAACTATTTCATAACCTTTATCGATGATTTCTTATGATACGGGTATTTGTATTTAATGAAATACAAATCTAAGGCCTTTGAAAAGTTCAAAGACTTCAAAAATAAAATAGAAAAATAACTTGGCAAAAGTATAAAGACTCTAAGATCTGATCGAGGAAGAGAATACTTAAGTCAAGAATTTCTGAGTTATCTTAGGGAAAATGGGATATTATCTCAATGGACTCCACCACATACATCTCAACATAACGGTGTATCTGAGAGAAGGAATCGAACCATTCTAGACATGGTATGGACCATGATGGCTTCTGCAGACCTACCAAAATCATTTTGGAGGCATGCACTAGAGACTTTTGTTTATATACTAAACAGAGCTCCGATGAAATCGGTTGATTCTACTGCATTTGAGATGTTTTTTGGTAAAAAACCAAAGTTATCTCACTAGCGAGTATGGGGTTGTCCTGCCTTTGTCAAAAGGCCGTAGTCAGACAAACTTGATAGTAAGTCTAACAAGTGTTTGCTTGTGGAATATCCGAAAAAAATCCTTCGGATTTTACTTTTACCTCCCTTTCGAAAACAAAATGTTTGTTTCGAAGCAAGCCGTCTTCTTTGAGAAGGAGCACATGCTCAAATGGGACAGTGGGAGTAAAATTGAGCTTAGTGAAGTTTAATAAAACCAAACAAATAAGGATCAACTATTTCATCACACATCTATTGAGAGAATAGATGAACCTTCTACTACACAAAAACTTCGTAGGTCTAGTAAGACACATGTGGCACCTGAGAGATATGAATTTCTCATTAGTGACCATAATGACGTATTGCTCATAGATGAAGATGAGCCTACTACCTACAAGGATGTTCTGAACAGTTCAAAATCTAGCAAATGGCTTGAGGCCATGAAGTCAGAGATGGATTTTATGTACGACAACCAAGTATGGACTTTGGTTGCTCCACCCAAAGGAATTAAACCTATTGGGTGCAAATGAATTTTCAAAAAGAAAATAGACATGGATGGTAACATAGTTACCTATAAAGCACGACTAGTGGCGAAATGCTATCGTCAACAATATGATATTAACTATAATGAAACCTTCTCGCCAGTAGCCATGTTAAAATCCATCAAGATACTCCTAGCCATTGCTGCTCATTATGATTATGAGATTTGGCAAATAGATGTGAAAACAGCTTTTCTAAATGGAAATCTGACTGAAGAAGTATATATGAAACAATCTGAGGATTTCACATCCAATGATAGCACAAATGTGTGTAAGCTGCAAAGGTCCATTTATGGACTTAAACAAGCTTCTAGGAGTTGGAACATCTGTTTTGATGAAACAATCAAAAAGTTTGGTTTCATTCAAAATATAGATAAGCCTTGTATATATAAGAAGGTTAGTGGGAGCGCAATCATTTTCTTACTGCTTTATGTAGATAACATATTACTAATAGGAAACGATATACCTGTCTTGCAAATAGTTAAAATTTGGTTGTCCAAACAATCCTCCATGAAAGACCTTAGAGAAGTAACCTATATTCTTGGAATAAGGATCTATAGAGATAGATCCAAAAGGTTGTTAGGTCTTTCACAGTCTACATACATAGATAAAGTGTTAAAGAGGTTTAGTATAGATCAATCCAAAAGGGGATTCTTACCCATGTCACATGGTGTAAACCTTTCAAAGTCGATGTCTCCCAAGACACAAGTTGAAAGGGATCATATGAGTAAGATTCCATATGCTTCGGTAGTTAGATTTATCATGTATGCTATGATATGTACTAGGCCCGATGTATCTTGTGCTCTGAGTTTGACGAGTAGATACTAATCTGGCCCAGGTAAGGGTCATTGGGCGACTGTAAAGAATATCCTTAAGTACTTACGAAGGACTAAGAATGTGTTTTTAGTATATGGATGTGTTCTTAATATATGGAGAAGGTGATTTGAAAATAAACGAGTATACTGATGCCAGTTTTTAATCTGGCAAAGATGATTTCAAATCACAATCTCGCTACGTGTTTACGTTGTGCAGATGGGTAATAAGTTGGAAGAGTTCTAAACAAGAGACTATTGCCAACTCTACGACAGAAGCTAAGTACATAGCCGCTTCTGAGGCAGCTAAAGAAATAAAGATAGAGAGAGTTCCCATAGATGAGAAGATAGCAAACCCGCTTACGAAAGCACTATCCCAAAATAAATATGATTATCATATTGAGTCATTCGGTATTAGATACATGAATGATTGGCTCTAGTGCAAGTAGGAGTTTGTTAGTGTTGTGCCCTAGAGGCAATACTTGTATATTGTATATGAAACATTTTATTTTAATAAAAGGCATTATTTATCTTACAGTTTCTTTTGTTTACTTTTGTGTAAAATAACTATTAGATAAAGTTCTTAGCACAACACTGTGTTAAGAAAATTATGATAGAGATCATGATATGAGATTCCTACTACACTGTATAGTGTTAGTACTTAAATAGTCCCTACTCGTAGTATTAATGAGATAGGACATCATTAATGCATTAAGACTAGTATGTGTTAGACTTCTTAATTTGATCAGGCGATAGTTCTCATATCCGTGAGTATTGAAATACTCAAAGTTAACACATGAATGCTTGTTAATGGAACAAGTTCATTGGATGACCTAACTATGAGATAATCACATAGATAACTATTTAGTACCAGTGATATAATCTCAATATAGCAAACGTGTAAGTATCTTTAGACTTAAGATCTCCAAAGTACTTTGTTTGCTGAGCATTGTACTTTGATTTCAATCTCTGGAGCTCGATTGAGGGCCACCTATGGGATGGATATTGGGTACATTGTGAGGTAAACGAAAGTAGTTGAAATGGTCAATAAAAGATTCACCACTCTTAATAGTATGTGCAAATATCTCACGGCCACTTGTAGGAATTACTACTTGAGAAGTCATTAACCAAGGTGATTGTGTGTTGAAAATAGTTCCAATTGATACACATCTAGAGCAGTGGGTTCCTGGTATAAGTACTATTTTTTTTGGGCTAGAATTAATATATATTCTGGAAGGAGTTGGCACTAATTCCGTACTCCAAACTGAATGAGATATTATATGGTGAAAGGAGTTAATTGCACTGTAATTTGCTATTGAAGGGTTCGTGTCAAGCCACTTGACTTCTTAGACTCTTGGGTGGTCATAATGTGTTGCTAGATATCGCTCATGATTTGGGAATATGGGTTTATTAATTGATGAATTAATAAACCAGTCCTGATTAGAATTAATATGATTAATTCTAATTAATTATGAATTATTAATCTCAAAAACGTTTAGATTAATTCATATTCGCTAACAATTGACTGGGAAACCTAATAGGTCATACACAATAGAGGATTATATACTCAAGATGTTATTTGATAATATAGTGGGGTTAATTGCGAGAAAGAGAAGTTGTTGTGGCCAAATTATAATTAGTTATAATTAATGGTTCAAATTATAATTGTGAGAACTTGATGTTTCCAATTACAATTAAGAAATTCTAACTGTTTTAGAATTATGAGATTGGAGTATATTTTGAGCAACATTTCATGTTATATAGGAGATATAACACTCGAAACTCTAGCCAAGTATAAGACACGCAAAACAACTCCAAACCCTAGGCCTACTCACGACATTCTCTCTCTCGTTGATATTGATCATAACCTTAGCCGCCATTTTTGTTTCTACAAGCATAGAAATCTTGGTGCTTGAGTGTTCCTCTATGTGGATTTCTATTAGAGATAATCACACACTGTGATTATAGTGATTGGACGTTCAACTCTCGTGGTGTTTGATCAAGAGGATTGCTGAATCACGCCTTGACTTGAAGAAGAAAATTTTTGTTCTTCAAACGATCAAAGAAAGGTAAAAAAGTTGTTACATTTGTTCTCTATATGTCTTGTTTTCCACACATATGCAGATCCTGGGTTGGTATCTCGTTCTTATTTTTTCACTGCGTCATATATGATATGCGTGAGATACTCAACATAATCAACCCTCTTAAAAATCCTTTTGAGAAAAGAAAGCCACTAAGCCTTTCATATCATGCTCGTGGATCTTTTTTTAGACAAAAAAGAGCTTTGGAAAGTTTAAAAACATGATTTGGAAAATGTTCATGAGTAAAACCTAGGAGTTGTTCCATATAAACCTCTTCTTTAGTAAAACCATTTAAAAAGGTACTTTTAATATCCATTTAATAAAGTATGAAACTTTTGAAAGATGCAAAAGAACGCAACATTCTCATAGATTCTAATCTAGCAACAAGTGCAAATGTCTCATCATAATCTTTCTTGATTGAATTTTTAGGTAATGAGTCTAGCTTTGTTTCTAATAACAACACCATACTAATTAAATTTATTTCTAAATACCCATTTAGTACCAATCATGGGATGGTCAAGTGGTCTAGAAACAAGTTTTCAAACTTGGTTTTTTTCAAATTGATTCAATTCTTCTTATATGGCCAAAATCCAAAAATCATCACTCAAGGCCACAACAATGCAATCAGGTTCAATGCTTGAAAGTAAGGAACAATTATCAATAAAATACCATCTGGTTTTGAAACCACAGTTTGGATCTCCGGTAATTTGCTCTTTCGGATGTTTGGTTTTGTATTTCCATTCTTTTGGTAAGCTTTGATCAACATGATCTTCAGTTCTTTGCTCATTATCTTCAACTTGCTATTCTTTCAATTCTTCTTCTTTGGCATAGTTGTCAAGTGATGGAGCTTTGTAATGGTTAATGCCATTTTTCTTTGAAGTACCTACATCATCATCATTTCTTCTAGTGAAATATATGTTAAATTCATCAAATACAACATGTACGGCTTCTTCTATATATAAATTTCTTTTATTGTATCTCTATATACCTTTTTTATTAGAAGAGTAGCAAAGAAATACAGCCTCATCCAATTTTCTATCAAATTTGTCAAGATTGTCTCGAGCATTGAGAATAAAGCATTTGCATCCAAAAACTTTGAAATATGAGATAGATGGAACTTTGTCAAACATAAGCTCAAATGGCGTTTTTCTTAGAAAAAGTCTTAATATAACTCGATTTACAATATAGCACGTTGTATGCACAGCTTTTGCCCAGAAATATTTTGGAAGGGAATTTTCACAAAGCATCGATCTTGTCATTACTTATAAAGTTCTATTTTTCCTTTCAACTATACCATTTTGTTGGGTACTTTTTGCAGCTAAAAAGTTATAAGAAACACCATTTTCATCATAGAATTTTGTAAACTCATGGTTGTAAATTTCACTACCATTTATCACTTCTAATTGAAATCAATTTGCACCTAAGGGAATTTTAAACATGATTGAGTAACTTTGAAAATTCAGAAAATGCTTCATCTTTTTGTGCAAGAAACAAGGTCCAAGTAAATCTCAAAAAATCATTCACTAATACATAGGCATACCTCTTAGCACCAAGGCTAGTGGTCCTCATTGGTCCAAATAAATCTATATTTATAAGTTCAAGAGGCTTTGAGGTTGAAATCATTTTCTTAGGTTTAAAAGATGTTTTGGTTTATTTTCCAAATTGGCAAACATCACATAATCAGTTCTTATCAAATTTCATTTTTAGTAGTCCTCTAATAAGTTCTTTTATACATGGTCTAGCCTACTATACCACAGGTAGCCTTAACATCATTTACGGAAAGGCATTTTATATCATGAGCAATAAGATCATCAAGATATAGTACATAGACATTACCGATACGGTTTGCAACAAAAATGATTTTATTACTAGAATTATTAATAATAGTGCATGAATCTTTCTCAAATTTGACCTTGCAACTATTCACACAATTGGCTAATATTAAGCAATTAAGCAAGTTGTACTTCAATCTATCAATCAACAATACTTACTTAATAATAGTGGAAGATCCCTTACCAACATTACCTATACAGAGTATTTTTCCTTTTTTCTTGTCTCCAAAGGTAACAAATCCATAGTTTGTAGCTTGAATGTCTTCCATTAGTACTGCATTTCCCGTTATGTGCTTAGAGCATCCACTATCCAAAAAACCACTTTATGAAGCACATATTTTGCCGCAAATGTACCCATATACAAGATAAAATAGTGACTTTTGGTACCCCTACTTTCTTGGGTCCATGGGGGTTAGTAATAGTTCCTTTAATTTTTCACACAGTTCTCACACCGGACTCCACCTTCTTCCTAACATGATACTTAGATAGTTTGTGTTCATGTTTATCACAATATATGCAATAAGGACGAGTCATATATGAGGAACCAACTTTCACAAAGTATGATTTGTAATTTTCTCCTTTGTTCACATACCTATAGCCTAGACTATTTCTGTCCCCAACTACACGTTGCACTACAAGCAATTTATTTAGATTTTCCTTACCATTCGTGAACTTCTCAATGTATGTAGTAAGATCATCAACTCTCTTTTTCATGTCATCAAAATCATTAAGCATAATTTCAAGAGAAAGCACTTTGTCAAATAAGTATTTGTTCTCAAGTGACATACAATTTAAGGAAGTTGAGATAACATTCTTTTCAACACATGAGGAACTAATGGTATCAAGTAAATCTTTGTTCTCGCTCAATAGCTCAGCATTATTATCTAGTAGGGAGTCAATCTTCATTTTTATTTCTTTGTTTCTTTTGGAAAGCTTTTTGAGTCCATGAAACATGTCAACAAGAAGCTCATTTGAATCATTAGAATTTTTAGAATCAGAATCATGTAGTTTAGCTACAGAATTAGAAGGGGTAGGTTTTACCTTATCTTCCATGGCCATGAAGCATATGTTAGCTGTTTCAGTTTCGGACTCACCACTTTCTTCAGTTTCAGATCCATCTTAGTCCCAAGTCTCGACCAGTCCTTTACCTTTCTTTGTCTTCAAGTCATTTCTTTTCTTTTTGTTTTGCTTGGCCTCCCTTTCTTTAGCTATTGGACAATTAGTAGTGAAATGTTTCATGCTCTTACATTCATAACATTGAGGTTTGAAGGATGAAGTTTGTCTTTTCTTTTTGACAAATGTCTTATCTTTTTTGAAGTTGCCTTTTCTGAGCATCTTCCTAAATTTTCTAGCAACCATGGCTAATTCATCAATATCTAGATTAGTGCCATAGTTACTTTCGGATTATTTACTGTTAACTTTATCATCGACAGCTTTTAAGGTTGTTCCTCTTTTGCCTCTATCATCATTATGTTCTTGAACCCTTTAAATGTCATATCATGACTTAAGAGAGATCCAATCAGTTCTTCGATTAGTAGGTTATTCAAATCCTTAGATTCTTCCATAGCCAAGGTCTTAGGTTGCCAGCTTTTTAGCAATGCATCGAGTATTTTTTTTGTTTTTCTCACCAAGAGAATAGATTTTCCTATTAGACTTAAATCTATTCATAATATTTGTGAATCTAGTAAATATATCAGTTATGTTATCATTTGGTTTCTTGGTAAATAGCTAATAGTCACGGACTAAGAGTCCTAACTTTGATTCTTTTACTTGATTTGTCCCCTCGTGGGTGACTTCAAGTAATTTTTACATTTCATAAGCTGAATCACAACTACTAACCCAGTTTTATTTATTAGTATCAAGAGCACAACACAGCATATTCATAGCCTGAAAATTTAATGTCATTTTTCAAGTATCTTCATTGTTATATTCATCGCTCTATTTAGACACTTTTCTGCCTTCGACAGTTTTGTATCGGACAAATAGTCCCTTTTCAATCTAATTTCGTAGCCCAAAATTGATTGAGCATACATAGATCTTCATTCTATTTTTTCAGAAAGTGTAGTTACTTCTATTGAATAATGGTAGTCAATTTGTTGAAGATCCTTCAATGTACAATAGAAATGAAGTGCTTACTATCCAGATCTTTCCTGCAGGCTATTAGGCAGAAAACAATATAGACCAGGTTCTGATACCGATTAATAAAACTTATAGGGGGTGAATAAGGTTTATGGTAAACAATTGCAGATTTTTTGAGTCTTTTGAAAATTTAAAAGAAAAGCCAAGCGATGTGTGTGTGTGTACAAAATAATTGAGATTTTGTACAGCGTTTAACAGTGCAGTCAAGAATCTTTCGATACCTCACTAAATGAAGAGAGAAGACACACTATTAAAGATGACCAAACAACGGATCCACAACCATTTTACTCTATCACAGAAATGTCTTTGAATCAGTATATTTAAGCAAGAATGCACAATTTTAAAATTAGATGAATAGCAAAATAACAATCATAAATTTTGAAATAAATGCAAGAGAATAGACCCAATGATTTATAGTTGTTCGATCCTCAAATGATCTACATCCACTACCTTAAGCACATACTTAAGGATTTCAGCTCACCCACTAAAACTTTTTTCCTAAATTAATGATGGTAGACAACACCAATATTACAATAAATGGTCACCACACTTGGTTTTACCTCAAACCTCTATATACTCAACAATCAAGGCTTACCACAAGTTGGTGTTACCTCCCGAACCTCAATCTAATTTCAGATTAAAGAGAAAGTACAGAGATAGCTTAGAAATTGAGCAAATATACATAGCTAGAGTAGCTTTAACTTTTTACCTTTATAACAATAGATCTCACTTTGAAGTATAATGTAGATGAGGGATTTTTATTTTTCAAGAGTGTTAGGATCTTTCTGAAGATGTTAACACAAATCCCTGTTGAAAATCACATTCAAATGGTTTTTATAAGGGTAAAAATTGAGACTGCAATGGCTAGTTGTTGCTGTCAGGTTTTGCAGGATTTTGGACTCACTATGTAAAAAATTGTGCGTCCAAAATAGCACTTTATGTTCAGAAGTATCCTTTGAACACTTTTGATTTTGGCACTTTGGAAACTGACTTTGGATAAGGGTTTCAGATTCAGAGGCTTGTTCAAAATAACTTATCCGAGTTTTTATAAAATCAAGAGTTTTTCTTCTAAGATTATTTTTATAATCAAAAACCGATTTGAAAATACCCTATTTTGAAACTTCGAGTGCTTTAATATGAAATAAATTGAACTTAAGGTAAAGAGATATAAGAACTACAAGTAATACCTCAATCATAATTTTCTAGTCTACAATTCTTCAAAGAATCTTCATGGTATGCAACTCCTTTAGATAGGATCTTGACTTAATCAATCATTTTTGAATCGCGTCATATATGAGTTACTTTTCAATCTAACTTTTGAGAATTCGAAGAACCGTGGTCAAACATGCCATAATCCAAAAATTCTATCACATACACATCACATATATTAGTCCACATTAATATTTGTCACTTATCAAAACATAAGAGAAAGCCATTTAGAATATCAGACACAACTCCTAATAATCATCTTCATATCCCTTCTCATTATTGTCAAATCTTTCATATCTACTTCTACTTGAACTTGATTTATCATAATAATCATACCTCCTACATGTGCTTGGCCCTTTATCATAGACATTCTTCCTACCTTGCCACATCTTAGGACATGTTTCTATCTAGCCATGATGTGATGTTTTAAAAGAGTTTTACTTGCAATATTTGAGTAGAAGTACAAGAAAAGTTACCCATTTTACTCCCTCACGTACTTATTATTATTTTTGAATGAAACTAATACTCTCTTCTTAGCTTTTATCAAAATGAACTCATCCTCTTACCTTTTTTTTTTTTTTTTTTTTGCCAAACTATGACTTTCTCAATGATTTCTTCTGAAAATAACCTTCCTAATTGTTAAAGAACAGTCCAACTAAACAAGTTAATCTAATTCTCTAAGACAATCAACTAGAGGTTTTAGAAGAATTCAATTGAACACTAGATAGTTGACAAGGATGAGACACAATTAAACAAGAGTTCCAAGTAAGGAATTGTCACATCAATGTAAAATTTTCAAGAAGGAAATTAATAGTATCCACAAGGCAATACACCATAAGAAATCAAGTAAACAAAGATAATAAGAAATAGGATTCAAAAATGGAAAATATTAAAATTAATCCTAAATATTTCGAGTTTAGATTCTAGATATTTAACCCACTAATAACAAGTAATATAACAAGAAAGTCTAAAGGAAGTAATAAATAAATAACTAAGAGATTATAAGGCACTAAAGACATACTTAGACAAGTCATCAAATACTTGGTAGACAAGTGTTCAAATAAAGTATTTTCAAATATTAGAATATTATCTCAACCAAAGGAAAAAAGTTTTTGATATTAAACTTTTTACTCAAGGAAATTTATCACAAGAAATTTCAAATTACCAAGAGATAAAGTAGTATAAATTCAAGAATGTACCGATTATTTTCAAGCTATATTCAAGTTCACCAAAAAAAAAAAATCTTTTGGTAGCAAATGGCAAAATGTAAGTAAATAAGTAAGAAAATCTATAGGGATTCAACAGAAAAAGCATTGGTAGTCATATAAGAGCATTTCAAAGTCATAAGACAACATATCAAACACTTGATATGTAACCTTGAAACTCAAGATAACCAAAAATTTTTACCCTTATAACAACCCAAATACTCAAGATTCACAAGAAAATTTCATTTTCAATGATAATCCTAACATCAAAGAATAATTTCACACCAAGTAGATGTAAAAAATTTAAATTCTACAGCCAACAAAAATATCATGAATATAAGTTACGAGATTTTTTTATGCTAAAATTTTTTTAGCAAATAGACCCAATAAACCTCTAAATTTCAACAATTTAAAACCTCAAATAGTTACCTAAACATCAACATGTAGGTTCAAATTCAAATCACACTTAAGGCACAATTTGAAGTTCTTATCACTCAAAAATAGTGACTTAAATCAAAAAAATTATAGCAAGCTTCTCGAAGTGATTTTGTACTTTTTTGACAAGGAAAGTAGATTTGATATCAAATCATACTTAGATTTGATACCGTTTTAATACGAGCTTGAGAGCTCCTTCTTGATGAAAATTCGTAGCTCAAATAAGTATAAAATTCAAGTACACAAATGACACTCAAATTAGTGATTTTATGTTTGAAAATGGAAGTTTAAATAAAACCCAATTCAAAGACTAAAACTTTAGGTAAACTAAATATCTAGAACTAAAAGGTCTATTGACTAAACCAACTAAATCAATACTCAAACACCTCTAACCCAAGAAGGATCAAGTACAATTGGGATTGGAAGATCTAGGCATCCAATTTGGCACTTAGAAAGAACCTTAGATGAACAGTTAACCAAGACCCAATTCTAGAGAGCTAATTGAATTTTCCTTTGAAGATTAGTGATTAGGTTCTTCGAATGGACTAATTCACAAGAGATGTCTTGATTTATTTGAGAAACACTAAGAGGAATCACCTCACAAGCTCGCTCAAAAAAGACTCTTGATTTCAAGGTGAAAATGTTTTTTCTCAAAGTTGTTTCTAACAAGAGCTATAATGGAATATTTATATACCCCAAACTTGTCCTAGCTAATTATAAGTAAAATATAGAAATTCAGTAACCTTCATACAAGTTTTAAGACCCTAAAGCTTAGTACAAACCGAAGTAATGAAATTACATTGAAACAAAATAGAAACTAAGCAAAAAGCAAAATATCAAGGTGAACTTGACACCAGCCAACACCAGATAGAAGCCTTTAGCCTACACTGGCTCTTTTCTATCCACAATAGAAAATTTTGTTCAGTAGCTAGTTCCTTTCTCGAAGCCCTCCTTATTTTGTGAGCTTAACTCTTTTGGTTGGATCTTGGTCTCCCCTTATTCCTTGACTTGTATTGTTATCTGAACATGTTCCTTGAAGCTTTCAAATGGTGAACAAGAGTCTTCTAATCTCAAATTAGTCTTCTTGTAGCCTTGGAGTGCATTTAATTCCACTTCTTCCTAACTCTTAACATAGGACCTTAAGGGATTCGTTGATTGGCCTCCTTGAACCTCCATATACATTGTTACTTATTTTGAGCACTGTAATACCCCACCTATAACTGCCCTAGTTCTTAATGGAAAAGGGGCATTGCATGGCATTATGGTTGTGTATATGTTAATTTAATTCATTTTTATGAGTATATGTGATTATTGTGCTGACTTATGTGTGAATTCATCTGTTTAAGTTTTTAGTGGTGTTTGATTGAGTTCATTGGGCTGTTGTTTTGATGAGTAGAATTTAGTGAAGGAGAATAAGATGTGTTGGATGAGAGTGAAAAGAATTTGATGCGGAACATTTGAACAAGATCTGATATGGTCTAGTGACTAAAGCTTGGTGTATATTTCTTGATGACTAGAGTTTGAATCCTAGTTCATGAATATTTTCTCCTAGCTTGTTCTTTTTCCCCCTTGGCTAAAATTCCCTTGTCCACCACCACTCTTAGGAGTTATTCCTAAAGTATAAGAGTTTGATTTCTATCAAATTAAAAGATAAAAATCAGAATTTTATCTTCTAGTTTAATTTATATTGTAGATATCTTTTATGGAATTATCAAATCATACTTAGATTTGATTTTGTAGCAAAAAAATAGTGACTTAAATAAATAAATAAAATGTAGCAAGCTTCTTGAAGTGATTTTGTACTTTTTTGCCAAGGAAAGTAGATTTGATTTCAAATCATACTTAGATTTAATATTGTTTTAATACGAGCACGAGAGCTCCTTCTTGATAAAAAATCGTGGCTCAAATAAGTATAAAATTCAAGTACGCAAATGACACTCAAATTAGTGATTTTATTTTTGAAAATAGAAGTTTAAATAAAACCCAAATCAAAGACTAAAACTTTAGGTAAACTAAATATCTAGAACTAAAAAGTCTATTGAACTAAACCAACTACATCAACAACCAAACACCCCACACCCAAGAAGGATCAAGAACAATTGGGATGGAAAAATCTAGGCATCCAATTTGGCACTTAGAAAGAACCTTGGATGAATAGTTAACCAAGACTCAATTCTAGAGAGCTTATTGAATTTTCCTATGAAGATTATTGATTAGATTCTTTAGATGGACTAATTCCCAAGAGAAGTCTTGATTCATTTGAGAAAATCTAAGAGGAATCACTCTCAAACTCGCTCAAAAGAGACTTTTGATTTCAAGGAGAAAATGTTTATTCTCAAAGTTGTTTCTTATAGGAGTTATAATCGAATATTTATTACCCCCAAACTTATCCTAGCTAATTATAAGTTAAATATAGAAATTAGGTAACCTTAATACAAGTTTTGAGACCCTAAAGCTTAGTACAAACCGAAGTAATGAAATTACATTGGAACAAAATAGAAACTAAGCAAAATATCAAGGCGAACTTGATACCAACCAGCAATGGTTAGAAGCCTTTAGCCTATACTGGCTCTTTTCTATCCACAATAGAAAATTTTGTTCAGTAGCTAGCTCCTATCTGGAGGCCCTCCCTATTTTGCGAGCTTAACTCTTTTGGTTGGATCTCGGTCTCCTATTATTCCTTAACTTGTATGATTATCTAAACATGTTCCTTAAAGCTTTCAAATGGTGAACAAGAGTCTTCTAATCTCAAATTGGTCTTCTTGTAGCCTTGGAATCCTTTTTAATTCCAATTCTTCCTAACTCTTAACATAGGACCTTGAGGGATTGGTTGATTGGCCTCCTTGATCCTCCATATGAATTGTTACTTATTTTGAGCACTGCAATGCCCCACCTATGACTGCCTTAGTTCTTATAGGAAAAGGGGCATTGCATGGCATTATAGTTGTGTATATGATAATTTAATTCATTTCTATGAGTATATGTGATTAGTATGCTTCCTTATGTGTGAATTCATCTATTTGAGTTTTTAGTGGTGTTTGATTGAGTTAGTTGGGCTTTTGTTTTGATGAGTAGAATTTAGTGAAGGAGAATAAGATGCGTTGGATAAGGGTGAAAAGAATTTAATGGGAAACATTTAAACAAGAGTTGATATGGTCTAGTGATTAAAACTTGGTGTATATTTCTTGATGACTAGAGTTTGAATCCTTGTTCGTGAATATTTTCTCCTAGCTTGTTCTTTTTCCCCCTTGGCCGAAATTCCCTTGTCCACCGCCACTCTTTCGAGTTATTCCTAAAGTATTGGAGTTTGATCTTTCTCAAATTAAAAGATAAAAACCAAAATTTTATCTTCTAGTTTAATTTATATTGTAATTATCTTTTATGGAATTATCAAATTATACTTCATTTGATTTTGTAGCAAAAAAATAGTAACTTAAATCAAATAAATTGTAGCAAGCTTCTTGGAGTGATTTTGTACTTTTTTGCTAAGGAAAGTAGATTTGATATCAAATCATACTTAGATTTGATACCGCTTTAATACGAGCATAAGAGCTCCTTCTTGTTGAACTTTCGTGGCTCAAATAAGTATAAAATTCAAGTACACAAATGACACTCACATTAGTGATTTTATGTTTGAAAATGGAAGTTTAAATAAAACCCAATTCAAAGACTAAAACTGTAGGTAAACTAAATATATAGAACTAAAAAGTCTATTGAACTAAACCAACTAAATCAATACCCAAACACCTCTAACTAGCATTAGCAAGTGGGCCGGCGTGTCAGCGGGCCGGTCCCAGGGTATGGACCAGTCTGGGCCAGGGATTTTAATCCTTGGCCCGCAGCCCGCCTTGAAGAACACTTTTTTTTTTTTTTTTTTGCCCCTCAATGGTTAAGAAACTTTTTTTTTTTATTACCTTTCAACTCCCAACAGCTATATTCTCCCATTAACCCCCTAAAACTTTATAAATACCTCCCAATTCACCCCAAAACTCACCAAACGCTCTCTAACTCTCTTATTTTTATTTCTTTTTCTCTCATAATTCTCAAATTTCTTCATTTTCTCTACAAAAAAGTGTTAAAATATAATTTATTTTTTATATTTTTTTTCAATTCTTCAAATAAAGTCTTCATATTTTGAAGTATTATTGAGTAGCGGAATAGTGGATAGTTCAAGTCTTGAAGAAAATAAGAAGTAAAGCTCCATAAAGTGTTATTGTTCTTAACCATCAACTACTTAGTATTTTTTTTAATCTAACATTTTTATTTTTTTAGTTTTATTAATTGCTTATTTGTTTTAGTTATTTGTTTAATTTTTAAGTTAATTTACAAGTTATTTATATTTTTCAATTCTCTTATTTCATTATTTGTTAACACTTTATTTTATTTTATTTTTTGAACTTTTATTTGAATTTCAATTAAGTATTTTTCTTTAGATATAACGAATCCAAATTAATATCATTACTTTTATCGAGTTAAGTGGAAAAAAAAAGAAAGAGAAAGGATAGGCCCGGGCTCAGCCCTTGGGCCTCAAGGGCCTAGGGGTCAGGTCGTGTCAAGCCTAGGGTTTCTAGCCCTGGGCCCGGCATAGCCCAGATCGCATTACCATGGGACCGGCCAGCACGACCCACAAGCCGGTCCTTGGGCCCGACCCGAAAACGTGCGGGTCGGCCCACATTCCTATGCTACCTCTAACCCAAGAAGGATCAAGAATAATTAGGATGGAAAAATCTAGGCATCCAATTTGACACTTAGAAAGAACCTTGGATGAACAGTTAACCAAGACTCAATTCTAGAGAGCTAATTGAATTTTCCTATGAATATCAGTGATTAGATTCTTTGGATGGACTAATTCCTAAGAGAAGTCTTGATTCATTTGAGAAAATCTAAGAGGAATCACCTCTCAAACTCACTCAAAAGAAACTCTTGATTTCAAGGTGACAATGTTTATTCTCAAAGTTAGTTCTTACAGGAGCTATAATGGAATATTTATAATGCCCAAACTTGTCCTAGCTAATTATAAGTTAAATATTAAAATTAGGTAACCTTAATACAAGTTTTGAGACCCTAAAACTTAGTACAAACCGAAGTAATGAAATTACATTGGAACAAAATAGAAACTAAGAAAAAAGCAAAATATCAAGGCGAACTTGACACCAACCAACACCGGTTAGAAGCCTTTAGCCTACACTGTCTCTTTTCTATCCACAATAGAAAATTTTGTTCAATAGCTAGCTCCTATCTGGAAGCCCTCCCTATTTTGCGAGCTTAACTCTTTTGGTTGGATCTTGGTCTTCCCTTATTCCTTGACTTGTATGGTTATCTGAACATGTTCCTTAAAGCTTTCAAATGGTGAACAAGAGTCTTCTAATCTCAAACTAGTCTTCTTGTAGCCTTGGAGTGCTTTTTAAATCCACTTCTTCCTAACTCTTAACATGCGACCTTGAGAGATTGGTTGATTAGCCTCCTTGATCCTCCATATGGATTGTTACTTATTTTGAGCACTGTAATACCCCACCTAGAACTACCTTAGTTCTTATAGGAAAAGGGGCATTACATGGAATTATGGTTGTGTATATGTTAATTTAATTCATTTATATGAGTATATGTTATTATTGTGCTTACTTATGTGTGAATTCATTTGTTTGAGTTTTTAGTGGTGTTTGATTGAGTTAGTTGGTCTTTTGTTTTGATGAGTAGCATTTAGTGAAGGAGAATGAGATGTGTTGGATGAGGGTGAAAAGAATTTGATAGGGAACATTTGAACAAGAGTTGATATGGTCTAGTGATTAAAACTTGATGTATGTTTCTTGATGACAAGAGTTTGAATCCTAGTTCATGACTATTTTCTCGTAGCTTGTTCTTTTCCCCCCTTGGTCGAAATTCCCTTGTCCACTGCCATTCTTGGGAGTTTTTCCTAAAGTATAGGAGTTTGATCTCTCTTAAATTAAAAGATAAAAATCAGAATTTTATCTTCTAGTTTAATTTATATTGTAATTATCTTTTATGGAATTATCTACTTAAAATCTAAATCTTTATCTTCAAAATAATATCTACTTCCTTATTTTTAATTTTCTATTGTAAGGATTATTTATCCAAAGAGATTTTCTAGCCACCATTTTAAGGGACAAAATCCTCATAAATTAATTTTTGAAGTATTAAATTTTCTAGATTAAAAATCTGATTTTTATTTCAATTAAAGTAATATTTATTTTTCTTTAAATTTTCATTCCACTTTTTATCTCCAAAATTCCAACTTTTAATAGTGAATTTAGCTGCCATTTTTGAGGTGTTTCAAACCCCTAGCAAGACTCCTAGGTTATCTACAAGATATTACCTAAGATATGGTGCTAAAGTCTTATCTAAATTATGCTATCAATTTATCTTTTTAAACCAGAATTTTCCTTCAATTAAAACTGTATTTTTTTTCCCTATAAATCTCACCACTTCCACCATATTACTCTCTTTTGCCTGGCTAACATATGAACAACCCTTAGCTGATTTTCTTCCAGCCTAGAACAAACAAGAAAGTAACATTTTTTCTTCTTTCTTCATCCAAGAGGTTAAAGCAAAAATGAAATCCTACACACCTTCAAAATGCCTTTATCTCTTTCTTTTTTAGATAGAATTGTAATCTATCCAAACCTCTACTCAACCAAACACCTTACACCCTAAAAGTTAGCTAACTTTCAGCCACCATACACCCTAAATACGTGAAAAAAGTAAGAATCCACACACATATTGCAAACTCTCAGCCTCAAACAAAAATACACTTTTATACCTAGACTGAAATACTAAAAAAATACCAACACAAGAGCATTTGGCCATTCATTTTTGCACCACCAAAAGTCATGAGAGCTCTCTCTTCTCATCTATTCTCTCTTTCTACCTCTTTACTTTTGTCATCTTTTCATACAAGCAAATGGAACACACATAGCCAAAAACTCTTCCAAGGTAATCTTATTTTCTCTTTTATTCTTCATATTTTCGTTTTTAATATTTTCCTTCTTTTCTTCTTAGGCGAATCATAAGGCTGATTTCCCTTCTTCTTTTCTACAAGTGAATGAACTCTCTAGTTTAGCAAGGCGCTGTTGATCTAACTCAGTAGAGGCATATAATTTGTTGTTAGGGTTCACGCTACTTGATTTTTTTAGGTAAGCCAAGTGCCTGATCTCTAGCGTCCACACTACTTTTATGGATGAATCATATCGATTTAAGAAAAGATCTGATCTATTATCACTGAATCAGAATATATGACTGATGAGATTATGTCATGATTGATGAATATGCTCAAGTATATATATATATATATATATATATATATATATATATATGGGATCGTATGCATATTGGAGATTTGGGGTTGATTTAATCTCTTGCTAGGACTTGAATCATGAATGTCAAGCATATTATATGAGAGCTCTATTGATTTCTAGCCACTTGCCTTAAGGCATGGATATTGACGATCTTGTTTATATGATCCACTTGGGTTGGAATGAGAATACTATAGAATTTACTCTGGTCTGTGAATACATGTATGAGTTGAGGACCTAGAATTGAATCTTTATATGTTTAAATTAAGAAGTAAAATGAGGATCTCTTTTATATGATTATGCTATGTGATGGCATAAATTTTGATTACAAAATTATATGATTCTAGATAAGGGTGAAAATTGAAATGAAAGGCCAAGCAATCAATTTGTGCATATCTGACTAAGCTATTCCAAGTAAGTCCTTACATAAATATTTTTGTTAAATGAAGCCTTGTTTGAAAGTCACCTGTTAAATGCTATTGTTGAGATTTGAGATTACTTGGGTTGCAAGTGTGATCATTTTATTCACTAAATGGTTTTATCAAACAACGACTTGAAATAGATTTTGTTTTTCTCTTTTCACACACTAAACATTTTGCAAGTACTCTACTTGAAACCACGATTTTCAAAGCCGAGGTATTTGAAAATTGTTAATAAGGGATTGAATATTGAGAAAGATGTTGAATGTTAAGTACTCAATACGAATAGGGTAGTAGTACCAGTCTTGGAGAGTTAGAGTAAGTCTTTTGGCAAGAGGCTACCTCCAGAATATAAACTCTACTTGACAAAGCGACAGTACTAGTTAGTCAGGCCAGTTCGAGTTAGCACTTTAGTCCAGGAGGACTGTTATCCGAAGTGGATAACCAGTATATTTAGGTGTAGAGATAGAAGAGTATCTCACCCTTATTGGCAAATCACCTACTGCCTAATGATACAGGGTTTTACTGGTAAGCGATCATGATGGGTTTCATGGCATGGATTTTGATGTAGATTTATCTAATCCCTTTGTTTTATTGATGAGTGGTTGATTTTCCTGAGAATGTTTCTTATATACTTTAATGCCATATTTTGTAGAATATCACTCAGTGTTTGGGAAATAATGAATTCTTGACTTGCAAATACATTTTGTAAATACTTTAAATGTTCATACACAAAATGCTTGAAATGTCATAAGCACATACAGGACTTACTAAGATGTATTTCTCACACCTTTTTATATCATGCTTCAGGTTGTCAACATTGAAGGTTGTTACTCCTTTTAAGGAAAGAGCTTTTATTCTAGATGATAATTTGTATTTTCTTTTCCTTTTGAGACATTTGTTGGGATTGATAAGACTTGTAAATGTTTTCTATTATAATAAGAGTTAGACAGTTTATTCTTATTTTTCTGAGTTTTATCTCATTATAAAGACCTCTGATCCTTTGGACGGGCGACTCCTTACCTTTTTAGGGTACGTAGGTAATGGGAGTGTTACAGGCACCCTTTGGTCCTTCATTCACCATCCATTTCTTTACAAATCTCTTGGTCCTTGGTTTGCTGACTTGGTAGCCTTGAACACCTCTTTAAAGCCTCTTGAATATTAATTTCACCAAGGAGCTATGAATTTGTGACTTTATCTTTCTTCCCCCTTCTTTGGATGGTCCTTCGTGCCTAGGACGATTCCTATCAATCCACAATCTTCTCAGAAATAATTAAGCAAAGATCCACAATCTCCAGTATGAAGAAATTCGATGGAAGAAGAAGACATTCCAAGGAAGAAAAAGAAAAGAAAAAAAATAAAGATAAAAGATATAAATAAAATAAAGATAAGATATAGGAAGAAGAAAAATGAACAGTAAAAAGATGATTTTACCTTTTATTTTTTGACGGATCGGAGGATTAACCGTTGGTCGGTTGGAATGTATGCCCAAAATAGACTATGTATTTCTATATTATGGAAAGTAATAAAATATTTCATTCATTAATGGTTATTTATTTACATATATTTGCATATTAAAGTCTAAATATATTAGTAAGTAATATGCATAATTAGGTCATACTTTCACAGTAAAGTGTAAATCATAGACTGCTAACAGGTAAGCAAAAACGTTCTTAATCGATTGATGAAGTTGGGTGTTTTGTAAAGGTTTAGATTATTACACTATAGTTTCTAATGGTTTACCTTTGACCAGTAAGTAGTACTCTCATACTAATAGTGTAAACATATTTTGGAATATGTAGAATTGGATCGTGCAATAGTAATCTTTATAAAAAGTATTATAATGAATAAAGATTGGACTATTACAACTACTACGTGGACGAGTACCTTAAGACTTGAGTATAAGTTGATAGTTTAGTGAAGTTGGACTTGTGCACTTTAATATATGATGGGTAAGGTCTGAACACAAAGGCAACAACCTTGTACATTAGGTATATGACTCTAGTTGATTAAGATAAACTTATGCACTAGAGTTTTTATACTGTACTTACTGAAGATATCACCCTCTTATGATTATCTAAGATAATCTAAATAATCCAAGGCCTTAGGAACGTGGCTTAGTATGTATATTTTTTAGGTAGCTCCCTAAGATAAATGGGTACATACTAGAAGTCATGGATTATCGAACTAGATATCAAATGGTGGTAGATGTCATCGAGAAAAGTGTTAGTATATTTTTTCTATCTCAATGATAGGTATTACATACAGTGGTGTTTTTCGTTGTACTTGCAATATTATTCTCGAAGTCAATATTTTAATATAGTGATAAATAAAATAATTAATATGATAAAATACAAGTTCTTTGTTAATAGAGGTATTTTAATCATTTTAGTAACCAAAAATAATATATTTTTTGGTTATCATAGTAGCTCAAGTAACCTTAGTTAATTTATTTATTATACGGGATTATTGGGTGAAATTAGTATTAGAAGAATTATTTTAGTAGTCCAATAATTATTTACTTGGGTTAGAATAATATATCGAACCAATTTAATTTAATTATTTTATTAATTAATTATCTTGAGTAATTTTATATTTGACCTAAATAGATTAACTAATTAATAAGAGAGATATTTAATTAATTATGAGCTAACTGAATTAAAACCCTAACCCATCAGGGTTAAGGGTGGCAGCTACTGGTTTTTAGGAAATCAGGTAGCCGCCACTTATTATTAAAATGAAAAGAAAAGAAGGTGGTAGCAGGTGTGTGTGCATGAAAAGTGAATGCTGTTTGGTTTTCACATGAGAAAAAGGAAGAAGGCAGGAACAAGTTTCCTTCTACACAACACACAGTGCCGCTGCTCCTTTCTTTTTGTTCTCAACGTAGCTCAACCAATATTCTTCCAATTTTAATTCTTTTATCTTAGTTCTATTTTTATCGGTAGATAGCCTATTAGAGATTAGAGAATATCTTGGAAGATCGACAGCTAGCAGTTTGGTGCATGTTTAATATGTAGAAGTTGACAATTAATTGGAATTCTTGCAGAACAAGTAGCCGTTCCACTTCAGGAGGCTTCGTCAAACTTGAATTCGGTTCTGACTACTCAACTTAAGCAGCACAAAAGTAAATTTCTCTAGAATATGTGTGAAAAAAATTTTACCTTGAATATTTACACTACGTGTTTTTTTCCCACAATCCTTCAAGTCAACTGACGAAAGGATCAGTTTTGGACAATTAAAAAGTTCAAAAATTGTTTTATATTTTTTTTAGTTAGAGGAAAAAGTTGGAATCTGAAATAGTTGGAGGGCCACTAAGATTGTTTATCATTTTTTTTATAAAAAATTAACTAATAAGATTATTTTAGGTTTTAAACCTACTTGGTCGGATTTTTTTAAAATCACTATGCTAATTGACCAAATTAGGAGGACTTGCAAAAAGACTCACAACCACATTAAAGAAATGCATCCTAGCAATTAGAAAAATACAAATATATTTAGATAATTCATTTTGTTTCACTTATTTTTCATTATATAGAAATTAATTTTAAAAGAAAAATAAGTTAAGAATGCATTAATAGAATCTATTGTTAATATGGAATAATTTATTGATAGAATACGACTTATATTGAAAAAGAACAAAACAAATTATTTGTTGACTAAAATCCTATGATCATCTTCAATATTCCTTCCGATCAAATCATCAACTCTTCTTCTCCTTCTTCTCCACTGAATACCCGTTATCCTCTTACTCCTCTTTGTCTTTGGTACCAACTAGCACATTTGACATCCTTTGTGGCCCACCCAATAACAGATATCCCTTCCATCTTCCTGGCCAAGGGTTCTGCCCCACTTCTCTCATAAAACCCTTAGTTTTGCCATCTCCACCATGATGCTTTAATATTGGAGCGACATGGAGACTCTTTGCCACCGTTTTGATATAGACTAGAATGTATTCTTTTATATCATTTTTAAATCAATATATTATACATTTATTAGATACATCTATTTTTTAAAACACGTTAGATCAATATGTGTTTAATTTATTTTTTTTAAGTTGATTTCCCAAGTAATTTTCATGAGGTGAAAAACAAATAGCAGAAAAATGTATTAAATAAACGCAATTGTATAAACAAGATAAAAAAATCACTAGTTTAGTTATTAAAAAAATTCATTAAAATGTTTTTGTGGTACAACTCTTTTGAAAAGAATTTGTTTGATTTGAAAAATAAAATAAAAAATATGCAGAGCCAATATAGATCTAATAAGAGAAAATACGAAATTTTGACAGTAAATGATAGTTTTTAAGAAATAAAAATTGTTTAGATTGAATTTTTTTATTAAATTGAAATTTTAGTTTGGATTGGGTTCCACTAATAAGTCACTACTAGAAAAAAAGGGTTATAATGACGCTAAAAAGCGTCATTACAGTGAGCTATAGTGATAGTTTTGTACTGCTGACGCTTTCGAAGGGCGTCATGCGTATGGCCGTCACAATAGGTCCCGTGACGCTTTCCAGCGTCATCCCAAATTATATATGGCGACAGAAAAAAGCGTCATAATAGCTGTTTTAAGTGACAAAAAATTGTGTCAGTAAACGCATGTTATTATGACACAACTTTTTATTACAATAGGTAAGTTACGATGACACATTTATACGTCACTAAACGTTTTGTTAATATGACATATTTATTCGTCACAATAGGTTGTTTGGATGACAAAATTGAGTGTCATGAAACATAGCCAATATGTCACACTATGCCGTTACAATAGAGTTTGGGATGACGTTGTTTTTGTGTCAGGAAATATTGAAAAAATGGCAAAATGAAGCGTCACGATAGACTTCTGAAATGACGGGCTTTTAGTGTCATAAAACGTTGGAACAGATGACCAAAAAAAGCATCACAATAGATTCGCCATCTGAATAATTGAATCAAAAATTTGACAAAAAATTGTAATAATAATTTAGAATTTATCCAAAAAGTATGTTTTTAATCCCTATCATATATATATATATATATATATATATATATATAGCACACAATTGGTAAATAAACATCATTAAAACGCAAAAACAATCAAATATGTCACACCATGTTAAAGAATAAGCCTATAAATTTCATAACGTTCAAAAGTTGTTCAAAGATGAGTATTAAGTATTTAGTTACATGCATAAAGCCAAGCATTAGGCCTTCAAAAAAACATAGTGTCATTAATTTATCTTGTCACAAAAAATATAGTGTCCCAATCCCAAATGGCTTCGATAATGGAATACGTATTTAATCTGCTTCGCGAATCTTCACCTACAATAATGTAGAATGAATTTAGTAATAAAATCTTCTTAGAATAAAAAAAATATTAAATTAATTAAGAATGTAAGTGATTAGAGAATTACCAAGTGTCGTGGCCAAGCGATACCTACTCCAATGGAATCTCCAATAGTCTGAATAAACTCTATTGGTCTCAATAATTTCTTGTCACGATGAAATGAAACTAGGACTATAACTTCACACCATTCCTCACCTAGTAGTACACCCCCAACTTCGTGGGATGGGTCCACACTTTAAATGAAGCCTTTTGCAACTATTTTAGACGTATCCAACATGCTTAAAAGAGAAACATAGGTATGAACATACACAATATATTTTATTCAGGTAAAAATGAATTAGTTAAACAAGCCAAATAACTCATGCTCACCAAATAAAGATAACATAGACTTAGATGCTAAAAATTGCTATATAATACTCAAAAAAGACAAAAGATTTCACAATAGACATCATATGCTGCATTTATGCCAAAGCCATGAAGATTCTAGCACATAGAAATACCAACTAAACAAATATAAATGGGCAATAGAAATATTAGACATGTCATTGAATAATATGGTAGAACAATGAAATAGGACATCAACCTATATATATGTATACTTTGCTATAAATACAAACAAGTAACACAGCCATGACATTGTAATTTTATGTATACCCTCAGTGTGCTGGTGTTATTGTTAGAACCCATTAAGTGAACTCTTGAAATAGGTGGTGATGAACAATCTCTCTGAGACACTAACATAGCACGTATCTCGGCAAGCTCTTTTGCTTGTTCACTCAATTGTACTTTCATACTTCTAATTTTATCTCTTTGCTGTTGAATAATACGAAAAGAAGTGGTACGACTCGGAATTTCACCCCACACATCCGAAGGGTGAACACCGCTGCCAAACATGCGCACCCTGCCATATATGTCTGGTCCAACAACTTGTGAGAAGATATCATTTGGTCCAAGTGTATCTTCTAAGCTAGGAGGGAGTTGTGTACATCTTTCATCCATTTCATTCTTTAAGAGGGGTAAGCAATCACAAAAGTTAGTCTCTATTGTGGCAATTTATAGTAATATTATGTGTATGCAACAAAACACCGAACATATACTTAAAGAATGCATAATATTGCGGAACTAAAAACTAGTATTTGTGAATTCAAAAACTGCTATAGAAAAATGAGACATTCATCTAACAACATAGCTAACTTTAATTTCCATTTTCCTCTTCAATTGACAACAATCATTTTTGTACTTTATCCATCCTTTGTCCCATATAAAAACACACCAAATGAAGGTAGTAATGAACCAAAATCATACCTGCAACATAGCAAAGAAACAGCTACAATCCAAATAACAGATTTTTTCTCAGAATTACATAATCACATTTCTTCAATTCAACACCACAAAAATACATACCCTTTTTCCTATCTTTTCTTTACACAAAAACACAACAAATGAACCAAACATCATCAGTGCAAAATACTCCTCAGACAAAATAGTACACAACTCATACAAACAAACAGCACTTAAACAGAAATTTCTTCTCAAATCGTAACTTTGTTTCTTCAATTTTTCTCCAACAAAATTGGTATCAAAATGAAGCTGTAAATGCCCTGAAATATTCCACACATTCAACACATTCAATGTTCTCCATGCTCCACACAAACAACATATCCTATGTAGTCCCACCCAAATTCCCGCTTTGGTAGTCTTCAGTATTTTGTCCATAACGTTTTCCTCACAACTCCAAATTCATTAAAACTTGTCCCAAAATACTCCTAAGACAATTGGAAACAAAAACCAATTCATGCCTTCCCAGAACACTTAGCCATTTTCTACAGTTTAATGCTCAAACAAACCAGTTTTACGAAAGAGTAAAACAGAATCCCTGTTCACGATCATACTTTGCTCAAGTTATAACCTTCATTTCTTTTACACAACATACACCGTTAAACACATCCTAACTCTTGTTCAACACATATATAAGTGGATTTCAAGCTCTTTTTCAGCCCAGCTCCTGTTACCACATTAAAACAACACACACAAAACAGGGTATACAACCAGAATTTTAACTAGGCAACTATTATGTCGTTTAATTTACTGCATTCATTTGCATCCCAAAACTCAGAAATCCAACTCCCCTACCTTCCTAAAAAATTGAGACAAGATTACAGAAACATTTTAAATTAGTTTATATCCCTGTACCTACATCAAATAACTAGTATTTGTGAATTCAAAAACTGCTATAGAAAAATGTGACTTTCATCTAACAACATAGCTAACTTTAATTTCCATTTTCCTCTTCAATTGACAACAATCATTTATGTACTTTATCCATCATTTGTCCCATATAAAAACACACCAAATGAAGGTAGTAATGAACCAAAATCATACCTACAACACAGTAAAGAAACAGCTACAATCCAAATAACAGATTTTTTCTCACAATTACATAATCACATTTCTTCAATTCCACACCACAAAAATACATACCCTTTTTCCTATCTTTTCTTTACAAAAAAACACAACAAATGAACCAAACATCATCAGAATAAAGCTGTAAATGCCCTGAAATATTCCACACATTCAATGTTCTCCACGCTCCACACATTCAACATATCCTATGTAGACCCACCCAAACTCCACACATTCAACACATTCAATGTTCTCCACACTCCACACATTTAACATATTCTATGCAGTCCCATCCTAACTCCACACATTCAACACATTCAAAGCTGTCCACAATGTTGTCCATCGATAAAAAAAACATATTTGTCCCTAAGTTGTCCCATGTAATTATAAAGAAAGGCATATTTCAATAAAACAAAAACTATTATGTCATGTGTACAATTACCACTTCACTCCCAACATGAGAGTTGGAAGAAGCTCCATTAGCATCCGTGTAACATTTCTTAAACATTTGTACACAAGTTGGAGACTGGCCTTGCTCCTTTCTCTGCATCATTCAATTTATGTAAGTAGTTAGTAGAGGTCAATGGAAATAGCACTTGAAATTGCTCCTAAATCATAAAGTTACCATATCATCCCGAATTTGACAGTGTGGCTTCTTTCCTGTCCTATGATTCATGTTCTTCATTTTCCTATTCCTTTTATTCTTCTCTGACATTGCCTTAATTTAAAAAATTCAGTAACCCCAGTATGATTTAAAAATATTATGAGATTGGTCAACCAATCAAGAAAAAGTTTAAGGACAAGTTCTTACCTTCCCTTCAGCTAAATCCCACCATTGAAGGAGTTTGGTCCACTGAGCGTCATTAATTTCTTACAACCTGGATACAAATCTTGTTGAGAGTCATTAATTAGCTTGTAAAATTTTTCAGTATCTGCAGGAGTCGAAATACTTTCTTCATCTACATTTCCACAAGGTAGGACCCCAAAAGCATCATGCAGCATTACTTCCATGTCATCAGGCATAGAGGCTACATTATTTGATATAGGCTCGAAGTGTGATGTACTTAAACTAGGTGTAAAAAGTTCTCCATGTGCTATCCAATGTGTATATCCCTTAATAAATCTCACAACAATCAAATGCTCCCTGGCCTCAATTTTTGTCCTCATTACTCCGTTTCCACATTTCAGACAAGGACATAATATCATTCCATTTAAACTTGCGTTGTTCATTGCAAAGTTTAAAAACCTTTCGACTCCATTTTCATATTCAATGAAATTCCTTGGAAGTTTCATCCAACCCTTATCCATACTTTTGAAACTAATTATCCAACTCAAACGGCAGCAGCAAATGGAAGAGAATTTACCTATGTTAGGATCACGTTAGAATACAAGTGGATAAATCCCTTAAAAAAACAGCTTGTAATACCTATTACAATAAATAGGAAGAAAGTTCTAATATGTCAAGTGGTGCGTGAACTTTCTAATTTGAAATAGGAAGAGGCTCTACTTGAAGATAAGTGGATATGATACAATCCTGGAATTAATACAGAATATGACAAAACATATACTACTATAGAAAAAGCAGCCTACTGTATTGAGCAGGATGAGCAAGAGGTAGACTTAGGTTGTTTGGTTGAAAGAAAAAATATCACCTCCTCAACCTGAATCTTGATGCATCTTTATTCTTCTTTCATCCCATTCCTCAAATGATATATGATGATATTATTGGAAACCTTTAAGTCTCTAATGAACCAGTATTATGGATTATTACACAACTTTATTATTAAAAAACACAAAAAAAAGAATTCATTTTTTTAGTGAATGAAAAAAAGGCATGTTTTCTTGGTGATAATTTGAAGTGTAATTACTTAGATATGATTAAATTGAAAAGGAAATATGATTTTAAAAAGAAGTATGATTTTAAAGGCCGATTGATGGACAAAAATTAGTTTGCAACACTAGTAAAGTAGGATGACCAAACTATAGTAATTTAAATCAACACTAGTAAATACCTTCAGAGTCTTGCTATATGGGCTTATGACTGTTGCATTCATATGTGCTGTCTAAGTTTTTGACTAGATCACTGAGAGAAGTAGAGTAACATACCAAATAGGGCAGTGGAAATTTGATATTGGTCCATAATTTATTTAGTAATAGTGCAGGATTTCGGCTAATCAGAACAGTAAATTTTTTAGCTTATGTTGATCAAGAATAGATGCGACAAATTTTGATGATTTCGGAGCTTAATGTGATTTACTTTTCTTGTAGAATAGAGCAGAAAACACTTATCATGAGGTTATGAATTCCTTCAAATGTCTTTGTACTGATGCAATGAAAGAAACAAGGAAAAATAAAAGTCAAGATTCTTTTTTTTTTTTTTTTACAAATTAATTGAATTTTCTCTGCTAAAACTCTGAGAAATTGAAAGACTCTATGTATCCCAAACATGTCTTACATAATCTATCATCTTCATGACAAAATCAGTTCAAGAATTTGAATTTATATTTAGATTCTCAGTCCCCTCTTTGTTTAAGCAATCACCAGGATGAACGGACTGCATACTTCTGCTTAAAACAAACAAAGCAATACAGTTACAAAGATGGTCAACTGATTGACGGACACTTCATACTTCATTTGTAGAGAATAAAACCCATAATTTCCCTAATTTCAAAAACTACCAATCAACAACATCCATTGAGTCATAAATAAATCTGAATTAGAACTTATTTCACTCATTGAAATGCAATTGTTAGGATCATCAATACACAAGAAACAGTAAAATGCACATACAACTACCTTAAACTTCTCTTTGTATTACATTAATTCTAAACATCACAACTTATCCCAATCACCTATGCCAAATGGACTCAACATATTCCAGTAAGACAATCTGAAGATAGAAAAGCTTTTCTATCATTCCCATAACTGCACAAAAAACAACCAAATCTAAAGGCAAATGCTTAAGAACAGAGAAGAACAGCTTCTAACTGAGATAACCAGACTATTGGCTAAAATGCCTAAAGTAAGGACTCCAAAATATTGACCAAAGTCTATATTGAACATGCAATTTTTGCAACCAAAAAAAGAGAAAAAAACTAGAGCCATTTAACAACCAATTACATACCACAAACTGTGAACAAACTGATTTCACAAATAGGATTTGCATAAGTCATCATCAGTCTTAATATGGAAGGGTTAAAGAACTCTAGAACAGAAAATCTAGCAGTGAACAGAAAGTTGAAAACAAGACAAAATTCTTTTGAAGCACCATTTCCAGCACTCCAGAACACAATAGCAAGGATTCAAAAAAAGCCCACAAAGAAAAATCAAAGAGTACTAAAGAAAAGAACTTTAACCCTTTAGAAATATAGGTGTCTTATTATCAGCTTCTTCAAAACTATAGTTTCCATACAACTAAAAGCAACTCACCATTCGCTAGGGAACTATTTCAAGTTGCAAGAATTCAGCTACAAACACCAAAATCTCTCGCAATTCAAATAAACAATAAATTGCAAAAAGACACATTTTTTATTGCAGCAAGCGAAAAAAGAGTGATAGTCTAGAAACTAGCACACACAAAATCTATACAGAATTAAAATTAAAATCAACCGACCCACATCCTTGCCTTACACCCGAAAGACCAAGATCCACAAACGCCATTTTAACCGCATCCAGCAGAATCTTTTTTTTAAAGAAAAAATTCGGGTCGAGAAGAATTACTTCTAAATTCCAAAAAGATAAAAATTCATAACCACATCGGAGCTCTGAAACTCCCTTTCAGTTTGAACAATTCGGACTTCGGATATTCGTAATAACCCAATTACAACATCAACCTATAAATACGTCAACTAAACTACACATACATACGAAAACAGAGAACTCACAGAGTGAGAAATTGCTGAGGTTAGGTTTTAACAGAAAAGTAGAGGCGTACAGAATGCAAATTGACCTAAGAATACTTACCAATCTAAAGAGCGGCGTACAGACCATAGCTAAATAACGACCCTCTGCAATGCCGATACCGCTTCACACAGTCGCTCACATAGAGGACCACTTCAACCAGTTGTGCAGAGAAGATGCTGTGACTCGCGCAGAGGAGTTTGGGCTGAAGAAGCTGCGAATCAAGCTCTATTTCGTCCGATTTCCCTCACTGATTTGAAGGAAAAATCCTAATCCCTTCACTGCCCGCCATTGTTGTTGCTCGGCGCCTTCTTGAAGCACAGCCCTCATTTTTTTCTTCCCTCCAATGACGCGCGATTTTTTTTTTTTTTTGTCAAAGTGTTATGCGTGCCTGAGGATGCTAAAGTGTTAGGAAAAATCTAATTTTTTTTCTTGACACGAAATTGTGTCATAACAGTACATTACCTAATAAAACTACGTCGTATTGATTCAATATAATAACACTTAAAAAGCCAGTGTCATTATAACTATTACATTATTACACTTTATAAAAAGTGTCATTAAAAATATGTTAGTAAAACCTTTTTTTCTAGTAGTGAGTATATTTATAGTATGTTTGATTTTGGTGAAAAGAGGAAGAAAAAGGAAGGAGATGTAAACCTGGACGGTGATTTATATCATTTAATTAGAAATAAAAAAATAGAGAGGGAAGTAAATCCCTCTACGTCAGAAGAAATAATCTATCCAAATTTAAATGACTTAGGACGTAAATTAAGACAAAATTTGTCATTTATTTTCTTTTCATCTCAAGTAAATAAAATGGAAGTAGATTATTTTTAATCCCCTTAACGAAAGTAAAAGTTTCCCTTCTCCTTCCCCCTCCTCCTTTATGAACCAAACATAGAGTTAAGTTTCATTCTTCTCCATTCCTTTCCACCTAGATGGAAACCAATTTTAATTTTTAATTAAATAGAATATTTTAATTTCCCTCTTTTCCTTCTTTTTACTTGACAAAATCAATCCATGTATCTAAATTAGGGACAGAATTGGAGGGGGGGAGTGGCGGTCAAAATTTTTTAAAATATTGTAATTTATTTTAGACAAATTAAAATTTTATATTTTGACTCCTAAAAATAAATTGTAACATTGTCCCCTTACTATAACTTGATCTCCAAACCCCAAAATTGCTCGGTCCGACCCTACCTAAATTCATTTCTTCCTTTTCCTTCCAACTCCTCCAATGCAAACACAGAGCTTAAAGTCAATGATTTTTTTTTTTTTTTTGGATAACATCAAACACAAGAAAAATTAGTTAGAATTACTGTCAATAATTTTATATAAAAGAGATTGACTCACGAATAATTTTTAGCTCAATTCTTTTTTTCTTTTAAATAACTTTTTTATTTCTTGTTATATAATCACGGTGCATAAAAATTTCCTTCTACATAAAATTTTTTCTTATCTTCAATGACAATTTAAAAGAACCTAAATACTAAATAAGTTAACTTAATTTTTTCGACCAAAAGAATAAATGCAAACAAGCACAATTACACAAACCACTTGACGACAAAATCAACCTGAAAATCAAGCTACAATTATTATTAGGGAGGAGTAAAATCACACCCTTAGAGCTTAAATTCAAATCATAAACTATAATTATTCTGTGTGGTTATTACTATTATTTAACTCTTTCATTCTCAAAATATTATTTTTTTTAATTCATAAACTGTCTTTTTTAATTAAAAAAAACATTTATTAGATTTTCTTTCTCTTTCTACATTATGGGAAAAATCTCAAAATTACAAAAAAAAATCATAAATCAAATTATAATTAAAAAAATTTTGCTAAACTTTTACTCATTCAAAAAAAAAAAAAAGACTTTTACTATGAACTAGGCCACTCACTATGAGAAAAAAAAACAATATAATTATAATTTAATTAATGTTTTTTTTTTTGTAATTTTGAGATTTTTTTCCCATAATGCAGAAAGAGAAAAAAATCGAATACATGTTTTTTTAATTAATAAGATACTTTAGGAATTAAAAAATTACTGATTTGAGAATAAAAGAGTTAAAGGGTAGCAATGACAAAACAAGGTAATTATAGTTTAGGGGTTAGTATAATACCCCTCTATTTCTACCTTAGACACATGGGGAGCATGAGCATTGTTTAGCTTTTTGATATGCATATAGATTTTAAAACTTTTATCTATGTGATTGATGGTTGTGTGAATTTTTTTGTGTATAGTTGATCTTGTGTTTATTTATGTGTATGTGAGTTGTCTAGTAAGGTTATAGTAATTTCTTGATTGGGTTAGATGAATTATTATGTGAGTTAGAATTTATATTGGCATATGGGATGTTTCGGATAAAGGTGAAGAAAATTTGTCTAGGAATTATCTCTTGATAACTTGAGTTTGAATCTCAACTCTTGCATATTTCATGCTTTCTTTTTCCTTATAATTTCTTTCTGACTACCTTGGCTGAATCTCCTCTTGTTCAACCGCCATCTTTGAGATTTTATATCATAAAAATTAGGAGAGTATTTATCGTGAAAGTTATATGATAAAACCAAAATTTCTTTTACGGTTATATCTTCTAAAATCAAATCAATTCCTATAATCCATTAGCTATTAATTATCCATTATACAACCAGATTTTTGTATTTAAAATGCATTTCGGCCACCATAGCTCATTTTTCTCCCAAGATCAGCCGGCCAACAAAGCTTCTACCAAGCTGGAAAATTCCCTTCTCTTTACCCCAGTTGGCCGAAACACAAGATAGGAGAAGATAGAATATTATTCTATCAAAAACTCTAAACACCTATCTTCTCTTCTTGGATAGAATTCACATCTGCCAAAACTACTTCACCAAGGCACCAAACACCAGCACAATTTCGGTCATACCATAAACACATAGCCAAAACTTTAGACCCAATTCTACACAAACTTTCGGCCACTCTCAAACTCCCACAAACAAGATTTCAAGGGAAACATCAAGATACAACAATTGCATCAAAGCTGGACACAAACACCTCATACTTATTCTTCTCTTCTACTCATTCTTTGGTCATCCCAAACCAACACACATATTCCTCACGTCCTATACAACTTCCTATAATCTCTAGACACAAAAGCCACCAAAACAACTCATTCAACACCAAACTTATTCAAGAATTTGGTCATAGAAAACTGTACAAGACCGAAACACACCCTCTTTCCCCAATAAGCATCACTCTTCTAGCAACCCTAAACTACTTTCGGCCTTCACTATTACCAAATGAAACAAAAAAACCAAGAAGCTACCTTTTAGTTGGACAAGACACTTCAAAGCACTCTAAAATATTTGGAGTCTTTCTTTCTTCATCTAAACAATCTCTATATCCTTTGAGCTACTTAAGATCTCTTCAAAAGTAATAACTTCATTCACTTTTCTTTCTCTTTTCTTCATCTTCTCTAACAATCAAAACAAAAGGACTGATATTCCTTTTTCCTTGCAGTCATACAGTCAACCTAGAAGGCCTAGGCAAGACATCTTCTTCTTCTCTCAAGTGGATTCAAGTTAGACACCAAAGGGGTCATTTTTTGTTCTCAATAGATCTGTTCTTCTAAGAGGTAAGTCTTAAGCTTATCAAAAGTATTCAAACGACTTAATTGACGCAATTTATCTAAAGAATGTAATAAGTTGAGATGCGATCTCTTAATTTTGCTAAGCATGCCATATCAATTATATGATATAGAGGATTTATACTTTTAGTTGTTTAATATTTATGAGTTGAAGATGGAGTTGTTGATTTATGATGGAGTATGATGATGTGATTGAGGGACTTTTATGCTATGTTTGGGTCATATGATTAATTTGGGATACTTTAATGATTAGATTGGTTGATATAAAGTTGATCATATGAATATTAGGAACTATATGAGATCTATGATTATTATTTAGGGAAAATTTATGCATTGATAAGACAGTTGAACATGAGATTACCTATTAGAATCTTTGATCTAGCTAATTTGAATGTTTCTACTATACCATGTTTTGGGATAGACTATGACTGTGATATACTATTTGGTTTTAGATAAGGGGTTTATCTCAAGTGAAAGACCAAGGTAGTTGATATTACATATCTATCTGAACTGCTACAACTAAGTCTTTGCATTAAATTTTATGAATCAAAGATCTAAATTGCAAGTCAATTGTGAACCGATGATTCTCTCAATAATTTGATTATTTTAGGTGCAAGCTTGATTGTTTTCTCTAAAGGGTTTTATTCTAGCAAGGATTTTAGCAAAGCAACTATCTTTTATTCATAAAACATTTTCAGCAAATTATCTAAAAACCCTGCTTGCATGACCAAAATATTTGAAAGTAATTATTAAGGTTAATTCTTGAGTTATATACTAATACGTTGAGTACTCAATAAGGGTAGGCCATTAGGATTAGCCATTGAAAGATAGGGTAAGTCTTTTAGTAGGAGGCCACCTCTAAGAGATGAGCTCTATCTAAAAAAGAACAATTCTAGTAGGTCAGGTTAGTCCAAGCTACCACCATAGCCAAGTGGGTTGTTATTCCGAGATTGACAACCAGTATATTAGGCTAAAAGATTGAGGAGTATCTTACCCAATAGTCCAATCACTCACTGCACTGTGATGCAGGGATTCACAGTGTAATACCCCATGATTTTACCTTTGATTGGCTACTACTTGTAATAGGATGAGAATTCATATCAATGGCCAGAACAAGAGATGATCGGTGTAATGAAACGAATATTTTGGTATAATAACATTTTGTCAAGACCTGGATGTAATAGTTGGATTTGTTCTACCTATACCCTAAATCTTTGAAATGCTATTATTATTAATAAAATAAGAATTTGAGGGTACTATAAGAATAGAAATTGATCAGTGTGATGAAACGCATGTTTTGGTGTGAATTATGCTATCTGGGTCATTGGGGGCATTTTCGTCATTTTAACCACGCTCGTAACTTTGACCATAAATTTGACCAAATAGCGAAGGAATTGAAAATTTTAAGAATTACCAATGGATTCAGTAAAATTTTTGGAGTTGAATGGTGAAATAAAATTTTTTTTCGTTTCGGACTTGAATTTTTGTTATTTCTAAGAAAAATTCTAAAATGAAGTTGAAATTGAAACAAGTGGCATAATATGATTGGTGGGTGAAAATAAGTGTTTTTTAGTGATTGGTTAATGAGGCCAAGTCTTTCTGTTTGATTGGTTGAGACAAAAGTTTATAAGTATTTTTACTAAACTGATTTAGCAAGATTTTCATAAGCTTCCTCAATAAGATTTTGACCTCACTAATTTCAATTGACCATGTGATATATTTGTCATAAGATTGGAGGTAGAGAGGCTGAAATATAGCCTAATTTTGTCCATAAAGAATGGAGAAAGAAAAGGAAGAGAAAAAGAAAGGAAAAGGAAAGAAAAGCTAGAGAAAATTGAGAGAAAAAGAAAAATGAGAGAGAAAGAAAGAAGTGTGTGTGTGTGTGTGTGTGTGTGTGTGTGTTCTTGGTGTGTTCTTGGAGCAAAATCACTTCAAATAGCCTCAAACACAAGGTAAAACCCTACCTTTCTTGAATTAAAGTTGTTGTTGGGTGAATGATGATTATGTTGATATGAATTTTAACATGAAAATATGATTTTCAAGTCTTGATTTTGGATCAAAACTAGGGTTTGTGAACTTTTGTGTATAAACCTTATATATGCTTATGTAAGTATCGGTTGCCTAAGGGTTTTTTAATAAAGTTTTGTGTGAGGAAGAACTGAATAATTATGGTGATTTGAAGGCTTATTTTCGGTTGAAGAGGTGATGATCAAATTAGAGTAAAAATAGAATTTACTTGGTTGGAAAAATGAATTATATTAGCTTTTGATTAGAAAAGATGAATTTGTGTTGAATAAGTGTGACTTTTGTGAGCTACTTAAAATGTGGAAATTCAGAATTAAGGATGATTTGAAGGAAAATTGAATAAATTAATAGTTCTAAGGAGTTAAAGATTAAAGGAGGACAAAGGAAGCATGAATAGTAAAAGTGAGGTAAAACTACTAGGGCTATTTTTGCCCAGTACTATGCCTCAAGAACCAGAATTCTAGAAAAAGATCTGATACAGAATTAAAGTTAAGAGTCTTATGGTCATTTTGGTATATCATAGAGCCGAAACGGAGTTTTGGATTGAAAGTTATGTCCGAAACAAAATCATGTGTCAAAGCAGCAAAATTTTAGAATTTTGCTTGGAACATGGACGAATTTAAGGATGACTAACTATGTGATTTTGGATTAACTAATTGGGGAAATATGAAGTGAATCCCTTGTTTATGAAGGGATAAAGGATGTGGAAAAATAAAAACAAAAGAATCGAACAAATAACAAAAAAACGATGTGAATGAAAATTGGACGTTTTCCTTAACCGTGGGCCCTCGTCAGCTAAACGTCGGTTGGACGTCGGCTACCCGTTGGGCACGTTGGCTAACCATCGGCTATTTTTCAGCCAAACATGAATTGATCCAAAAATGATGTGTGGTATAGGTTTATTAATAAACGGCCAACGGTTCATTGAAAACGGTAGAAACGGCAGTCGAACGGCCATGAACGGAAAAGTTTAGTCAGGACACGAGGTGAGTCCCTTGGATTTCTAAAACTCTATCTAAAGCTAGTGTGCTTTGTTTTCCCATGAAATGTCTTATTTTATACCGTTTTGGAAATCTCCGAATATATTTAAGGTTCTCTGGGCAAGATTTGTTTTTATACCATTTTGGGCTTGAATGAATTTCATAGTTGGCTTGGAAACCATAACGGATGATTAAAGTGTGAATTTGTGAATTTAGTCCTTTTTTTATTACATGCTTGAGATTTTCAAAAAATGGTAATTTTTGGAATCGGGTATTCATAAATTGACTGGAATACCCTTATTGAAACATTTTATGGAAATGTATTTGGAAACTTTGATTTTAATCCTCTTTGGGGATTAGAATTCTGGATTTCTAAAATGAGTTCTCTTTTGGGATCGGGTATTTGGAAAACAATCCAAATGTCCTTATTGGAATGTTTTATAAAAACATTTGGAACTCGGGTATTCGGTAAATGACTGAAATATCATATTTGGAACTTTTCTAAACATTTTTCAAATCGGGTAAGGGTACAATGACTTGAATACTTTTGAAAAGTCTTTTGGAATCGGGTATGGGTAAAATGACCTGAATACCCTTGAAAATAACTTTTGTGATCGAGTATGAAATAAATGACCTGGATACTCTTGGAAACATATTTTGATGTGTGAACAGCACTTTTTATCCTGTTTCAACATGATTTTGAAAAATAATCTCTCGTGAAGAGATTGACTTTTGGGAAACGACTTTTGATCCCTGAAATTGTTTTATTGGCTTGATGTGCCTATGGAATGAATTGATAGACTCTACAGAGCCTATGGAAATTATTAACTCACTTGCAAGTCGGTGAGATCAAATTTTGGAAAATAATATTTTGCCCCAATAATGTTTTTCTTGATATGGAAAATGGTTTCCTGATGTGCTCAAGTACGAGCCTTTTTTGGATTTGGAAACATGGTAAACAATATGAATCTTGAATTCTTGATTTCTTGAACTTGACAATCCTAGAATACTGGCGTATACACTTACTTGAATACTTGGCGTAAGCACTAACTTACTTGGTGTATGCACTAACTTAAATACTTGGAATATGCACTAACTTGAATACTTGGCATAAGTACTAACTTACTTGGTGTATGCACTAACTTGAATACTTGGCATAAGCACTAACTTACTTGGCATATGTACTAACTTGAATACTTGGCATATGCACTAACTTGAATACTTGGTTTATGTACTAACCTGAATACTTGGCATATGCACTAATTTGAATACTTAGCGTATGCAATAACATGAATACTTGGCGTAAGCACTAACTTACTTAGTGTATGCACTACCTTGAATACTTAGCGTAAGCACTAACTTAAATACTTGGCGTAAGCACTAACTTGATTCTTGGTAGTACATTGCAGTGTACTTACCCTCCTGGCGATAGACGATTGAGTGCTATAATCTGCGGTCTAAGCAAAATGATATGTGGTGCCAAAGGTAAAGCCTTGTGAGATTTGCATACAGGCTAACCTTTTGTTGGAGGAATGCCTGTGATTTGGAAATTGGGACAATTATTTGAAATTAAAATACAATTTTCTAAAAATGACTGAGTTTTGAATAAACTCTTTTTTAAAGAGTTTTGGAATTATTTTCAATGAACAAACGAAATGCTTTCCCCATAAAAAATTATATGTACTCTGTCTCTTTACTAAAGCAGTAGTATACACAGGACTCACTGAGTGATTTTCACTCACACACGTATTATCTCTTTTGAAAAATTCAGGAACAAAGGCGCAGTGAAAGCGTGGTGGACTCCCAGAGGCTCATACTACATCTTGAACCTGTTATACCTGCGAGTGTATATATTAGAAGCCAAATTCTTGTACTTTTCTATTTTGAAAAAAAAAATTCCGCGGCCTTTTGAGTAATTTTGTTATAAAGACCCCTTATCTGAGCAATCAGACGAGCAACATCCCACAAAATTATAGCCTACTACGTTATAGAAATATGGGGTGTTACAAATGGTATAAGAGCATAGGAAAAATAATAATAGAGCTTCTAATAGAATATAGCTGAGCCTCTAACGGGATATTGGGGAGTCCATCATTGTATGAGTAAATGTGAATTTATAGAGATAGTGTTTGGATATTGGAGTAGATATGACATGTAACTTCGAGGTGTAATTTATTCTGATGAGGTATAAGTAGAGCAATTCGAGACAAATCTAATATCTCTGAAAAAGGTCTATGACCTCGAATTTGGACAATAGTAAAGGGATAGTTAGAGAGACCTTATATAGGAATTATTTACTAATTCTGAACATTATATTTTGGGACTAGTAATAGTGAGATAGGGAAAAAAGAAGGTTGAACACTTAAAGGCCCTGTGTGTATGTGCCCTATGAATTGTGTGAATAAGAATATGCACACGTGTATAGTGTTTCAATATTATATTTGAGTGCTAAAAGTCCTGGTTTATTGTAATGTGTGAAAGGATATGATTATATCAATACTAATTAACAAGAATCATTGGACATTTGAAGTTAAACGTTCTTGGATTAAAGAAATTCTAGGATAGGTAACCCTTGGGAAGTACCCATAAAAGTTGAAACTTGATTTTACACCCAACCTCTTCAAACGCAAAGTCAAGGTTCACCCCAACTGGGTTTTATACCACAACCTTAATACATTCACCAAACAAGACTTACCCCAATTGGGTTTTACACCACAACCTTTATACAAGTTAGAATGAAGGATAACTTACAAAAATAGTCACAAGTTTGAGCAGATATGAACAAATAAGCTCCAACAACCTTTCACCTTGTGAACAATTCAATTTCACATTTGAAGCATAATAAAAAAGGAAGAATTTTGTTTTCTAAAGTGTAAGAGTGTTACTAAGAAAGATAGAACAAAAATCTTAGAGAAAATCGGGTTTAAATGGCTTTTATAGAAGTGAAAAGTAGGATAGCACTGGCTAGTTTCGTGCTGTCAGATTTTTCAGAGTTTTGGACTTAAGTTTTAGACGATGGTGCATCCAAAATGTAAGTCCAAAATGACACTTTTTTAGGTAGAAACAATTTGACACCGTTCACAGGATTTTGGACGAATCTTTTAGATGCAGAATCATCCAAACTACTCAATCCAAAATTCTAAGATATAAAACTTTGAAATCTTTTTGCTTTTGTGCTTCAAGGTAGAAATAAATTGAATCATAAGATAAATAAATATAGGAATTTATAAGAAATACCTTAATAACGAATCCTAGTCTAAAGTTTTTTCTCAAGGACTTCATGATCTTGTGAGCTCTTAGGTTAAAGTTCATCTTGATCAATCACCACTTTGGATTCCATTTCCTCAAGAGCTGCTTAGCAACCTTATTTGCATGCCTTGAAAGAACTGAGGCCAAACATGTCCTATCATATGTAGATCATACAAGTTAGTCCTCATCAATGTTTGTCATAAGTCAAAATACAGGAGCATGCCCTTAGAGCTAACAGTCTCTCCCTTTTTGAGTGATGACAAACTTGATGGGATTGTGATATAAAAAATAATAATATGTTCAGTACAAACATGTTTAGACCAAGAGAAGTAAGAATATTTTTCATTGAAGTGTAATCTCTAGTTATAGGACTCAAATGGAGCTTATGAGATTAAGATAAGAAACTTAAAGCATATACTCACAAACATGGCTCAATGAGCCTATGGCCCAACCTACCTCCTTATCCTCCTTCCTTCTATTAAAGGACTATTCCACAAGAGAATAGCCTTAATTAGTAGTCACAAAAAAAAAAACTATATAGATATATACATAAGGAGGTATAGAAGATAAATCATAAGGTGTAATGCTCCCTCTTAGTATGTGCGTATATAAATCACAAGATATAGAGCCATGAAGTGCGTTTGAGAATCAGATTTGATTTCAAGATTTTAGACTTCCAAAACATGCATCCAAAATGGGGTAAAATATGGTAGAAGCTAATCTTTTAAAAACTTGTTTTTGGATTGGTCTTGTAAATTAAATAAACATGAGTCCAAAACTCCCCCTGTGTATGTGCAGGGTAAAAAAATTTTCACTATGATAGATCATAGGTTTTCAATCCAACCCAATTTTATCAAGGTATTTCAACATAAGGAATTTTTTTGTGCACCCAAAAAGAATTTTTTATAAGCGTAGATATCCTCATCACCCAAATATTTAAACAAAGTGCATATCACATTCATTGCAAAAAAACAAATCATCTAGCTTATTCAAAATTAGTTAGAATGCACAATGAACTCATACGCATATTTCAATCTCCTTAGTCCATAATAATAACTCAACATTTCAACATAGTCTCCATTAAATCACTCAATTCTTAAATCACAACAATAAATAGTAATAGCTCATTTCAAACCACATGAATTTATCATCCCTATATGCAATCACAATCATAATCCATATTTATAAGGGCAAAAACTATTGAACGGAATATCATGATAGTAGAAAAAATTCAATTCACAATGGCCCAATAATGTATTTCACAGAATCACAAATTTCTACAAAAATGTTCAGTCTCTATATTCTCTACATCACATCTCCATAACTACATCAACTTATAGCGCGCAATCCTCTAATAATATATTTCTCAAATCATTAATTCCTCAAATCATCAATTTACAATCCTTATTTTCTCCCCCACTATCATCAATAAAAAAAACAAGAACAATAAGTAGCAGAGAAGCAATGGCTGTTTAGTCAAAACATAGCTGGAGGAACTTGTTTAGTCGAATTTCCTGCAGCTTCACATTGCTTTCCTTCCATATTTGTCAATCTATTTTCTAAATTTTTGTTCACCTTTGACTTCTACAATCAAACTATTTTAGTTTGGTAGATAGCATATTTAGAGCATCTAAAATACTCTACATTTTTCCACTTTCCTAAGTTTTCTACTTCTCTTTACTTGATGTTTCCCTTTGAATTTCAGTCTCAGCTTTTCTTTTTGTTCATCCTGATGTTTCCCCTAGAAATACTCTGCATTTCTATCTCTTCTTCAATAGCCTCTCTAAGTAATATCCCTTGATTATCTGCTTGAATGACTCTCATTTTCTCAAATGAATTTCTACTGTAGATGATTACTTTGCAGTGCTCAGGGGTAATCGTACTCAAATCAATATTGAAGTACTTGAATAGCTTGATGAGAAGGTTTCTAAAAAATAATGCTTTATTTGATGTGTTCTGAGATTGAGTCAGCATTTTCACAACCTGAAATCCAAAGCTAATTTATTTTCCTTCTGATAGAGCCAGCATCAATACCATTTGCAGAAAATTTACAGATGTCTTGTGGCCAAAACTCGGTATCACCACGGTTAAGATCCTGTGATATAGCAATCTCCCCAATTCTATTTAACTATTTGGCATTTCAATCACTTGAATGTCTAAAGATTTTGGCACCAATAAATTTCATCTCAAATCAACTCAGTTCAAATAAAATTTCATAATTTTTCAAGTAGTTTATTTCGAAAAATTGTACTCTACTGTCTCTGATAAAAAAAAAAAAACCGTTTAACAGCGATGGTTAAACTCAAGGTTCACTTCTCCAATTCTAGACATATACCACTGCATAATAAACCCATTTACTATTTACTCATGTCATCCTTTTCTCAGATTCGCATAGAATTCTCAAACCAGTAGGGTGTACAGATTGTCATCAATTTGACAACAAAGCCCCTTATCGAAGATTCTTAACATATTCAGAATGACAGAAAAGTTCAAAAACACTTCAGCAATAAAAGACCTTAGAATCAACCTGATAGCCCGCAATAATAGTTCTATTTCTAAACACCCAATCATTGTACTCAAATTCACCTATTTTGAGTTGAGAAATTGAGGTACTTGAGTGTCCGTGTTTTCCTCTTCTGGAGGTTGTTTTGATAATACATTTTGAGGAATTTGTTCATCAATGGCAACTTACTTGTCCTTCTTCTTTGTAGATATCAATTCGACAGCAACTGATTTTTTTTTCATTATTTTGCATTTCTTGATCTCTTCCATTGTTAGCTCAGCCTCTTAGTTGAAATTTGGAGTTTTACCCATGGCGAATAGGATTAAAGGGTTTGATTTGTCTGGTTTTGCCGAAAGAATGAAGGCCAGAAGAAAAAGAAAAGTGCTTAGGCAAATGACAACTTTTTGAATTCTTGAAAGGAGAAGAAGACTCAAATAGATTTGAATTCTTTTTAGGGTTTACGAGGTATTGAAAAGTACAAGCTAGTACATTTGAGGAAGGTGATTTCTGAAAATATGTAACGATATTCTGATATTTAGAGAGAGTGTATGTTGTGGCTGGAATAAATGCGAGAGTTTATTAAATTAAAAGATTTGAACATTTGGACACAAATTGTCAATCTGAATTCCCTATCCAAAATGTGTGTCACATGTGGTCAAGAGATACTATGACTTTTGGACTTAAAATATAGTCTAAATACTCTATCCAATATCTCCATCCAGAATCAAAAGATCTTCAGAAATTCTATAAGAATAAATAACCAATCTCTAGCAAAATTGTTAGATATATAATCTGATCATTTTCAAACCTCTCCTCAGATGATCGAGTCATTCTTCAACCAATAGTTTGTGATTATATCTTTTGAGCAGTTCCTTAGCATACTTGTCTTAATTTAGGAAGATATCATCTATGGTTTGCTTTCTTTGAAGACCGAGGAAGAAGTTAAATTCTCTCATCATGCTCATTTCAAACTCTTGTTGTATTATCTTGGCAGATTTCTTGCATGAGGAATCATTAGTAGTTCCAAAAATAATATCAACAATATATATTTGCAAAATTAAGATATCATCAAAATTTTCAGATTTGATAAATCATGTGGTATCCATTAAGCCTCTTGAAGAACCTTTTGAAAGAAGAAAATCCACTAAGATATGGTTTGGAAAACATTCATGAATAAAACCTGGAGGTTGCTTCACATAAATTTCTTTTTCAATAAAACCATTTAAGAGAGCATTTTTTACATCCATTTGGTAAAGCATAAAGTTTTTGAAGCAAGGACAAGTAGCATTCTAATGGATTCCAATTGAGAAACGGGAGCAAAAGTTTCATCATAATCAATGCCCTCTTCTTGTTTGAATCCTTAGGTAACTAATCTGATTTTACTTCTAATAACAATGACATACTTATCAAGTTTATTTTTGAAAAACCACTTGGCATCAGTTACAAGATGGTCAAGTGGTCTAGGGACAAGCTTTCAAACTGTTAATGTTATGCCCTAGAGGCAATCACTTATACGTTGTATATGACACATTTTATTTTAATAAAAGGCATTATTTATCTTACAGTTTCTTTTGTTTGCTTTTATGTAATATAACTGTTAGATAAAGTCCCTAGTACAACACTGTGTTAAGAAAATCATGATAGAGATCGTGATATGAGATTCCTACTACACTGTATAGTGTTAGTACTTAAATAGTCCCTAGTCGTAGTATTAATGAGATAGGACATCATTAATGCATTAAGATTAACATGTGTTAGATTTCCTGATTTGATCAGGTGGTGGTTTTTATATCTGTGAGTATTGAGATAGTCAAGGTTAATACATGGATACGTGTTAATGAAACAAGTTCATTGGATGACTTAGCTATGAGATAATCACATGGATAACTATTTAGTGCCAGTGATATAATCTCAATATAGCAAACGTGCAAGTATCTTTAACCTTGAAATCTCCAAGGTACTTTGTTTGCTGAGCATTGTGCTTTGATTCTAATCTTTGGAGCTAGATCGAGGGCTGCCTATGAGATGGATATTAGGTACATTGTGAGGTAAATGAAAGTAGTTGAGAGGGTCAATAAAGGATTCACCACTCCTAATAGTATGGGCAAATATCTCACGGCCACTTGTAGGAATTATTACTCAATAAGTCCTTGGCCAAAGCGACTATGTATTGGAAACAGTTCCAATTGATGCACATCTAGAATAGTGAGTTCCTGGTATAAGTACTATTATATTCGGGCCAGAATTAATATATATTATGGAGGGAATTGGCACTAATTCTGTACTCCAGACTGAATGAGATATTGTATGGTGAAAAGAGTTAATTGTATTGTAGTTTGTTATTGAAGGGTTCATGCCAAGCCACTTGACTTCCTAGACTCTTAGGTGGTCATGATTTATTACTAGATACCGCTCATGATCTGAGAATATGTGTTTATTAATTGATGAATTAATAAACCAATCATGATTAGAATTGATATGATTAATTCTAATTAATTATGGATTATTAATCTCAAAGACGTTTTGATTAATTCATGTTCGCTACCAATTGACTGGGAAACCTAATAGGTCACACACAATAGAGGATTATATATATAAGATGTTATTTGATAACATAGTGAGATTAATTGCGAGAAAGAGAAGTTGTTGTGGTCAAATTATAATTAGTTATAATTTATGGTCCAAATTGTAATTGTAAGAACTTGATATTTCCAATTACAATTAGGGAATTTTAACTGTTTTAGAATTCTCAGATAGAGTATTTTCAACAGGATTTTTTGTGATATATATGGGATATGAGCACGAAATTCCTGGTAGCGTAATACACGAAAATAACTCCTAAAACCCTAGAAGATACACGATCTCCTCCTCTCTTCTCTCTCTCTCGATGTTCTTCATAAAAGAAACCCTAGCCACCATCTTGGTTTCTGCTAGCACAGAAATATCTTGGTGCTTGAGTGTCATCCTCCGTGTGGATTTCTATTAGAGATAATCACACACTGTGATTATAGTGGTTGGATATTCAACTCTCGTGGTGTTTGATCAACAGGATTATTGGATCGCACCTTAGACTTGAAGAAGAAAAATTTTATTTTCAGACGCTCAGCAAAGAAAGGTAAAGCTGTTACCTTTGTCCTCTATATGTCTTGTTTTCCACACATACACAGTTCCTGAGATGGTATCTTTTTCTGATATTTTCGCTACACCATATATGATATGCATGAGATACCCAACAGAAACTTGATTCTTTTTAAATTGGTTCAGCTTTTCTTACATGGCCATAATAAAAAAATTCATCATGTAAGGCTGCATTAATTTAATTAGGTTCAGTGCTAGAAAGTAAAGCAAAATTATCAACAAAATACCGTTTGATTTTAACTTTGTAGCTAGGGTCACCAATGATATATTCTTTTGGTTGGACAGTTTTGGACTTCCAATCTTTTGGAAGATTCTGATCAGTGTGTTCGACACTTCTTCGCTCACTTTCTTCAACTTGTTGCTCTTCTAACTCCACTTTAGCATGGTTGTCAGATGATGGAGCTTCATGATGTTCAATGCCATTTTTCTTTGAGCTACCTACATACTCATCATCTTTTCTAGAGGAATATATGTTAGATACATCAAAATTTACAAGCATGGATTCTTCCGCACATAGAGTTCTTTTATAGAACACTCTAAATACCCTTTTGACAGAAAAGATAAAGTCCAAGTATATCTCAAAAAATTATCTACAAAAACATGAGCATACCTCTTACTATTTAAGCTAGTGCTCCTCATTGGTTCAAACAAATCCATATGTATTAGCTCAAGAGATCTTAAGATTGAAATTATTTTCTTAGATTTAAAATATGTCTCAATTTATTTCTAAAAAGGTAAGCATTACACTTTTTTTTTTTTTTGGGTCAAAAATCATTTTGGGCAGTCATTTCTCAAATTATTTTAATGACAATCTATTTAGTAAAATCAATAAAGACATGGCCTAACCTTCTGCCCTAAAGGTAGCCACCTATATCATATATGAAGAGGCACATTACATAATAAGCAATAGGATCATCAAGATATAATACATAGACATTATTAATGCGATTGACAACAAAAATGATTTCATCACAATAATTGTCAATGATAGATCATTAACCTTTTTCAAAATTAACCTTGTAACAATTTTCACACAAAAGACTAATATTAAGTAAGTTGCGCTTCAATTCATCAATCAAAAATACTTGCATGATAATGATGGAGAATCCCTTACTAATAATATCAATACCAAGTATTGACAACTCCATCATTTGCAACTTTGAGGTCATACATTAGTGTAGTATTTCCCATCATATGTCTTGAGCATCCACTATCCAAGAACCATTTTGTGGAGTTCAATTTTTGTAGCTAGTGTACGTATTCATGAGACGAAAGAATAGCTTTTGGTACCCATATTTTCTTAGGTCCACGAGAATTAGTAATAGTTCTTCTAATTTTCCAAACTGTTTTTGCTCCAGATTCCATTTTCATCTCAACATGACACTTAGATGCTTTGTGTCTAGATTTTTCACAATGTGTGCAACAAATATGTGTCATATATGATGAAGCAGCTTTTACAAAGTAAGATTTGTAATTTTTAGTTTTGGTCGCATCCCTATAGCCTAGACCATTTTGGTTTCTAGCCATGTGTTGTGCAACAAGCAATTTTTCCAAATTATTTTTGGCATTTGTAAACTTTTCAATGCATGTAGTGAAATCATCAACTCTATTTTTCATGTAATCAAAGTTGCTGGCCATAATTTCAAGAGAATGAACTTTGTCACACAAGCATTTGTTCTCAAGAGTCATACAATGCAAGGAAGTTAGGATAACATCCTTTTAAACATTTGAGCACATGATGGAATCAAGTAAGGCTTTATTCTCACTCAATAACTTAGCATTATCATCTAACAAGGAATTTATTTTCATTTTCATTTTCTTGTTTCTTCTAGATAGCTTTTTAAGTTCATGCAACATGTCAAAAAGCAACTCATTAGGATCATCAAGCTTTTCACAATCAGAATCATGTAATTCAAATGTGGAATTAGAAAAAGTAAGATTTACCTTATCTTCCATAGCCATGAAGCAAATGCTTGCCTTTTCATTTTTAGAATCACAGCTTTTTTCTATTTCGGATTCAGCTTGATCCTGAGCTTTAGTCAATCCTTTTCTTATCTTCATGTTATGCTTGGCTTCTTTTTCTTTTGCTATTGGGCAATCAGAAATAAAATGCTCCATACTCTTTCATTCATAGCATTAAGGTTTGAAGGACGAAGTTTGCCCTTTCTTTTTGATGAATTTTTTGCCTTTGTTGAAATTGCCTTTCTGAACATCTTCTTGAATTTTATAGCAACCATGGCCATTTCTTCATTGTTTGAATTAGTGTTACAATCACTTTCAGATTGTTCACTAATAGCTTCATCATTTGCAGCTTTTAAGGCAGTTCCCCTTTTGCCTCTATCATCTTCATTATGCTCTTGAAACTTTTTCAATTTCATTTCATAGGTTAACAGAGAGCCAATAAGCTCTTTAGTAGGTACACTGTTCAGATTTTTTAATTCCTCTATAGTCAAGATTTTTGGCTACCAACTTTTTAGCAGAGCATCAAGCAAATTTCTATTTTGTTCCTCGAGGAGGTAGATCTTTCCCTAGGCCTTTTGAACATTCATGATGTTTGTAAAACGAGTGAACATATTAGTGATGTTTTCACATGGCTTCATAGTGAACAGCTCATAATTGTAGACTAATATTCCCAATTTTGATTCTTTTACTTGACTAGTCCCCTCATGGGTGACCTCAAGTAGTCTCCACATTTCGTAAGTTGAATCACAATAACTAATACGGTTGTATTCATTTACATCAAGAGCACAACACAATATGTTCATTGCCTAAAAGTTCAAAGTCATTTTCACAATGTCCTCACTATCATATTCGTTACTCTATTTTAGCACTTTCTGCCATCAACAAATTTTAACGAAATAAAAGATCCCTTTTCAATCAGTTTCCACAACTTAAAGTTGATTGAGCAACATAAATCTTCATTCTGTTTTTCAAAATGTATAATTGCTTCCACTGAACAAAGGTGGTCTATTTGTTAAGGATCCTTCAATGTAAGGTAGAGTAGTAGTGTTTACTATTCTGATCTTTGCCTACAAGGCTGTTAAACCGATAATAATGTAGACCAAAGTTCTAATACCAATTGATAAACCTTAGAGAGGGGTGAATAAGGTTTATGACAAGTAAATAAAATTTTGAAATAATTCTTTGATGTCATTTTGATAAAGGCCAAACAAGGTGAGAGATTAAAAAATGCTGACTTATGTGCTGCTGAAGAACTTTCAAAACTCTACTAAATGTTGGAAATAAAATTTATAGGTAAGATGGGTAGATGAAGTAATAATAACAATTTTGCCCATCAGTATAAAAGTCTTTGATTAAAACAATGAATGTAAAGAGAAGGGTAATGCTTTTGTCCACAAAGACAGATTGCTTCACAGTTGATGGAGTGCAAACAAGATTCTTTTAAAACACCACTAAATGGCATGAAGATGGTTGTTTTAAAAATGGGAGTTGAGGCATTAAATATAGACTTTCTGTAGAATATAAATGTCCTTAAAACTGATCAACAATTGCAGAGATTGAGATAAAATTCTTTTTTCTAATAACCAGTAAAAATGCAGTAGTGAAATGCGAATGAAATGCAAAAGAGAAAATGCAAAGATTTATAGTGGTTTGATCCTCAACCGATCTACATCTACTACTTTAAATACCCACTTAAGAATTTTAACACAATTACTAAAAGCTTTTTATCAAATCAATGGTGGTAGGCTACACCAATCTTACATAAAAGGATCACCAACTTGGTTTTATACCCAACCTCTTCAAACACACAATCAATGTTCGCCCCAACTAGGTTTTACATCACAACTTTGATACATTCACCAAACAAGGCTTACCCCAACTGGGTTTAATATCACAACTTTGATACAAGTTAGAATGAAGGATAACTTACAGAAATAGCTCACAAGTTTGAGCAGATATGAACAAATAAGCTCTAACAGCCTTTCACCTTTTGAACAATTCAATTTCACCTTTGAAGCATAATGAAAATGAAGATTTTTATTTTCTAAAGTGTAAGAGTGTTTCTGAGAAAGATAGAACAAAAATGTTAGAGAAAATTGGGTTTAAATGCCTTTTATAGAAGTAAAAAGTAGGACAGCAATGACTAGTTTCGTGTTGTTAGATTTTTCAAAGTTTTGGACTCAAGTTTGGACGATGGTGCATCCAAAATGTAAGTCCAAAATGGCACTTTTTCAGGCAAAACAATTTGACACTGTTCACAAGATTTTGGATGAATCTTTTGGATGCAGAATCATCCAAGCTACTCAATCTAAAATTCTAAGATATAGAACTTTGAAATCTTTTTACTTGTGTGCTTCAAGGTATAAATAAATTGAATCATAAGGTAAAGAGACATAAGAATTTATAAGAAATATCTTAATAATGATTCCTAGTCTAAATTTTTTTCTCAAGGACTTCAAGATCTTGTGAGCTCTTAGGTTAAAGTTGATCTTGATCAATCACCATTTTGGATTCCATTTCTTCAAGAGCTACTTAACAACCTTATTTACATGCCTTAAAAGAATTGAGGCCAAACATGTCCTATCAAATGTAGATCACACAAGTTAGTTCTCATCAATATTTATCATAAGTCAAAACATAAGAGAATACCCGTAGGGCTAACAAATCCAAATGTCCTTATTGAAATGTTTTATGAAAACCTTTGGAATTTGAGTATTCGGTAAATAACCGAAGTATCCTATTTGGAACTTTTGTGAACACTTTCAAATCGGGTAAGGGTAAAATAACCTGAATACCCTTGAAAAGTTTTTTGGAATCGGGTATGAGTAAAATGACCTTAATACCATTGGAAATGACTTTTATGATCAAGTACAGGAAAAATGACCTGGATACTCTTGAAAACATGTTTTGATGTGTGAACAGAATTCTTTATCCTGTTTCAACATGATTTTAGAAAATGATCTCTCGTGATGAGATTGACTTTTGGGAAATGACTTTTGATCCCTAAAATTGTTTTATTGGCCTGATATACATATGGAATGAATTGATAGGCTCTGCAGAGCCTATGAAAATTATTAACTGACTTGTGAGTCAGTGGGATCAAATTCTAAAAAATAATATTTTGCCCCAATAATGTTTTTCTTAATATGGAAAATAGTTTCCTAATGTGCTCAAGTGCAAGTCTTTTTTGGATTTGGAAACATGGTGAACAATATGAATCTTGATTTCTTGAACTTGACAATCCTTGAATACTTGGCGTATGCATCGACTTAAATACTTGGCGTAAGCACTAACTTACTTGGCTTATGCACTAAATTGAATACTTGGTATAAACTTATTTGGTGTATGCACTAACTTGAATATTTGACGTAAGTATTAACTTGAATACTTAGCGTATGCATTAACTTGTATACTTGGCATAAGTACTAACTTAAATACTTGGCGTAAACACTAACTTGATTCTCAGTAGTACGCTGCGGTGTACTTACCCTCTCGGAGACACATGATTGAGTATTGTAGGTTGCAGTCTAAGCAAAATGATATGTGGCACCGAAGGCAAAGCCTTGTGAGCTTTGCATATAGGCAGACTTTTTGTTGGAGGAATGCCTGTGATTTAGAAATTGGGACAATAATTTGAAATTGAACAGTTTTTTAAAAATGACTGAGTTTTGAATAAACTCTTTTTTTAAAGAGTTTTGGAGTTATTTTCAGTGAACAAATGAAATGCTTTCCCCATAAAAATTTTATGTATTGTGTCTCTTTACTAAAGCACTGGCACACACGGGACTCACTGAGTGATTTTCACTCACACGTGTGCTATCTCCTTTGAAAAATTTAGGATCAGAGGTGCAGTGAAAGCGCGGTGGACTCCCAAAGGCTCATGCTACATCTTGAACCTGTTATACCGGCGAGTGTGTGTATCAGAAGCCAAATTCTTGTACTTTTCTATGTTGGAAAAAAATTTCTGCTGCCTTTTGAGTAATGTTTGTTATAATGACCCCTTATTTGAGCAATCAGACGGGACGACATTCCACAAAGTTATAGCCCACTATGTTATGGAAATATGGGGTGTTACACACAATGTCTGTCATGATACAGAGTTTCATGGCAAGGGTTATGATGCAGGGTTTTATAGCCCACTTTTCTGAGTGGTTTCTTCATAAAATTATATAATGTGATATCTTGAGAAAATGAACAAAGCACCACTCATTGTTATTAACAAAAGTATTTGATTTGCAATCAACTTTTATGAATGTTTTCAAAAGTGCATACATGAAATCCCTTTTAAATCAATCAAGAACACACATAGGACTTATTGAGATTATTTTCTCACACATTTGTTTCATATTTCAAGTGACACTAGATTTGATCATGTTGGTCCATGTGAGAGATTGAAGATGATGATTCTATTTTTATTGTAATTTCTTTTGAGAGACAATTTTAGTTGTTAATTTTTTAGACTTGAACTAGATTTATTATTTTATTTGTAATAAGCTAAGGATTCATTTTACTTTGAATTTTCTTTACCTCGTTACAAAGATCTCTAGTCCTTTAGACGGGGCAACATTCCTACCCTTTTTGGGTACGTTGCTAACGGGGTGTTACAAGTGGTATCAAAACATAAGTTTAGACTAATAACCCAACTATTTAGTATTTATATAGTATATGGTCTAGTACTGACTTGTGTGTTCTATTTATAGGATAGTTAGAAGATTCTCTTCAGTTACAAGAGATAAGCCTCCAAGTTGTAGACTTCCCCCCAATAGACCTACCCCATTCTAATTCAAAATCCATACCTAGATCAGACTGGTTTGAGCTAGAGAGTAGCGATGATGAGATAGAAGTTGAGGCATTTAACCATCCCTTACCTGGGAGTATTGAGAGTGAGATGGTGATAGATATCCCTAATCTAAAGATACATAAGCCAGAAGGTGAAGATAGAAGCAATCCCTATTCTGGTGATCAATCTAGTCACCTATAGTGAGGAAGAGGAGAAGGAGATAGCAAACATTGATGGAGAGCATAAGGATGAGATGGATGTAGATGATAATGGGGATGGGAAGGAGGCAGACATTTCAGGACATAAAAGTCATGATGAGGTAGATGCTTCTGATAGTGAGGAAGGAGAAGTGTTGGCTAATTCAGTTGACGAAAAGGAAGAGGAGCCAATTGAGGCACCTAGGACCCCACTGATAAGAGAGTTTTACATTGCCCTTTATAGTGATATTTCTGGTGAGGAGAGACCTAAGCCAAAGGATGGACTCTTACCAGCAATGAGAGAGCTTCGAGAAGCAACTCTTAGGGCAATGAAAAAAGGAAAAGGGAAAGTTATTCAGAGTAGTGGAAGACCAGAGTTCACAAGTAAGGTTCTTAGTTTTGTGGACAGATCGAAGATAGATATCTCAAGGAACACTAGGGTTGGCTAGTAGAACCTGCCTCTGATAGTTCTAATGACGAGTAGAAGCACAGAGATATGATTTATGAAGAACTATCATAGATTAGGAGTCTATTTATTTAATTGTTCTTTAATTATTTTGAAACTGGATTTTCCTGTTTCCAAGTATTTTATTTGTTGAAATAATTATATCATATGTAATATCTATTTCCTTTGCATAAAAGCTTATTCAATAAAATTTGGAAAATTTATTCATTATACTTCTTTTAGGAGTCATTTTATGTGTCTGGTAATATTTAAAGTTTAAATACTATTAATGTTTATATATTTATCTAAATGAGCATGCATCTTTTATTAATTCATCTTTTAAGATGAAAAGTTATGATTGGAAATAGCACCAAAGAAAAGAACCACGATTTGCAGCAGAACCATCTGTGAGAGTGCATCATCAACCTCAGAGTTTAGACCTATACAACACTCTATGTATGTATGTATGTATGTATGTATGTATGTATGTATGTATGTATGTATGTATGTATGTATGTATGTATGTATGTATGTATGTATGTATGTATGTATGTATGTATGTATGTATAGAACACATAAATTCTGTTTGAGAAAATACATGCACATGCGATATGCCAAAAATCGCATAAATTCTGTTTGAGAAAATGATCTTTTTCTTGAAGATCATTTTATTTTCCTTTCCTTTTTGCTCATTTTTTGGGTGTTTATTTTCTTTAACCAAAAATCCTTTTCTTAGGAAAAAAATATAATATTTTTCCATGCAAAGCCAGGCCTGGCTTCGTCGCATCGCGTCGTGGTCAGCTATGCCTTGAGTAAGGCAGCCATGGCTTAGCATCAAGCCATGGCCAACAAGGCCATGAGAATAGCCAGGCATGGGCTTGCAAAAGCCAAGGCCAACTATGCACACGGTATAGCCAGACCCGACTTTGAGCAAAGCTTGTGCTGACTTTGTTAATTTATATTTTTTTTCACTATACATCTTCTTCTTAGGCTATTTCACATAGGGAGATGTCGCTGAGGGCTATTAGAATTCTATCTCAATTAGAATTAAATTTACAAACCTCTTAAGATCATTCCTGAAATTTCTCTCCATAGTGAACATCATCTAACAGCTTAACGGAAGCCATTGCCATACGAACAATAGATATTGGATAACCTTTAGGGATTCACAAGATTTCCTATTCCACTTGTGCAGATTGACTTCTTTGTTATGTACACGTATTTTCTTTTCTCTTGGTTACAGTGTTTCCTTAACCTTTACTGCTTTGCAAGACCAGAGAATACTTGCACAATCATTCACTTTTCTTTCCGCCATAATTCTTTGCTCACGAACCAGAACCAACTTCCAACCAAGACTCTACCCTAGAGACACCTAGAGGTAAACAAATTTTGTTTGAAATTTAAGTTCCGATATTTTTCTCGTAACTTCTGAAACAAAGGAGTTTGGTGGCTATACCATGTCCATTACTCTTGGCTAAACACAAAGAAACCAAAGTACTTCTAGAATAATTCTTAGTTATTATTCTTCTTCTACTCTCTCTAGCCGAGACCACATACCACAAAGAAATCTTCCTTTTATTGTCTTCTTTATTCTTCCTATTCTCTGCTAAGACCAAATTTCCCATACAGAAAAACTTTGTGGATACAACCGGTGCATCTAGGATTCATGGTTCTAGTTTTGTTTGTTCCTTATTCTAGATTTGCGATTGTTGGATTTTCAAGATCGACAAACTCCTTTCTACAAGTAAACCTATTATCCTATCATACTTTATCATAAGTTACTCTATTGTTGTGTTGTGAAAGTTCATAGATGAGGTTAGTGTATACTTTGTTGTTGGGCAATTCACTGATGTTCTGAGTTAAGATTTTGGTCAATTACATTATCCTTTTTATGATTTATAATCCTAATACATGGATTTTATATTAATATCTGACTGCTATGCAGCTTATAATATGCGATATTTTATTTAATGATCTAGGAGACTAACTAACTTATTTTGTCTAATGATCTATGTACTTTATACGTGTGGTATTTATATTATTTATTTGATGATTTATGATATGAATATCTATTTGCATTATTTATTTGGACTTGGTCTATGGTGGTTAAAATTATTATTCTTTGTTTAACCATTAATATACATTACTACTAAAAGTATTAACATTATCAATTATTAACCATTGTGGATAAATATACATAATGGTATTATTCATAACTTGTAATTATTTGATATTATATGAAGCTTTTAATTTCTAATTGTCATATACTCTTATCAATATTAAATTATTTCTATCATTATTGTTATTATCATTAATAATAAGGATACTATTATAGCTACAGATATTATTATTATTATTATTATTATTATTATTATTATTATTATTATTATTATTATTATTATTATTATTATTATTATTATTATTATTATTATTATTATTATTATTATTATTATTATTATTATTATTATTATTATTATTATTATTATGTCTACCAAATAACGTTAACTTGTATTATGTAATGCCTAATAAATTTCTATCTATTAATCCATCTATATGTTTATACATTTACTTACATAGTCCTTTAACTAATTATTAATTAGTTATTTTACTCATTAATTTACTTGTTCATTTATTTATTTACTTTTAGGAGCAAACTTTATTTTAATTAGCTAATTAATTATTTATACATCTGTATAATTACTTGGTCATTTATTCGTTTACTTATTTTTGGGCCTATTATTTAATAATTGTCTTATTATACATTAAATTATTAGTGTGAAATATTTCACGTCAAGCATGCTATGTTTGATATGAAGATATTCGTTGGTTTGAGTTGTTTTATGACTTGATGTTAGTAGTTGGGTTATTTTGGATACTGTGACAATATAAAGGTTATAGGGAGGTTTGTGACATAATCTTTGCATTTTCTTTAGACGAAATTATGTTCCATTGATCAAGTTATCGAAAGAACCTTTTATTTGTGAACAAAGGAATCAAGTAAGTTCTTGGACTAAACTATTTATAAAACATTAATGCAATTGCAAGTTGTCTAACGTTATATGTTAACAATAGAAATATGGATTGATGTAATGATATATTTAGCATAACTAGTTTTCTTAATCTATTCCAACTACTTTCTTAAACAAAAGAATTTCAAACCAACTCACTTGATTTTTGCACTAAATGATTTAATCATGATTTACCAAATCATGCTTGATATATTCTTGTTGATTACTACTTGATGCTAATGTGTTTCCTTGATGAAAAATGTTAAGTACTCAATAAAGACACGTCAGTAGCACTAGCCTAAGATGAGGCGAGCTAGTTTTCTGTTAGGTGGCCACCTCTGAGAGATAAACTCGTTTTTTATTAAGTGAGAGCGTTTGTAAGTTAGGCCAATCTGAACTAGTAAAACAATTCCAAATGGGACTGAATTTCTCCAGAATGGAGAACTAGTAAATTATAGGGGTTTAAGAGATGGAGGAGTATCGGTCACCCACTGTGTAGGGTTTCACGGTACAGGTTCATGATGTAGGGTTTCATGACTCAAAGCTATGATATAGAGTTTCATAGTCCATATTTTTAAGTAGTTGATTTTCTTGAAATAAAGTTATTTAATGAGAATGCAAATTGAAAAACCATTCTTGTGTTTAAAATTGTTGATTATGACTGCAATTGTGCTTTTGGTATTTCAAACTGCATTACACAAAATTATTTCAAAGGAACACTTGCACACACAGGACTTACTGGAAATTTATTTCTCACACGGTTTATGCATGTTTTCAGGCCATTAGTTCAATTTAAAAGGTTGGATTGCTAGAGATCAAAACTTTTTATTTTAGTTTCCAATTGAATTTGTTTAGAGACTATGATCTTTTATTCTACAATTTTGGGACTTGTATAAGTTTTAAACAATTGTAATTCTTAAGTTTGTTTAAGCTATTATTTTGGTTGAGTTTATTTGTTTATCTCATTATAAAGACCCATTTTTCATTGGATGAGATAATATCCCCTACCCATTCAGGGGTATATAAGTAGTGAGATATTACAAATGGTATAAGTGCCTAAGTTTAGGCGATATATAATGATTGATGAGAAATATTTATTTAAGTATTTAAATCTGTAACTAATCTTAGTTGTTGTCTATGGTTAAGATTGTTAGAAGATTAACACCAGTGATAAGAGATTGGCTTTTCATGTGTGGACCCAACTCACCACCATCACCCATACCCCTTCCCCCATCCGAATCTGAGCCGAAAGAGCCAAAACAAGAGAGTGATGAGGAGGAGGTAGAAGTGAAGGAGCCTAAATCACTCATGTAGGAAATGGATTTGTTCCTTAATAGTGATGACCTAGGGAAGGTAGAGTTTGAGACACCCAAAAGTAAATACAAAGAATTCATGGCTGAATGGCATGAGAGGTTTAGGAGAGCAAGATTGAGAGTAGGACTTACAAAGGCTGAGAGTTCTAAGAGACCAATTGGGGCTGTGGAGATTTCTAATACGGCCACTTAAGGGCCCTAGACGCTGGGATTATGGATAGGAAGGATGTTGACTTCTCTAAGAACATTGGAGGTTGGCTTTATGAATCTGATTCTGAGGATTCTAATGGGGGAAGGGCGAGTGAAATAGTTGAGTAGACATAGCAGTGGATATTAGAAACGTTATTCCTTCTTGTTAGCCAATAAATGGTGTTAGTTGCTATTTTCTATTTGAGAACTATTGTTATGTGGAATAAGGATATCGTGCGTGCATTCCTTTATCTTTCATTGATTATGCAACTTGAATAGACAAAAGTTTTCGTTGTCAAATGATTATTTTATTTTTAAAACCATTCAATTTATTACTCTACATATGTTAGATTGAGGATTTCCATTGCGAAATGTTTATAACATGGTTGTATATATCTTAATCATTGCATGCATGCATAGTTATTACTTAAGTGATATTGTATGGTTAAGATGGCATCAAGGCACTGAGCTGTTGTCTGTAATAGGACCATTCAAGAAAGTGAGTCATCTACTCTGTATCATGAGACCATGCAACACTCAAAGTCTAAGCATGAAACTAAGCACGGACCGAATCAAGAAGCGGTACTAGAGGGTCCTATAGAAGGAACACTGGGTCAGACATTTAACAAGATGATAGAGATCCTTCAAACTCTGTTAGAAAGGAAGACATCCAAGGGAGAGGATGAAGCTTTGGAGTGCTTCCTCAAGTTTCAGCCACCGACTTTCCATAGTGAGGCTGAACAAGATCAAAAGGTAGAATAATAGGTGGAGTAGATAGAGGATATTTTCTCCATATTGAACTATACAGAGAAATGCATAGTAAAGTTTGTAGCTTGTAGGCTGAGAGGTTCGGCACGTGATTGGTGGCAATGTGTTTAGGAGGATTGGGAAAGCATTGATCAGGATTGGACTTGGAATAACTTTGTTGAGGTCTTCTAGATAGAGTACATTCCCTAATAGATAGTTGAGAAAAGAGAAGATGAATTCCAAAACCTCAAGCGAGGGATCATAATGGTGGTGCAGTACACAACCCACTTCTATTAACTATTAAAGTATAGCAAAAGGCTTATAGACACGGAATATAACCAGACTCATCAGTTCGTTAAAGGGCTAAGACAGGAGTTGAGGCAAATATTGGTGCTATTCCTACCAACAATCTATACTGGTATTGTTGATGCATCAATGTGCACAAAAAATGAAGACGAGAACTAGATAACCCACAGACCTTAGTAACCGATGAGGCTAACCCTTCGTAAGCTATTCAACAAGAGACCTACGAGACAACAACTTGGAAACTAGGGAAAGCAGGCTTGAACTTTTTTAGCTTGCCCAATCCTGTACCTACCAAGATGCAGGTATTGTAGGTAGAAGGGACATGTGAAGAAAGACTGTTGGTCAAAAGGGAATGCCCAGAGATATTACAACTATAGGGATACAACCTACCTAAGGAACACCTGCCTAAAGCCACTAAGGATTGGGCAAGGAGTAGTAGCCTAACCCACTAGTGGACATAGAGGAGCAGTAGCTGGAGCCTCAGGGAGTGGAGGGTAGAAACCCCAGGTGAAGGCAAAAATGTTTGCTATGAATCGAAAGGAAGTTGGAAACAGAACAGCTGTGGTTGAAGGTACGCTCGTTATCCTAGGATATTTTGTTTCTATTCTAATTGAAATATATTCATACATAAATTAGAGTAGTGCATGTCATTTAGGTTAGGATGGTTTAGAAATGTCCTACACCCAGTTGGTAAGTACTCTTCTAGAAAAATTAGTGGAAACGCGAAAATGCGTGCACAATTATAATGTAGTGGTAGGGAAAAAAACTTAAAGATATATCTTATTATATTACCTGTAGAAGATTATGATTTGATATTGGGGATAGATTAGTTAGCAAAGTATGGGGCCCGACTTGATTGCAAAAATAAGACAATGCAGTTTGTCAGACCAGGTTATGACATGTTGGAACTTAATGAGAAATAAGTGAATGAGTTGAAGTTTATGATAGCGGGGAAAAGGCCCAAAAATTACTTAAGAAAGTATGTACGGGTTACTTGGCTTACTTTATCAACAGGCCAAAGAACCCGTGCACCTTTTAGAATACAGAGGTGGTGAAGAAGTTTCTTGATATGTTTCCTGCAGAACTCACTTCCCATCCTCCAATGCAGGAAGTTGAGTTCGCTATTAATTTGATATTGAGAGCTAAACCAATTTCACAAACTCCTTATCGAATGGCACCGACGAAGCTAAAAAAGCTTAAGGAGCAGTTGGAGGAGTTGGTGAAACAGCGGTTTATTAGGTCGAGTAAGTCTCTATAGGAAGCCCTAGTGCATTTGTGAAGAAGAAGGATGGGACATTGAGGTTGTGCATCGATTACCGGGGACTAAACAATTTGATTATCAAGAACAAGTATCCATTTCTATTTATTGATGAGTTGTTTGACCAGCTATAAGGTTTTTACAACTACTCTAAGATGGACCTCCGACAAGGATACTACCAAGTGCATATTAAGAAGGAGGACATTCCAAAAATAACCTTCAACCCAAGGCATGGATACTACGAATTTGTAATGATATCGTTTGGAGTAATGAATGTATCAGCATTATGAACTTAATGCATTGGGTATTTCAACCCTATCTGAACAAGTTTGTCGTAGTGTTTATAGACGACATAATGATCTATTCCAAAAATGCAGAGGAATACGTAGGATACTTGAGATTAGTGTTGGAAAAATTAAGAGAGCATAAGTTGTATGCTAAGTTTAGTAAGTGTGTGTTTTGTCTGAACTCAACATGTGGTGTCAAAGGATAGCATTAAAGTGGACCCAGCTAAAGTAGAGGTAGTCTTAAACTGGAAGTAACCTAAGACGATGACTGAGATTAGGAGTTTTTTGGGCTAGAAAGTTACTACCATTGTTTCATTAAGGGATTTTCTACTTTAGCTTTCCCAATGACTCAATTGTTAAGGAAAGATGTGTCATTTATCTGGAATGAGAAGTGTGAAAGGAGTTTTTAGGAACTCAAAAGGAGATTGATGATAGCAGCTGTGCGAAGCGTACTGAAGAAGAGTAAATCTTATGCTCTTTGCACTAGTGTATCTAAAGAATGTTTGGGGGCAGTACTGAAGCAAGAAAAAAAGGTCATAGCACATGTGTCAAGAAAGCTAAGACTACATGAAGTTAACTACCAACACATGATCTAGAATTAGTTGCTATTGTGTTCGTCTTAAAGAAATGGTGATACTACTTATATGGGGCCGAATATAAAATCTTTACTAATCATAAGAGCTTAAAGTATATCTTTACACAGAAGAACCTGAACCTTAGGTAACGAATGTGGATAGAGTTTTTAGAGGAGTACAAATGTTTAATTAACTACCACTCCAAAAAGGCCAATATAGTAGCTGATGCTCTGAGTCGAAAAGTAAAGATGGCTAGATTGAGGTTACTGGATGTAAAAGCTATAGAGAAGATGTTAGTCCAAGAGATAAAGGTCAAAGTGGGTAGGATTTGTATAAGCAACTGAAGGTTAATACCAGACTTAAAGCAGAAGATAAGCAAAGCACAGGAAAATAATGCAAATTTTCAAAAGTTCAAGGATAGAGAGATAAAAGGAAGAGAAAAAGATTTCCGAGTGAATGAAGTGAGAGTATTATATTTCCATAATCATATGTGCATGCCCGAAGAAATAGAGTTGAGAAGGAAGATCTTGGAGGAAACTCATAAGAGTAAATATATGATTCACCCCAGGGAAGTAAAAATGTATTAGGATTTGAAGAGAGTTTTTTGGTGGTCGGAAATGAAAAAAGATATAGTGAGGTATGTTTTCACTTACCTAACTTGTTAGAAAATCAAAGTTGAGCACAAGAAATCTGCTGAAATGTTGCAACTCCTATAGATACCTGAATGGAAATGGGATGAAGTGACAATGAATTTGTCATAGGACTCCCTATGATGAAGGGTTAAAAAGATACATTATGGGTAGTGGTGGACAGATTGACTTAGATAGCACATTTTATACCAATAAATGTGAAGGATTCCTTGGACAAGCTAACTCAAACTTATGTGCGTGAAATAGTGAGATTGCATAAGGGAACATTCAAGTATTGTGTCAAATCAGGATCTGAGGTTTACTTTACAATTTTGGAGAAAATTCCAAGAATCTATGGGATTGAAGCTAAAGTTTAGCACAATAGCTCATCCTTAAATAGACGGATAATCAAAAAGAGTTATTCAGATTTTGGATGATATATTAAGGGCACATATTTTAGAATTTGGTGATAAATGGATTGATTATATACCTTATGCCGAACTAGCCTACAATAACAGCTATCAGTAATCTATTGGAATGGCATCGTATGAAGCATTACATGGAAGAAAATGTCAAGTACCATTATACTAAGGACGGACAGAAAATGGAAAGATTAATAAGACTGGGGAGGTATGTATTCAAAAGATGGCAGAAAAAGTGAAGATGATAAGGGAAAGGCTGAAGGCAACTTAGAGTAGATAGAAAAGTTACGCGGATAATAGAAAAAGAGAATTAGAATTTTAAGTAGGAGATCAAACATTCTTGAAGTTGACTCCTACCAGAGGGATTCTGAAGCATCCGGAATGAGGCAAATTAAGCCTAAAATATTTATCTCAGTTATTGAGAAGATTAGTCCAGTCGCTTATAGGTTGGATTTACGGAACGGTTTAACCAGCATCCATGATGTGTTTCACATGTCTCAGATGAAGAAGTATCCTCAATCCTGAACATGTACTGAATGACAAGCCATTGATATTACAATCTGACCTAAGTTATGTAGAAAAGCCTGCCAAATTATTAGACCAACCTATTAAGACTCTGCATAACAAGCCTGTCACGGTACCTAAGATGCTAGGTAGGAGACAAAGGAGTAGGTGAAGCAAAAGTATCCCGAACTTCTGCAAGGTAAGATGTTGTGAATTTCGGGATGAAATTCTTTTAAAGAGGGAAAAATGTAAAATCCCACCTAATACTACCTTTTGAATAGGGGAAAGGGTTTTGCATTCCATGACATATTACATGTGCATGTGTTTTCTCAAAGAGAATTACTGTGTTCTTTATATATATTTTGCCTAATTATGTTTTGATGTTTTTTTCGTGAGTAGTAAGTTTTTTTATTTAATTTTCAGTTGTAAGGCTTTTTGTGTAACACCCTGCTACCTACGTAGTCCAAAAGGGGCGGGGATGTCATTCTATCCAAAGGATTAGGGCTGCAAATGAGCCGAATCAAGTCGAGTTATGACTTATCCAGATCGAGTTAGTATGAAATTTGTAAAGACTCGAACTCGGCTCGAGCTTGTTTGAACAAAAAATTTTATATTCGAACTCGGCTCGATTCATTTTTAATATTACTCGAACTTAGCTCGGGTATGTTCGAATGATGTTCAAGCTTTCTCGAGCCAAGCTCGAGCTCGAACTCGAGCTCGAATTATAAATTAAATTTGATATTTTTAATTAAAGTAATTCCTTTAACAGTTACTAAAAACTTAACACAATTGAATTTTTAATCCTTTAAACTTCAATTTTATAAAATATTATAATACAAATCCAAACTAGAATCTATATTACATAGATGATCAAATTAATTTTAAAAAAAAAAGATGATCAATGTCTTTTTCTTTTAAATTGAACTATTTCGCAGCCAACCACCAAGATATAATCCAAAAAGCCAAAAAATATTCCTGCTATTTAATCTTTTCTTTTCTAGAAGTTCAACAGCTTTTGCAACTGTATATGGATATGCCCCATAAATTTGAACACCAAAAATGTCCTCAGATGAATGGCGCCTTAGCAATGTCCACTCTGAAGCTTGGCCCTGTTTGATATATATAAGCATAGTATGTTATCAACAATTAACACCAAAAGAGGGGAAAAAAATTGAAACATGAGCTGTAATTTATGAATCAGAAAAATCTGAAGCAAATCCAAACTATTAATAAGTAAACTGATAATATGATCCTGTCGCGGTAGTGTAATAGTAGAAACCGAATTTCTAATCCCATTTGTAAAGTATAGAGACCACAAAATTCCAATAATCTGTTAAAAAGATCTCTCTTTACAGGCTTCCATTCAAAGAGATGCACTAATATCAAACAATCACCAATCTTGTGCATAACCAATGTACTACTTGTGAATGGTTTGTTAATTATTATACAGGGAGATCAAACATAACAAAAGCCTATATTTCATAGGACCACTGAGCATCAAAAGTAGGAGTAGATTCTAATTATAACTAACAAAACTCTTGTGAACAACACAAACAGCTTGGACAAACCTATAATATATATATATATATATATATATATATATATATATATATATCCTTTACAAACCTTGTCAATCCACTAGGGAAGGTTGGGCAGCAAAATCTCTTTTGGAACTTTCTCTTTCTAAAAACAAAGAAGTGAATTAGTCTAACTAAAATATTAATTAAGAAATGATATCATAATTTGTAAAATAAAACTTTGTATTTTTTTTTTCTTAATTCCATGAATATGGCGGCACCAATCTCCTGCACACATTAAAACTTGGACAATATCTGGAGATAAGGATGCCCGATATGCATCAATCACCCTAGTTCCTGCACTAAATGTAGCCTCAAAAGCTACAATGGTGATTGGAATGGCTAAGATGTCACAAGTCATCTTTGAAAGTATTTTAAATTTCAAATTATTCACCTTCCACCATTCTAGTACATCAAACCTTTCTGAATTTCCATCCACACTTGTACAAATATAACATCTCTCATCCAAATAAATGTCTAGATCAGTTTTTTTATCCTGAACTATTTCAATCATTCTCACATAATCAGAAAATTTAGACCATGAAGAACCCCTTCTTTCACTACTTGCATCTTCACTAGCATTCCTAGATATCTGAGTTGCTACATCATTTGCACTCTCAAAAGAAACACCAGTAGCAACATATTCACCATAAAGATCATATAATGCTTCTTTTACTTTTAAGATATTTGCACGTGATTCAATTCCCGAATATATTTGAGGGAAGATAAACTCTAATATTCTAATCTTACACCGAGGATCTAAAACAGCAACTAAAGCCATTAATAAATTGCAATCACTCCAATACTTATCAAACTTTGTCTTCATCCTTTGAACCATTTTTTGAATGAAGTTGTCTTTATTTTGCAAATTTTTATCTAGAACTAATTTTATTGAATAAACCTCATTAAGGAACAAATTAGATATAGGATACTCACTACCTGAGATGAGAAGAGTAGCTACCCAAAAAGGCTCCAAAATAGAGCATACTTTCTCTACCTTTTCCCAATCTTCAGATCTTGGACAACAATCATAATTTAGCTCTCGATCTGCAAACCAAGGAAAGACATCTTTAAACTTGATTGCGCAACTTAGCATCTCAAAAGTTGAATTCCATCTTGTTCTGCAATCATAAATCAATTTTTTTCCAGATAACTACAATTGTTGTGCAATTTCAGTAAATAGAATAAGGCGTCCATCTGTGCGATTCACATACTTAACACTTTCTCTTATATTTTCAACTATTTCATGGATCTCACCAAGTCCATCCTAAACCATAAGATTTAAGATGTGTGCGGTGCATCGTACATGCAACAATTCTCCCCCATAGAGCAAATTCTTACTCCTTGAGAAATTATCTTTCAAAATTCTTATTGCAACATCATTATTGGAGGCATTGTTAACTGAGATGTTATAAATTTTATTTTCAATTCCCCATTCCTTCAAACATTTGAAGATACAATCTGCAATCTCAACGCCACGTCGAGGGGGGGGGGAGGAATATGAACAAAATTCAATACTCTCTTTTGCAATTTCCAACTAGAGTCAATCCAGTGTCTTGTGATAACCATATATTCAATCTTTTGGTTCTTTTATTTCCACAAATCCGTTGTTAAGCTTATTTTTCTCACATCCTTAAGCAAAATTTTCAGCCTTTTCTTCTCTAAATCATACACCTTCACACAATCAATCTTAGTAGTGGTGCATGCGATTCTTTTCCATTCTAGTATTCCACATCTTAGCATCATATTAAAACCTTCTTCCTCTAGTATACTAAATGGATATTCATGCATCAATATCCAGTGTGCTGCAGCTTCCCTCATTTTTGCCATATCAAACTTTCCATCATGTAAAGTAGAATGAGAAAAATTACATGTACCTGTAGGAGGAAAATTAATTTGTGTCTGACTTTTCTCTCGAGCTTTCTTCTTCAATGCTATTTTTCTTTGGAGGCATGTCTTTGTGTGTCTGATCATCCCAGTTGTTGTTCCAGATTCATGAAATTTCAAAAGTCCTTTGCAATAATTACATTAGACTTTTTTAACACCTTCCACCACTATCTCTGTAAAATCTGACCACACTAATGAAGTTTTCAACCTTTTCTTTCCCTTGAATGCTTGAGAAATGTCCTCCAAAATGTCATCATCTTCTTCATCTTGCTCTATATCTTCTCCTGCCTCAAGAACTTCATATTCTGTTCTTGCCTCAGTATTTATATCATTCACAATTTCTGAATTCGTCAATGAATCCATAGGGGTAGACAGTTCAACAGAAGTCTCTGATTGACTAGCCATACCTACCCATATTAAAAAATAATAAAAAGTAAATAATGTCATCAATGGAGAAAAGAATTTCTCACAATGCAAAACTAATAATGTTATAAGTTATATGCAAATTTTTTTAAAATATATAAAGAAAATGATGCAATAAAATAATTTACCTTCTCCTTTCTCTTGTATTTGAAGAAAATAACTAGATTAGCACAAAAATAATGGAAGAAATCAGTCTGCAGCAAAGTGAAGTTTGAAGCTTTTAGAGGTTCAGTCTGGAAAAGGAAAGGATTTGCTTGTACTTTGCATTTGTAAGGTAGAGATGCTAAGTTTCAATATTGACTTGTCTCTTGAGAGTTGAGAGTCTAAGACGATAGATATTCTCTACTCTCTTACTACGGTTTTTTTTTTAATTTCCCTATTTGTTGTATTTGAGATTTTGAGAATCTGAAACAATTTAAATTGCCTAAAAAGATGGGAAAACAATTTTAAAAAGAGACTAATATACTAACAACTCTTAATTACTTACCATTTAAAAATATTATGTGATCTTAACTCTCACCTACCAACTAACAAGTACTATTTATATTTTTCCCCAGCAAATTTATCTATTAGCACAAGCCGTGCTGAGTTGGGAGTTTGACACTTAATTTTTCTTTTTTTTTTCCTTTTTAATATCTATCTTATCAATTTAGTTATTATTATCCTAACTGAGATAATAAGTTATTGTCTAAATCATTTTGTCAGCAACTTTCTGCTATATCACAGTTGAAACGGAAGGAATCAATTATAATACCAATTATCAAAACAAAAAATATAGAGAAAAGAGATTACAATATGGCCCTTGAAGATTTTGGATAGCTTGGACGGCTTGGTGAACGATGGTGTCGGCGTAGTTCTTGACCTTGCGGGTGAGATTGTTCTTGTTCCCAACCTCCACCGCTTTGCTCACGGCTGATCCAAACTCCAACATTTACCTCTAACAATTGCTTATTATAGCAATGCTCTGAGATTAATTGGTGTTCTTAGGGCTAATTCTTGCTTCTGAGAACTGACTTTGTAGATTGATTATTCAAATCTTTTTTTTTCATGCTTCGCAAGCGAGAGAAAGGGGGAAAATGGAGACAAATGGAGTGGAGAAAATGGACAGAATTAGAAAGGGGAGCGAATGACAGAATGAGCAATGCACTGTGGTGCATAACCCGTTGTCGTGCAGCTGGGAAAAGTTGAGTGGTCAGTGGAAATGGATAGAAGTTGAAGAAATGAGCTGACTCATCCAGAATCCATAAAATATTAGCAACAATATTTGTAGAAAGTAGACGATTGACATTTATAATATCAAACTCATAAGTCATATACACACACCATGCTTTACTATTTTTTATATATGACCATTTTTTAATTATGCTGTCAATGAGAATAAATTTTGACTTTTTTATTTAATAAATAATGTTTTACTAAGTAAATAATTACTTTGGCTCAATTTTAAACTAATTTAGTAAGGTAATTTTATAAAATATGAAACTTAAACATTTTTGCGAATTCAAATATGTCAAAATAGGAAATTCTTTTATCTTGAGAGAAGAGTTTTTTTTTTTTTTTTGGTTGAAGAATTTACATATTTTGATAACATATGAGAAAGTAGTTGGAATTCCTCCTAATATAAGAAAAAACTAAAAAGTAGTTGAGACGTGAGAAGCTTTGGGAAGATAACTGATTTGTTGAAAAGACTTAAGAAGAGTAATTTAGAATTTTAGAAATTATATTCATTCGTCATATAATTAATCTTTTTTATTGGAAAAAAGTAAAAAAACATATTATGAATTTAATTATATGAAGTCAAAATACATCCTCTTGGTATATAAAAATTTAGCAGTTGTGTTTATTAGATTTTTTTTTCTTTTAAATTGAACTCTATGTTTTGTGGTTTTAAACTTTTTTCACCAATTAATTTAAACACAGGTTACAATTAAGTATTTAATTATTATGAACAATTTAATATTAAATCTTTTTTTTTTGTTGGAAAAAGTAACATAAATTAATTTTGATGATAAAATAATAAACTTACTCTAAACAAATTCATTGATAGAAAAGTTACTAGATAAAAAGAAACACAATTGTTATAATTTTTTTGGCCAACTATAGGAAATTCAAGGTGGGAATGAAAACAAGGATAAAAATTAGACCAAATATCTACTAAAACTTCATAATGAATAATGATTGACTTTTTATATTCTAGAGTTATAATAATGTGATATTAGCAATATAAATTAGCAAGAATATTTCAAGGTTCTTTAGTTAAAAAAAAAAAAAAAGAGAGAGAGATTGTAAGATACTAAATTTTATTATCCATTGTATAATTACTTTTTAGTAAAATTATAATAAAATATATATTTATATAGATATAGAATATAATAGTGTAATAAAAATTATAAATATACTTTCATATATTATAAAAAGATATATCCAAAAAAAGATTGTAAGGTATAATAATTATTATTATTAATTTTATAATTACTTTTTAGTAAAATTATAATAAAATACATATTCATATAGATATAGAATATATTTGTGTAATAAATTTATAAATATACTTTCATATATTATAACAAGATATATTAATATATATATATTATATAATATTATATAACATTATATATTATATATAATATTATTACATATAATATTATATATATTATAATATATAATATTATATATTATATATTATATATATTAATATTATTTATACATTTATTTATTCGAACTCGAATTCGAGTTCACGAATCGAACATTCAAGCCGAATTTTAAACGAGTTTCAAGTCAAGCTTTGCTAAGCTCGAGCTCGACTCGTGTAATTCAAGGCTTAACTCGAGCTCGGCTCGGGCTCGGTCAATACCAAGTTCGAGTCGAGCTTTGACCGAGCAGCTTGCGAACTACTTGCAAGAAGCTCGATTCATTTGCAGCCCTACAAAGGACAAAAGGCCTTTATAACGAGGTAAATAAATAACTCATCTAAAATAATACCGCAAATAAAACTTAAATATTTCACAATTCAAGTAAAACTTATATAGAGTCTCAAAATGAAAAATGAAAGAACATTGTCTCGAAGCAAAACAACCAAAATATAAAGTACAAGATCTTAAACTCTAATCCCGACCATGTCAGTAGCGCTTACGACCTAAAAGCATGCACAAATAATGTGAGAAATAAATTTCCCAGAAAGTCCTCTGTGCGTGAAAGTGTTCATTTGAAATAATTTTGTGCTATACATTTTAAAATACCAAAAGTGTAATTGCAATCATAGTCAACAGTTTTAAACACAAAAGTGGCGTTTTCAATTTGCATTCTTAATAAATAACTTTATTTCAAGGAAATCAACCACTCAATAATAAAATAGACTATGAAACCCTGTATCATAACCCTGATTAATAAAATCATGCATCATGACCCTGTACTGTAAAACCTTGCAATATAGTACAGTAGGTGATCGCCCTATAGGTATGGATATTCATCCTTCTCCCAGACCCCTCTAACTTACAGGTTGTCCATTCCGGAGAAATACAGTTTCACTTAGAATTGGTTTTAGCTTGGACTGGCCTAACTCCCTACCATTGTCGCCTAATCGGAAATGTTTTCACATTCTAGAGGTGGCCACCTACTGGAAAGCAAGCTTGCTCCTTCTTAGACTAGTACTAGTACCCTACCCATATTAAGTACTCAATGTTTTTGCATCAAGGAAACTCATTAGCATCAAGAAGTAATCAAAAAGAAAATATCCAGCATGACATGGTAACCCTTGATTAAATCAATTAGTGCAAAAGTCAAGTGAATTACTTTGAAATCCATTTAGTTTAGGAAATCAGTGCGTAAGTTGAAATAGAGTAAGAAAACTAGCCATACTAAATATTTTAATACAAAACTCGTATTTCAAATGACAAAACATAATACTTGACACTATTATAATTGCTATATTGTACAAACAATATTAATGCAAGAACTTACCTTGATATAACAAATTAATTTCTTAAACCCAATGAGTGGATCCTTACCCTTAACCTTCGTCCAAGTCTAAAACTCATAAAATAAATGAGTCACAACCTACTCCTAATACTTTAGAAAATTATATTCCTTATATAATTAATTCCCTATTCACACACAACCAACAAGGTTTCATATAAATCATTATCCAAACCTTTACTACATCCCTAAGTGTCAATAATTATAATTATTACACCTAAAGAATGATAAAAATTAATAATAGAGAATTTCCTTAGAAATTCATAAGCTAAACACAATTTCCAGCAAGTTATCCCTTGTTTCCTAAGTATATAATACGTAGAAAAACACCTCGGATTGACCTCAAATTTTACAAAGATAAATCTTAATGCATTTAAAACAAGATTCAGGTGGTCCTACACAAAAATCATATTTAAAACAAGCTCCAACAAATTATTTTCACTACTATAGCATTCTGCCCAGAACAGACCAGCATTACCAAAAAAAAAAAAAAATCATAACTTTTAATGTCCACATCAAAAAATTCTGGAATTGTACAGGTAGCATCTAAAAACATAAAATTATGTTTTCTCTATTTTTACCTTTCTCAAATTCAGAATTTATGACATTGAAATGATGGCGTCAATCAAACTAAACAGCAGAAACAGGGCACTTTGTCCCTTCAGGTTTTTTGAAAATTATGGGGCTTAAAACTAGGGTTTTTCTCCATATTTATATCATAAATAACTTCCTTTACATGTCCAGGAACCAACATCAAAAGGCCCTACAATAATAGTATTGTTAATTTCTTTGAACCAAATCAAGCCACCATCACATATTTTTTAGAAATTCGAGCAAGCATCAAGTTTATCCTTTCCTTCAAAAAATCAATCCCTTAGACTTGTTAACCCAAGAAATCACAAATATAAAATGAATCCAAATTAATGACAACAATTCTAACATCAAACACATCAAGATTACTCAAGAACACATGAAGAAATTATCTTTTCCTCAGAAAAAATTCTAACTTTTGTAAAAATAGCTATTTATGATTAAAAAAAAAAGAAAAGGTATTTCCTTTGGTGTCAATCCTTTGAAAGATGCCTCTTTTACCAAGATTTAAGTATGTTTAATCCTTAGACACACATCCTTAGTCGTTCTTGGTTAGAAAAACATATTACCAATTTATTCAACAAAAACCCTAATATTGGGCTATACCGATGGCACTAAGAAAATTAATGAAGAGAATGCTTTCGATTATCCTTACCTCTTCTCACACCAACTCGATCACTCTCAGGATGGGTAGAAGGTGTTTTCTAACCCTTGGTTGCACCTAAATTTCCAAGCTTTCACTCCAAGATTTTTGCTTCAACCGTGTGGCTTGTGCAAAATTTTTCATAGAAACAATTAATTTTAGCAGAAAAGGGAAGAGAATTTCATGCAAGGGAAAAGGAGAGAGAGGGACGGCTACTAGGTATTTAGGGCTTCCAAAAATCTGATTTAGCTATGCTTTTATAGGTGAATTATATTAGGTTTAGGAAATAGAAGAAAAAATAAAAGAATTAAGGAAAAATTCTATTTTCTCTTGGTTTTAACTAATAAAAAACTTTCTTTAATTAATTAATCATAATCCTAAGGGTTTAGAGGGCTAGGTGGCAACATAATGGAGCAGGAATAAGCGAGAATATTCCCTAAGATTTTCCTAACAAATCCTTTCAAGATAATTTATCCCAATTATACAAGATAGGTTTTTCTCCTTCTCCTCTTACTGTATAGCGACACCAAGGCTTCTAGAAGCCTAGTGATTCCCTCAAAATATTCTTCTAGTTAGAGTAAATATTTAATTTAAGAAAATTCAAATTCTCTTCAAATAAAATAAGAGGAAAGTCTTGCTAGAATAATATTTAAATATTTCTTAAAATTAATCCATAAACATATAAATAAAATAAACACATAATGAGTCTTTAATAAATATATAGCAAATACACAAATAACTTATAGATATATACACATGTAATTATTTAACAACTAGTAAATAGTTATCTAAATTATTTTAATTGAACGCTATCCAATAATTGAGCACACAATTTAGAGTTAACAATATTTTCTTTTATATATATATATCCCCCCAATTAATAGTTTTATACTAGATTATTCTATCCATCCTTATTTCATATAGTGATTCGCAAACATCCCAAAGCACAACAATTCTTCCATAATCATACTCAAATGAATTCATTCATGCCTTGTCAGATATATCTATATGCAAAAATGCTCATTCTATATTATCTATATATTTTTCCCATTTCTAGGGATATTTAGGGTAGGGTGTCATATTCTCCCCCTCTTAAGAGAATTTCACCCCCAAAATTCCTTCTATTCCATACCTCAAAGTACCTCCAGATATTTCTGCCTCAACCATTCCTCAGTCTCCCAAGTAGCATCTTGTATACCATGATGATCCCACAAAATTTTACCATTGGAATCTACTTATTTCGAAGTGTTTTAATACTTCTATCTAAAATCTTTACCTGCTTCTCGATATAACTCAGATCAGGTTGCAGAACCAATGGTTCTTCGTTCAGCATATGATCCAGATCGGGTTTATACTTTTTTAGCTGAGGTATGTGGAACATGTCGTGCATTTCATTTAAAAAAAAGAATAAAATACAATCCTAACTAAAGGATGCTACAATCTAGAACACAACCATTGACAGGGATAAGATACTATATTGATTACAAAGTTTGAAGATAATGAACCAACAGATAATTGTCTCCATTTCTTGTAATCACCGCCTTGTGATAGTTGTTTTGCATTGTCTTCCTTTGTGGTTTGAGTAACTAGTGACTTTGTAGTAATATTGATTGTCTTGATATGATGGTTTGCTATTATCTAAGCTTTATTCCATTGATTCTTACTTATTAGGAAACAAGTAATAACATCATTCGTGATATATTCCTATCTCTAGTGAGTTATAGATAAGAGTTGAAGTATTCCAGCAAGTCTCTCATACTCAACTCTCACTTTCCTATGAGTTAAGTCGACACATAGTGTGCAATTTTTCATTCTTCATTCTTGGCCAACAAATCATCTTCTTCATGTAGTCGTATATTTTTGTCTCTTCCAAAACCATAGTGCAAGGGCTTCTTGTGGACTCCGATAGGGCTTAAAATCACCATTCTTTTCTTAGTTATTTAAGGTTATTTTAAGATACATTTGTTGTAATAACTAGGCATATTCCTTTCTATTGACATTTTGCTTGTAAAATGTATTTTTTGGCAAATATATATAGATTTAAGTTAAAATTGAGTAGAAAGTGCACAGAACCAAAATGAACTTGGCACCAGGCCCAGCCAGTAGACTAGGTGCCGAGTCCATTCTGCTCCAATAGCAGAGTTTAAGCAAACCTCAGGAGTTTTTCCAGAACAGACCTGGCGCTAGGTTGGCAAGTGTACCTGGCGCCGAGTCCATTCTGCCTGCCAAGAAAAGATGGAAAAAAATAGAGCAAAAATAGAGAAAGAACAGAGTGTACCTGGCACTAGATGAGTCGAAGGTACCCGGCGCCAAATATGCTCTGGAGGCGAAAATTCTATACGCAGAATTAGGGTTTATCCAAGAATTTTGGTATTTTCCTATTCCTACTCGGCCAAGACTTCCTCAACCACGAAATTAGCATCCAAGAGTGTAATACCCTGCCCAAAACCACATTTGACTATGGGGAAAAGTCATGCATTGCATAGCATTTTGCATCTTATGTGGTAGCTAGAATAATTTTATTTGCATGGATGCATGTGAATTTTTCCGTTGCTCTTGCATTTGAATTAATTAATGTGAAATAGTTGTGTTGTTAAAGATTTGGATAAGGGAGGTTTGGTCGAAGATTTGGAAGGATGAGTATTAGGGTGGTGAGAATTGATTGTGGAAAAAATTAGTATTGGAGTTGTTTTGGAATAGCGGAGAGGTTGGTGATTTCCTTTGGTGACCCGAGTTCGAATCCTATCTCTTGAAAATTTTAAGCTTTCTTTTGAATTCCTTTTCTAGTATTCTTCATGCCTTGGCTGAAAACCCCTAGTTAGGTGCCACTTTGAAGAATTTCAAGTGGTATAAAACTCTTCTTGATGAATATTAGAATTAGGGAATATATTGGGGAAAAAGCTTATTTTACCTCTTCAAGAATTTTACCCATAATCCTTTTATTTATTTAATTATTTTAGAGAAATATTTTAACTAAAGTCTTAGATATCTTCTTTAGGTTTAAACGTCACTTTTATAGGAATAAGACTCCATATTTAACTCCTAAGTTCAAGGATTTTAGATAAGGATAAAGTTTGCTTTATTTTCAGCTTTTGTTCTCTTGGATTTTCGAAAACCTTAAGTTGGAAAATTCTGGAAATTTTTTCAGATTTTGTCTGCCACCTTGGAGCACTTTTAGCTCAATCCAAACTCTTTTAGGATTAGAGGAAATCTTATCCAAATCCTTGATAAAACCAGATTTTATTCAATCCAAATTCAACTAGGATTTTCTTCCCTATCCTAGCAGAATTTCGGCAGCTTTGTGTCAACACAAGCTGTCCGAAAATTTCAGTATCTTTAGCCACAATCCAACTCTTCAAACCCTAGCTCAAAACACCTAAATACTCCTCATCAATTCAGGTTCCCTAATCTGCACAAAACCAGAATTTTATTCACACAAAATCACTGAATTTTCGCCCAGCTTATGCACAGAATTTTCGTCCAACTTTGCACTCCAAAACACACGAAATTTTGCACTTCAAAACCTACCAAAACTCTTTGTTGATTAAGCCAAATTCCAGCACCTAAAAACCACACTTTTCTCCTTTGGAATTTCGTCAAAAACAGCAGCCAAAACAGTCCAGAAATTGTTACTCCTGCACAGAATTTTCGCACAGCTTGCATAGGATTTTTCAGTCATCATCACCCACACAAACTCTTCCTTATTTTAGCCAAAAACTTGAACACACTCAACCCATCTCTTGAGCATTATTTCGGCCAGTCTAGGGAGCAATTTCAGAACACTTTTCTTCTCTTAATCCCTCTTGAATTTGGCCAGCATTAAAGGTACAGCAAGCTGAAATTTCGCTCTTGCTGTCCAAGAAACCTAAAGCCATTAGGAGTCTTTCTAAACATCACCATCTAACCCTAAACCAATCTTCTCCAACTCTAAATCATAGTAACCGTCTACCCTCTCTATTCTACACGAAAATTCCAGCAAATTCCCTCTGCAAATTTTTGAAAACTCAAGACTATTCTAAGCAAAAATCGAACACACCTTAAGGTAAGCACAAATCCTTTCAACATCTTGATGTCGTTTTCTCTAATGATTCTTTTCTCTTTCTTCTACCCTTAAATCACGCCCCATAGAGGCTGATTTCATCTTCTTCCTTAATTTTCAATCAAGAGGAGCAAATGAGGCAGCTTTCCTCTTCTTCTCAAGCGAACTCGGGACGATCACCATAAGAACATCGAGACCTCATTACTCGGTTGTTGCAAGGTAAGGGAATACCCACCCTTGATGCCGAAAGTAAATTTTAATGGTGTTTATTAGCGAGATGAACATGTGATCGTGGTATATGATCTTTGGAGATTGAATAGTTTACTTGGACTTAAATAGGGAATTGCGAATTGTTGTGAAAATAAATGGGATTAGAGCATGTTTGAATTAATTGAGACCCTAATCATGATATTATGTGGTTTAGATAAGGAGGATAATTGAGGAAAGCCAGCTGTGAATTTATCACGTTTATCTGAGGCATATCAAGTAAGTCCTTACATAAACTCTTTTATTAAATGTTGTGATGGTAAATCCTTATATAAACTATTTTGTTAAATGTTGTGATGGCAAGTCTATGTTGTGAAGCTTTGTAAAGCTATTGTTGAACTATGATTACTTGGGTTGTAAACGTGGATATTTATTCTTTAAACAGTTTTGTCAAACTAATAGTTTTATCAAGAAAACTATTCTTTTCCTTAAATTTTTGGAAGTCTCTTTTAAAAAAACACCACGTTGTACAAAGCCAAGGTGTGGAGATATTTTGAATCAGGAATTGACGGATATGTTCGTTGAGTACTCAATAAGGCTAGGCTAACAATAAGAGTTTGACACCAATTGAGGCATCTAGGACCCCACCAATATAAGAGTTTAACATTGCCCTATATAGAGATACTTTTTATGAGGAAAGACCTGAGCCAAATGATGGACTCTCACTAATGATGAGGGAGCTCCGAGAAACAGTCTTAAGGCAATGGAAAAAAGAAAAGAGAAAGTTATTGAAAGTCGTGGAAGACCAAAGTTCATGGGTTAGGTTCTTAGTTTTATGGACAGATCAAAGATAGATCTCTCTAGGAATACTAGGGATTGGCTAGTAGAATCTGCCTCTGATAGTTATGATGACAAGTAGAAGCACAAAGAGATGATTTATGAAGAATTATCATATATTAGGAGTCTATTTATTTATTTATTCTTTGATTATTTCAAAACTAGATTTTCCTATTTACAAGTATTTGATTTGTTTAAATAATGATACCATATGTGATATCTATTTTCTTTTCATAAAAGTTTGTTCAATAAAATATGAAGAATTTATTCATTATACTTCTTATAGGAGTTATTTTATGCGTCTAATAATATTTAAAGTTTAAAGACTATGAATGTTTATATATTCATCTACATGAGCATAAAGTTGCGATTGGAGATAGCACCAAAGCAAAGAACCACGATTCGCAACAAAACCATTCGTGGGAGTGCATCATCACCCCCAAAGTTCAAACCTATGCAGCACTCTATGCTGAATATAGAGGGTCATTATGAGCAGAAGTAGGAAGAGGAAGTGGCACATGGGGAACTCATTAAGGTGACTGCTAGATAGGCCAACTAAGGGAACCCTACCCTCCCACCATATTTATCCAACTGAGGAAATGTAGCTATTGGAGGAAATGAGTCAAAGCCACAAGTGATGATCGAATTGTTAGCCTTAAATAGAGAGGACGTGGCGCAAGGTTAATTATTAGGTAAGAGATGAATAAGTATCTTATCCAGTGGACTAATCACCAATTACACTGTGATGCAAGGTTTTACAGTGTCTGTCATGATGTAGGGTTTCATGGCAAAGGCTATGATGTAAGGTTTCATAACCCACTTTTTTGTGTAGTTTCTTTTGCAAAATTATCCAATTGTGATATCTTGAGAAAATGAACAAAACACCACTTATTGTTATTTACAAAAGTGTTTGACTTACAATCAACTTTTATGAATATTTTCAAAAGTGCATACATGAAATCTCCTTTAAATTAATCAAGAGCACATACAGGACTTCCTAAGATTATTTTGTCACACATTTGTATCATAGTTTAGGAGACACCAGATTTGATCAGGTTGGGCCATGTTAGAGATTGAAGAATGTTATTTCTGTTTTTATTGTAATTTCTTTTGAGAGACGATTTTGGTTGTTAATTTCTTATACTTGTACTAGATTTATTATTTCCTTTGTAATAAGTTAATGATTCATTTTACTTGAATTTTGTTTACCTCGTTATAAAGACCTCCTGATCATATGGACGGGGCGACATTTACACCCTTTTTAGGTACATAAATAGTGGGGTGTTACAATTCGATTCTAGGAGTTCGAATCTAGCCCCTCTACAACAACAACAACAACAACTACTACTACTACTACTACTACTACTACTACTACTACTACTACTACTACTACTACTATTATTATTATTATTATTATAAAGAATATATATAAGTCGCATTAGAATGCTCCTGTTGTGACACTTGATTGCCTTTAACTATGACACGTGCCACCTAATATATAAAAGGTCATTTGAAGCAAATCCAATGCATATTTAGGCCACACAAAAAAAAAAAAAAAACCTTCCACAATAAATCAAATTCCTAGCCAATACCCTTTTTTTCCTTGCTAAAAGTCTTCAGCAATGAAAAAAAATTTGTTGCAAGTTCCTCACTGAAGGCCCCCTTGCTAAAGGATCTTGGCGACAATTATTATTATTATTATTATTATTATTATTATTATTATTATTATTATTATTATTATTATTATTATTATTATTATTATTATTATTATTATTTGTTCGCTAAAGAGGACCTTTTGGCAAGGAGATAAGTTTCCTAGCTAAAACTTATGCCTTTTGCTAGGAATTTTTTTGTCACTAAAAGTACAAGAATTTTGTCAGCAATAAAAGTATTTTGTCACTATTGATGTTCTTTTAGCGACAAAAAAGTTTAATCGCCAAATATTTGTTATTTAAAGGTTAATTTTGTTTGACGGGAAAAACTACTCTTTAGCACGGAAAATTTTTTCCTCGCTAAAGAGTAGTTTTGGTTAGGAAACTTTTTGTCACCAAAAATATATGCCACAAAAGAGAAGTTCTTTAGTTAGGAAAAGTTGCCTCTTTAGATAGGAAATTTTTAGCGACTAAAAATTTCCTAGCTAAAGATGTGGTTTTTGCTAGGAAACTTTTGTTGCCAAAAAGCATATGGCGACAAAGAGGAGCTCTTTAGCTAGAAAAATTTTTCTGTTTAACGAGGAAAATTTTCCTAGCTAAAGAGTAGTTTTGGAGAGGAAAGTTTTGTCGCCAAAAACCCGACGAAAAATTTCCTCGCCAAAGAGTTATAAAAAATTTTCAATTTTCTTAACCTCGTACTCCTTCTTATGCTTCTCATACTCCTTTGTATTGCTTGGTTCATGAACACCTGAAGCACCAAATTGCACCACTTAATTACACCACTCCTCCAGCTGACTGACCGTAGAAGCAAGTTTTAATTACATGTTTTGATCCTTGGTCCTTGGTCTGAGGGGGAGAGAGTGCAATGCGTGCACTCAACTGGGCCAAGCTTCATGTTTGGTCATTTTTTTTTTTTATTTAAAGTACTTAAAGTTCTATTTTAATTTTTTTAAACATTAGTATTATAACAAAATACAATAATAATATTAAGTTTACCATGAAAATGAAAACAAATTATTCAATATAATAAGTTATTCTGTATAATTATATAATTTTAAACGTCTATATACTGTTAATTATATTATTGTTTTTATTAAATAATTTAAGCATATAGATTGATTTGAAAAAAAAAATTATACGTATACTTTTTCAACACATACATATATATACAAATATATAAATATAACACACACACACACATAACACATTAATCTCTAAATTTTTATACATTTGCAATATGACCCCAAAATTTCTAAATTAGCCCATAAATTTTTAAATATTTATAATATGACCCTAAAAATTTATAAATTGATCTCAAAATTTTTTAATATTTATAATATAACCCCTAAAACTTTATAAATTGGTCTCTAAATTTTTACGTATTTACAATATGACCACAAAATTTTACAAAATTTATCCTTAAATTTAAAAATATTTAAAATATGACCCCAAAAAATTTATAAATTAGTCCTACACACACATACATGTGTGTGTGTGTGTGTGTGTGTGCACTTTGTATACATATCACATATATATATATATATTAATGCATAAATTAATATATTTTTTACTATATTAATTAAATATATATACATATATATTACACAATTAATATACCATTTTAATATATAATATATTTTTTTAATATAGGATATTAATATATGAATATGTATGTATGTATGTATGTGTTTATGAAGATATGAATATGAATATATATATATATATATATATACACGTACATATACATATAAGCAGCTGGATCTCTCTAATTTCGAGTGTATGTATATTGTACATATACAATATCTCTCTAATAGATATTGATCCTTCTCCGGAACAGCTTAATAAGTTTACTTTTAAAAATAAAAAACCTATGTCAAAACGATTCGAAAATCCATACACTCAAAATTATTATCCTCGACCATCCTTTCCAGATGTTCAATTTGAAGAATGACATATTGATACTCGTGCCGCCTTTACCGGTGAAGAAATTAGTGAATAGAATATAGATGGCATGTCTGAACATAGCATTTTAAATGTAATTCAGGAAATGTCTATGGCCATTACAGCCATTAAATGTAAAAACCCATCTAATTTCGATCAATCTATCCTCCATATTTTAACCACTGGATTTATTGGTGTCCTTCAAGGGTGGTGGAATAACTACCTTACTAAGCAACAGCGTCAAGAAATTCTAAATGCCACCAAAATCCAAACTAAGATAATTCAAAATGTTAATGGCCAACCTAGTCAAACAACAGAAACCGTTTCTGATTGTTTAAATACATTTATATTTACTCTAACTCAGCATTTTGTAGGAAATCCTCAGCAATTAGCTTATAGAAGTTCAGAAATCCTCACTAATCTAACCTGCCCAAAATTACATGATTTCAGATGGTATAAAGACATGTTTCTACAACAAGTAATGTTAAGAACAGACTATCATCATGTGTTCTGGAAAGAACGATTTATTTCAGGCTTACCACCTTTATTTGCAGAAAAAGTCAGGCAAAAACTCAAGTTAGATTTCGAAAATACAATTCCTTATAATTATTTAGCATACGGACAGTTAATTAGTTATGTAAACCAAGTAGGTACAAACATCTGCACAGATCTCAAACTTAAATATAAAATGGAATCATATCATAAGAAATCTAAAAAGGAATTAGGAAACTTATGCGAAATCTTTGGATATTCCCCAATAACTCCTCCATCTAAAAAGCTTAAACTAAAGTTTAAGAAGAAAAACTTTAGAAAAGATAGAAAAGAAAAAACTTTAAGACCTTTTAAAAAGAGAACAAAAGACAAATCATCTAAAGATACAATTAAATGTTATTTTTGCAGAAAACGAAGACATAAGGCAGATGAATGTAAACTTAAAGCAAAAAAGAAGAAAAAAGTAAATCAACTATCTTTACTCAAAGATACTTTAGATCCAATCAATCAAATCCTTTACCAATATGATTCATCCCAGTCATATGACACTGATGATAGTGAAATTGAAGAAATATTTGAAATTCAAGAAGATTCCTTAGAAAACGATTCAAGTGCAAAATCCTCTTGTGATTGTACAGGCTTATGTACCTGTGCAATAGGAGAACTCTGCATGCTTAGTACTAAACCACGTGACCAAGTTAATGTAATCACTCTTGCAAATAAAAAACTCTTCTTTGAACTCTTAGATCATATTCAAGATGAAATAATTAAAAGAGAATATCTGTTAAAAGTCAAAAATTCAGTTTTTAATCCCAAAGTACAAGTAGAACCATATAATCTAAAAGAAGTATTTGACAAATTTAAAGGAAAACAGAAAGAACCTTTAATATCCTTACAGGAATTACATCTAGAAATTAAAGAATTAAAACAAGAAATTAAATGGTTAAATGAGCAGAATACTCAAAGAATTTCTGATATTAATCAAATAAATACAGATTTAGTTCAACTCAATCTCGAAAAACCATTGATTGATACTTCTAATCCTACCTCTTTATCAGATGTCGAAGCTGAACAAAATGAGAAGAATCCATATTATATTTCAGCTATTTCTCATATTACTTTTCAAAAATGGTATATCCCTATCCTCCTCAAAATAGGAGATTTTTCAATCTAGATAGTTGCCCTTCTTGATTCTGACGTAGATCAAAATTGCATCTGTGAAGGAATAATCCCTACTAAATATTTAGAAAAAACAGGTTCTAAATTATATACTGCTACTAGTGAACAGCTAAAAATTAAATATAAATTATCTAATGCTCATATATGCAATAAGCAATTTTGTTTCGTAAATTCTTTCTTAATCACTAAAGATTTAAGTCAAGATGTAATCCTAGAAACTCCATTCCTAACTCAAATCTACCCTTTTGCTATAGATCAACATGGTGTCCATACGGATATTGGATCCGTATGAGTCACCTTTTCCTTTCTACAAAGTCCACAAACCAAAGATATCAATCTTCTGAAAAAGAAGATTCTTTGTCGAGAAAAGCAAATAGGTTTTTTAAAGGAAGATGTTAAATATACAAGAATCCAAGAACAGCTACAGCTAAAAGATATTCAGGATAAGATAGAATCTATTCGAAAGGATTTCGAGCATCAAATTTGTTCTGACATCCCCACTGCCTTTTGGGAAAGAAAAAAGCATATCATCATTCTCCCCTATATTGATGATTTTGATGAATCAATGATACCTACGAAAGCTAGGCCCATACAAATGAATCAAGAATTAGTTGAATTTTGCAAACAAGAAATTCAAGATTTATTACAAAAAGCCTTAATTAGAGAATCAAGGTCACCCTAGTCTTGTGCAGCCTTTTATGTTAATAACAATGCTAAAAAAGAACGAGGCATCCCTCGATTAGTCATCAATTATAAGCCCTTAAATAAAGTTTTAAAATGGATAAGATATCCAATACCCAACAAATGAGATTTGTTGAAAAGAACATATAGAGCAGTTCTTTATAGTAAATTTGATATGAAATCAGGATTCTAGCAAATACAGATTAAAGAAGAAGATCGGTACAATACAGCCTTTAGCATTCCCTTTGGTCAATATAAATGGAATGGCATACCTTTCGGTTTAAAAAAATGCCCCTAGTGAATTCTAGAAGGTTATAAATGGCATCTTTAATCCTTATACATCATTTAGTATTGTTTATATTGATGATGTATTAATCTTTAGTGAATCCTTCGACCAACATTTAAAACATTTACGTCTTTTTCGTAAAATTATCACGAAAAATGGGTTGGTAGTGAGTGCCTCGAAACTCAAACTTTTTCAAACCTAGATTCGTTTCTTAGGTCATAACTTAACCCAAGGAACCTATAAACCCATTTGTAGAGCAATAGAATTTGCAAACAGATTTCCTGATGAAATCAAGGACAAAACCCAACTTCAACGATTTTTAGGATGTTTAAATTATATCTCAAACTTTATTCCCAATCTTCGACAAATCTGTGAACCGTTGTATAAACGACTTCGCAAAGATACAATCCTTTGGGGTATAGAGCAAACCCAAACAATCAAAAAGATAAAACAAATTGTCAAAAAACTTCCTTGTTTAGGAATCCCAAATCCAACTGCTTTTATGATTGTAGAAACAGATGCCTCAAATCTTAGTTATGGAGGTATTCTCAAACAAAGGAAAACCAATTCCTCTTCAGAACATCTAGTCAAATATCATTCAGGTATTTAGCTCTCTAGTCAAAAGAATTATAGTACAATTAAAAAAGAAATTCTTGCTATTGTTTTATATATTTCAAAATTTCAAGATAATTGGATAAATCAAAAGTTTTTACTCCGAATTAATTGCCAAGCAGCCAAAGATGTCTTATAAAAAGATGTTAAAAACCTCGTGGCAAAACAGATCTTTGCTAGATGGCAAGCCATTTTATCCAGCTTTGATATATATCCAGCTTTAATACATATATATCCTTGACTTAAACACTTGGCCACTGGAATCATGAAAATCATTGACTTAAACACTTGGCCAGCTTTAATATATACTATATATATATATATATATATATATATATATATATATATATTAAATATATATATTTTTTCTTATACATACATATATACATATATATATGTGTATATATACATATGTATACACAATATATATTAATATATACTAACATGTTATATTAATATTAATATATGTGTGTGTGTGTGTGTGTGTATTACCATGCTAAAATAGTGTATATATATATATATATATATATATATATATATATATATATAAAATAAAAGTGTTATGATCAAATTTGAAAATAATCGTATATATTTTGCGACATAATCTAGTATAATATCTATAAAAATGTCTCAAACCTAATGTATTTAAAAGGATAGGTGCATTAAATTAACGATCTAACCATTGGATTTGTTAAAATTTTAAAAAAAGTATTATGATAAAAATTTGAATGCAATTGAATATATTTTTATCACATAATCTAGTATAATATTTATAAAAAATGCCCAAAACCTAACGCATTCACAAAAAGAGGTGCATTAAATTAATAATCCAACCATTAGATTTTTTTAAATTTTTAAGAAAAGTGTTATGACCAAATTTGAAAGTAATCGGATATATTTTTCAATATAACCTATCGTAATATCTATACAAATACCTAAAACCTAACGCATTTACAACGAAGGACACATTAAATTAACAATCTAACTGTTAGATTTGATAAAATCACTAGAAAAAGCATTAGGACTAAATTTAAAGGTAATCGGATATGTTTTGCCACTTAATCTATCATAATCTCTATTAAAATGCTCAAAACCTAACCCATTTACAAAGATAGATATATCAAATTAATGATTCAACCGTTAGATTTGTTAAAATTATTAAAAAACATATTATGACCAAATTTGAAGGTAATCGAACATAATTTATGACATAATCTTGCATAATCCTTATAAAAATTCCAAAAACCTAACACATTAACAAGGATAAACATATCAAATTAACGATCCAACTGTTAGATTTATTGTTAGATAACCAATTTATAAATTTTTTGTTATCATTTTATAATTTTACAAAATTTAAGGAGCAATTCGTAAAATTTGGGGTCATGTTTTATATATTTAAAATTTTAGGGACCAATTTATAAAATTTTTTACGGTCATATTATAAATATTTTAAAACTTATTAATCAATTTACAAATTTTTGAGGTTATTTTGTAATTATACAAAATTTAAAAACCAATTTATAAAATTTTTGGAGTCATGTTATAAATATGTAAAAATTTAAAGACATGTATTAGATAAGAAATATGAATTTTGTCGGTAAAGGAATATGGATAAAAGTTAATATTTTTTGTTAGGAAATGAATTTTCGTCGCGATGGATTATTAGCGAGGAAAACTTAGTTTGAAAAGGAATTTTCGTCACTGATGATGTATCATTAGTGAGAAAACTTAAATTTTTCTTGCTAATACACTTATATCCTAGCTAAAGCCATGAGTTTTAGGCTTGGTTTGGTTGGATTATTTTGTGAAAGTAAATAAAGAAGGGAAGTAAATGTGGAGGTCATTTAGTTGGATGTAGATGTGGAGGGAAAGTAAATCAAGAAGGGGTACACTCCCCTCCACATTAGCATTTCCTCCCCTCCCAATTTGGAGAGATTGAGAGAGAGAAAATAAAGTGGGAGTAATAATGACAATATTGACCACATTTTTAACAATAAAATTTTTAATAAAATAAATAATGATGAATAAAATAGTAAACTAAATTAATTATTCTCTCTCTTCTTCCCTCTCTTTCCCTTCTTATTTTCTTTCCAACCAAATAGGATAAGAGTAAATACATTAACTTCCCCTAGTAAAAGTAAAATATGCCACTCCTCCTTCCCTTTCCTCTCCCCCTTCCCTTTGCGAACCAAACCAAGCCTTAGCTAGGAAACAATAATTTTGTCCTCGAAAGTCTTAATTAGTAGCGACAAAAAGTTTTTATCGCTGAAGAAATATTTTTTTCGCTAAAGGGTACTTTTAGCGACAAAACTTTAGTTAGGAAAAAAATTTTATCGCCAATGTATCATTTTCTTTTAGTGATATGTCATTGAATATCTAAGATGTTATTTGAAGCAAATCCTATACATATTTACTATAAAACTGTGGTTGATGCTCACTTCAATTCCACAAAACTAAAAGCTATAAAGTTGATAGGAGAATTTGTAGAGACAGACATCCAAAATCTTATCATTTTTTATGTTTCTTTTTTTTCACCCTCTGAAATAATAAGTTTTTTGTGTATATATATGTGTGTGTTGATTTAGATGAAAAATGGAAAAAAGAAAAAAAAAAAAGAAAGTTGTATAGATGTAACAAATAAGTCTTATAAATTAAAAGAAATTAAGCTAAGGAACTATTTATAAGAAAAAAAAATTATACTAAAAGAAGTTGAAATTTGATTATCTCATTTGAGGTTGTTAAAAAAATAGTTGAATTATTTAAATAAAAAATTTACTAAATATTATAATTATGATTATACTAAATATCTCTCTCTATATATAAAGAGTTGTGAAATGCTATTGAAGTTACACGTGACAACAGCTTCTATAGTGGCACTTGGTATACTTTGTTGGATGCAAATAAAGAGTTAATGTTTTAGTACAGATTGTACCAATAGACACGTAGAAGATGAATTATCAACATCCTGACTTTTGTGGTGACATGTGCAAATTTGATTGAATATAAATGAAGGTTCGTTGTTTTAATACAGATTATATTATTAAGCACAAAAGAGGTGAAATTTCAATATTTTGTTAAACTATTGGTACAACACACGGGACATCAAGCTAGTATTAGTAAAAGTTATACATTCTCAAATTTTAATTTATCTCAAAGGAAAAAAAAAAATCCTTTTAAACGTTATTTTATCACATGTTTAATAGCTATCTTCAAAATTTAAAAACATTATAAATAATTTGTCTAAAAATGTATATTTTTAGCAAGAGGAAGAATTAAATATATTTTTGTAGCAGTGAAGTACCCCACAACGAAAAAGAAATATCGCTGATTGTTAGGAGTCTGGACAACTAATTTGAATTCTTTTTGCTTAGTTAAAGAGAGAAATAACGGTCGCCCAACCGTCAAAACCGCCAATATTCCCTCCTCACCTCCCACCTCCTCCTGTTCTTTGTAAATCAGGGCCACCTAGTCTGACATATTGTAATCCACCTATACCTATATTCTTTGCAATCGCGTCCCATTGATGGATGTCTCTCTTCAATCTCTCAGAATTCAGGCCTCTTTAACTCAAATTCTTTCAGACCATATCTTACCAGAGCTGTAGATTGAACTCTTCTGAAGGAGGTGTGGCTTATTCTTCCTTTGTCTTTCAGTTTTCCAGTTTGTTTGATTCCTAGAAAGCTCAAGAACCCATCTAAGAAAGAAAGGAGAATATTAAAAAAGAGGAATTCTGATCTCAAATGAGGTTTTTGGCCCTTTGTGGTACAGAAAGATATGATAAATTTGCTACTTTTAAGGGCTTCCCAAGAATTGCTTTATGAATGGTTATACGTAGATACGTTATTTCATTAAAGGCTTGCTTAAGCTGTTTATTTCTGTAACTGCCCTATGTTCCTATATGGATGTAGAATTGTTTGAGAATTTTTGCAAGTTATTATGATGATTGTTGTTAGCTTGTTGGTGTTATGGGATAGGTTAAAAGTTGGTGAAAGATGACGCAACCAAAAATAAAGGAAGAAGAGAGAATTGAGAGGATCATTCGTGGTCTTATAAAGCTTCCTGAAAATAAGAGATGTATCAACTGCAACAGTTTGGTATGGAATTTTCCCTCACATTGTTTGATTGTTTTCAGTGGTGATCATGTTCTTCAATAATATGAGTGCAAGTATCTCAAATCATTTTCCTATGATGCATTTTTAATTTATTCAGTAATTCACGTGCTTAGACCCTGGTTCCACACCATCCAAAGGGAAGTTAAAAAGTGGAGATTTCTGCAGGTGTGGAAAACCAAAAAGCTTGAACATGATCTTTAGTTCTTTGTGCAAATTTATTTTCAATGTGTTTTATATGCGGATCTGATAATGAACCGATACATGCAAGAACTACGGCAAAATTGTTTGAAATAGTTGCATTAAGAAGAAAATTTTCAGAAAGTCCATCAAAAGTTAAACCTGATTTATTACCACTCAAGGCTCCATGAAATATAGTTCATAAAGTCTATTCTATGTCGAAGTGTTTAAAAGTACTATGGCTATGAGAATTAATAGATACGTGCAAGAATTACTGAAATATTATTTGAAATAGTTGAATTTAGAAGCAATTTTTCAGAAAATCCATCAAATGCTAAAATTGTCATGATATCACTCAGGTGTCGTTGAATTTAGTTCATAAAATCTATTTTATCTTTAGAACTTCTATTTATCATGCACTGTTTCATGCCTTTAGTTCGTCCATATTTTTTCTTGCTTTTTTTTTATTGGAGTAGAGGGGTTTTGCAGCTAATTTTCTGCAATGATCTGATTTCTTCAGCTAATGATATGCATTTTTACCCTATCAGGGCCCACAGTATATCTGCACAACATTCTGGACATTTGTTTGTACAAACTGCAGTGGAGTGCAGTAAGTGATATTCCGTTTCTACAATTGCATTCCTATATCCTTCTTTTCATTTTCAATATGAGATTCAGCATAAATTTATATAGATTTAATAAAGATATTGAGTGACCTGACCTGGAAATAGAATAATTCATTTCTGGCTAATTATCTTTGAACAATTTCAGTCGAGAGTTCACACATCGAGTCAAATCTGTGTCAATGGCTAAATTTAGTGCAGATGAAGTTGCTGCTCTTCAAGCTGGTGGTAATGAGGTCTGCATTCATAAGAAGCTCAAAATGAATGTGGTTTTATTTAACATAAATAGCAATCCCATAATCTCTTTTCTGATGGCTAATCTACAATTTGATTCACAGCAAGCAAGGAAAACTTATTTTAAAACTTGGAATCCCCAAAGAAATTCTTTTCCTGATGGCAGGTAGATTTTGTTCAGTTGAACTTTAGTAGCCTGAAAAATCAAGAGAGATCACTCTGATGCAACTTTTCTCTTCTTTCAGTAATCTTCAGAGACTTCGAGACTTCATCAGGCATGTATATGTGGAAGGGAAATATACAGGGGAGAGGAAAGTCGACAAAGTTTCCCTGGGCCATGTAGTAAGCCTCTAAAACTTGACCATTTATATGCAGCCATTATGTTCTTATTAAAATTTTTTGATGGTGTGAAGCTGAGTCAGTTTTATGTCATAAAGAATGATAATTAATTAATTTTTTTTTATGCATATTGAATTTCTTTGATTTTCTATTGGCACTTGGCTAGTTGAATGTAACTGATTTTCTTGTGAATGCTGAAGGGTTCAAATGATGACTACTCTGAGAAACAATTTCCTGAAAACTCCAGCCATGTTACCAGAGATAGCATCTTTGAACGTCGTTATATTGCAAGGACTGCTCAGGCTCAGAGAGATGACTTCTATGACCAGCGTTCATTTGAAAATATTAGTCCATGGCATAGTGGCAGATCTTTAAGATATTACACTGATGAAAGAAGTAGTCCCCTATACAGACAAGAAAGATTGAAATCTACAAGTCGTAGTCGTGCAGCTAACTTTGAAATAGTTGATGACAGATTTCGAGAAGATGGTGTTAGAAGCGTAAGGCGATTTGTAGGTAATAGGTATTCAGATGCAGACTCCAGGGCTCGAAGTAATTCTCCAGTTTCTCAAAGGGGCAGAAGTAAGACATGCCCCCCACCAGTGAGTCCAGTGAAAGACATTTCAGGCAACAGTGTTCCACCTCTAAAAATTAGTGAACCTCCTAAAGCAAATGATGTGGAGAGTATTGAATGCTCCACCCAAGTTCAGGTTAGTTTATATTCTAGTTGTTGATCTGTAAATTGCATTTCTTTTTCAGTGAAGGCTTTGTATTCCTGTGTCCTTCAGGAGGTAACTATGGTGGTTTAGTGTTCTTTTTCTGAGCAAGTTGCATTTCCAAATGACTACAGCTGGTATAAGGATACCATTTTTTTTGTTGTATTCGGTAAACTTATTTAAGAAAGAAGAAACTGATCAGTTCAAGTACAGCAACATTTTTAAGAACATCTTGTGCTTCTCTTTATTCTGTTCAAGCTGCTGGTAACATAATTATGTCTGTATTAAGGAAAAAGGAAAACAAAAAGGACGAAAGCCATGCCATAGGCTCACAGCCATGCAAAATTGAATCATTTGCTTCCCAGTTCATTTAAAATTTCTTTAGGACATCATAAAGTAGGTCCTCTATGCTTTCCAAAGGAACCGCATCTTGTTGGAAGTTAGGATTTGAGACCATATTTCACAGGGCAATTACTGTTTTTCCTTTTGGTCTTCTTTTTCTCTTTTTCAACTCCATTTGGAGAAAGTTTGATATGAGAAGGCATTCATATTTAGGCTGCTGGTTTGGATAAAAAGATATTACCTTTTCCTTCAAAGAATGCACCATATCCAGTAGGATGCTCACTTATCCAATTGTGAATCTTCATTTCACCTCGCTTCTGGGTGCCTGCAGAGTTGTGGCCTAGTTGTCTCCAGTCCCTATTCATTCTTCAGAAATAGTAAAAGGATATAAAATGGCTCCAGTTGAAATGATTTTAGAAAATCAATTTTACTTCTACTTTTCTGAAAATTTTCCACTTTTCTTGTGCAATAGATGAAACATTCGGATATGTGGAATACTCAGTAGTGTCATTTATAAGGTACTAGGATTGAATAGTAAACTCGATCATTTTATATGCCACAAAAACAAAAAAAATGACTCATGCAAAAGTGATGCTTGATGAAGCAAGAAAATATGTATCAAAGTCCAGGTTCTGTCATTCTTTGTTTCTCTTCAGAATTTTTTAACATTTAAGGAGAAGCAATTTCAAAGAATAAGAAACATCAAATATTTCCTTTTCCTCCTCGTATAGATCCATTAAGAAAGCATGCAAAATAGACTCTAGTTTGCTAGGGATAATTTTTCTCTGTTTATGTATCCAAATTGACGTCTGTGCTGGCATTATTCATACGACCTAAATGATGATTCTTAAATACCTCTTTCTAGGTCAGATGGATCATTTTTTTAAATCTTTCTTTTTGTGGTCAAATTTCCCCCTTCTTTTGGATGTGGGTAAGTAATGTCCTCATATATGCAACTGTTCTGCGCCTGTCTTCCAATTTTCCTATTACAGAAGGCAGCAGGCTCCACAAATCCAGGATCTATTGATAAAAATGGAAAAAACAATACAGTGAACACCTGCAACTTGATTGACTTTGATGCAAATTCTCAGCCTCCAGCTACTACATCAATGCTTCAGACTCAGCAACGTGTTCCATCTAGTGATAATAGCGGCAGTGCAGCTCCAACTTCCAAATATGAGAAGGCCTCTAATCCTCCGAATGTAAATTCAATGGAATTTTTGTTGTTTGAACTGGCGGGCCCTGCAGTTGCACCTTCTGGTAGCACATCTGAATGGCCTCCTGGGGGTGACACTCCATCAGCTGTCACGGAAGGTTCATTGGATACTGATGAGGCTATAACTTCTGGGTCAACAACCAATGCATCATTAGATTCGAATACTGTTGGAACTACCAATGGTTCATCCATTGGGAATGGCCCATCTGTTCCTCATGTTAGCAGCGATTCTGTTGTCAGTGTTACTCAGGCACAGCAGTTGCCTGCTATGGATGACAGCGCTACACCTCTTCAGACTTCCACATCTGTACAATCTCAATATAATCAGGTATGGACAATATGTGTCATATTGTATTCACGAATTCGAATTTGGCATCAATAGTTCTTCAAAAATTCAAGGTGCAGAAATACAAAATTTAATCAACTTTCAACTTTACATATAGATTCTTCAAATTTTAATTTAACTTAATGAATTGCATCATCTTGTTCCTAGATTAGGTGTATGATTCTATTTCTTTGTGCTTGCCTATAGCCCTTCTCTTCAGAACTGGCACATATTAAAGGACCACCAACCCATGTTTCCTCTGACCAATCATCTCAAGATGTCTCGAACTTGGCTCAGGATAGAAGTTCAGGAAATGAATCAATATCTACAGGGAGGAAAGAGCTTCCAGCGGTACTAAGTAGCAGATACCTGTTGAATTCCATGTGATTTTACATTACCATTGTTGTAATGTAGGTTGAATAATGCAGGATATTTTTGCATCAAGCCATCCGTCATTTGCGGCAGCAATTCCTGGTTGGCAATTTTGTCCACCTTATGGAATGGGATACAGCATGCAATATCATACTACAACAATGGTACCAAAAGTTTTGAGAAAGTAAATTCAGAATAAATTAGAAAAAATAGGAATAAAGTAGAAATAGTCACAAGTTAAATAAGGAAAAATTTATTAACTACTACCACATAATTTTTTTTTCCCCGGCGTAATTTTATGTTTCCTTTACAGGTTTCCCAGGATCCAGTGAAATCAAGAAACCCTTTTGATTTTGGTGATGATGGACTCCAATTTCAGGCTGCTGTGGTATGCAGATTCATTTGACTAGTTAAATCATTATCCCTGGATTTGAGCAATAGTTTCCAGATGTGAATATCATTGCATATGAATTAATGGTGAACGAATCATAGGAAATTAGCCAGTAACAAAAATATTCTGAATATAAGATCAAAGAGAATACAACAACAACTAAGCCTTAGTCCCAAATAACTTGAGGTCGGCTACATAAACTAATATAAGACCACATGTGGCCATCCACATGAATCCTCTCATTCCACTTCGTTCTATCCACTGTCATACTCTTACCCAAATCTAATAGAGATATATTTCTTCTAATCATCTCCATTCATATCTTCTTAGGTCTGCCTTTACCTCTATCCAATCTATCTTGCCTCCATCCCTCAATTCTCCTAACAGGGGCATCCCTCGGCCTTCTCTGTATATATCCAAACCACCGCAAATAGTTTTCTCTCATCTTATCTTCAATGGATGTCACTCCCACTTTTTCCCTAATGATCTTATTTCTTACTTTATCCTTTTTAGTATGTTCACACATTCACCTTAATATACGTACCTCAGCTACTTTCAGTTTCTGAATATGACAACTTTTTGCTGTACAACATTCCATACCATATAGTAAAGCCGATCTTATGACTCTTCTATAAAACATGCCCTTTAGGCTTAAAGGCGTATTACGATCGTACAGAATACCAGTTGTACTTCTTCATTTCAACTAACCAGCCTTAACTCGGTGCGCTATGTCACCATTAAGCTCTCTTTCTTTTTGAAAAATAGCTCCTAAATATTGGAAGCATCATCCATTGGAATATCTCTACCATCCAAAGTTACATTCTGATTCGTATTTCTACCCGTACTGAACTTACATTTCATATACTCAGTTTTACTTCTACTGATTCTGAAGCCCCTAGATTCTAATGTCTGTTGTCATAACTCCAATTTGACATTTACACCGGCTCTAATCTCATCAATCAAAACAATATTATCATCAAACAATATACACCACGGCACATCCTCCTGTATAGTGCAAATCAACTCATCCATAATGGTCGCAAAGAGAAAAGGACTATGTGCGGATCCTTAATGTACCCGATAGTATTAGGACAATTTGCAGTCACTCTAGCGTAGCTTTTAATACTTGTACTTGCTACATCATACACATCTTTAATAAGGGTAATATACTGCTGTGATACACCTTTCTTTACAAGTATCTACTGAAGTACTTTTCTAGGCACCTTATCGTAGGCTTTTTCCAGATCAATAAATATAATATGCAGATCATTCTTTGTTTCCCTATAATATTCAATCATCTACTATAATAAATGAATTACCTCCGTAGTAGAACGCCCAGATATAAAACCAAATTGGTTATCTGAAATCTTTACAATGCCCTTTAACATGTGCTCAATCACTCTCTCCCAAAGTTTCATTGTTTGACTCATGAATTTAATCCCACGATAATTGGCACAATCAAGGAGAATGTAGTTGAAAATATATGCATGGTGCGACATAACACCTCAAAGGTATCAATATTCTTTGTTTCATCACTTAGATTTGTACATCTATCTATACTAAAAAGTTCTAAAGCATATATCACAAAAACCGATCATTGAATTGATTAAAAATGGATAAACACCTGATCTACAAACTCATGCTTCACAAAATTCTCTCAACTTATTTGGGATAATTAAATTTGTTCTTGGTGGAACATCATTGAATCTCCAATCATCTAGATTGTGCCCCTAGATGTTAAAACAAACTACACTTTGGACTAAAGTAGTTGGATGGCCAATTGATAAATAGACAAGGCATAACTGAGGGGCATTAGATTTGCTATTTCCATTATACATGTTATTTGTATCCTGCTCTATTTCATCAAATCAGAATCTTCAGAAACCTATCCATCCATTTGTATAGATTTTGCCTTCATAATTTATTAATATCTCAGGTTTTTTTTTTTTGTTTTTTTCAATTGCTCTCTCTTCTTATGTAGTCTAATAGGTAGTGAGATACCCTCTTAGATTCTTAAGTTTGATAATTAATACTTACAGATGGGAGATTCATTTTTTGACTATATATTGGTATTTTCTACATATTACAAGGGGCGGTGGGTGTGTGTTGGTCTTTATTCCAGAGTATTTCTGGATGTTGCTAATTGTCAAGAGATTGCAGATAATCAGGAATTTGTATATGGTCATATCAGGAAGATTTATGGACCCTTATGGAGGATTTTACGTGTTATTTCCTGCTGAAAGATTTAGTGCTATTAAGTGATTGTAGTTGGCCTTGGATCATGAAGATTTTTTTTACATGCTCTGTACATTTTGCTAATATTTCTCGCTCATTCGGATTTGCGGTTATTAATAACCTCACAAAGAGGACCTTTGCTGATATCTTCCCCATCTACTCATTGCATGTCCATCTGGGTGTTGCTATTTAGTCTAAAATAGACCACAGAGAATAATGGTTACCAACTTTCTGAAGATGGACATGCAATGAGTTAGATTATGTCGAACTATGTGGTGGCATTCGAGATGAAGTTAGATTACGTCGAATCTGATTCAACCTATTGAAGAAAACTGAGAGCACCACATTACTAAAATTTGAAGTGTCGTCTTCCTTTGATTCAGTTTCCTTCCATGTCATCTTTGCAAGGAGCACTTCCAAACATGTCAGCTTCACCAGGTCCATGGCCTCAGGGATCACCATATTCATCTGCTGTTAATTCTCATGGAATGTGTTATGGAATGATGATCCCTCCCGGTGAGTCACAGGATTCTCATTTCACTCTTCAAATTGCTACACATTCAAATACCATTTCCACAAATTCCGATGTTCTTCTAATTCGATGTTTTCAGGTGCATACATGGGCCAACAACTGCCAAATAACACAATGCCCTCCAAGTAATTTCCTAGTGGCTTCTTATGAAGTTATATCTAACATATTTCAAGAAAATGAATTTGGAATGCCATGAGTTTAGACTTTTGTGTTTACTTGAAAGATCGAGTACTTTGTCAATTATTTTTGTCAAAAAAATGTGGAAAAATAAACTAACACCCTGTAATATCAGTGTTGTTAGTGGTAAATAAGAACAAATTCGTGGGATTTCGTACATGTATTACATGGAGTGATTTTAATTTGCTCATAATTCTTAATTTCACTACACCTAGCCAAGAAAGCCTCAAGTGTATGTATTACTTTATTGAACTCTTCTTTCAGGTTTACAGTAATAAATCTCATAAATTCTTTTTACCGATTTCATTTTTCATGATGTATTTCCTAACAATACAGAGACTCATTGTCATATTTGCAGATCTCAAGGAGTTAATAATGCTGATGACAATACCGATGCCTTTGCCTCTCTTAACCCAATTCAGCATTCAAGTGGTTTTAGTCCAGAATCAGCAGCACCAAATTCTTATCCTTCAACCAGAGAAAACCCATTTGGATAGATGAAAAGAGCAATATCAATATATGAGGTAACCATAGTTAACTTTCTCTGGCTAGCAAAAAAGACTCGGATGCATTGGACAATGGATCAACTGAGGTGCATAAGGTTTCACAACGCGGCAATCTCAAAATCATACTATAACATTTGCAAAATGTATTATCTGTTGTATAGTAGTTTTGGATGTAAATTGCTTATCAACAGAACATTTGTACGATTCCCTGCACTTCGTTATAGAATCTTTTCTTTGTATCATTTTCTTGTCCTGACGAAGAGTTCTCCCATAGGTTGATCCGGTCTATCCATGACTATGTCATATATTTATGCTAACTTGAGGTTGTGCATTTGGATTTTGAAACACAGTATTTTATTCAGACACGAAAAAGAACAAGATTATTCTGTTATGATGCAAATTATTGTCATGTCGCTGATCCATATGGTCCAGGTTTATGGCAAGTACTATGTTTAATACTATGGACGTGTGCATAAAATCTGAGAATGAGCTTGCCCCAAATGGGCTAGTAACTGCAGTCTTGGCTGCCTTTTCAGTTGATCCTGCTAGATAGAGCACTGACCATCCCTTCTTGTTTGATAAAGTTGAAAGAAACCTTCATTGCCGTCAAACCTCACCAACAAAGTTGTTGACATTCTAAAGGGTTTACTTGCTCAAAAAGAGGCGGTAACCGATTTTTATGACAGAAATTTACAAGTGTACATAAGAAGTATATCTTCTAATAACAATGGCTGATAAAAGGTAATGTCAAGTGAAGTCCTCGTAATCTTAGAAAACTTCATTATATGGTCCTTCTTCTGTCTTTTCGGTTATTAAATGACACCAAAAATCCCTTTTCAATTGTCAGTCTTTGGTATTCAAATAATGTTTTTATTACAAGCAAAATGGCAGTGTTTTGACTAAAATGCTTTCTTGTCCAGATTTACTTTGCTTCTTATCCACTCGAGTTAAGGCACTTCAACTCAGCATTGAATAGGTTTAAAAAAGTGATAAAAGTTAGGTGACATGGGAAACAGTGACACAGAAAAACAAAAAGAGAGAAAAATCGAAAAACAAAAAGATGAAAAAAATTTAACTTAATCTTAATTTTACCTTGTTTTTTGCATTTATTATGTGAGATAATAAGAGTAACGATCAATTGTCAGAAAAACATTTACTTCCTTTGTAAAAGGAGGATTGAAAACTTTGATGCCTCAAAGTAATTTGCTAGTCTATACAGTGCAACTCTGTGCTGATTAAATGAAATCAGTATTCCTCTCTGCCAAGATAACTCAGGGTCCCAGGTCATTCATTTAAAAGGGCATCTATGAGTACGGAGGAGGAGCTCTACAATGTTTTGCGGTCTTCTCACCAGCGATAAAGGAAACAATAGATTAATTTCTTGAACGACATTGTCGGCAATGATCTTGGATGCCAGAAAGAAGTCCTCTGGTTTCTCACCGAAAGGATTTGTAGGAGTCGTAAATTTATTACTATGTCTGTTCTTATTTATCTGTCATAATAGAAAAATTTTTATATCTCTTTTTATCTATTACATTAAAAAAATTTAAATATTATTAATGTTAATTTTACTATTATACTCTTATATTAAATAGTTTTGAAAAATAAAAGTTTAATAACTTTAGAGAGAGTTGAACAAATAAAGTAAGAAAATAACTATAGAAAATATTAAATTCGTACTTTTAAAATGTATAAACAAAGTTGTATGAATTTAAGATATTAACTAATTTTTCTTAAATTGTGAAGTAATTAACAGTGACAGATAAATAGGGACTACCTTTTGATAGTGTTCTGAAAATGTGTAAATTTTATTATTCTTTCCGTTTCAAATTGTTTATTCATAAATTTTTTTTATTTTATTTTAAAATATTTGTTCATGTACATATTTCTAAAACTAATGATAGTTTTTTACTATTATACCCTTATTTATTCTAAATCAACTACACAATCTTTCAAAACTCTTATTTCTTTTTGCTTTTTCGATATTTTTACTAACAAATAGCTATAGTATTTTTAATATGGGTAGAATAGAAACTTCATCTAAATTGTTATATTATTTTCAATACCACCCATCTATGTACAAAAGACTTAAAAAAGTAGTATATATTTTATGATCCTAACTTATCTATATAATCTAAATTTAGTTATTTTTCTAAAAACTTATAATCTTATTTTTTTTTCATATCACAAGAAAAAATATCATAAAAAATGTTTCTTATATACTACTATTATTATATTTATATACACAAATAACAACAGCATAGATAATTTAGAGGCTAGAGAGATACATCCATTTTCACTGTAGTCAAAAGTAAATAAATGCAGATTTTTACCACGTTGAAACTTGTAATTCACACGGAGTTAAAAGCTAGAATTTACCAGGAAGCAATCAGTATTCAGTAGTGGACATTTACTTTTAGCAGTTGAAATTCCTCATGAAGAAAAAGTCCTTTTGTAACGTACATTTCACAGCAAACCACTGGATTGTCAACCAATTCTCATGTGATAGTGATCAGCAATTACTGAGGAAAACGAGACCACTTCTTCACAAAAAAATAACTGAACTGCCCAAACCAAATAATAAATACAGTGGCTGAATGAGTACCGAATTAGTTGATGCCTTTCACCTATACATAATCCTACGGTCTGCTTCCTTTTCAATCGTAAAACAAGTAAAGAAGTCTGTACAGCTTTACAGAGAGAAGGGCAGAAGAAGATGGAGAGAAACAGCAGCCTTTGGGGGTTGATGATCGCTGTGTTTCTGTTGATGTTAACGCAGCATGTCACAGGACAGGGGAATAACCTGTACACTTGCTGGGGAGGATGCTACAACAAGTGTTTTCTTCTAGGCGGAAATGGTCCAACTGATCAGTATCCCTGTTATTTCAGGTGTCTGGCTGGTTGCACCTTTACTCAATCTTCTGAGAATTACGAGTACTATTGCCAGGTCGGTTGTTCAGCAACACGTTGTATCCCTCTTGGATCAGGTACCAAGAAATGCTGAGTCTCTTTCTTTATTTATCTTCGTACATGTCAAAATCATCCCTTTGCGCAAGGATCCAGGGTATGTTTAATTGAAACTCGAGAGCGAACACCAGGAAAACGCCCTCACTCTGAAGTGATCGAGGCGTATGAGTGTATTAGGCAGGACTGCTGCTACTTACCTCTGTTTCCGTGTTGCTTTCTAACACATATTTTGTTTGTTGTTTGTGTTCTAAATTGTCAGATGGTGAAAAACTGGAAAAATGCTTGAGTGGTTGCGCAAACACCTGCAGAGCATAGAAGTTTTTAGCAATGGTGCATTCTAATGCAACTTTGATTGAGAGTTCATTCATGTAACAATTTGTTTTTCATTTCCTATCAACATGCGAGAAATAAAATCTTCTGCCTCTCTTCTAATCTTGATCGTTCCTTTCATTGTGATCTTGCTACAAGTCTGTCTTTTTGGATGCGGGGGACGGGGGATGGGGTTTACAAATTATGGGTTTCGATTGAAGCAGATTGTAGAAGAAAACTGATCACCAACTTTTCTCAGCCTAAGAAGAAAATAAACAACAATTCCAGACAAGAAGCCAAGTGCGGCACTCGATCCCACAAGGGAAACGGCAGTGCAGATCAGCATAACGAAAGAGTCCTCCTTTGAATTCATATCCCTTGAGCACATGGCAAGCTCATTCCCAGCAAACAATAACAGAACTCCCAATACACCAACCGGAAATTGGTCTAAAATCTTCACTAAAGTACTGCCTAAAACTAAGCCCAAAGCCAACTTTGCAACACCAAGAAGTGCCACACACCCTCCACTTCTTCCGCCGAATTTGTACTGCCCGGCTAGTCCTCCTGCACCATGGCAGCACGGCATGGCACCAAACCAGCACCCAACTAAATTCATCAACCCGACAGTGATTGAAACAGATGTTGCTGAGATGTCCTTTTCTGGAAAAAGATCGGTTGACAATTTGCACACAGCAATTACAGAGTTTAGGATTGATAATGGAAGTTGAGGGATTGCTCCTTTAATGAGACCTTCTTTCCATGCATGTTTTGATATTTTGACAACTTGGATGGATGACGGTCCAAATTTGAATCCTTTAATAGCTTTAGGCCCTCTTATAATTGCCAAACCTACGCCCACCAAAAAGATAATGAAAGCAGAGGGAAGAGAAGCAACCATCTTTTTCAACCTTCTCCTCCTACTCCTACTCATGTTGGTATCATTGGGACCAAAATCGGACTCTCTCTCCTCATCATCACCAGCACCATTAACAATTATAATGAAACATGCACAAATTAGGGCTAATAGCAATCCATCTAACCCCAAGCAATGCCTCTCCCCAGCAGATTTTGACTTTGAAAGGTTTTGAACATTTCTAATGTACTTAACTGCAGCCACAGCAAAAGATAATCCTTGCGCAAGCTGAATTCCCCTGACAACAGAAATTGGTATCAGCTTGTACACAAATTGCATCAACCCAGTAACACCGAGAACAAACAGAATCCCTGCAGTGCAAATTCCTGCTGCCATGACCTCTGGGATCCCAAAATTTGGATTTGAAATGGCCACTGCAGCAATTGACTTCATAGGCTGAACAGGCATTGGAACTCCATAGATTGCACCAGTGACAAAATTGTAAACGCCAGTGAAAATCAGTGTTGTGCCGAGATTAAGTTCCTTTGCCAGTGTCAAAGCCAAAACAATAGGAATATATGTGCCCAAGTCCCCCATTGCGCCATTCAGTTCAGCCCATTTTGACCTGAAAACAAAATTTTTCTTGAACTTTTCTGAGAAGTTGGCTAAACGGCCTGATTTGCTGATTTGAGGATTGATTTGTGAAGGATTTTCCATGGATTGTTGATCCGGGTTCAGGGGCTGCGGAAGAAGAGTAGAAGCTCATGAAGACCCTACTAGGCGAAGCCAAATTAATGCGTCCAATAACCTGTTGAGAGGCCGTTGTGCAAAGAGAAATATCCGCCATTTGATTTGCTCAAGGCATCAGAGGCACCAAGATTGGCTATGGTTAATGATTCCATCTGTATCATCAAATAAAGATTTACTCTGATCACTTCATTGCGTAAATTGGGATTTCAATATTATTCTCCAATCAGATGTGTGATGGGAGAAGAAGTGATATCTAAGTGACCAACAAAATGGTGATAAAGTAATGATTTATAATTACTATTATTATTGTTTAGAGAATCCTGCATGAATATGAGACCGAAAAGGACTATGAGGTTGATGGGTATTGAATTTAGGATTTTTTTTTGGGGGATTGATTACAGAGTGTGTGTTTTGTTAACAGTTTTTTTTTTTTTAATCAAATGATAAGTTTTAAATTATATTTATATATCTCTTTCCTTTTATGTATTTAAAAACAAATGATCAACAAAGTAAAAAGAAAAAAAAATTTAAGTTATGTGATTAGTTTTGAATTAGATTTATATTTCTTTCATGATATGTATTTAAAAACAAATGGCCAATAAAGCGAAAAGAAAAAGTTCTAAATTATGTGATGTACAAGATATTAGTGATGGAACTAGGAATAACTTTTTAAAAAAATCAAAAATTTAAAAAGTCCGCCGGTGTTCTGTCTATGCAAGATACCATGCTAGACTATTGCATAGAATAATGATATAATTAGAGAATACTAATTTGGTTTTTGTAAATTATTATATATATATATAATGTAATACTTTTAAGAAAAATAGAAAATTTTAAAGTAAATGATTTACAAAATCAAGCATTGGAGAATGTCAAAAAAGTCACAATTTGATGATCAAATTGAGAAAATGAGATTTCTAGAGGAATATTATGAAGATGAGAATTGAAAATTGGAATCTGTTTTGTGCTTTTTTTTAAAGTAGACTAAACAACACAATGCATTAGGTGTATTTTCAAAAAAAATTAAAAGAAAAAAATGTACTAGAAATATATAAATTTTTAAAATCAAATTATTATATATTTTTCAAGAATGATAAAAATATTGTATTTAAAAAAATGTACTATAAATGTATAAAATTTTTAAATCAAATTATTATATATTTTTTAAGAATGATAAAAATATTGTATTTCTTAATTATTGTTCTTAAATTATAAAAATTGTAACCATCATTTCATAATAAGATATTATGATTTTCGTTATGAAGTTGAGGCTGCTTATAAAAGGAAGAAATCGCCAGTCACATTGACTATTTTACCCTTTAGCACTACCTGATGAAGCCATGCACTCAGCACTCTTGGCAAAACTCCTCATGGCAAGCTGTTGTGGGCGCTAATGATGTTGTCAAGTCTAGTGGTCAACCGAACCCACATTGACCATTTCTAGTGACTTTGGTAATATAATTTTATTTTTTCTTTTTCCTTTTCTTCTCATGCTCTAAATTAAAAATGATAATAACCTTGGATTGGGTCGAGAAAACTACAGTCTCACTCTCGTATTTCCCTCTTCCTCCCAAGTCCCAAGCCAGTCCCCCAACAGTACACAAAGAAAGGTGGGGATCCCATTCTCGACTTGCCTAGGTCAAAATAATTCTTAGTCCCAACTGAACGGGAAAGCAAGTTTAATTTTTTTTTAATTGAATCTAAAATTAAAAGTAAAATAAAAATTTATAAAAAATGAGTAAAACATATTCACTATTAAATTTTTATATAAAAAATATATAAATATTTTATATATCATACATAGAAAATATAAGTGTTTTATATTTACTCTCTTTTATATACACACGTATCTATTTACCTACTAATTATATTATATATTTAAATATAATTGAGCTTTTCAATATATATATATATATATATATATTATATGCATGTATAAATATAATCTAATATATTTATAGATGTATATTTATATATTAGATACTAATTATATATATATTTATTTATATGTATATATATAATAATATCTTATATAAATATATATATATAAGAATATCTTTATATATATATATATATATATATATATATATATAGAAGTATAAATATTATGTTTTGAGAGATATATATAGACACACATATGTACACATATATACATGCATACATATACTTATTTACATATAAATATATATTTATATGCATATTATCTATTACATACTACTTATATATATATATATATATATATATATATATATATATATATAATACATATAAAAGTATAATTTTTTTATATTTTACTCACTTATGTGTACATATCTATATACTTACATACTATATATTTATATATAATTAAGTTTTTTATACATAGATATTATGTACATAGAGAAATATAATTTAATATAATATACACACACTTCTACTGTTTCACATACTATTATAAATATAAATATTTTTATAATCAATTCTTTTATAAATATAAATACCTTTATTATATATGTATATTATTTCTTACATACTAATTATATATAGTTAGATTTTGACCATATGGATGCATATATATACAATTACATATGCTATATATGATTATATAAGATGTATAGTATAACATTTTAAATAAAAAAAATAAAAAAGTATTATTATATTATGTGGACTCATACGAAGGTGAGGTTGGATCGGGATGGGCTAAGAATTATGCAATTCGTGCTCCTGACTAGCAGGTATGAAATCCAATCCTATCTCCAATCCCATTTAAATAAAAAAATCACTAACTCTACATGTGCGACCCCAGTTTAGGTGAGAAAATTATCATCCTTATTCTAAAAACTTCCTATTCAACATCAACTTCTTACCTTCTTTGTCGTTTCATAACCATTAAAAAAAAAAAAAACTCCTTTTCAATTCTACTTTGACGGTCTTACTAATTTCTTTTATTCTTTTGTCGCTTTAGTTCTTATGTGTGACTTATGATTTTTCAGGTATTATTCCAAGCTGATGAAGCTGATTTGGATATATAACTGATCAACCTCCTTCAGAAAATTCAAGTAAAGAGGCATTGATATCTTGTTTGTCTTAGAAGAATGAAACCATGGAGTCCTTTTTCTCATATTCACAAAGCAAACAGCCAAAAGTAGTGATGGAAGCAATATAAGTATTGGTATTGGTAGTGGTAGTGGTGGAAATGGTGCTAGCAATAGTTATCAATAGTGAGGCAGTAGGCTACGGTGGTGGCAATAGACAGCAATAGCTATTTAGTTCCTAGGACAAAATCTCATGGAGAAAGAGAGTAAAATATTGACAAAGAGAAGAAAAAGAAAATTTGGGAGAAGTTAGGAAAAAGTTGCCAGTTGTACTAGCCACGACTTCTTCTCAGAAGTTGGTAATAGTTATTTTTATACCTTTAGAACAGTAGTAAAAGATATAATGTTCTTATTATTTGTGCAAAAAAATAATAGTTTAAATTAAAAACATAACTTTATTTTGTAATCAATAGGAGGATTTCTCGATTTATATTCTATTTTCAATTAAACAAAACAAAAGCGTCTAGTGTGTTTAAAAAAGAAAAAGTTATTAAGGACCTAAAAGAAATTTAACAGTTAACTATTGCATTTGCTTATAGAAAAGAAATAGTTATATCTGTTAGGTGCAAAAGAAATAATCCTATGTGTTAAGTATAATATTAATTCTATGTCAAATGCTCCTCCCCTCCCTAACCCACTAAACTTACAAAGCAAAAATAAATAAGAAGATTTTTGAAATGTCTATTAAAAAAAAAATCAAAAACATTTTTATGAGAAAAATAATACTATATTTGTTGCGAAAAATGTGTATTGATTTCTTGACATTTTTCTTATTCTGAAAAAAAAAAAAAACAAATCTTTCCCTTCCAATGCCCCCAATGATCACCCCTAGAAAAAATTAGATCAAAATGTGATGGTTACAAAATTGTCGTATTTTGTGTATAAACCATCATATTTAGTATATATGACAGTCAAATGATGATTTCCTAACCATCGTAAAAAAGTTTGTCATTTTTACCAAATGATAATCACTAAACTGTCGTATTAAGTAAATACGATGGTCAATTACGATGATTGAACAAAAGCGTTGTATAAATTCATTCTGAATGTTTGAAAATAACAGTTAATAAAACCATCATATTTTAACGAAAAAAATGTCCCATTTATTTTCTAATTAAATAGGACGACTATCGTATTTATCTGTAACAAATACAACAGTTCTTAAGACATTGTATGGCTTTGTGACAAATATGACAATTCACTAACCGTCTTATTTGTCTGTAACGAATATGATGACTCTTTGACTGGCGTAGTTGTACTTACAAATGACAGTTGATGAGTGTCGTTTTTTATTAATTAATTACGACAATGTCTGACCGTCATATTTGAATCTTTTTTTTTAAAAAAAAAAAACTAATTTAGCTACTTGAACCCTATTTGCTTGCAATTTAAAGCCAACCAAGCCAAAATCTAAAGCCAACCAAACCAGATTTCAACAATTAAACCATTTAAATATCCTCAATAAAGTCAACACCAATCATAAAAAAAGCCAAACACCAATCAAACCATAAACACAATTTCATCTACACCAATCATAAACAAAGCCAAACCATAAATATTATCTCCTCAACAATCAAATGATAAATAAATTATAATCTCCTCAAGAAGAAGTGGGATGTATACAAGAATAATTAATACTGTAAATACAAGAAGAAGGAAATGTAATATATTCATTGTTAGCCCTAAGGGCTTTCCTCTATATTTTGATTTATGACAAACGTTGATATGAACTAACTTGTTAATCTATTGTGATAGGATATGTTTGACCTTTATTCTTCAAAAGTCTTCAGATAAGATTTCTTGGCAACTCCTTCATTGCTGAAATCAAGAATAAAAGATCAAATGAGAAGATTAAAGTATGGAATTACATATCAAGGAAGTTCTTTATGAAGAATGATAGACTAGGAAGTGTTATTAAGGTATATATATTAATTCCTAGGTCTTCTTATCTCTTGATTCATTTGATTTTACCTTGAAACTTCAAAGGAGATGTTTTCAAAGTTTTTAAAAATCACAGAATTTTGGATGGAACAGTTTGAATCCAAAAGGTTCATCCAAAATCCTGTAAACTGGGCTGAAAAGTTTCTATCTGGTTAGTGCTATTTTGGACTTACCTTTTGGATGCATCATCGTCCAAAACACGGATGAGTTTAAACAGAAAATTTATAGCCGTTTCTTTATGACCGTTGGCACTTCATTTTTTAGCTCTATAAATAGCCCTTAAAGCAAAATTAGACATAAGATTTTTAAAACATTCATCTTAGAAACATTATTGCTCAATATTTTCAAAAATCTCCTTTTATCTAGATTCAAAATGAGTTCATTGTGTATCAAAGATAAAAGTATTTATGCCTTGTATCCGAGTGATCATCTGCTCAAGTAAGTGAGCTTATTTCTTTTCTATTGATATTCAAATCTCTGTTATAGTGCAAGGTTGTGGTGTAAAATCCATAAGGGTGAGCCTTGTGTTGATTTATGTTCAAGGTTGTGTGGTAAAACCCATTGGGGTGATCCTTATTTTGTGTTTGTAGCAAGGTTGTGGTGTAAAACCCATAAGGGTGAGCCTTGTATTGATTTATATTCAAGGTTGTGTGGTAAAACCTATTGGGATGATCCTTATTCTATGTTTGTATCAAGGCTGTGGAGTAAAACCTAGTGAGGTGATCCTTGATGTGTCAGCGTGATTGAGAGGTTGTGGAAAACCTAGTGTGGTGATCCTCTCTTGTATGAGAAATAGTTTCATTAAGTGAGGTTAATGAAATATGGTTGAAAATCCTTAAGTGTGGGTTTAAGGTAGTGGACGTAGATCATTGTTAATCGAACCACTATACATCTCTTATTTCATTTCATTAAGTTGTTTATGTATAGTTTTTGATGTTCTTTTACTGTCTAAATTTGGATATACATCTACGAGTGCTTGGATAACTTTCTATGCATCTATAAAGTCAGTCTAAGCATCTTAGTGATCATCATTATTCAGCTTTTTAGACAAATCGAAAAAATTGTTTTTACTTGCCAAAAACCTTATTCACCTCCCCTCTAAGGTTTTTCATCCATCTTAAGTGATATTCATATACAATAATATTGAAATAAAATATGTTAATATTGAGTGGCAGCGTCATCAAAATCAGATGTTCCATGACGTCGAGATGTGGAATCAACATCAGGAAATGTCATAAATGCACTAGATGGAAGTATATATGATGTGGCAAATGCATCTATGTCAAATCTGTGAGATAAGGCTTCCATAGTAGCTTGAAGCTCGGCTATACATAGCTTGTAACTCTCTCGCTCACACCACAAGCATTCTTTCATCTTAGCTTGCATTCTAGCTTGTATAATGTGCATGTGTACCTTAAATTTAGCCATGATCTTAGCCATAACCTCCTCAAACCTCTCTAGAACAGTTGGATGATTGACTTAACGAGGTTGGTGTTAGTTCCTTCCCCTTGCATATAACATGACCCCTCGAATATAGACCGAATAAGCATCGAAAGATCCTACTTTTTACCTCATCAATACAGTTAGACTTAGGTAGTTCCTACCCCTCTACCTCTAATTGGCCTTGCAAAGTTAAGAAACAACACATCAAATTAATATTAAAGATACTATATTCTTGTTGTCATATTTTAACAATTCAAAAAAGTAACTCTTTGAAAATTACTTAGAATTATATCTATAGTCAAACCATCAACCTGCCTACCACACCACCTCCAAATTTAAACATTGGTAAGCCTTCTGAGGCTAACTGTGATCATGCACTAGAGTTAAATAGATAATCTTTACAAAGTAAAGATTTTTTTACATTTTGTTAATAAATTGGATAAAATTCAAAGTAATTGTGTCTACGACAACTTTCAAAGTAAAATTGGCCATGATTCAAAGTATATAGATTTCTTAGAGTAAAGACTCTTACATTCAATAATGTGAATACTACAGTTTGAACATTTACTATAAAAGACACCTACATTCAATAATCTGAATACCTGATCTTGTATAATAGAATGTGGAATCCTCCCTGTGATTGGTGGATATATAATTGTTGGGAAATATGCCCTCTTAGACTAGGTTTCTGATGTAAACATCGAATGTTTTAATAAGAGAATTTATTTTCAGAAATTATTTGTGAATTTACATTTTTATTTGTGCACAATTACGTTTGGAAAAGACCCATTGTGTTTAAGTAAGTGGTCCATGTGAATGGAGGTCTTTCACAGTAAGGTATGGATCACGGGTTACTTAACACATAAACATTTATTCTTAACCGATTGATGAGAATGAGAATCTCATCATGTCTAGGTTATTATGTTGTGAATTCTAAATGGAGAATGACTTACCTTTAACCCGTGAGTAGTCCACTCACTTCATGACATAAGCGTATTTCAAATACGTAGAACAGGACCTGTAGTAATGGTTTCTTAAAGTACTATATGGAAGAAACCTAGATTACTACCACTACAACGTGGACTAGTACTCTACGACTTAAGTATGAGTTGGCGGTCTGACGAAACTGTAAGCATATACTTTGATATGTTATAGTTAAGATTCTATCGTAAGGCCAATATACTTGCGTGCTGGGTATGTATGACTAGTTAGTTAAGACGGACTTGTACAAGATAGTTTTTATACTATATCGCCCTTTGTGATTGTCTAAATGATCTAAATATTCAAGGTCTTGGGAAACATGACTTGGATGTTTGCTTTAGGGTAGCTCCCTTGGAAAGCAGAAACAATCTAAGAAGTTGTGAATCATTGGACTAGAGGCCTAAGGATGGTAGATGTCATTTAGAGAGGTATTAGTACACTTCTTCCTTTCTAAATGTACAGCGATATATAGAGGAGTATTTTAGTCATTACACCTGTAAGTCGGAGACTTTGCTAACGCAGCATTGTCCTTGGGGTCAATATTTTCTTATGGTGATATTAGAAAATATTTAAAATGCAAAATATAGCTATTTATATGGTAAGCGTATTTTGGTCATTTTAGTAGTCAATGATGTGTGTCTTTTAGTTCCCAGTATAGACCGTGAGTCCTAATTAAATACAGGCTAAGTAATTGATCTTAAATTAAATTGAATTTATTTTATTTAAGTAGCCTAATTTAATTGTTGGGCTAGAATAAAATAAAGGTCCATATGGAGAGAGAATTAATTAAATTAGTTTGGTGGGTTAATTAATTATTCAGGATTTTGGCCCAATTTGAATAATTAAAGATTAACTTAGGACTAAACTAATATAGACTTATTTATTGGACTAGTTTATTTGGGCTGAGAAATTAATTATTTGTTGGGCCAATTATTTAGTTCTAATTAAAATAATTTATTAAGCCCAAAAGGTTAAACTAATAGTCCAATGGCCCAATCTAATTTAACATAGGGTTTTTTATTTAGATTAAACAGGAGGATGAAGAAAAAGTGAGAACGTTAATTCTCTGAGACGGCTTCTTCTCTGTGAAAAAAAAGCCAAACGTCTCTCTCTCTCTCTCTAGAAAAAGGTTCCTTAGTCTGTAGTTGTTCACTAAACAGATTTAGGCAAGCCATATACTGGAAGATCGAGAGTTAAGCATTCACCTGCATGCAAAGACGAAGTAGGAGGCTTGCAGAAATCTTACCAGAGGCTTCCACCAACGTATCCACCCCGGTAGCACATATTCCGGTCCAACCAACTCTTAGAACGAGGAAAAGAAGTAAAAATTTTAAACCTCAGAATCTATGCAGAGCACGACCAACACCGACTAGGACTGCCGAAGCCAGCGCCGGCTCTGATGGGGAATCCCTTGTTCTTTAGTTTTTTCAGTTTTTTTATCTTCGCTTCCACTGCGTACCATGTGTTTTCCGTTTCTATGCCTTCAATAATATGCGTTTAGTTCTGTTTGTTCTACTTGGCTTCTACCTATGATTGTTTAAAATAATTAATATGTAACACAGGTATATCACAACCATTTTTTACATGTAAACAACTTCAAGGAGGATTTGAAGAAAAATTCAACAATTTCTATTAGACTAATAAAGATTTATCATTTTCATGGATTCTAGTTATGCTATTATGATATGAAAATTCCATGCTATATGTGAGGAAATAAGTAAACTTATAGATATATATATATATATATATATATATGCTTATTTCAAGCTCCCCTGAAGCATTCCTATTGCACTAGTATATCTTAGATATACCCGTGCTATTCTGGAAAATCAGTGCTAACTAATATACTATGGGACTTCATTAAAACCGTGAAGATTATGCTATTATGCTATTCTCAAGATAAATAAATGTTCACTTCTTAAGCTAAAATTAAGTATTATTAGAGCCTCATAACTGTAAGGTTAAGTAGGAAGAAATTTCCCTTTCGAGAATTTATATTGAGAACAAAAGAAAGCTATATAACCAACGTTTCAAATTATAATAATAATCTCAAGTAGTAGCAAAATGGATTAAGGTAAAATTTTGTTTCAAAAAGGTCAAAATATAAAAAGTCTAATAAAGTTAGATATGGCATGATATGACCTGCACATTTTCCAACTGCCAATAATCGACTAACATTTTCTATTGATCTTCATCAACTTGCCTATCCTTGTAAACAATAGGCTATATACTATATTGGAAAAGAATGCAGTATTTTTACTTCAACTTTAACTTATAATCCTTCTCGGATGCACAAAGCATCTTTATTATGATACTATGACATTCTAGTGGCATAGTGGTATTGTCTTTGTATGTATTAAACAAATAAGTAATTAAAAAAAAATAAGTTATCATAAAGTTATAACTTATATAATGGGTTTTTAAACAAAGAGTCAAAGTTAAAATAAAGTTATTTACCTGTATTTCTTTTCACACTGATTCTTTAAGCCATTGAGGTACAGAATGTCAATCCTTGCAATTTAGAGGGATCATGTTGCACATTCGTGCAAAACAAGCCCACTACGGAATTGTAGAGCCCTGTATCCACCCCCACAAGCTGTTTATGTTGGTTAATAGTAATCTTGTACTTTTTGAAATCCGATTCACCTCACCTGGGAGGTAACTTTCCACCCTCGCGACCACCCTTTGACGTAGTATCTGCATATAATGATGCAAATAGTCACCAAATAATGATATTGTTATAATAATTATTAAGAAATTAATGCAAACACTAAGAAAGCAAGTAATTAAAGAACTACTAATGCAAAACAACTAATATGAATTTATTGACCAAATAGACCAATCTCATTAGCCAACTCTAAGCCATTATTAATTTCAATATCTTTCGATTCACAATTCTTTCTCCTAGATTGCTTGCCAACATCTTAGCAAATTACTTCGAGTGCTCTTCACACAAAATGATCAACATCACTAGCATTATCCAAATCACTACCATGATTACTCTCAAACCTTATCACAATCATAATTGTTGAGAGTGATTGTAGCAATGAATCATGTGATAGACATAATGAGTATACCATTTTCTGCAAAAGAGTACTAGAAGAGTCCGCGTTGTTGTTGGGAAGTAATCTAGGAGAAAAAATCGTGAATCCAAAAGATATTGATAATAGCTTAGTAATGCCTAATGAAATGGATCTACATGACAAATGAAATAAGATTACACAAATTTGAGGTTCTAGGACTTGAGGAAGTAGGTCTTATGCTACTGGTTCTTGCACTAGAAATGGCTTTAGCTGTCTCTTGAATGGACCCTTGATCTTTGGAGACCGTCTAAAAAGCTGTGTCTAATCTCTGACTAACCTCATGTGTTGCTGGTTGTGTCTCTAATACCTGTAAGGAACTATTGCCTGATCTCGAAGTAGCTGGCATCATGTATCAATACATGTTGAGGGCATTTGTTGACTATCTACAAAGCACAAAGAATAAATATGAATAATTTTATTATATTTAAAAAATAAAATAAAAGATAACAGTTAAAATTTTATCAAGCAAGATAGGCCTTGTTTGATACGTAAAAGCAATGAAGTTGATAAGAAATAGATCCAAAATTTTGAAGAAAAGAAAATAGAAGATATATAATATAATGAAGATAGAAGACTATAAGAAAAGAAAATGGAAGACATATAATACAATGAAAAGAAAAAGTTAGTAAATAATCATAAACTTAGTAGACTACTTTCAATATGACAAAAATACTTGAGAAATACATACATACATACATACGTACGTACGTACGTACGTACGTACGTACGTACGTACATACATACATACATACATACATACATACATACATACATATATATATATATATATATATATATATATATATATATATATCGAGCACATCTAATAAATGGGAAAGTGATTATAACCATTTTATAGTACTATTTTACATAATTTTTAAAAAACGTTTGACAGAATATCCCTTATACATTGAACATTTTCTAGGCACCAGGCCACTTCAAGATGCACACTTATTCAATTCAACTAACAAAGATAGAACAATCAATGATTAAAACAAGTTTGATTTCAAATATCAGATATCCAATAAAGAGGTACTTTATTGTACATCACAAGACAAGATTGATGACATAAATCGTTACAGTCATTTCCATTTCATCAATGCTTTGTAAACTAGAATATTGCTTCTAACACACATATTAGCCTTTCAACAAGAAAGTGGAGAGTAGTTAACTCGTGTTTAGCAAATAAATATCCTCAAAGGAAAGTTGTTCAGAAAATATGATGACTAATAGTGAAATAATATCCTTTGTAAGCTATAAAATAGTATCTAGATCATTATCACTTTAAGAAGACAATTTATGTTGTGTATTAGTGTCAATAGGGGATGGCTTTCAAGCTATTTGTTAGATAGAACTACAATAATAAAAGCCCCAAAAGTTAAAGTTGGAAAAATTAACATAATGCAGAGTTCACTGTGCTAATAGCTTTAACAATACAATTCTGTCATGAAGAAATTACTCGTTGAGTAAACATGCACAAAAATGAATTGAATGGGAAAGAGATAACATTCTAATTTACACACGAAACATGTTAGTAGACAAATAAAATGAAGCATTCCTTTTTAAAATATAAACTAACCATTCTTTTATCAAGCCTAACTCATGTATTTTTATGTTTCCTTGGTCCACAGCTATATCAACTTTAAAGATATTGTATTTAATAAAATATCTATATTTCCAAAATGTGATTAAAATTTAGAATGATAGCTTGGTTTCATGCTATCTAACTATCAAATAGATACAACTATTTTCGTTAAGGCGGTGCCTTTTCTTGTTATTGGAAAATTATTAGCATAGAGCTTTGATTTTATTACATTATCATACCTCATTTCCTTAGTGGAAGAATACACCATGAAAAAGCATGTTAACTATAATCAAGAACAAATATGTTCAAGAAACACAAAATCAAATTCATCTAAAAACTATAAGACCTTCCCAAAAAGGTAAATTTCAGGCAAAATTTTAAAATGAGAGTTAAAACTCCACAAAGCTTACTGTCAATAAAACTACACTAACAATCAAAACAAAATTCCATCCACTTCTGCAGTCAAAATCAAACCTTTCAGTTAACCATAGTTTAAAATCCCCTAAAATAAACAATTCCAATTTTCCCAATTTAACTTGTACAAATTCCTTCATACAAACACCTAAAGTAAATTATTTCTATAGCCATCTAGTAACTAAGAAATGTATTATACGATCAAGTTTTACTAGACAAGTAATAATTTATATACTCAATGAACAACAAAGGATGTAGCCCATCGGAAAAGCATACCTAGAAAAGGCTATAGTTTAGAGGATAGGTTGTTAGTAGCTATGGAACTTAGTGGCAGGTGGCCTGGTCGGTGAAAGTTGTGAAGAAAAACTCCTGATTGGTGGTAGCAGTAGGAGAGAGGAAGAAATGGGGAAGGAGAAGAAGAATGAGGAAGAAGAATGGGGAGAAGAATGAGAAAGGGGAATAGGGAGGGAGAATGCAAGTAGAAACAAACACAACACAAGATTTTTTTTTAAAAAAAAAATTTGTTAGACTAAAAATGATGGTTTAAACTGCCATTTCCAAATTAAATACGACAGTAAAAAGCTCTCATATTTTTAGTGTCGTAGTTGTCTCAATTCTTAAATATTATTTTTTTTTTCTCATACTATAATATATAAATACGCGTACAATATGCACACCCAATTAGTGTGTGTGTGTGTGTGTGTGTGTGTGTGTAATCTGGCAAATTAGGCTCACTATCTATATATTTATAATATTACATTAATTAAAATAATATCTTATGGAAGCTAAGAAGGATGTTGTGATAAAAATTGAAGCTAATCGATTAAATTAGTATTTATCATATATAAATTAAGCACAGATATATGAAAACCTAAGATGTATATAGAAATTTACTTGGCAAATCAATAATCTAATCATTATGTAACACCCCTTCCTATTTATATGAATTCTTTATGTAAGATTTTATTAGAAAAAGGGGAAAAGAAAATATAATGGGCCATTAAAATGGATAACTAAAGAATAAAAGCCCATTAAAGAAAGCCCACACGAAAAGTAAAGAAATGGTGGACCATGATATATATAAAGTTTGATGGGTTATGAATAACGTTTATGGTGGGCCATTTTGATTAATAGATTTTGATTTATTTGAGCCCACAAATGAAAGTTATTTGGATTTATATAGCATGGTTTGCATATATGATTAAGTGGAAATCCTACAAGTGTCTCAAGTGTTCCATGAGTTTTTAACAACTTCCATTAAGTTCCATAATGTTCTAACATGTTCTAGCTTTGCTTAGTCATTAAAGTCTTGTAATTGAGACGTAAGGAATTTATAGAACAATAAGAAGACGTTGTCGGCCAAGAGAAAAACCAAAAGCGGAAAGGAAGAATAAGAGAAAGAAGAAAGAAAAAAAGAAAGGAAGAAGAGAGAAAGAAAGGAAAGAAAGAAAGAAAAAAAATATATATATATATATATATATATAGAGAGAGAGAGAGAGAGAGAGAGAGAGAGAGAGAGAGAGAGAGAGAGAGAGTGAGTGAGTGAGTGAGTGAACCATAAGCAAGAAAGAAATGAGAAGGAAGAGAAAGAGAAGGAGAAAGAAGATAACTTGTAGCTTGTTCTACCACCTTCAAGTAGGTAAAATTCCATTTTTCAAAGTTGGAATTGATTTTTAGTTAATTAGAAGTTGCTTAAGTATGAACATTTGTTATAAATGCATGATTTCATGAAGTAGAATTCAAGGAAAACTTCTATTTTGCAAAGGATTGTTGGCCGGCCAATTTAGGGAGGAGTTGAGCGTGTTTTACAGCTTGCTTACTATGTTTGGATGTGATAACAATACTGGAAATTAGACTAAGTAAAGAGTTTATAAGAGAAGAGAAGCTAGAAGAGCTATTTTGGTGGAAAAGCATAACCTACATGAGTTGTTTGGATCTTATATGAATGGAAACTGAGTTGAATACTCCTATATATGTTTTGGAATGTGATAATTTTCATTATATGCATATTTTACATATCATTTGTGCTTCAAAGTTTTTAATAATTCATTCTAGATTGCTACTTAATCCCATATTTTCTCCTTATTTTATGTAGGGTGAAAAGGTTAAGATTAGACAAGGATTCAAGGAGAAAAGACTGAAAAGTAGCTAAATTGAAGCTACACGGTGTCATCGAGATCACTGTGTATGCAATTTGTTGGGTATCTCAAGCTCGTATCCTATACAGCACAGCGGAAAATAAAATGAGATACCATTCTAGAACCCGCCTATATGTGGAAAACAAGATATAAAAATAATAAAGCTAGCAGCTTTTTACTTTTGTTTGATCGTCCGAAGAACAAAAATTTCTTCTTCAAGTTGAAGCGCGATCTAGCAATCCTTTTAATCAACCTCCACGTGAGTTGAACGTCTAACCACTATAATCACAGTGTGTGATTATCTCTAACAGTAATCCATACAGGGGATACACTAAAGCACCAAGATTTCCTGTGCTAGCAGGAAAAAAAAGTGGCAGCTAGGGCTGTTTCACGTTTTCAGCAAAACAAGAAAAAGAGAGAAGAATGTTGGTTGTGTGTTTAGGGTTGGAGATTTTGTATGTTGTCTGTCAGCTAGGGTTTCGTGTCCCTTCTTTATGTTACACGAAATACTTGTTGAAAAATCCTCCATCCCAAAATTCTAAAACAGTTAGATTTCCCTAATTGTAATTGAAAACATCAAGTTATCACAATTATAATTTAGACCACAAATTTAACTAATTATAATTTGTCCACAATAACTTCTCTTCCTCTCAATTAACCCCACTATATTATCCAATAATATCTTGAGTATATAATCCCCTATTGTGTGTGACCTATTAGGTTTCCTAATCAATTGGTAGAGAACATGAATTAATCCAAACGTCTTTAAGATTAATAATCCATAATTAATTAGAATCAATCCTATTAATTCTAATCAGAATTGGTTTATTAATTCATCAATTAATAAACCCATATTCCCAGATCATGAGCAGTATCTAACAACATATCATGACCACCCAAGAGACTAGGAAGTAAAGTGGCTTGACATGAACCCTTCAATAACAAACTTCAATGCAATTAACTCCTTTCACCATACAATATCTCATTCGGTTTGGAGTACAGAATTAATGCCAACTCATTCCAGAATTAATTCTGGCCCGAATACAGTAATACTTATACCAGAAACCCACTACTCTAGATGTGTATTAATTGAAACTATTTTCAATACACAATCGCCTTGGCCAAGGACTTCTCGAATAGTAATTCCTACAAGTGGTCGTGAGATATTTGCCCCTACTATTAGAAGTGATGAATCCTTTATTGACTTTCTCAACTACTTTTGTTTACCTCACAATGTACCCAATATCCATCTCATAGGCGGCCCTCGATCGTGCTCCGAAGATTGAAATCAAAGTACAATGCTCAGCAAATAAAGTACCTTGGAGATCTCAAATCTAAAGATACTTGCACGTTTGCTATTTGAGATTATATCACTAGCACTAAATAGTTATCCATGTGATTATCTCAAAATTAAGTCATCCAATGAACTTGTTCCATTAACAAGCATCTATGTGTTAACTTTGAGTATCTTAATACTCACGGATATGAGAACCACCACCTGATCAAATCAGGAAGTCTAATACATGCTAGTCTTAACGCATTAATGATGTCTTGTCTCATTAATACTATGACTAGAGATTATTTAAGTACTAACACTATACAATGTAGTAGGAATCTCATATTATGATCTCTATCATGATTTTCTTTACACTGTGTTGAACTAGGGATTTTATCGAACAGCTATATTACTTAAAAGTAAATAAAAGAAACTGTAAGATAAATAATGTATTTTATTAAAAAAAAATGTGTCATATACAATGTACAAGTGATTGTCTATAGGGTACAACACTAACACAGTTGTGCCCTACCTAAATATCAGAAGACAAGATATTAGAAGTCCACGGCATCATGCCCATCACTTTCCACATCGCCATGCATCATCAGGATTCAGAAATATAAAGACATTTGGGAGCTGACGGCGCTATGCAGCTTACTTTTAACGTAATCGTGCATGTTTACAGTATAGAATGAATTCAAGTGCTACGACGTCATTTCAAGACTGGTATAGGAACATAAAAGCATGCACGACGATGTGCAAAAAACTTTCCAGGGCACTGTGCAACATCATAGATAACTCCATATTCTGTAGAATTTTAGGGATTCGAGGAAATGACCAATAAATAGTCTTAATTAGGCAGACACGCAGGAAGCCACCTAAAAAATACCCCTAAAAATCTCTTAGAAACACATTAGAGAGCCAAGAATAGAAGGTCAAGGGAGGATTTGAGGAGAAGATGAGCACCCAAAGGAATATTGCAAAGTAGAAGAGAAACTTTGTTTATAAGTTTTCTTTTTCTCCCTTTTGTAATTTTATTTTGTGGATGTTAAATTTACTTGATTTGAGTTGGAATTAAAAGGTTTTACCTTATTTTACTCTAGTATTGGATGTTTATTTGATCTATTGATCTCTATTTTGAGTAATTTATCATTCGGGTTTAATTAATTAGATTAGTTAATTGGTAATTCTTTTATATTAAGCTTGAGAAATGATGTATGAAATGTGTTCCCTTTTATGTTAATCTATTAGATATGTTTTTCCTTGATGAATTTGAGAAATAATTTTGGGGATTGAAAACTTTATGGTAGATGACGTTATGGGGTTGCCTAGAGATAAGGATTCTTTGACTTTTTGGCCTAGATTTGGATTTTCTTAATTTTTATGAATTATTGGATTTAATTTGTATGATAGAAATATCTATGAGTTGGATCCAAGGGTAGAAAATTCATTACTCAAGAGAGGGTAAATTTTACATTATTTTAAAAATCTTGCCAATGTTTGAATTTGATCCCAATTAATTAAATGATGTTTCATATTTGAGTATTTGTGGGAGAATTCTTTTTAATTGTATGGTCAATCTTTTTTTTTTTTTTTAACTTAAATCTTGCCTTGTGATCTTCTAGACTTTATATTGTAAATTGGGTTGATGTATTCATGTGATACTCCTTTGTACTCAGTTAGTAGTAATTAATCATTTTACTTCTTATTTTAGTTGATTGAACAATAGAACTTTTGTGGACGTACGGGTATCATTTCCTGAGGATCTTCGATACTTACCAATTATACTTTATACTACATAAGAGGTATACTTGTCCAATTGTATCTGTAAGTTAAATTGGTATTTTAATTTAAACTTGATTGAGCATTGGATATATTTTCTATTGTATGCAAATGTGTACAACAAGATTTTGGCACCATTGTTTGGAATCGTGCATTAATATCCTAAAAATGTTTTAGTTTTGTTGATTCAATCATTCTTTTAGTTTATTAGTCCTTATTTTTTATTTTGTTTTAGTTATTTGGTGCATATATTTTTTTGTAGGAAATTTTTTATTATAGAGGATTTTCTTTTTGTATCTTTGTCTTATTGATTCTTGTAAATATTGGTGTTACTAACTTTTGTTTTTTATTTTTGGGTTTTGGAACATTTGTTTAATTTATTGCTTATTTACTCGTTTCCTTCTTTTAGGTGTTGATATATTATTATTACATTGATCCATTGATCGTTATCTTATCATATTTATCTCTCTTTTGATTTGATTAGTTTTCTTGAAGTTGAGTTTTCCTTTGTTTTATTTTGTAGGAAACATTTCTTGTGTATGCACAAGAGAGACTTTGGTAAGGCATTTATAGAGTTCGACAACGAAATTGAAAGAGCTTTTAGAAGGTTAAATAGAGAACAAAAATAGATAGCTTTAAAAAATTTTGATCAATTGGATAATTCAAGTGAATTTGGTTAGAAAATGGAAGTTAACTAAGGTGGTAATGGTAATAGAAATAGAAATGGTAATGGGAGAAAGATAATAGGTGATTATGTTAGACCCACTCTTTTTGGTGCAAATTCGAGTATAGTGACACCTCGAATGGATGTAAATAATTTTGAAATTAAACCTAACTTTATTCAGATAATTCAGCAAATGATTTAATTTGATGGTTTGTTGGATAAGAATCCAAATGCCTAATTAGCTGCTTTTTTAGAAATTTGTGATACGCTTAAGCTAAGTGGAGTGTCAGAAGATGCAATTAGGTTGAGGTTATTTTCATTCTCCTTAAAAGACCACACAAAATCTTGGTTGAAATCATTACCTATTGATTCTATTACTACTTGGGAGCAATTAGTTGAAAATTTTCTTGCTAAGTATTTTCCTTCTACTAGAGTGGCCAAGATAAGGAATGATATTTTCTCATTTTCTTAGTTAGATGATAAAACAATTCATGATACTTGGAAAAGATTTAAGGAATTAGTTAGGAAATATCCTCAACATGGTTTTGACCTTAGTTTGCAACTGCTTACTTTCTATAATAGATTGAACTTTTCTACTAAGGAAATGGTTGATACTTCATTAGAAGGAACTGCTTCTTCAAAAACCCTAAAATTACTTTTTTATTTAATGGAACATATATGATTGAACTATCACTCTTTGGAAATGCAAAGATCAAAGGCTAAAGTTTAAGGAATGCATAATGTAGATACAATGGTATCTTTGGAAGTTAAGTTGGAAGCTCTTGCAAAAAAAGTGGAAAAGATGAATGTAAGTCCTCACAAGAAAGTAACGAGTTGTGATTTCTGTGGAGGAGGGTATCCAAATCATGAATGTCAAAGAATGGGAGTCAGAAATAAATAATTTGAGCAAATAGACTATTTGGGTAATAGAAGGCAAGACAATATGCCATTTGGCAATACTTACAACCTAAGCTAGTCGAACCACTCAAAATTTTCATGGGAGAATCAAGGACAAAATCAAGTGAAAGCTCAAGGTGGACAAGCTAATTTTGCCCAAAACCACAAGCACCTATGCCATATCATGCACCACCACCTCTGCTTCCTCAAGCCCTACTAAAGCCATATTTGGAAGATCTTGTCACCAAATCGGTTACTTCTATTGATACACGTTTCTAAAGTGTGGAAGCATCAATAAGAAATTAAGAGGCATCTATCCACATCCTTGAAAGTCAAATTGGACAATTGGTAAAAATACTTTTAGAAAGACCATTAGTAACAATAGTTGGGAACACTGAAGACAATCTACGTAATGAGTGTGGAAAGCCTTGATATCATTTTCTACTATGCTTTGCACTTGAATAAATGTTTAGTTGTAGTTGTTTTACTTCTATTTTGTTTTTAGTGATAGTTTATTGTTGCTAAGTATTAGTTGGACATTTTCCTTGTGTGTTTGTTATGCTTTATGGTATTTCCTTTATTATGTTATTTTTCATTTAGTTTCGTGATTATATATATTGGCTTTATTTTTTTTTTTTACTTGTTTTACTTAAAAAAAAAAACACACACACACACACACACACAATGAGAGAAAAAAGAAAAAGAAGAGAGAAAGAAAAGAATGAAAATGATTGTAAATTTTACATTTTTTGGAAGTGCACGATGTGGTGGCTATCACGGCCCATGGCGTCGTGGCCTTTAGCTTTTAATATTGAAGAAAAATTAAAAGTTCTAGGATTTCATGGTGCCATACAAGTCATGCACGATGTCACCTTGAATTTATGTGAATGAAAACGTTGTCGTTTCTATTAAAAATATACTGCCTAAATATTTAATACAGCCCCCTGGAGTTCACGCTTTATCTTGCCGTGCATATGCTCATAATTTTAACAACATTTTTTTGGTTTTATGTTTCAAAGTTCTGCAGCTCAATGGTGACATGCAGGTCATGTGCCATGGTGCCGTGCAGCTTCAAATCTCAAAAAACTAAAAACAGATTTCTTTCTTTCATTTTCCCCACCATTTTTTCAAAACCCTCGACGGCGCAAACCCTTCGTCCTCAATGCCTTATCGTTGTGCACACTATTTCTTAGCCCATTGGTCAATTTTTTCCGTACATTTTATTTCCCTACGAAATTTGAATCATTGCTACGGTTGAAAATTGTTGAATCATTTTCTTTTGCCCTATTCTAATCTACAATCATTTTGACACCAAGTTGGTTTTGATTTCACTAGATTCTGAAACAATCTATATATAATAGAGCTTAAAGGCGTGCACCTTTCTACAAATTCTTGAAGCCAGGAGCATTATCAAATTATAATTCCTACAGAGGAGTTACAACCGACTACCAACATTGAGAAATTAGGGAAAATTTTGAGCGAAATTGGGTGATTTCTAAACTTTGGAAATAGTTTTAGTTTTATTTTTGAGTGAACCTATTAAGTTACATCTGTGTATTGAACTAAATTATGGATGAGTTGAATGAATGGTTTGTGATGCTAGGATTTTGAATTGTGTTATTTTTGTTGAGCTACCTTGAGCTATTGCTAATCTATATTGTGGAGGAGTATAATTATGTCGTTGCTTGTTTTAATTGAGTTTGTGATGAGCTACATTTAATTTAAACTATTGGGATTATATTGTGAATTTTGTTTTGAGATTAGCTACTTTTGTTAAGTTGTGGTTGTGGTATTGTATTGTTGATTTGGTGTTGTGGATATTGAGAAGAGGAGTGTGGTGATTGTTTGATTGAGTTGTGATTTGTGAATTGAATTAGTGTTGTGCATTCATGTAGAAAAGTGGTGATTTGGTTGATGCAGAGTTGAGTATGTTAGCCGAGCTTTGATTGTGAAAGTTTTATTAGGAACTTGAATTGTGCATTTGGTTAGTTTGAAAGAAAATTAGGTTTAAGTTGTATGGATTTTGCATTAAGTAAAACCTTTTTCATTCCTTTGACTCAGTTAGCCTTTTTTTCCCCTTCTTTTTATTATTTTACTCTTTTCATACCATATTCTCTGTGGCCCCTAAACATATTGCTACTAAGCTTCCTTTAAAGAGAAAGAGGAGGAAGGGTGCATTCTCTTCACACTAACCTTTTCATAGTGATAGGTTTGCCAATGAGGAAAATAAAGAATGGTTTGAAAAGAGAGAGAATAGGAGAATTATTGTGGAAAGGACACTTGACCCTGTGGTAGATCATCAATTAAAAATCTCTACATTGTTTAGAAAAGTTGGATAGAGACCTATTCTTGAGCTGAAGGATGTTTATTACCCTAATTTGATGAAAGAATTTTATGCAAATTTGGAGGCTAAAAAGCATGACAATTTGAGGAACATTAACACCACTGTGAGAGGGATCCCCATCCACCTATCTAGAGAGCTGTTGGCTGACATTCTTAGGATAAGAGATGAGGGAGCATGGGTTGAGATTAACACCTAAATAAAAAAGTGGTGTTAGATGTGGAGTGGAAGTTTGATACTACCAGAGCTTAGCTACACTTAATGTATCAGATAGCTAGACCTGGACAGGCAGAAGCGCTACATGTGACTGGCCTTCCCCCACAATAGAATGGTTGTCTATTTACTGGCTTTTAATGTAACTCCTAGAGCTAGTGGGTTTAATGAAAAAATGATGGTGGATATTTATATATTGAATAAGCTCATGCATGCATAGACAATCCTATTGGCTTCTTTGATCATTTCTTACATGAGAAATATTATCTATTCTACCCATCCATCTAAGGCCTTTACTTTCCCTCTTATGATAACCAAAATTCTTCAGTACTTCCATATGCTAACAGAGAATGAGATGACTGCTACTACTGCTGCTAGTGAGAGAGTGACTAATAGGACAGTGGTGAACTATGGTTATAGTTATGATGAGAATGACAAGAAATAGTAGACCCCTAGTGAGTTTAGAGAGAAGACAAGTTAGAGACAGCCCCAGCAGCAATAACCATCACAATAGCAGCCCCTACATACGGTCCTCTAGAGATTCCTGTCCCAATATTGACGACTGACTACCACAGTAGACTTCCAAATTGAGATGTGCACACATTTTGCCACACTTACTAATGGTATGCATGCACTCCAAAACACAATAGCAGAGCAAAACTAGATGATTACCTAGCAACAAGGTATAATTGCTAGTTTGATAGATTTGGTGGGACAGTAGCAGCAGCCATCTTCGGACTTTCAGGCACAACTAAAGCAGTTCAAAGACACTCAAAGAGACATCAACAACATTATAACCACTCTGAACATTGGGCAAAATGGTGCTGACACCTTTTTATGCCAGATATGGGAGCGCTTGTAGCAGTATGGTTTTGTAAGGCCCAAAGAACCTCCCTAGAGTCACTATGGAGGCAGAGCCCCAATTTGAGCATAGCGTAGGACTTATGTTTATGTTTATGACATTTCGAGTATTGTGTTTTGTTATTCCATTTGGCTTTAGCACTTTTTTTTTTTTTACTTATTTAGTATCAATTCTTTTGGATGAATGTAGATAACACTTACTTTTTGGATATTGATCGTCTTATTTTCTTCTCTATATGATCAATTTAAGCTTCTACTCACTTGGGGAGTATTACTTTACTCTTTCTTCTTTATTATTTTTAGTCCCGATACATACATTTATATTATATATATTAGTGGCTAATGAGAACATTCTTCATTTTAAGTGTGGGGGAGAGGTTGAGTGATATTCCTTGCAAGATTTTATTACGGTTTTTCCTTGTGAATTTTTTATCTTGAAAATTGATGAAATTGAGCTTTTTTTTTTGGGTGCATTTTTTGGCATATTACAACCGTGGTTGAACTAAGTGCTCCAATGCAACCTAAGTAGATTAAAGCTCTCTCGAAATGAAAAAAATTTATTTTTCAGACTTCCATTGTGCCTTTTTTATTTTTTCTTGCCACGATCCACTTTTATATGGTATCAGAGAGTGGTTTTTTTTGCAAACATTGATGGATGCTTAGGCTTAATAAAATCAATAACTTAATTTTTTGGTTGTTATTTGTGATCACTTGTGCTTTTATGATATGGGTAGATTCACTGTAAGCCTCACAGAGTGGAGGCATAGGTTTCTGCAAATCTAATGGTTATTGTGGTTCTCATGTAATCTTGAATTCAAGGCATAGGTGTTGGAATATATGCCCTTTAGACTAGTTTATCTGATGTAATTATCAAATTATTAATAAAATAATTTATTCTTAAAATTTGTTTGTGAATTTACATTTTATTTGTGCACGATTTTTGTTTGAAAAGGACCCATCGTGTTTAAGTAAATAATCCATATGAATGGTGGTCTTCCATAGTAAAGTATGGATTACGGGTTACTTAACACATAAATGTTTGTTCTTAACCGATTGATGAGAATGAGAATTTCATCATGTATAGGCTATTGTGTTATAAATTCCAAATGGGGAATGGCTTACATTTAGCTAGTGAGTATTCCACTCACTTCATGGCATAAGCGTATTTTGAATACGTAGAACATGACATGTAATAGTGATTTTTAAAAGTACTATTTAAAAGAAACCCATACCATTACTACTACAGCGTGGACTAATACTCTACCACTTGAGTATGAGTTGGTAGTCTGACGAAGCTAGAAGCATATACTTTAATATACTGTAATTGAGATTCTTTCGTAGAACTAATATACTTGTATGTTAGGTATATGTGACTAGTTAGTTAAGACAGACTTGTACAAGATAACTTCTACGCTATATCGCCTATTGTGACTGTTCAAATGATCTAATTATCTAGAGCCCTGGGGAATATGACTTGGATGTTTACGTTAGGATAGCTCCCTTGGAAAGTGAAAACATTTCAGGAGTCATGGATCATTGAACTAGAGGTCTAAAGATGGTAAATGTTTATTAGAGAGGTGTTAGTACACTCTCTCTAATCGCACGGCAATGCGTAGAGACGTATTTTAGTCATTACATTTGTAGGTCGAAAACTTTGCTAACGCAACATTGTCCTTGGGATCAATCTAATATTTAAAATGCAAAATATAGCTATTTATATAAAAGAGGTATTTTGGTCATTTTAGTAGCCAATGCGATGTGTCTTTTGGTCTCCGAAATGACCCTTAAATCATGAAAGATTTGAGTTAAGGAATTGGTCTTGATATTTATGGATTTTATTTTATTAGTCTAATTTATTATTGGACTAGAATAAAATAAAAGATCTGAGAAAGAGTATTTATTTTATCTAGGTTAATTGGTTAATTAATTATTTAGGGCCCAATGCCCAAATTAGATAATTAGAAAATTAATCTGGATATAAACTAGATAAAATGTATAAAATTTTATATTGATCTATTTGGGCTTGTTAATTATTTATTGAGCTGTTTAATAAAGTTCAGAAAATAAATAATTGAGATTTATTAAATATGTGTGTTCAAATCTAAGAATAAATATTTTATCTGGCCCAATAAATAAAACCAAGGGTAAAATAAAATTTAAAAAAATTAATTAAATAAAATATTAAAAAATAACACGAGATGAAACCCGTGTTGTTTCACGTGCAGGATAATAGAAAGTATGGATACTTTCTATTTGCACGCGAATGGCTTCTCTTTCAGAGATTGATTCAAATGGATGGTAAATGAATTGAAGGATGAGCTTGACGGCTATATCCTTGTACATACATCTATACTAGTGCGAAGAGGGCTATTCAATTACAGAGGTAAATTTTTCATTTTCCTAGTATGCTCTCGTTTTGATGATTTTTTCCATTTTAAGCCTTTAATTGGTATTAGAGCCATGGTTTGGCAAATGTAGGAAGCATGCTAGGCTTAACTAAAATAAGAAAATATTTGCTTTGATTGAAATATGTGATTCTTCATTTTTACTAGTATGGGTAGTTTCACTGTAAGCTTCGCGAGTGGAAGTATATGAACAATGTATTTTGATTACTTTCATAGATATCGTGTAAGCCTAGTATTTTTTAAGGGTATAGGCGGTTGTTTGGATGATTTTTGAGTAAAAACGGTGAAAAAATCACAGAGAAATCGTAGAGCTTCTTTTTGGAGAAGAAGCTAATGTAGCAGCCGAGCCATGAAGCCGAGCCATGAAGCCAAGCTGAGCTGCGATTTTGTGAAAGGAGCCGAGTGTGAGCCGAGCCGCTAAGCCGCCAGCTGCTGATCATTGGTGAGGAAAGCTTTCTCACGGAAGCCAAGCCAACTTTCCACGAGGAAGCAAATTCAATATGCTTTCGCAAATTGAAGTCATGGTCAGCAATTTTGACCACGGCGGGGGCGGGCGCGGGCCAGGTCACGGGCACCCGCCCAGATCCAACCCATGGGTTTTTCCATGGGCCGTGATCCAGTGTGGCTGGTGTACTGGACCCGACCCGAATATATATATATATTATGTATATATATATATATATTTTTTTTTTGGTCCCATACCAGACGAAGTTATTTTTATTGCAATAGTTAATATTCTTTGAATATTTTTCATGAAAAATAATAGTAAAGGAAATTTAGGATTAAACTAGACCATCAATTAATTAATGTGTTTAATTTTATTTTTTAGACACTTAGGTTTAAAAAAATAGAAAAGCACGAAAATGTTTATAGTTTTCTAGCATGTTTATTTCTTTTTGTACCCTATATGCACATTTTTTCAAAGACCAAAGTCTTTGAGAATTTTTAACAAAGAAAAATATTTTTCTTAAATCAAATGGTTAATTTTAATTCGAACAAAAATTAATTCTTTGATATTTTCTCAAAGGATTTTATCCTTACCATAGAAAATATATTGGATTTAGATATTTTTGTAAATTAAAATAGAAAACTATTTTGATTGAATTTTAACAAGAAAAATTGTTTTTGTCAAAATTAATCTAGAGATCAAAATCTCTCGAAAGTTTTATTGGAAATTTTTGAAATTATTAAGTTTATTAACTTAAATAAAATTAATACATAGAAAAATTTCTCAAAGGGTATAAACCTTGACATAGAAATTTTTATGGGTTTAGATATTTTATTTTGAGTTAAAAGAAAAATTAATTAAAATTTTTAAAATATATTTTTCAAAAAAAAAACCCTTATTTTAAAATACTAAGTGAGAGAAAGATTCTAACGGCCCCACGACTTCCATCACAATCCTCATTAGAGATCGTAGGTCCCCTCGTGTCACCCTGGGAATGAATCCATATAGGATGGGGATACCACAAGGATCTAGAACTAATGGATGGATGTAATTAATAACCTGTGACACGTGCTATGATCGGCTAGTCCACGTTGGAAGTTATAGTGCAAGGAATGTCCACAAAAAATGAGAAGAAACGGTCATCCCACGATGGAGTTATTTTCTAGATCATTACCTAGAAGGGAAGTTAATTTGTAGTGGTAAATACACTTAGCTTAAAAAACTGTTAATCTTTCCAAGAAGCTATATCAATTTTTCTAAGAGTCAAATTGATCATATTAAAGATAATAGTGATATGGTTAACTATTATCGATTTAATATGAGGATAAAGTCACAAATTATTTTGATTTTCACAAACTAAATTTTCTTTTATTTTTGAATTTTCAGAAATGGTTGGTGGAGGTTCTTTCAGTTCTTTGGCCGTTATTCTCTATGAGAATAAGCTAATGGGTCCAAATTATGTGGACTAGAAAAGAAACTTGGACATAATACTCATTATTGAGGAGTATAAGTATGTCCTCTTTGAAACCTACCCTATTATCGAGGAGGGTTCCACCACAGAGGAGTTTGAGGCTTTATGGTTAAAATCAGCAATACATAATTACTTAACACTCCTCCATAAAAAAACCTCTTCAGACAAAGTAAAATCATAACCACTAGAGGATTTCCTTTCATCTTTTTCTGCTTAGAAATCCGAGTCAGTCTAACCGGTAGGAATTAATTCATCAGCTCTGTAAACAAGTATATAATCATTCATTCCCTTCAGGTACTTGAGTATATGTTTTATAACTTACCAATGTTTTTCCCCTGGGTTTGACTAATATCTACTAACCATGCCTATAGCAAACCAGATATTTGGCCTTGTACAAAGCATGACATACGTGAGACTTCTCACTATTAAAGCATAGGGAATTCTACTAATTGTTTCCTTCTCTTCCTGTATCTTAAGATACTGTTTGGAATATAAGGACAATTCGTGCATAAAAGGTATAATTGTCCTTTTACACTAATCCATGCTAAGCTTAGCCAATATCTTGTTAATATAAATAGATTGAGATAAGTCTAACATTCTTTACTTCATATCTCTAAGAAGCTTTATACCAATAATGTAGCTAGATACTCCTATATCCTTCGTGCTAAATTGATTTGATAACCAAAGCTTTATAGATGATAATGTCCCTATTTCATTTTTAATGAGTAGACTATCATCTACATAGAGTACCATAAAGGACACAATGTTCCCATCCAACTTCCTATACACATATGGTTTATCCATATTTGTACGAAACCATAAGACTTTACAATCTCACTAAAATGTATGTTCCATACATGTGATGCTTGCTTAAATCTATAAATAGACTTCTTAAACTTGTAAACCATATGTTTGTGTCCTTTCGTAATAAAGCCTTCAGGCTGAACCATATAGATATTTTCGCTAAGATAATCATTTAGAAAGGTTGTCTTGACATGTATTTGTCATATCTAATAGTCATAATGATATACAATGGCTAAGAGAATGTGAATAAACTTAAGCATTACAATAGGTGAAAAGATTTTCTTATAATCGATCACTTCATTTTCATTATAATCTTTTGCAACCAAATTTATTTTATAATTTTTCACCTTCCATCTGCATCTCTTTTTCTCTTATATACCCACTAACGCTTTATAGGTTTAATCTCTTTAAGTAAAGTGGCAAGATCGTAAACTTGATTGAGATACATAGACTCAATCTCGACATCTATTACTATTTGTCATTTGTCTGTGTCAATATCAGCAATGGATTCATCCCACCTAGTGGGATCTTATTGTTAATAGTCAGAGACTACCTCAAAGGCCTTTCCAATCCATCTTTTTGGAATCCTAGATATCCTCCCACTATAATGTAGCTCAGTCTCTATAGGAATATTTGGTAGTATCTTTTTAGGATCCTTAATTGGGGTACTAGAAATTGAAGTATCACTTGACTTCTCTTCCAATTTCACCTTATTTGAAATCCTAGTGGACACTTTGTTCATTCTCCAAGTATTTAGTATTAGTACTAACAAGGACCTTTTGCTTTTGGGGATAATAAAAGTATCCATCCCTTATTCCTTTTGGATACCCTACGAACTAGTATAATTCTGATCTTGAGTTAAGCTTGCTTTCTTTAGTTATTGCATAAGTTGGACAACCTTATATCTTGAGATGATTCATAATTCATCATGCTTTTGACCATTTCCGTCAATGTTCTATTTCTTCTCTCAGTTACTCCATTTTGTTGGGAAGTCCCAGGTGCAGTTAGTTGAGATACTATTACCTAGTGTGCCAAGTAGTCCTTGAATTCACTAAGGAGATACTCTCCACCACAATTCAATCTTAGCTTTTTGATTAGTTTACATGTTTGATGCTTCACCTAAGCCTTAAACTCTTTGAATTTATCAAATGGGTTAGACTTGTGCCTTATCAAGTAAACATAATTAAAATACATATGATCATCTGTAAATATAATGAAGTATTCATAACCTCCTCTAGTAGATGTAGACATAGGACCACAAATCTCGGAATAAATTAAATCTAATATTTCCTTGGCTCTTTTTGCCTTTTGAGTAAAGGACTTTTAGTCATTTTACCTATAAAACAAGATTCACACCGAGGTCATTCCTCCAATTTTACTAAGTCCAAAGACTCATTTTGGATTAACCTCTGAATCCGATTAGGATTTATATGTCACAAACTTAAGTGCCATAAATATGAGTTATTTGATGTGGCCTTTTCCTTCTTATTATTAGGTTTCGTCTAAATATTATTTATTTAACGACAAATAGGATTAACATAGAAAAGATTGCCATACATGTTTCTAGAACAAATAATTTTTCTATCTTTATTGATTGAAATACTAGAATGGAAAGAAACAAAATATTCTTCATTAATTAATCTTGAAACTGAAATTAAATTCTGTTTAAAACTAGAAATATATAAAATATCTTTTAAAACTAAAATCCTATTATAATCAAATAAAAGTTCCAAGTCTTTCACTACTTCAGCCCACAATTGTGCTCTGCTACCCAATCTAAGTCCATGCTCTCCTTTACTGAGTTATTTTATCTTGTTGAACTCCTACAAGGAGTTACAAATATGGTTAGTGGGTCCGAAATTAACAATTCAAGTAGATGGTGATCCAACCATCAAAATAGACTCTAAGTAAAGAGCAATACTTGAAGAGGACTCGGCCAAGAAGTCCAAACAATGTTTCTTGGGGTGCCCCTTCTTGCTGCACTTGAAACACTTGCCTTTGGGTTTCACGTTTGGCTTGGATGGACCAGGTTTAGATGTTTGGGGCTGGGCTTCTGTGTTATTCTAGGCTTTTTTTCTTCTTGAACTTCTTAGACTAGGCCTTAGTTTTAGAAGATGAACCAGAATGAATAACCAAAGCCTTTGATACAAGAGTTAAGATTTTCTCAGTAGTCTGAAGTTCTTTTATTAACTCAGTCAAAAATATATCCAACTTGTTCATAGTATAGTTTAACTTAAATTAAGATTATGAATTTGACAAAATCTCAAGAACTATGTCAATTTGGGTCTCAGAATTGATTGTTGCCCCTAGGACCACTACCTTCTCGAAATGAGCAATTATCTTGAGTATATGCTCGCAAATCGATGCCTCATCAGCTATCCTAGTATTCATGATTACCTTAAGAGATTCCTGCCTTGCGGGTCGACTCTTGTCAGCTAACATGGTGCACAACGATATATCGATATTAGACATAGTAGGTATGTTCTTGTGCTTAGACTAAAGAACATTAGACATGGAAGCCAATATATAGTATCTAGCCATCTCATTAGCATTTCTCCATGCCTTCTCAGCCTTATGTTCTTGGCCCGTAGAATCTTCCCCAATTTCAGGATAAGGGTAAGTCAGAACATACATGTACTCCTCGGCAGTGAATAATATATCCAGATTCCTTTTTTAGTCCACATAGTTAGGTCCAGTTAACTTATTCTCTTTGAGAATAATGGAGAAGGGACTGAAACCAAAGATTTTTGTTGATTGAAAAAAAAAAATCATTCAGAAAAATGTTTGTTTTGAAAAACATATAAGAAATGCACATTTGAAATATCATATTATATCCACAATATGGTTAACCTATTAAAAACAATTATAAAAAATATGAAAAAATTGGCTCTTAGAAACATTGACAGAGCTTCGTAGGAAGGTTAACAATTTTCTAAGTTAAGTGTATAACCATCATAAATTAAACTTTCTTAATAGTTAATGATATAGAAATAGTTCTATCAATAGGATGATTACAGCTCACATTACCTGTGAATAATCTAATGTTAATACAACCAACGTAGGCTAGCCAATACCAACATATATCCATGGTTTTAATTATAATTCCTCCGTTAGTTCTAGATTATCGTAAAAATTCATCCTATAGGGGTTCATGCTTAGAATGATACAAAGATAACCACAATATCTAACAGGAATACGTGATGGAAGCCGTGGGACCATTAGAACTCCTCTCCCACTTAATCTTTTAACCATTATTCTCTATGTCAAGGATAAAATCCATTAAGAGAATAAAATATGAATTTTAGTTTTACTACTTAAGTTAAAACTATTTTCTAAGAACCAAATTTAAAATACTTAAATTCAAAATATTGTCCATGTCAAGGATAATACCATGAATTTTATTTTAAATATCCTAGTTCTTTTTTTTTTAAAAAAAAACTTGATTGTTTTATCAAGAGAAAAAAATAAATTTCTTAAAAACCTTGTACATTTGATCACAAATTAAATAAAATAGCCATACTCTAAAAATAAACTTTTTACATACTATTTCTATCATTTGATTCTTATGCGACCAAATAATGGATTAAGTATCATAATAATAAAATTAAAATGATCTTATTTAACCCTAAGGTGGTTCTTCCTTTACTAACTATTTTCATAAAAAATTATTTATCACTATGATGCGTAAATTTTGGGTGTATAAAAATTATTAAATTTAAATTCATCCCTTAGACAAATTTTAATTAAAACATTAAACCCAAAATACATATATGAGCAAGTATACTCATCGCAAGTATAGTATAGGAAATTAACGAGTATTAATCCTCAAAGGAAAAAGTACACACTAATTACTTTTCATTCATTGTTTAACCAACCAAATAAAGTGATAAGATAATAAATAAATAAAGAAAAATATGTACAACTCAAGGATGTGAAAATATGCAATTTAGACAAAAACATTTGAAAATATGACAATAAATCACTTAGTACATATCACAATCAATTATCATCTCTGTTTCATGAAGGATTTAATATAAACATACTTTGTTTGCAATGTATGAAATCACTATCTTTTAGTTAAATTAGTGAACATATTCTATCTCAACCAATTTATCTAAAAGATGCATTAAAATCAACTCATATAAATCCCTATATTCTAGGTGATTTAAAATATGAAATTAGTAAATGAATTCATATTCTAGAAATCATCAACCAACCTTTAATTACCTAAGTTCTTTAACAATTAACCACCTTTTTAAGCAAGTTAAGAGATAAAAAATCTAAAATTAATTAATTGAAGTCATTATCAATCCCTTTTTCAAGCAAGTGAATAACAAGAATCAATCAACTAACTTCGTAAAAAAACAAGTAATCAAATCCCAAGACAAATAATAAATTGATCAAATGACTAAATTAATTCAAGAAGCCATGCATCCCAAAAACAATGTCAAATTACAATGGAAACATTAATTACTTCATTATTCTAGAAAAAGAAAATAAAAATAAAAGAAAGAACTCATAGATAAGCCCTCCTTCTTCTCTTTGGAAACCTTCTTGAATAATGCTCTTTGAATGGTGAATCTCTCATTCTATGAGTGATTAAAAATTTTGATCATTGGATTCACTCATTTCCCTTGTGTTTTTCTTGTCTTTATAAGCTTCCTTGATGCTAAAATTCGTTACTTGATAAATCTTGGCCGAGTAGAATTCAGAAAATACCAAAATCCTTTGGAAGATATCAAATTCGTGTACAAAATTATGTGTTCTAGACTAGACCTGGCGCCGGGTTGCTTCAACCCACCTGGCGCCAGGTGTATTTTGTTTTGCTCCTGAACTTATCCTCTATTTTCTCTGTTTTCCACATTAGACTTGGCACCTAGTGCAGTTGCTAGACCTGAGCTAGGTGCAAGTTAGAAATTTTCACTTTTTGCTCGAAATTCACTCAATTCTACACAAATTCATCAAAAACACCTTCCACAAGTAAAGTATCAAATAGGAAAGAATATGCCTAGTTATTATATAAAAAGAATCTCAAATTAACCTCAAATAACTAGAAAAATAGTGATGATTTTAGCCCATATCAATTCCCCTACACTTGAACTTTGCTTATCCTCAAGCAAAAAACTTAAGCTAAGAAAATTATCAAGAAAATATAAACTTTTGTTCATTCCAACAATTTAAAACAAAACAAGGATTATAACTTCCCTTCAAACTTTAGATAAAACTCTTGCCATTCATCAAATCCTTTGAAAACAATTACACTTTGAAGTATTTGATAAAACATCACAAAACTCTTGAAGTTAAATTAATCAAATTTATACTTTAGTCCACAAAAATTATTTCACATTTCAAGTAAAAACATAGATAACATGAATCATAGAAGTCAAGATATCTACCAACTCAAGTATTATAAATCTAAAAATTGCACCACTCAAGTCATGATATAAGGAAATCACTCTCTTTTTTTTTCTCTCAATTTTTTTCAATGACTTAGGCAATTGATAGCCTCAAGTGTATGGATTTCTCTTCACACACCGTATTAGCCCCCTTGTAGTCATCACTCATTATTTTTTTCAACATCTTTCTTTCTTTTCTTGTACTTTTGGGAATTCATAGCCTCAAGAAAGTGGATTTCTCTTCACTGTCATATTAGCTTCCATAAACAAGCAAACAACAATCAACTCATTGCTCTTAATTTTCAACTCACAATCAACAAATTTCCACAATTTTTCACAATCTTTTCACTCAAAAATGTTTTACCTCCTCACATTCCTTATCACAACTCAAAGTTAAGCAAAGTTTAAACCAATAATATAAGAGTTAGCCAACAACTTTCCCGACATTCATCATATCATTCATATTCAAACTAGACGTGTTAAAGAATATTCAAACACTAATGCATAAATAAGATTAATCCAAATTATCAAGTCTTAAACATACCTTATCCAACAAAACAATTTCATAAAAATCCATCCAATGAATGAAAAAACTCATATCTAAGTAAGAAAAAGAATTACAATCTTACTAAACAATGAAAAACCATAAAAATTTTGAAAAATTTCACACAAAAATGATATGAAATATATCTTCAATACCTAAACTCTCCCCTACACTTAAACGGGACATTGTCCTCAATGGAAAAAAATACAACAATGACAGCAAAGCCAAAAAGACCAAAATAAATAAAGAGGAAGAATAGTGAAAAGAAAATACTTCAATTACGGAGTAGCTCCAATTTTCTAAACTCTATTTTGAAAAGTATAAACAAAATTTTTTCTCAATTTCAAAATTTTCTAAAGTAGCTCAATACTAAGAAAATACCAAGATAATTGGTAAAAATTTGGACAAAAAATATCACCAAACTACTCCCTCACACTTAAATTAGTCAATGTTCTCATTGGCAAAGAATTAAGACAACAAAGCATCTCTAAATGGACCAAAAATAATAAAAAGGGATAAAATTAAACAATACTTCCCAAGTGCAAGATTTCTTCAAACAATATGAACTTGGAAAAGAAAGAAGAGCTTGTTCAAGAAACATTTATTCAAATCTGCAAAATAAAATACTCATAAAATCACAAGGAAAATAATAATCAAAATAAAACACACCACACATAAGACACAAGAATGAAAAATACTACTAGAAAACCTAAGAAAACAAATAAAAAACTAAGACTCACTCCCCCACACTTAAGATGGGACATAGTCTCCTTATTCCTAGGGGAAAAAGACACCTAACAAAACCAAACACTAAACTAAGATACAAACTCTTTCCACTCATCATCAAGCCTTGGTAAAAGAAATTAAAGCTCAAAGTAGAAGATAGGCATGCTGAATGTAGAAAGAAGGGAGGTTTTTGAAAAATGAAGGATTCATGGAAAATATTAGTTGCAATAAATGTAAATGCATGACCTTTCTTCCATAGCACATTTTTAGACATACAAATCAAGTTTCCTACATAAATATGTAAATTATGTCTAAAAAGTGTATAAATATTAGAATCACCACGTATCCTTTCAAATGATTTGTTACAATTAAAATTCTCTTTTAGACTTAGTAATGTAGATTTCAAAGATGAAATCAAAAAATTCTTGCTTTTCAAATTATGGTCTACAAAAACTAAGTTACCTCCTTTTGAATGGGGTGAAGGGTAGAAATTACTACCATCCTCCAAGGATTTCTTATGATGTAGTGTTGAAAAATCCAACTCCGTGAGGCATAGTAAATTCAACACATCATCATTTGGACCATTATTCTCTAAGAATTGAGAGAAACCTAAAAAAGTATGTGACAAAGAGAAGGTAGAATTATTAGCACATAGAGTAGAATCGAATCCCTCTCTTGCCATATTGTACAATTGCCTCTCTCATATCCTCTCTCCTCTCCTTGGGGGTCCTCTTGGTCAAAAGTATAGGCCTTTATGGCATCCTCAACCAACTTGGCTAATTGTGTTCTTTGATGGCTTATACGTTGGGATGCTTCTTCATGCCACTTAACAGATAAATTTGTATTGGCGACAAAGAATACACTAAGGCTTCAAGTGACGTCTCACAAAAAAGTATCAATCCGAGCTAGCAAATTTACCAATCTATCATCATTGTGGCTCTTTTTATCTTGTGCCCAAAAGTAATTGTCCATGATGATGTTAATCTCGCGCTCAAAGAAAAACAAAAAATAAATAAATAAATAAATCAAAAAATAAAGAAAAGAAAAACATACACATTAAATATATTCACAAACTACCTAAACACAAAAGTTAATAGTATTTACAAGTACAACATGAACTAAGCTAGTCAATTAAGCCACACAATGCTACAAACAACAAGATATAGCACCTATTTACACAAAGAACATATATACATATTTATATATAGACATATATACATATAAACATGATTAAATTAACAAAATCTAAGCTTTCATGATATTATTCCCCAGCAACGGCGCCAAAAACTTGATGCATAAATTTTAGGTGTATAAAAATTATTAAATTTAAATACATCCCTTAGTCAAGTTTTAATTAAAAAATTAATCCCAAAATATACATACGAGCAAGCATACTCATCGCAAGCATAGTATAAGGAATTAACGAGTATCGATCCTCAAAGGAACAAGTACACACTAATCACTTTTCATTCATTGTTTAACTGACCAAATAAAGTGATAAGATAATAAAAAGAAAAAATATATATATACAACTCAAGGATGTGAAAATATGCACTTTAGACAAAGGCTTTTGAAAACATAACAATGAATTACTTAGCACATATCACAATCAACTATCATCTCGGTTTTATGAAGGATTTAATATAGACCCACTTCGTTTGCAATCCATGGAATTACTATCTTCTAGTTAAATTAGTGAACATATTCTGTCTTAACTAATTTGTCCAAAAGATGCATTAAAATCAATTCTCATATAAACCTTATATTCTTGGCGATTTAAAATATGAAATTAGTCAATGAATCCATATTCTAACAATCATTAACTAACTTTTGATTACCCCAAGTTCTTTAACAATTAACCCCCTTTTCAAGCAAGCTAAGAGATAACAAATATGAAATTAATTAATTGAAGTCATTATCAACTCCTTTTTCAAACAAGTTAATAACAAGAATCAACCAACCAACTTCGTAAGAAAAATAAGTAATCAAATCCCAAGACAAATAATGAATTGATCAAAAGACTAAATTAATTCAAGAAATCATGAAGCCTAAAAACAATGTCAAATTATAATGGAAACATTAATTACATCATAATTCTAGAAAAAAAAAATAAAGGTAAAAGAAAGAACTCATAGACAAGTCCTCCTTCTTCTCTTTGGAAACCTTTATGAATAATACTCTTTAAATAGTGAATCTCTCTTTCTTTAAGTGGTTGAAAATTTTGATCCTTGGATTAACTAATTTCCCTTGTGTTTTTCTTGTCTTTATAAGTTTCCTTGATGCTAAAATTCATTACTTGAGATGTTTTGGCCAAGTAGGATTTGAAAAATACCAATATCAAATTCGTGCACAAAATCGCATGTTCTAGACCAGACCTGGCACCTGGTTGCTTCAACTCACCTGGCGCCAGGTGTATTTTATTTTGCTCCTAAACTTGTGCTCTATTTTCTCTATCTTCTAGATTGGACTTGACGCCTAGTGCAATTGCCAGACCTGGCGCACCAAGCGCCAGGTGCAAGTTGGAAATTTCTACATTTTGCTTGAAATCCACTCAATTCTGCACAAATTCATCAAAAATACTTTCCACAAGAAAAGTATCAAATAGAAAGGAATATGCATTGTTATTATATAAAAAATATCTCAAATTAGTCTCAAATAACTAGAAAAATAGTGATGATTTTAACCCCTATCACACCATAAATAAATGATTGCAAGAAAATAACTTTGTGTGATATGGGACCCCAAAAGAACAAGCAAATTACAAGGAAATTTGAAGGAAAACAAATGTCTCCGATGCCCGAACTGATAACCTGCAACCCAAACCCACAAAATTAGCCCGAACCACCAGCTGCCAAAACTAGTCACGGCTTTAATAGAAGCCTGCCACGACTTCAGTAGGGAGAAAATTCCCCGGGCTAGCCGCAGCTTAGGGCTTTAATAGGCCAAACTGACCGCGGCTAGAAGGTGATCTGGCCGCTACTTGTGCCTATTCTACTGCAACGATTTCCAAACTTCCTCTAGTTTTTTCTTTAGGGATTTTCCAATGTTGATTTGGCACCAATATTGTTACAAAAATTGAATAAATTGAATTTAAATACAATCCTAATTGCTTATGCTTGTTAAAATGAGGCATACATAAATTCTATAGAAAGTGATTCATAATAAATTATAGATGCATATGCCTCCACGTGCGAGGCGTACGCAACATCTACCCATATAAAAAATCATGAGGGATCCATACAATCACAAAGATTATATTTTTTATTAGTAACGGAACCACCTTTTTTGGTTATTAATCCTCAGCATGCTCCTAGATTAGAACCATGGCTTTGATACCACTTGAAGGACTGCAAAAAAATAAAAACGCAACGAAAGATAGCAAATTTATTTTTTTCCAAGCCAAAGTCTAGGAGTACTTACTTCTGGATGCTTAGGTTGAACAACCGGTGTCAGATTTGGGTTTGATAGAGTTTTTGTATTGGAACGTTTACTTGTTCCATGGGAATTTCGAATAACCTGTCAGCTCTTTCGCATAACACGTACTGCGTTTGCTAACTCTTAATCTTTTAGAGTATTTTCAAACCTCCTATGGACAACTATTGGTAAAGGTGAATAGGATAAAATAATATGGAAGAGATTGGGAGAGCTATAGGAAAAGAACGAAGGACAAAACAAAAACTAAAGGAAAACGGTGGCTTTGTTTTTAGGAAAAACCGAAAGCTCTTCCACTTGTAAGTTTTTGTGAACCAACCAAACAAGTAGTATGCAGCTCACATAAATATACAACAGCTTTCCTTTTCAAAACTAACCATCGATTTCCTATATTTTTCATTTTTCCTAATTTTATTTCTTTTTCCTTTGTTCGGTGGCGGCTTCTAAGGATTCTAAAAAATCTTTAAGCCGTTACCACAACCCTAATAGGCTAGGGTTTTATTCTAAATTAGTCTAAGACTAATTAAATAGCTCTCATAATAATTAATTGATCTACTAGACCCAATACAAAATTATCCAAGATAATTAATTAATAAACTAACTTAATTTAATTGGCCTAATTAATTATTTAATTATTCTAACTTAAATAAATAATTAATTAGACTCTTAGAATAATTCCTTCAATAATAAATTAACCCAATAATCCCATGTAGTAAAATAAATTTACTAAGCTTACTTGAACTACTCTGAGGACTAAAAGATACATTATTCTTGACTACTAAAATGACTAAAATACCATTACTAATAAATAGTTGTATTTATCAATTTAAATATTCCATATGGTAAAAAAATAATAATGCAAGTGTCATGTCTTCGACCTATAGGTGTACTGACAAAAATATCCCTTTACATAATACACCTCATTGAGATAGAAAAATTTTATCAACACCTTTCTCAATGATATTTATCATCCCTGGACAACTAGTTCGATAATCTATGACTTCCAATATGTACTTACTTATATCAAGGAGTTACCCAAAAGCATATATACTTAGTCACATTTCATAGGGCCATCGATTATTTAGATTATCCCAACAATCACAATGGGGTGATGTCTTCACAAAGTAAAGTATAGAAACTTTATTATATAAATATATCTTAATTAACTAAAGTCATACACCCAATACACAAGGTTATTAGCCCTGCGATAAGATCTCACCCATTATACATCAAAGTGCACAAGTCCAGCTTCACCAGACTACCAACTTATATTGAAGTCTTAGGGTACTCGTCTACGTAGAAGCAATGATAAACCAATTTTTATTTATTATAGTACTTTTATTAAAATCATTATCGCATGGTTCAATTCTATGCATTCTGAATACGCTTACACTATTTGCATGAGAGGACTACTCACTGATTAAATATAAACTATTCCCGATTTAGAAACTATAGTGTAATGATCTAAACCTTGATAAAGTGTCTAACTTCATCAATCGATCAAGAACAATGTTTTCCTTATGTGTTAATACTTCATAATCTACACATTACTGTGGAAGTACGACACAATCACATAAATTACTTATTAATACACTTGGACCTTTAATGTGCAAATATATGTAAACAAACAACCATTAATAAATGAAATATTTTATTAATTTTTAAAATATAGAGATATATAGTACATTTTGGGCATACATTCCAACACTTGTCCCTGCTCCACTATGTTTTTTCATGTACAAATGGATATAATGAATCAGAAAGATATCTTACTTGTGAACAATATTTTCAGAATCAGATTAGATATTGAGTCGGAAATTTTACTGGTGAATGGTTCAATGGTCCTACTGCAATTAAATCATAATTGAATTGTAATTGAATTAATAATATTATAATTTAAAATTTTAAAATATAATTATTATAAAGAATAAAATTTATTAATAATATAGTATAATTCAAGTCTATGAAGGCATAAATATTCAAGTTTATAACTAATACAATGTACTAAAATGACATATTACAAATAAAACAAATAATTCACAGTTACAAAATTAAAAGTAGCTATTCTTAGTATATTAATAATATACAATCTAAAAATTTACTCCCTTAATTTAATTTTTAAAATAGATCAGTTGGACTAGTAGCAGATCGACTGGTTGAACAGTTTACTGGTTGGACCGGCTGGGTCAAAACGATTCGCGCAATCTAGCACGATTTTGAAAAAAACAGTTCAATGCTTTGAATCGAACCAATAAGAGTGTCGGTTCACAATTCGATCAATTTGACTTGTTGGTCTAGTCTAGTTCAAAAAACAGTGCTTGTGAATATTGTTGGGGTGACTTAACATCCCACATCGGATGACCAAGCACCCCCATCGCCTCAAGTTGCCCATTTTAGGCTTTATTTGGGTTTTTGAATAGAAAGAATAAGATCAACACAAATACAAGACATTTTAGTAGTCTCTTTAGGCTTTATTTAGTTTTTGATGCATCTAGAGTTACTATAGATAAATCTCCTTTAGCCACTTGAAGTTATTTTAACTAGAACAAGTTTTGGAAAGATATTGATATCATCATTTATGTGTGGATTTCATGGTAACTTAAACACCAAGCACATGAGTTTTTCGAAGTGTTATTCTTACAAGAAGCAATATAAATTGTAAACTTACTTCTTTCTATCTTAAACTAGCAAACTTTCTCTACATTACAAAACCTCACAATCTAAATTGCTAAATTCTTGTCTTGAAATATCATCTCATGATGAAGATCCCAATGTGATTCCAACGACGAAGACAATCCCTATATAAAATAAAATCAACCTCTAATGCCCCTAAACCTATATTTCTTATATTTAAGAATTTGCTAAATAAACACATGTCATTGTCATTAATTGATCTGTTCTATTTATTAATTGCTATTTACCAGGTATATTATATATTATAACTATCTTCTAATGTATTATCATTTAGTCTTTTATAATTTATTACCATTCTATTTTTTCCTTTAACAATTTCACTATTTTTTTAACAATAAAAATAGCACTTCAGTGAGGAAAACTAATACTTTTCTTGATAACTCCTAATTTGGATAGATTTTTTATGTGAATCTCCAATTTTTTTATTTTGTCAGTACTAGCATCAATCTTTAATAAATGGTTTTGCATAATTTAAAAGGCCTAAATATTATTGTGATTGTTTTGTATCTTCTATTTTATCAAGAAATTCTAGTACATTTTTACTAATATTTGGTTGCAACTTTCTTTTCCTTGACTAATTTCTGTTTCTAAAAATTCTAAATTCTTTTTAAATAATTGAGCTTTTTTACTGATAATTATAATCCCATATTTTAAGAATTCAGACAAGACAATAGATGACTAATATGTTCATTTCTAGTTTTTTTAAAATACCAAGATATTATCTATATACTAAGACAAAATGACTACATTTATTACATATTGTATTCATTTTTCACTAAAAAACTTCTTGTACATTTTTTAAGCCAAAAGGCATTACTAAACATTCAAGATGACTTAATGGGCAGGTAAAGGCAGTCTATGCTATACTATCTAGGTGCATTCTAATATGCCAAAATCCTAATTTACAGTCAAATTTACTAAATATAAAACATCTTTGAATTTTATTTATTAATTGATCTATATCAGAGATATTATAACTATATTCTAATTTATTATTATTTAGTCTTATTATCATTCTACATTTTCCCTAAAAATTTCACTATATTTTTTTAAAAATAAAAGTAGCACTTCTATGTGGACTAATTCCTAATAACTCCTAATTTTGATAAATATCCTACGTGCATCTCAAATTCTTTTCTTTCATCGTTACCGAATCTTAGCCATAGTAATTTTTAAATTTAGATTTAAAATTCCTAGTTTACATTATAATTTATCTTTTCCCCAATGTCTTATTGGATTTTCTCAAATTATTTCTTTTTTTTATTTACTAATTCTAGTATCAATAACACTAATTCTTGTTTCTAATAGATTATATAATTTTTCAGTGTGTATATATTTTAACTGTATTTCTTGATCTAGCCATTTTAGTTGGAGCCTATTTGTTCTAAAAATTCAATTTGTTCTATGTCTAGTGTTATATTTACTTTCTCTTGTTTACATTCACCATGAATTGTACACTTACAATTTGTTAAGTCTCCTTTTTGGGGAATTTCTATTTCTTTGCATTTTTGCGGTATGGGTTGAAAGGGTCCATAATGAAGATAAAATTGCAAGCCAAACATAGCCCAAAAACCAGCCACGTGAACAACAAAAACGCAGCACACCTGTGTGAAGAAGAAAAAGGGGGAAAAAAATATTTTCTTTTACCTCTTCTTGTTGATCTCACACTCGGCTGAACTGGAATATACGGAACTGGGGTAGGCGCGCTTGTAGAAGCCTCTGGTGCAATCCCTGCAAGCCTTCTACTTCGTCTTTGCATGTAGATGAACGCCTAACTTTCGATCTTCCAGTATATGGCCTGCCTAATCTCGTTTGGTGAACAACTTAGGGGCTAAAGAATATTTTCTGGAGAGGGAGGAAAAAACGTCTGGTATTTTTTACAGAGAGGAAGCTCCGGGGAAAAAAAAACCGTCCCTTCCTTATCTCCTGTTTAACCTAAATAAAACCCTAGGTTAAACTGGATTGGGCCATTGGACTCTTAGTTTAACCTTTTGGGCTTAATTAATTATTCTAACTAAAACCAAATAATTGGCCCAATTAATAAATAATTAATTTTTCCAGCCCAAATAAACTAGCCCAATTAATTAAGCCTATATAGTTTAGTCCCAGGTTAATCTTTAATTATTCAAACTGGGCCAAAGCCCTGAATAATTAATTAACCCACCAAACTAATTTAATTAATTCTCTTTCTCCATGGACCTTTATTTTATTCTAACCCAATAATTAAATCAGGCTACTTAAATAAAATAAATTCCATTTAAATTAAGATCAATTCTTTAGCCCATATTTAATTAGGACTCACGGTCTATACTGGGGACCAAAAGACACACCGCCTTGGCTACTAAAATAACCAAAATACCCTTGCCATAAAAATAGCTGTATTTTGCATTTTAAATATTTCCTAATATCACCATAAGGAAATATTGACCCCAAGGACAATGCTACGTTAGCAAAGTCTCCGACCTACAGGTGAAATGACTAAAATACCCCTCTACACATCGCCGTACATTTAGAGAGGAAGAAGTGTACTAACACCCCTCTAAATGACATCTACCATCCTTAGGCTTCTAGTCCAATGATCCACGACTTCCTGGAGTGTTTCCGCTTTCCAAGGGAGCTACCCTAAAGCAAACATCCAAGTCATGTTTCCCAGGGCCCTGGATAATTTAGACCATTCAGACAACCACAAGGGGCGATATAGTGCAGAAACTATCTTGTATAAGTCTGTCTTAACTAACTAGTCACACATACCCAACATGCAAGTATATTGGCCCTATTATAGAACCTCAACTACAGCAAATCAAAGTATATGCTTCCAGCTTCGCTAGACCACCAACTCATACTCAAGTCGTAGAGTACTAGTCCACGCTGTAGCGGTAGTAGTCTAGGTTTCTACCATATAGTACTTTGAGAAACCACTACTACAGGTCCTGTTCTACGTATTCGAAATACGCTTATGTCATGAAGTGGGTGGACTATCCACTGGCTAAAGGTAAGCCATTCCCCATTTGAAATTCATAACATAATAACCTAAACATGATGAGGTTCCCAGTCTCATCAATAGGTTAAGAACAAATGTTTATGTGTTAAATAACCCGCGATCCATACCTTACTGTGAAAGACCACCATTCACATGGATCACTTATTTAAACACAATGGGTCTGTTCCAAACGAAAATCGTGCACAAACAAAAAGTAAATTCACAAACAATTTCTGAAAATAAATTATTTTATTAAATAATTCGATTTTACATCAGAAACCTAGTCTAAGAGGGCATACAATCCAACACATAATGCTTCTCAGAACACTCTGATGTGTTATAAGATAAACTATTACTTTTTAAGAATTAGATACAGTACAAGAAAATAGGGAATTTGAGATGGTTTTTTTGTGAAGGTAAGTAAGAGAGGATAATTTATCGAGGAGTTGACCAGCCATAATTGTACTCTCGCCAATAGTGACAACATTGCAAGGAGACGTGCGACCCTTGCACATTTGCAAAGGTTTTGTGAAGGCATTGAAAATTTTTATAAATAAATTTATGTTGAAATATAAAATGAATAGGCCGTAGCTAAACCCTTGCTATTTTCTAGGGTTTAGCTACGACCATTTAATTTTTTGGAACTAAACTTTTGGGGGAAATTTTATGTAAATAAACCATGGCTAAAGCCTCGCTATTTGCTAGAGTTTAGCTACGGTCATTAATTTCTCGGAAAGAATTTTTGGAGGGAAACTTGTGAATTTGCCATCACTAAGCCATTACTATTTGCTAGGGTTTAGCTACGTCTATTAAATTTTTTGGAAAAAAAAAATTTGGAGGAAATTAATGTCAATATGAAAGAGCTATACCCTCACAAAGCTAAACCCTTGCTATTTGCTAGGGTTTAGCTACGGCAGTTGAATTTTTTGAAAGAAATTTATTGGGAACTTAATTTCAAAATGCCATAGCTAAACCATTGCTATTTGTGAGGTTTTAGCTACGGTCATTTTATTTTTTGGATGAAAATTTTGGTGGAAATTAGTTGTTGTAGCAAAACCTTTGCAAATAGTAAGGATTTGGCTACAACCATTTCAAATTTGGTATTTTATTCAAATCCTAATTTTCTTTCATTGCTAGTTTTTATGTATAGTTACATGTTTAAAAATTTTATTCAATTTTATCATCATGTGTCTAACCAATTGTTTGATTGAGATATATTTTAAAATGTACATGTCATTACACAATAATGATATATATGTCAATATGCTTGACATGTTAGATAATTAATATATCTGTGTATATATATATATGCATAGTTAATATAGTTATATACTGTATTAATATATTAGTGATTACGATTGTAAATGCAATAGGGATATTAGTTATGTATGTTATATTAGTGACTATACAAATATGTATGCATCAAATGTATATACATAAGTGTGCGCGTGTGTGTGTGTGTGTGTGTGTGTGTGTGTGTATGTATGTACATAAACATCTATATGAACTTTTTCCTGCCTAAGTGTTTTTAGATTTTTTTTTTCCTTCCAAAATATGTAGCAAAGTACACATGATTCTAATATATTCATGTTTAATTATACTACTTACTTAATAAGAGAATAATACTTGAAATTTTGTTAAATTTTAACTAGATTAATATTAATAACTAAATTTTAATTTTATTAAATATTTTTCTATTTATAACATATTTTTTTAAAAAAATATTAAAATTGGGAAAAAAAAGAATGTATTATCAATTATCACATCTAATAAATAATTTATTATTTTATTTTGATTTTAGTTTTAGTTTTATAAAAAATTCATACAACTTACGTGAAATTGAGTAAGAATTAAGATTTAACCTTATAAATCTATATAAATTAAATTAGAAAAATATAGAGATGCATATATATATATATATATATATATATATATATATATATACACACACAATATATATTTAATGTCATCGCTAAACCCTCACTATCTACGAGGAATCAACAACAGAAAAGATGCCATAGACAAATTATAGGCATCCGTAGCTAAACACTCTCTATTTGAGAGCGTTTAGCGATGGCGTAGATGCCCTAGCTAAAATAAAGACTAAACACTTAAGCATCATTTGATTGTTATAAGGGAAAGCAATGTTACGAGAATCTAAACCCTGAGAAAATGAATCCATAGAATATGATTCCAGATAGATTACATTTCTCTATTTGGAAGGTTTAAAAAATATTAAGGGAAAGTAATATAAAGTATTTTTAACATTTTAGAATAAAATATTATACATATAAAAATTTAAAATTTATTTTTAAATATCAATCATATTGTTGTACAATTTAATTATATATGTTCTTTTAAATAGTTATAATAAATGAGAATTATATAAATAGTGTTTTCACATATTTAAATATAAATTTTATTTTATTTTATTCAATATTCTAATTATTCTTGATGTTAGGTACAAATTCTAATATTGATAAAAAAAAATTTGATTATTGTCATATTAAAGTATCTATAAAAATTCAATTAATTTTCTTCTTATATAATTAATTCAATCATGACATAATTTTTAAATCAAAAATTTACAACTATTTGTGTAGCATTTTTAAATTTTTGAAAAAATAAATATTATAATTAGGAATATAGAAATTCTTAATACATTACTAGGTTTAGGAACACGTGAAGGGAGAAAAAAATTAGCAAGGAATAGTGAGAAATAAAGTAAATAATGTAGATAGGAGTGAATTTTCTTATTTATCTCTAGTTTTTTATTTTTTTTAGTCTTTTATTGTTAAAATAATTGGAAAAGGAATCACAATACCACTTCCCAATAAGGATTCATTTTTCCAATATTCTGGATTTATTTTTCCAGATCTAAAGAATCATATTCCTTTCCTAAACCATAAATAATAAAACAAATGCTGAATTTTAAAAATGAGGAATCTGACAACTTTCCCACTTTACTTTCCTTGTCAATCAAATGGAATCTTAGTCTTTTTTCTTTCTTTCCTAGTCGTGCTCACTTGAATTTGCCAATTCCCCGGCCCTCCTTCTGTGATTTCCCTTCCCCTTCTTTTGTCACCCTCGCCACTACCACCCTTGGATTTATCTCTTCCCCGGGCCTTTCCCTGCAATGTTTTCATGTTCTTTCTATTTGTCGACACCCCCATGCCACTGCCACTATTTTTTATCTATCCTCTGCAGTACTTGCAAGCTGCATTGTGTCGCCTACCACCAACGCTACCACCGACCTTTTCTGCTACTGCCAACGCCACCGAGTGTGGCGATTATGTTAGTGTTGTGCCCTAGTGACAATCATTTGTATATTGTATATGACACATTTTATTTTAATAAAAGACATTATTTATCTTACAGTTTCTTTTATTTATTTTAAGTAATATAACTGTTCGATAAAGTCCATAATACAACACTGTGTTAAGGAAATCATCATAGATATCATGATATGAGATTCCTACTACACTGGATGGTGTTAGTACTTAAATAGTCCTTAGTCATAGTATTCATGAGGCAAGACATCATTAATGCGTTAAGACTAGCAAGTGTTAGACTTCCTGATTTGATCAGGAAGTGGTTCTCATAACCATAAGTATTAAGATACTCAAAGTTAACACATGGATGCTTGTTAATGGAACAAGTTCATTGGATGACCTAGCTTTGAGGTAATCACATGGATAACTATTTAGTGCCAGTGATATAATCTCAATATAGCAAACGTGAAAGTATCCTTAGATTTGAGATCTCCAAGGTATGTTGTTTGCTGGGCATTGTACTTTGATTCCAATCTCCGGAGCTCGATCGAGGGCCGCCTATGGGATGAATATTGGATACATTGTGAGGTAAACGAAAGTAGTTGAGAGGGTCAATAAAGGATTTACCACTTGTTAGTGTTGTGCTCTAGAGGCAATCACTTGTACCGTGCATATTAAATTAATAAGAGGCATTCTTTATCTTTCAGTTTGATTGTTATATCTAAATATGTGTACAAACCGTTAGATAAAGTCCCTAGTACAACACAGTGTTAAGGAAATTATGATAGAGATCATGATGTGAGATTCCTACTACACTATGCAGTGTTTGTACTTAAATAATTCCTAGTCATAGTATTAATAAGATGGGACATTATTAATACGCCAAGACTGGCACATGTTATATCTCTTGATTAGATCGAGCGGTGGTTCTCATATCCGTGAGTATTGGGATACTCAGGATTAACATGTAGATGCTTATTTTGGAATAAGTTCATTGGATGACCTAGCTACGAGATAATCACTTGGATAACTATTTAGTGCCAGTGATAGAATCTCATTATAACAAGTGTGCAAGTATCCTTAGACTTGAGATCTCCAAAGTACTTTGTTTAACGAGCGTTGTACTTTGATTCTAATCTTTGGAGTCTTATCTAGGACTGCCTATGGGATGGATATTGGGTACAACGTAAAGTAAACGAAAGTAGTTGAGAAAGTCAATAAAGGATTCACCACTCCTAATAGTAGGTGAGTATATCTCAAGGCCACTTGTAGAAATCATTACTCATGAAGTCCTTGGCCAAGGCGACTATGTGATGGAAATGGTTCTAGTTGATACACATATCGAGTAATGGATTTCTTGAACAAGTACTAAAATATTCGGGCCAGAATTAATAATATTCTGGAGGGAGTTGGCACTAATTCCATGCTCTAGATCGAATGAGATATTGTATGGTGAAAGGAGTTTATTGCACTGATAATTTGCTATTGAAAGGTTCATGTCAAACCACTTGACTTTCTGGACTTTTGGGTGGTCAAGAGTCATTGCTAGATGTCACTCTTGATATGCTAAATATGGATTTATTAATTAGAGAATTAATAAATTTAATCCTTTATTTTATTAAGGATTATTAATTCTAATATTGTTAGAATTAATTCATATTATGCTACCAATAAGACCAGGAAACCTAATGGGTCACACACAATAAATGTTTGAATGCTCAAATATATTATTTGATAATATTGTGGGGTTAATTAAGAGAAGGGAATATATTTATAGGTGAATTCATTGGACCTAATTGTAATTAAGTAAACTTTAAATGCCAATTTATTGACTATTGGACGTTGAAGGACTAAGTTACAATTTATGGTAATTATAAATCTATAAACATAAGGAAACGGTTTCCTTAGGGTAAGGGACACAGACTATTCACGCAATAATAGAGAAACCGTTTCTCTGCCTCTCTCTTGATCAAACCCTAGCCGTCTCTCTCTTATTAATCAAAACCCTAGCCTCCTAAATTCTACTAGCATAGAATTGTGAGATTGTGAGCGTTCGACCTTGTGTGGATTATCATTAGAGGGAGTTCTTTCTTAGACTTTAGTTGAGCTGCTGTGAATCGGTTTTGTGATCTGGATCGCACCTGCATTCTTGGAACAAAAAAAAATTTAAATTCTAGCTTCAAGAGGTAATAAGCGTGATCTTCTCTTTTTCCCATTTCTACTGCAAACCCGTGATCCATGGCTTGAATTTCTTGCTATTTTCCGCTGCGTTTAATCTGTTTAATTAATTTAGAAATCCTACACCACTCCTAATAGTATGGGCGAATATCTCACGGTCATTTGTAGAAATTACTACTCGAAAGTCCTTGACCAATGCAATTGTGTATTGGAAATAGTTTCAAGTGATACACATCTAGAGTAGTGGGTTCCTGGTACAAGTACTATTGTATTCGGGCCAGAATTAATTCTGAAGGGAGTTGGCACTAATTCCGTACTTCAAACCGAATAAGATATTGTATGGTAAAATGAATTAATTGCACTGAAATTTGTTATGGAAGAGTTCATGTCAAGCCACTTGATTTCCTGGACTCTTGGGTGGTCATGATGTGTTGCAAGATACCGCTCATGATCTGGGAATATGGATTTATTAATTGATGAATTAATACACCAATCTTGATTAGAATTAATAGGATTAATTCTAATTAATTATGGATTATTAGTCTCAAAGACGTTTGGATTAATTCGTGTTCGCTACTAATTGACTGGGAAACCTAATAGATCACACACAATAGATGATTATATACTCAAGATGTTATTTGATAACATAGTGGGGTTGATTGAGAGAAAGAGAAGTTGTTGTGGACAAATTATAATTAGTTATAATTTGTGGTACAAGTTGTAATTGTGAGAACTTAATATTTCCAATTACAATTAGGGAATTCTAATAGGATTAGAATTCTTAGTTTTGGGAGGGAAATTTCGTGTAATATACAGTATATGTAACACACGAAAAACCCTAGCTGAACAACACACAAAACAACAGCCATGAACATTTTCTCTTCTTTTTATCTCTCTCGATTTGATCTTGATCAAAGAACCCTAGCAGCCATCTTTTTCTACTAGCACAGGAAATTTTGGTGCTTGAGTGTACCCTCTGTATGGATCACCGTTAGAGATGATCACACACTGTGATTATAGTAGTTAGACGTTCAACTCACGTGGAGGTTGATCACGAGGATTGCTGGATCGTGCCTTAACTTGAAGAAGAAGTTTTTTGTTCTTCGGACGATCACCCAAAGGTAAAAACTGTTACCTTTACTCTCTTTATGTCTTGTTTTCCACACATAGACGGGTTCTGGGATGGTATCTCGTTTTATTTTTCGCTGTGCCGTATACGATATGAGCTTGAGATACCCAACAGTGGTATCAGAGACATGCTATGTGTAGTCTACGGGCATTGTTTTGGCATGAAAAATTGTTTTCACGTTTGTCTTTGTTTACTGTGAAAATCGTTTTCACTCGAGTCGAAATCGTTTCGATCATTATGGATTGGTTCCATAGCACAATATGATTGTGTAAAAGTCACAATGTATTTCGAAAAGATACTTTCTTTAGTGTTAAAAATTTCTGCAGGAAAAATGTTTACTTGCAACATAGATGTTACCTTCCGTTTCATCTTAATTTTCTGTTTTGATTTTGTTTAAACTAACAAATTGGCTGTTGTTTAGAGCTTCAAAACAGCAAATACTGCTGAGAATTGTTCTAACTAAAAATTTGTAGAAGAAGAAAGCACCAGAAATTATTTCTGAATTTTTTTTAAAAAAATCGCCACCATTGTTTTAGAACACAAGCGGTGCCGGCTCCGGCGGCACTCCAAGCCGACGCCGGTTCCATTCTGTTAGCGATGTCCAAAAATCGGTTTTGGAAAGGAATTTTTTTTTTTAAAACCAGAACAGAGCTAGCGCCGGCTACGGCTTCCAAACCGGCGCCGGTTCTGCTTTGTTTGCAATTTCCAGGTATTTAAAAAAAATTTCTGGAACAGAATTTTGAAAGGAAAAAATCTCATTTGATGAGAAACGGGACCCAAAAGCATTTTTTCAAAATTAGTTTTGAGACAAATAATTTTGTTTTTCAAAATATTGATTTTGAAAATTTAAAATTAGTGTATCTTTCTAAAATGGTGATTTTAGAATTTGTTTTGTCTTTCCAAAATAGTGATTTTGGAATGATAAAAATATATGTTTATTTTGTTTAAGCATAGTCAATGGCATGGTGGATGGTTATGGACTAAAACCAATTATATCTGTTCATGTATTTTACAGTTTTAGTTTTTATGAAATAGGGCATGCGTGTCCTGCCTTCTTTAGAATTCTTGTATAATTCTCTTCACATCTAACTCCCCCTGAATGTAACACAAGGTTTTCTCTTTTTAGAAAATTATGTAATTAGTTTACATAGGTTAGATAGGAGTAGAATTATTCTATTCTGGAGATGGCGACCAATATAAGCCGAGAAGGTAAGACCTTCTACTTAAATCATGCATGAACATATAAGATTAACTATATTAATTTTTTTTATGGCCCAAAGAAATTAATTTAGGAAAAGTCCATAACCATACCACGTAATCGCTTTATTACCATGATTATCAATTATGTGATTTATTGATTTTTATGCATGTCATTCAACGAAATCACTAAAAGGAACAAATTCCTCAATTAATATTAAACCTAATTCATTCCGTTGATATAGTAAGAACGAGAGTCCTTTTTCGAGACTAGGTTGTTGGGCAAACCCAAGCCTACTTGACATTGGGCATGTTCAAGCTATGGAATTAAATTCCTTTCGAATTAAATTCCTGATTAATGGGTCAGGTTTAACTAAATTCTTTATCCCAATTAAGCATACTCAAGCATAAAGAAATTTAGAGGAAAAGTTGGGGTAGCCCAAAAGGCTTTAAGATTAAAAGTTGTTAATCATCTAATGATCTAATAGTTACATACGATGTAATTGGTATTAGATACCTACCAATGAACTCAAGGATAGCTTGTTGGGCAAACCCAATGTTATTCTTGAGGAATTTGGATACCAGTCTATTAGGAAAGCATCCAACGGGCTTTCCCGAATCAGTAGTGGGGGCTATTGGTTTGAGTAAAATAGTGGAGTAAAAATGCTCTTAATTAAAGTCCTAATTATTTGCATATCATAATTATGCACTTAATTAACTCACGTGGAGGTTGATCACAAGGATTGTTGGATCGCGCCTCAACTTGAAGAAGAAATTTTTTGTTCTTCGAACGATCACCCAAAGGTAAAAGTTGTTACATTTACTGTCTTTATGTATTGTTTTCCACACATAGACGGGTCCTAGGATGGTATCTCGTTTTATTTTTCGCTGCGCCGTATACGATACGAGTATGAGATACCCAACAGATTACTCCTCTGCTGCTGCTCAATTTTACAAGCAGATTTGCTTCAAGAAGACCCTCTGTTGCACACAATAATTCCAATTTAAAAGGTAAATGAATTCTATTAAATAAAGAAGAGTTCGTCATTAATCTTGCTTCCTTAAACTAGGACTATAAATAGCTGAAAGTTTTAGTCATTTCTTCCTAGGTTATGATCTACTTAATGCTTCAGCCACAGAAACATTAAAAGATGTATATTTCTAGTTTTCTCTTTCTTTCTTTTTTCTATCTCTTTTAATAACTACTATCTCTATTGTTGTGTCTACATATGTGTTCTTGGTCTAAGTCTACATTGTTGTGTTTATGAAAAAAGATTCCCTTTTGAATGTGTGTGTTCCAAATTCTAATACTTGTATTTGGTATTCTCTATTTTAAGTGTTTGGGGGCTTAGTTTTCTTTAGTTCAACTGTAACTTATATGTAATATCCTGTATTTTTAATCTTGACTGACTATTTCTTTTGATAGAATGATCATTTGTATCAGTAGCCAGAACAAAAGATGATCTTTGTAATGAGAAGAATATTTTGGTGCAACAAAAATAGTTAGGGCCCTGGATGAAATTTTGAATTTTTTCTACTTGTACTCTAAATTTTTGGAAGGCTACTACTTTGTATAAAGTAAGAGATTGGGGGTACATTTAGAATAAAAATTGATCAGCACAAAAAGGCGAGCGTTTCGGTATAAACAAGGTTATTTAGAGCACTAGGGGCATTTTTGTACTTTTAATCGCGAATGGGATTTTGACTGTGAATTTTATAGAATTGGGAAAGAATTGAAGAATTTGAATGTTACCATTGAAGTTAGAAAAAATTATAGAATTTATTGGTAAAATAAAATATTTTTTCAATACGGACTCGAATTTGGTCATTTCTGAGAAAAATTAAAAAATGCGGTCGAAAATTTGAACGTGTGGCTTCTTGTGATTGGTGGTCAAGGAAATGTGTCAAATTATGAGAGGATGCATGAAATATCAATGTATGCAAAGCTTCTTAAATAAGTTTTGTAAAATAATTAAGAAAATATGCGAAAAATCAAGCAAGCGACATGTGTAAAGTAGCCACCATGCATTTAATGAAACAAAATGCTATTGGTCTTCATTTGGACCATGAATGGTGGTTGATTGAGGCTGAAAACCGTCCAAGAACATAAAAGGAGAAGGGAGAAAGAAAAAAGGGAGAAAAGAAAGGAAAAATCAAGGAAAATAGGAAAAAGTGAGAGAAAGAAAAAGTGTGTATTTCTTGATGTATTCTTGGTGTACTTGGAGCAAGAGTAAGCTAAAACATCCTACATACAAGGTAAAAGCTTATATTTCAAGAATTAAAGTTATAGATTTCATTGCGATGATCATTTTGGTATAAGCTTTAGCATTAAAACATGAGATTTTTGGTTGAGATTTGGATCAAATGTGAACTATGTAAACTTTTGTGTGTGCAAGTGTGTGTGTTGATTGGAAGAATGTTTTATATGCTATATTTTATGTGATGAATAAAGGTATTTGATTGGTATTTAAAAGGGTTATTCATGGTTGGTGAAAAAGTGGTGAAAATTGAAAAAAGAAAGCTTTAATGGATATAAAACTATGGCTATTTTTCATTCATGTTGGTGATTACATATTGTTCAAAGCATGAATTTGGTGACCTATTAGATCTAGAAACATGAATAATTGAAGGTGTTTTGATGGGGAGTAAGGTGGATTAAAGGTTGTATAGATGTTATAAAGGAAGGAGAACAAGATGGTAATATTTTTTTTGTGAAAATAGAATCAGTACAACAAAAAAATTTAGGATTTTTTGTCCCATTAGTTCCTGGACTGTCTAGAGGATATGGAAAAGAAACCATAGACACTTAGTTCAAGGTCTAACGAGCATTTTGATATAAAAATAGAGCTCAATCGGAGTTGTAGATCAAAAGTTATACGCAAAACAAAATGGTGTGACGAAAGGGAAAAATATAGGATTTTAGTTTGAGCACCAATAAACTCAAAGGAGTTATTTGCATGACTTTGGGATTACAAATGATGAAGAACAAGAAGAAGACTTCATGTTCATGAGAAAAAGAAGAAATATGGAAATGAGAAATGAAGAAACCGGATATACAATATATGTACATGTACACGTTTTGTACAAAGAAGAAAAATAAAGGAATAGGGGAATAAGTGATTTCCTTATATTTGTGTTGACTAAGTGTTGGTTTGAGCTTTGGTGTACCAAACTAAGCGTGAAACGATGTCTAATGTAGATTGTTCACGTTAAGCGTTTGGTGACCAGTTAGACACGGTATTCAAGGAAACGAGGTGAGTTCTATTTGTTTTACAAATCCTGTTTTATGCTAGTGAAATTACGATTTATTGAAGAAATGTTCTATGAGTCCTTTTGGTTTTTCTTAACAAATAAATGGTTTCTCTGAGAAAGAAATAGTATCATACCATGATTGGATTTGAATGGAAAATATTAATTTTCATAAATGGAATTATTCATAATTAGTAACCAATTTTCATAAAACCTCTTTGTGACAAGGTTAATAGACCTTTGTGTTTTACTGATAAAAGTATGGTTTCTCTGAATGGGAAATTATTGAGGTTTTTAGGAAATGGTGTTTGGTATAAGGGATTTTGGATCCTTTGAATTATGAATAATTCCTAGGTATAAATGTATACCTAAAAAGTTTTCTTCTCATTAATTATGAGAAGAAATAATATTTTATTCTGAAAAAGTATCAATGTTCCTTTTTATGGAAAGGATTTTTGAGAATATGTGAGATATAAATATTATGGAATTATAATTGGGATTTCTTGAATTAAATTCTTCCTTTTTGGATTAGAATTCTAAAATTCTTGAATAATATTCTTTTTTGAAATCAAGTATTCTTCAAATAACGAAAATACCATTGAAAACTTATTTTAGCGTACAAAAAGAACTTTTTATTCTTTTTTGCTATGGTTTTGGAAAATAATCTCTCGGTATGAGATTAACTTTTGAAAAATAGTATTTTAACCCCATAAATTATTTTATTGATATTCCCTTAGGAATAAGATAAATAATTTGCTTTGTGAGCTAATGGAAATAATTAACTAGTCATGTGAGCCAATGGAATTTATTTTTGAAAAATGATATTTTGGCCCCAGAAAATGTTTTATTTTTATTCCTTCGAGAATGAATATTTATCTGGCCTTGTGAGCCAGTGAATTGGACTGGTCTTATGAACTAGAGGAAATGTTGAGTACTTAACAAGAGCCGACCTTTGTATTAGCTTATGTTGGAGGTAGACGATTTCAAGTAACTTGGCTAGTTGTGGGGATTGTCTTAATCTAAACGGGGCGATGGGACATTGCAAATGGCTGAGGACTTATCGGATAGGTTGATAAGTGCCTGGTTGACCCCTTGCTTTCTCTTGTATGGGGAAAGATATAGGAATGGGTCCCCATACGTAAACAAGTAATGAATGATAACCCATACCCCCACTTGTGTGAGGAACGGATAGTGATTCGAAGGTATATAAATCAAATGAATTGGGTAGAATGTGATGACATTTCTACCTCTTCAGCAATGCATAGTTGAGTGCTATAGGCTTATGTCCTTAGTGCAACAAGATTGTAATGCCGAAGGCGAAGCCTTGTAAGCTTTGCACGCAGGCCGACCCTCTATTGAGAGAAGAGTCTGCATTTTTGAAATTGGGGTAATGACTCTAAAATGAAACATGGTTTTCCAAAAATGATAGAATTCTGAATCAACTCTTTCGTAGAGAGTTTTAGAATTGTTTTCAGTCGAAAAATGCAATGCTTTCCCATAATGGTTTTATGAAGTTGCAGATGATAACACATTTATCTATTTGTTAATAAATCACTAGCACACACAGGACTCATTGGGTGATTTTTCACTCACATGTGTATTATTTCTCTTAAAATTTTAGGGGTTAGAGGCGGAGCAGAAACACCGTAGACTCCCAGTTGCTCATGCTACATCTTGAATCTGTGATACTCTTGAGTATATGTATTAGAAGTTAGACTTTCTGTGTCATCTTGTGTTTAGCAAAGATATTTTGAACAAACTTTTGCTACCGATTCAATGAAGTTTGTTATAAAGACCTATTGTTTGGGTAACTGGACGGGGTGACATCTCATAAAATTACAGCTCACTACGCTATGGAAATGTGGGGTGTTACATTATACGTATTAAAGAATGCTAAATCAAGGAAAAGTTTTTGTAGAGTTTGTTAATTGGTTGTATTTGTACTTTGTTATTGTCTTTGATGTTGTAGTGGTTGTAATTTCTTGCATGGTAAATCTGGTGAGACAACTCAAGCCAAAATGAAGAAGCAAATTGTTGTGCAAAGTTAATTGGACTATCCCTTTTGCTATATAAGGCTTTACATCAGTTTGATCAACTCCAAAAGGATGCTTATAATTTTCTTCATTCTGAATAACGAGCTTATCAATAAAAAATGTTGACACAGGAATGTTATTAGGATATAAATTCAATGGAAGACATTTTATAAATGGAAGTTATTAATAATATAGGTAATACTATTTATATTACAGATAGAAATAGATCATAGGAGTTTGATTATAAAAAAGAAGGAAGAAAATAGGCACAACTGTTAGTACATGAGAACTTAAGGAAAAGAAAATAAGTTTGAAACTAATAATATTATTTTGAGTAGAACGTTATTATTGATACAATAAATAATATACTATGTAATGCACTAGAAAATTGATGGCTCCCTTTGAAGTAAGAGAAAAAATATCATTTCATTAGCATACAATATAGTTTGGTACTTTAATCTTGTTATGTGTATGTTGCCTCTTTTTACTTTTATTAAAAATTTTTTTTGCAATGGCCAGTCTCAAGAATGCAATTTGTTTTCAATAGCTTGATACATTTTCCTTTGAGGACCTTATATATATATATATATATATATATATATATATATATATATATATATATATATATATAAGTATTGTATTTTTTTTACATACATATACATATATTTACACATATTCCTCCATTTTTAACAATTATTATTGTCTACAATATAGTGCATCACATTATAAGTACACACTACGAAGGTGCTTTTTATTTAGCTTTGCTCATCTACAAAGGTACATGGGTTTCAATATTTCAAATTAAATTATTGTATGTTTAATTTACATGCCTAGATCCCTGTGAGTGATAGGTGATCATTCTTCGTAGGTAATGGATGATTAGCCTTAAGATAGGTTGCAAAGTTACTATGTATGTAATGAAGTAATAGTTTTGTATATGAAATGATGTGAAAACTGTCTGGAGTTGTTGAATTGTGTGTGGATATTGTCGTGGTTACATTTTGAGTGGTCTTATTGCCTAGACAATGTCCATTTTTAAGGGGGAAGATGCTGCCAAAATTTTGTCTTAAGCCTCTTCAAATAATTAATAAATCCTAAATACTATTTAGTAATTAATAGATCCAAATTAAATCAACCTGTTCAAATGACATTTACGTTCACATTTTCCCCCCACATTTACCTTTCATTTAACATTTCATCCCAACCATGCTACAATAAAAGGGTAAAACACATCAACAAATCACATGAAAATATAATGATCTAAACTAAACATTCACCAATTTCTCTACAAACTTGGCTTATTAAATCAACATGCCACTCAAATATTTTCCATTCTTCATGTCTACTGCTATGCTTCTTTTTTGAACTGTGTCATCATATCCTCTAGCTATTTTCTATTGATTCTTAATAGATCCTCCGTATTAGATCTATATATTACAAAATATTTCTAATAATAAATCAATATCTTCCAAAACTTTGATTTTAAGCAAATTATAGAATTTAATAGTTTATCAAACTTAAAAAAAATTCGAACCAAAATTGCTTAAATCCTTCATTGTCAACGCTCCATATTTTTTCAAGTTCTTTTAGCGGCTTAAAATGTAATCATGTTTATTTCAATTTGCTCACTTTTATCCATCATGATACTTGTTACAGCTAGAAATGGAATTTAAATATTGTGCCTTTGGACTCCTGCTAACTTTAAGTGACACATGTATGTAGCATCTAGTATTTGGCAGAATAAGACATAAGCTATAGTATGAAACCTTTGCGGCCCCTTCCCTCTATTTCTTTTATAGATGCTTCAATTTTTTTGCTCTTAGATAGTAATATGGTGCTCCAAAATTGTGCACATTTTGCTCTTGAAAAGGATGCTACTATCATGTGGTTATATTTTAGGTAAAAACACTAGAAATTTGTTTGACAGTTGACCTGATTTGTAATATTCTATTGTTTGTTCTTTTAGAATTTGCAACAGGAAATTCCCAATTTATTTTTATCTTCAGATAATGAAAGGAAAATGATTAGTAGGAGTTGAATTGAGTATTTAAAGGATTTTTCATTTGAGGTGCCTTGAAGTTGAATCATGCATGCTTCTTACATTGGTACCCTTACCTAGAACAATCGGCTTCACTAATTTGGCCATGAGAAAATTTGTAAATATTCAGGTGTAAAACATGTTACAGAGAAGGGAAAAAATATGCAACAATTCTTTCCTCTGGCTTTTATGAAATGAAATGTAAGTTTTATATCAATATTGCAATGCTGTAATGTAGTTCCAAGGTCCAGCAATGTTTGTGTTAGAGATTGTGGCAAATGATGCAATTCTTGTTATAATCATGTATAGAATATGGCTACTTGATTGTGCTCTATTGTAATATTTTTCTAATAATGGTGCTGTTCTTGAGCAAAATTGTGCTCCAAGGTCAAAAGAATCAAACTTATAAAGATATGTTGATTTGAAAGAGTTAAAGATGTATGGCATGAAAAGTCATGATTGTCGTGTGTTCATGGAACGGTTACTTCCAATTGCTTTTAGAGAAGTTCTTCTAGTCAATGTATGGAATGTGTTGACTGAACTACGTTTTTTTAATAGGGATTTGTGCTCACATAAATTGTTAGTAGCTCATATGAAGAAATTAGAGTATGCAATTCCAATACTCATATGTAAACTTGAAAAAATATTCCCCCAGGTTTCTTTGATATAATGGAGCATCTAGTAGTTTACTTGCTTTATGAAGCCCGGCTTTGTGGTCCAACTCAATACAAATAGATGTATCCTTTTGAAAGGTACGTAGGCATTCACTAAATAATGTATTGGAATTATAGTACATGATAATAATAACCTCTTCAAAAGTGTGCTCTAAGCTGCCTTGTTTCAAATTACAGGTTCTTACACTGTTTAAAAGTTAAGGTGAAAAATAAGGCAAGGGTGGAACGATCAATTTGTAATACTTATCTAGTTAAAGAAGCATCAACGTTCTTTTCTTGCTCCTTTGAGCCATATGTTCAAACAAGACATACACATATGGCACATAATAAAGAGGTTTCAATTGAGCACGGGCTGGAACTATCTTTGCTGTCAATTTTCAATGTTGCAGGAAGGGTATTGAGAAAGATTCAAACTCAATTCCTAACATCGAAAGAATTCAATATTGCCACAAACTACATTTTACTAAACTACGAAGAGGTGCAACCATATATTAGGAATTTCTTTCTACTACTTTACGATCCCATCACATAGGTATCACAAAGTTGGAAGTCGAGAGAAGAATAGAGAGTGAATTTGCTGAATGGTTCAAAAATTACGTAAGTTCTCTAAAGTTGTAATTGTTAGTGAGTGTATGTTTACGTAATTCATATATGTTAAATATCTCGAATACAAACTTATGAAATGCAACTTTCTTATTGGTGCATGATCCAATCAATGGGGTGACAAATAAATGTTTACAAAACTTTTCGTGGGGACCATCGAGATAGGTGAAATCATTTTACTGATATGTAATTAATAGTTATTGATTTCACACGAGTGAGCACACAGAAAGTTGGTGTTGATTATTATGGAGTCATAAAGGAGGTTATTGAAGTTCAATTTCCTGGTTATCCAATACAGAAAGTCGTGCTTTTTAAGTGTAATTGGCTTGACGTTATACCTAATCAGGGATTGAGAGTACACCCTTAATAAAAGTTAGTAGATATTAACTATAAGAGGCTTTATCCTAAATATGATCCTTTTGTATTAGCCCAACAAGAACATCAAGTATACTTTACTACATATCTAGGAATTGAAAGACCTAAATCTAATTGGATGGCAGTTTGCAAAACAAAAGCTCAGTATGTGATTGATGCACTTATTGTTAATAAGGCTTATCAAGAAAAAGTTTACGACAATACTGTGATGAGTATATCTTTGGCAGTCAATATTGGGCCCTTAGCATATGTGGAAGACATAAATAAGTTGTTGGATATTCGGGAAAAGACATTAGATCGAGATCGAGACTCGAACTATAATGAAGATGATAATGGGAGTAATTGGGAAACAGATTTCGAGACAAAAGTTGATTCCTAGGAATACATTTTAGAAAATGACTCAAGTGAATAGTATAACTTGGCTACATATCATTTTTTTTTTTTTTGTTTACTTATTTCTCATCATTCTATTTAGGTATTGTACTTCAAAGAATGAGCTCCCAATTTTTCTAACTTTTTAAGTGCGAGAATATGTTACAATTTTCTTTACATTGTCTAATTTTAACTATTTTTTTCTCCATCTAGATATGTCTACTAAAGAGCAGCTGCTTGGTGATGGCTTACAACCTTCTCAATCACCGGACTGTACACCATCACCCTCGCTTGCTCCTTAGAAACTAGTGTGTTACACATTCTCTGGACATGCACTTACTAGGAAGGACAAGGCTTACCTTGTTGTTCCATCATTTGCAGCATCGCATCAGCCTGGATCTCAGGCATAGGATCCCTGACTATTAATTATACCACGAGTGTAGGGATACTTTAAAATGTATTAGAAATGTATTAAAGTAATTTGTAATTTGTTTTGCATAATTGTAGAATATAATCATGCATATTATTACTTTATGAATATATTTTAAATTTAATAGTATTTAATTTATATGTTTGACTATATTTTAATTTAGATGTTAAATATTGTTATTTTGCATTACGTTCATTTCTATATTAATTGAGTCTTTTCCTTTTGCTTGGTTTCATTTTCATATTTCACTTACGCTTATTACCATATTTTTTTTCTTTTATGACAATTTAAAGATTTGCAAGCTCCGATAAATGTGTATGGGAAATCACGTCTATATCCCATAGGTACTTCGACGGGCCTTACATGACATATGCTGATGTCTCGATAAACGTAAAGAACGTCTAGTTTGAGAAATTTGAAGTTGTATATTATTGTATAAATCATTAAAAATTATTTTTTTTTACTTTATATATATATTTTTAATCATTTTTTATGAGCTAACAACTTGAATTTTATATTGATTTTTTTTTTTTGCAGAAGCTATTTCGTTGAGCCGCTAATCATAGCGCTAAGATCCGGTCCAACTGGGAGCATAAGTGTTGAACCCGCTTTTTGGACACTCTGTCGAAGCTACAAAAGGTGACCCCGGCTGGCCAATCCTTCTCCTCGATCAATGCTCAATATTAGAAGGTGATGTAGTAGTGCTGAAGAACACAGGAGTTTCAGCGGGGCTCCTCTACTGCTTGGAGGAATAGGGTTCAGGCCACCTCCACTTATACTCGAGGCTCGATCTCGTTTACTATCCACAAGGACTGTATGGTAATTTTCTTCAATTATTCACACATTTTGTAATTCTACTTCATGTAAATAATTTTTAAACTAATATTTTTATAAGTTAATTTTTAATTGTAGCAACAGAAGATGGGTGATGACTTCAACCATATTGAGTGGTACCAGAGGCTACATACGTTTCAAAGTGGGGAAGACAAGCGCAATATGTCAGCGAGTAGTCTCACAAAACAATAGTAATAATTTACAAATTTATAACTTTAAAATACTTTCCAGTTAGTTACATTTTACTTAATAAAATACTGACTTCAAAATCAATTTCAGGAGGATGTGACAGTTACCAAAGAGCACCTTACTTAGGCTTCTTCCACTTCATCTGCCAGTATTACCTCTTCTGCCATCCCAAACGAGAAGGCTCTTTTTATCGAGGCGGCAGGTGGGTTCAATAAGGACATGTGTATGGACTAGTCTCTGAGGCGACACAAGCTAGACAACAAATCCATCAAAGCTTATTGCCATCCGTATCCTCTACACCAGCTAACATAAAGCATACAACTAAAAGAAGGGTTGAGGAGAGGGTGCACACAGTTAGAGATGAGCGCAAGAAGGATTTCGATCAGAAAATGGGTTAGATGTAAAATCAATTTACCAAATTTATTACACTGATGTCAGAGAAGTTTGAGATAGTGCCACCACCGATGCAACCAATTTAGGGAGACGATGTGGTGGATGAGACTAAGGGCAGCTTTATTCCCCCACCCCCCCCCCCCCCCCCAAGATCCTTATCCTTCGCATGTTTTTCATCCTCATTCTCCACCCCTACCTTCTTCAACTGGCACCATTGCTTCTGTAGCATAAGGATTTCATTGTAGATGTTATCATGTATATTACATTTATATTACATTAAATGTTTGTACTTATAAATGTATTTTATAATATTGAGATGAATATTTTCTTTTTCAATTTAATGAAATCGATTTATATTTTATTATGAATTTAAATTTGGTTTGGTATATATTGTTTGGATATATACTATATATAATATATGGTGCAGGGGATTTAATATAATTACGAAATGGGCCTTGTAAGGAGGAAAAAGAAAATAGCTATAGTTTAGATAGGGAAAAGCCATTAGCACAATTAGCTATGGTTTAGTGACAGAAATTTATTAATCCGTTGCTAAACCCTAGCAAATAAGCTAGGGTTTTGCTATGGTAGAAGGGCCGTCGCTATTAAAACATTTTATTAAAATAGATTTAAAAATACCGCCATCACCACCCTTGCTAGGGTTTTTGTGATGGCAAGTAATTACTGTCTAAAAAAAGATATTGCGTAAATAATTCTGTTGCTAAACCCTCGCAACATTGGCGATGATTTAGTGACGGCCGGTAAATTAATTTGGAAAAAAGTAAATAACAAAAATGAAGCTGTTGCTAAATCGTCGCAAATATTGCGAGGGTTTAGCAATTGCTTGAATTAATTCCTTTAAAAATCCATATTGAGAAAATGTCTTTGGCCGTTGCTATATTATTGCTAATCTGAAGCAAATGTGATCAATGTAGTTTCATTTGACTCGTTTCGAGTCGAGGGATTACCCTCTCAATGTCGTCGCTAACAGCAATAGTTTTTTCTTACCGTCGCAAAATTTTTATTTAGCAAAAAGTGGTTTAGCTACAGCATTTTCCATTGCTATGTCGTCGCTAGGTTGGAATAGCAGCGACCTTAGCCCTCGCTAATTCCCTATTTTCTTGTAGTGATAGTAGTACGTGTAAGAACTAAACCACGAAAATAATGAAGCATAAAATTCTAATCCTAGAATTTTTTTTGCATTATTATTATTATATGTTTTTATTGTTTTGTATGGTTTTGTTGGAGTAGGTTTGTTCTTGGGACCCATCCCTAACAAATGGATTATCTAGTAATTACCTATAAGTAATTATATTGTCATTTATGTGTTTTGGAGAGTTGCTAGGCATGATGATTTCTATTTTGTTTATCTTTTGCAGTGGGAATACGGAATAGATGGTGGAAGGCCACATCCATGGCAGATTTTTATGTAGATCTTAATAGTAGTTGAAGCTGGAAAACATAATTGATGCAGCTAGAGTTACTATAGATAACTCTCCTTTAGCCACTTGAAGTTATTTTGACTAGGGCAAGCTTTGGAAAGATATTGACAATATATGGGATATCTCATCGTTTATGTGTGGATTCATGGTAATCTGAACACCAAGCAGTGATATTCAAGACACAATATAAATTGTAAAACTTACTTCTTTCTATCTTGAACTAGCAAACTTTCTTTATATTACGAAACCTCACAATGTAAATTGCTGAATTATTGTCTTGAAACATCATCTTATGATGAAGATCCCAATATGATTCAAATGACGAAGACAATCCCTATATAAAATATAAATTGACCTCTAATGCCCCTAAACCTTTATTTAATAAATTGCTAAATGAACACATATCATTGTCATTAGTTGATGTTCTATTTATTAATTGATCTTTATCATGTATATCACAACTATCTTCTAATAAATTATCATTTAGTCTTTTATAATTTATTACCATTCTACTTTTTTTCCTAATAATTCCACTATGTTTTTTTTTTAAACAATAATAGCGACAGTTCTATAAGGACTATACTTTTTTTTTTTTTTCTAATAACTCCTAATTTTGATTGATCTCCTATGTGCATATCAAATTCTTTTATTTCATCATTGTTGGCTTCAATCTTTAATAAATGGTTTTGCTAAATTTCAAAGGCCTAAAAATTGTTGCAATTGTTTTGTATCTTCTATTTTACCAGAAAATTCTAGTACATTTTTACTAATATGTGGTTGTAACTTTATTTTTCCTCGACCAATTTCTATTCCTAAAAATTCTATGTTCGTCTCAAACAACTGAGCTTTTTACTAGTAATAACAATCCATGTGTTAAGAATTCAGGCAAGACCATTTTAAGATGACTAATTTGTGTATTTTTAGTTTTTAAAAATACAAAGATATCATCTATATACTAAGATAAAATGACTATATTTACTAAAGATTGTATTCATTTTTCTTTGAAAAACTACAGGTACATTTTTTAAGCCAAATGGCATTATTAAACATTCAAAATTTCCTAATGGGTAGGTAAAGGCATTCAATGCTATACTATTTGGGTGCATTCTAATTTGTCAAAATCCTGATTTAAAGTCAAATTTACTAAATATATAACATCTTCGAATTTTATTTATTAATTGATATTTAATAGATATATTATAACTATCTTCTAATGTATTATAATTTAGTCTTTTATAATTTATAACCTTTCTACTTTTTTCCCTAACAATTTAAGTACTATGTTTTTTAACAATAAAAACAACACTTCTATGAGGATTAGTACTTTTCCTAATAACTCCTAATTTTGATAGATCTCTTATGCGTATCTCAAATTCTTATTTCATCATTACCGGGTTCAATCTTAGCTGTAATAATTTTTAAATTTGGATTCAAGTTTTTTAGTTTGCAATATGATTTCTCTTTTTTCCAATATTTTTTGGGGATATTCTCCAATTATTTTGTCTTTCTAGTTTACTAATTATACTACAAGTAACACTAATTCTTGTTTTCAATAGATTGTATAATTTTTCTGTATGTACATATTTTAATTGTATTTCTTGTTCTAGCCATTCTAGTTGAGAGTCTATTTGTGTTAGAGATATGCCCTAAAGCAATTTGTACTTATACTATTATCGTTATGTATTTTGTAATAATATGAAACATTTATTTCCATGAATAGTGCGTTTAGTTTTATGGTCATCAAGTACGTGACTTGATAGTAAAACCTTATAACACATAGAATGCCTATTCTTAAAATTATCCCTAATCGATTATTATTATTAGTGGAACAATAATAACTTAAGATTAGTATGTTTGTGACGATGACTATATTTTACTGGTCATGGATATATGAGATATCAAGTCAAAACATAAATAAATGTTAGAGAACATTGTATTGGACATGACCCACTGTGAGAGTACTTCACGGAAAATGTCATAAGTACTTTCTAGCCATAATGATATTAGAAGTCCTTCGACCTGAATTCATCATAATTTCCTACTTCATAAATTCTATATCTTGACATTGTCTAAAGTTGTCTTTAACCAGATAATAAAATTAGACCACTGTTAGATATAGAATAAACTAGGGAGAGGAATATGATTGATAGTGAAGGAATTTATCCTTCTCATTCTTGGGAGAGATGTCCATGAGCCCCTTGATAAGTTAGACTATTAAAATGTATGGTCATACTCAAATATATCAATTTGAGATATTGATATTATTTGTTTGAACAGTCTATTATGAGATAAAAAAATAGTTGATTAACCTTAATAAGGATGGCATGCTCCGTGCTTTATACTTAATCTAGATATAATGTGACAAAATGATTAAATATAAAGTTATGGTTCGGTTCAAAGAGATCGCTCATCTTCATTTAATCTGGATAGTTATAATGTTTTGCTAAAAATCGCTTATAACTTGTGGGCCATTTAAATGTGATTTGGACACACTGCCAGTGTTAAATGAATCTATAAGGTCATACATTAAGCGAACATATTAGGTTATTTTTTTAGTGACCAAGTTCGATGTATTTGGAAATGTGTCTAGATTTATTGAACCTAGAAAAATGACCAGATACAATGAATTAGGAAATATGTCTACATTCGATGTATTTGGAGGATGTCCATATTATAAGAATCTAACTTGGTAAATTAATTAGTTAAATTATCGAGACAATGGTATAATCTTATCATATCTTTTAAATTTTAATTTGGATTTAAAATAAGATATGATAAGAGTTGGACTCCAAGAAGTTCGTGTGGTCTTAAAAGAAAATCCTAGCCGTCTTCTTGTTGTAGACTACTCATAAAATTTTCTTGCTTCCACAACTAGAAAATTTAGCCTCTCAAAACCTTAGGCGCTAGCACACTCGGGTAACGAATTAAGTTCTTTGTATGTATCTGATAGATGATGTTTGTGTATTTCAGCGTCTGGTGATCATCAGAAGTGCACATATGCCTGGGAATTTGAAGGCAGAAGTCTTACTTCTAGCAATATAGAGGTAATTCTGTAAACCCTTAATCGACCTAAATCGTTTGGCTTGGGTTCTCGAAAGGGATTCATGGATATTTTTCGTGTTTAGGAGTCAACAAAACCTAACAATTTGTTCTAAAAATTCAATTTATTCTATGTCTAGTGCTTACTTTATCTTGTTTACATTCACTACAAATTATATACTTATAATATGATAAGTCTCCTTTTTTTGTGGATTTCTATTTCTGTGAGTTTTTGCAGTAGGGGTTGAAGAGATCCATGACGCTTCTCAATACACTTTGATGTGTTGTAAGGAAAACTACTACTTTTTAGAAATTGGATGCTAGTGCATGTATGAACTAAACTATGATAATAATGAAGCATATACAATCTAATCCTAGAATTTTATTTTATTATTTTGTTATTTTAGTTTTTGCATTATTATTTTATTATTTTTTTTTATCATCTTATATGGTTTTGTTGGAGTTTTGGGTTTGTTCTTGAGACCCATTTCTAACAAATGGATTATCTAGTAATTAAATATAACTAATTATATTGTTGTTTATGTGTTTTGGAATGTTGCTAGGTGTTGTGCTATTTCAAGTGTAGGAAATAGTAACGACAAATGCACACAATTAAATTTTAATTAAAATATCAAAATACACAAATGGACAAGTATACCTAGACGTAGTATAGAGTTTAATGACAAGTATCGAAAATCCTCAGGGAAAGGATAAAAGTACCAGTACTAACTCTTCTTCTATTATTTAGCCTAATGAATAAATGGAATAGACTAACTACGAAGTGAAAACCTAGAGAATCAACATCACCTCACACAAGATTGACCATGAGAAAATCAAAGATGAGAAATAGAGTATAAGATATGCACTTGTCAAGAATCCCCTAAACTTAATCAAGTATCAAACCAAACCTAAGATAGCTAAATTTCAAATCTAACACCAGAGAAGTCACAAATGTAAAACCCTCTCTCTCTCTCTCAAGATATAAATGCCCTATTATTAGGCTAATCAAAGGGTATCTCTACCTCTCCAATTGAACCCTAGAATCATTAAGTGCAAAACTCCCAAAATTCCGGAAGAACCCAATACCCCTATCTTTAGGTGATATCAAATTCCCAATAATTACTAAGTTCTATTCCCTCAAATCTTTTCTCAAGTTTATCAAGAGAAAACAAATATTGAACCCAAATGATTAGAACCGAACTCCTAACTCCATCTCTCGAATTTATTAGAAGAGAGTAACCCAAACAATTAATCTAATACAATAAAATTAAGTAATCATTCAATAGAAATTGGAAATAAACAAATCAAGAGTATATTTAATACAAGAACAACTTAGGGTTCATCCTTCAAGAATAATTAAAACAATAAATACAAATTGATAAGAGAAAAACAAAAGAAAAAGATAAAGAATGCTCATAGATAAGCTGCCTTCATCTTCAATCTTTCATCTTCCCGTGATTCAATACTCTAATCTTTCCAATCTCCTTTCTCAAGTGTGTGGATGTTTTCCCTCTTGGTTGGCCACCACTTATTATGCTGATAGCTTCTATTTATAGGGCCAAGAAAGTTGAAAAAATTGTAGCTGAAAAAGAACAACAAATCTAATCTGCGACGTTGCATAGTGCCACTCATGATACTATACACGACGATGTGTATGCTTTACTTTAATGATTATAACTCACCAACGACGGAGTACAATGTGATGTTTTTGGTGTGAAGTAAGCTTACACGGCAGCGTCTCTGGTAAACTGAACGGCACCATCTAATCCTAGCACACGATGCCATGTAAGGCCTACTGAATGGTGCCGTGAAGGCTTCTACATATCTTCTTTTGAACTTTTTTTCAGTCTTTTTTCAACTTTATTCTTATCAAACCTTTATTCCATGACTCTTCTACAAAACAATATAAAAATATATACATGATGAGCACTCATTACTGGGCATGATGATTTCTATTTTATCTATCTTTTGTAGTGGGAATACAGTATCATAGATAACTCTCCTTTAGCCACTTGAAGTTATTTTGACTAGGATAAATTTTGGAAAGATATTGACAATTCATGGGATATCTCATCATTTATGTGTGGATTTCATGGTAATTTAAACACCAAGCACAAGAGTTTTTTGAAGTGTTGTTCTTATAAGATGCAATATAAACCATAAATTTGCTTCTTTCTATCTTGAACTAGCAATCTTTTTCTACATTATAAAACCTCAACTACTTAATAAACCGTTAGTGGATGAACTTGGAACATGTAGTATTTGTGAACTTATAGTATTTTTTATAATTTTTGGTACTAAAGTATTATTATCAATTTAATATGATAAAATGTAAAAACATATAAATTAAAGTTTCAATCAACTTCTTGAAATTAGACATATCATATAAAATTTTGTCAAGACCTAAATACGATGCAAATTCAAGTATAATAAACCTAAAATAAAAGAACAAATTAGACTAGAGAAATATGATTTTTTTTTTTTTGTGGCTTTACTTTTTTTGTGAAGAAAATATTGGTGAAATATGATAAATTTTTTTGGTGGTTTTGCTTTTTTTTTTTTTTTGTTTAGATTAGGTAAATATGATAATTTTTTTTTTTTTTAGCGGCTTTGCTTTTTTTTTTTTGGTAAGGAAACTATTGGTGAAATATGATAATTATTTTTCGTGGCTTTACTTGTTTTCTGAGGAAAATATTAGTGAAATATGATAATTATTTTTGGTGGCTTTACTTTTTTTTTTTTTTGTAAGGAAAATATTGGTACAATTTCATGATTTTATTTTAGGTCTATTATGTTTGAATTTGCATCTTATTTATGTCTTTAAAAAGTTATATGTGATATGTCTAATTTTAGGAAGTTTATTGAAACTTTAATTTATGTGTTTGCTGTATTTTATCCTATAATAATGATACTCTAATACTAAAAATTATAAAAGGTACAATAGGTTTACAAATACTTCATGTGCCAAATTTCCTCCATTAAAGGATTTTTTTTGGCATCTTATAATTAGTATGGGTAAAATAGATTTGGGTAAAAGTAACCTTCATTAATTAATAGCATCATTTATTAACAATTAATGGACCTCTAGTGTATTTTTTACAATTTGTAATATTAAAGTGTTACAATCCACAACTTAATGAGGATAAATTGTAATAAACCCAATGGGTTATTTTGGGTATTATAATTAGTATAGGTAAAATATGTATTTTATTACAAAAGTAACTTCCGTTAGTCGATACCGTCATTAACTAATGGTCAAAGGACCTAATACATTTTTTATAACTTATGGTACTAAAATATCACTACCCCTTTACTGAAATGGGGTAGATTACAATAAACCTTAAATTTTTTGGCCAAATTAGCACACGTAAATTTAAATTTTTTAAGAACTCAATGTATATTATTTTAATACATCCTAGATAAAGAAAGATGCATTAAGGTAACCTATGGAATCTCATCCACCCAAAATCAGACTGTTTGATGTCGAAATTTTCGTATTCAGGACAAAATTAAGAAAAATCATGGGTAAATATACAATACATGGGTGCAACTGCTGCCTCCCCTCCCCTCTCCCCCCCCCCCAATAACGCCCATGCCTTGAGACTTTGTGAAAAATGTAAATCACAAAATATACAATATAAAGTCAGAAATCAAAAATATAATTTTACGGAATGTCATTGCGTCATATATTTCGAACTGCTAAATTCTATAGAATGTTATATATATATATATATATATATATATATATATATATATATATATATATAACTTTGCACAAATTGTACAACTCTGCATAACTTGTGAGTTACTCCTTCTATCCTAAAAAGGATATAAAAAATTTCTATTTTTATTATATCAAAATACTTGTTAATTTTACAAATTAAGAATACATTTATTACGTATATTCTTAATTTACTCCTCATTCGACTACTCAATAAATATTTGACTCATTAAATATGTGTGTATTTCTAATCTAATTAATAAAAATTTACTTTTATTCAGGGATATAATAATATATTTTTATTATAATTATATAAATTTTAATAATTTTTTTAATATGTATATTATTTGTTAGATTAACATTTTTTTTTTTACTTATTATGGGTTTTCAAAACGGGCATTCGGTCCGACCCGACTAATCCCCACAGGCCTGGAGAGCCGCCAAGTAAATCTTCCAGAGATGTCCTCAGCGGGAGTTGAACTGCAACCGCATCTCAAGAGCTTTATTTGGATTCTAACCGTTGCCAACTGCTCCCAGCTTTTTAAGATAGAAGGTTTTTAGGATAGAGGCGGAGTTGCTAAATGATAACCCTCGATCCCACTCAAAATCATCATTGATTGTCTGCCTATGTTGGGAGTAGAAACACTGGTTAGGCCTTGGGAAAGTAAATGAGAAGCAAAAGCATTCCCAAAGCATTCACAACTCACAAGCACGCGTTTATTCCTCCTGTTATTGGGAGTGGTATCAAAATTAAAGTGTTACTGGATCATATTTGGGAACCAAAAATGTTTAATTATTTATATTCTTATTAGCCTTTCATTTTCATTTCCATTTTCTTTTTAGTTTTTGGTTTTCCTTTCTTTCCTTACTCAAATTCAGTTTTTACATTCCATACGATAAAGAACAAAATTTGAAGATACAAGTCAATCACTTCGTGCTACTGAATTTATTTTTTTTAAGCCAATTTTTTATTCTCAAAACTTTTATCATTGTACTATATAGATTATGTTATTTATTATAATATTTGTTATAAGTAATTATTTAAAACCAAAATACATCATATACAATTTGGAGTTAACTTAATTATGTCATTCAAGAATAGCACTTTTTGCAATTCAACCCTTTTTTTTTAGTGCGAATGTCCTCCAAAAATGTTCACAACTTTCAACCACGTCTTTCTATCCTTTTTCTTATCTTTTAACTTAAGTTTGATCTTTTGACTAAGCCAATGTACAAAAACTTAAAATTTTAATTTAACCATATCATTCTTTTTTTCTCTTCATTAAAATTTTACTTTGATATTTTTTTAATCTCAACTGTGAAGTAACATTATTATTATTAAGGAAATTAATTTACTTGATCTTTAAAATTTAATGTTTATAATGTTCTAATTCTTAATATCTTTTTCTATCGTTATAGTCTTTAATAATATTTTCTACTATTATAATCTCTAATATTTTATTTTTCTGTATAAAAAATGAGCCATTATAGTTCCTAAAAAGAAAAAAAAATCATTACGGATCATAACGGTAAAAAATATATATATTAAAAATAAAAATATTATAAAAAATAAATTTTAGAGACCAAATAAACCAATTTATCTTATTATTAATATGATTTGTTTTTGTGTGGAGTGAATATGTTTAATTTTATTAGTATTATAGATCAACTTAACTTGAACCTCCATATACCCCCCCCCCCGCCCCCTAACCGAATTTCAATTGTCGTCTCTGGTATATATTCAAATACGGCTATTTAGTCAATAGTATTTCAAGCAAGTGGCATTGCTTTGAGTCAAATTCTTTCTTGTCCAATTTTACTTCTGCTTCATATCCATTTGAGTAAGGGACCATCAACTCCGCATTTAAAAGGCTTAAGAAAGTGGCAAAGGTTAGGTGCATGGGAAACAGTGACAAGAGAAAAACAAAATGACAAAAACAAGGTCAAATTTAAATTAATCTTTTAAATTTTTTTTATTTATCTGTTGAAACTCGAGCACAAACGCGCTCTCACTCACAAGTGACCGACGCAAAAAAGTGTATCAGGCTTGACTGCTGCTACTCAACTCTGTTTCCGTCTTGCTTTCTAACACATTCTGTTCCTAGTTAGTGTTCAAAATTGGCAGATGGTGCAAGACTGGAAAAATGCTTGGATGGTTGCGCAAACACCCGCATAAGTTTATAGATATGGTGCATTCTAATGCAAGTTTGATTGAGAATTCATTCATGTAACAATTTGCTTTTTATATTCTATCAACATGCAAGAAATAAAATTATAATTTTCATCCGCCCCCATTCTTATCATCATCAGTCCTTTCATTGTGATCTTGCTACCACTTCTTCTTTTTTTATTTTATTTATTTATTTTTTTTATGGGGTATGGAATGGGGTTTGGGGTTGGGGGAGGGGGAGGGGTTTACAAATTATGGATTTCGATTATACCAGATTGTAGAACAAGACCGACCACCGCCAACTTTTCTCAGACACAGAAGAAAATAAACAACTATTCCAGACAGGAAGCCAAGTGCGGCACTCGATCCCACAAGGGAAACAGCAGTGCAGATCAGCATAACAAAAGACTCCTCCTTTGAATTCATAACCCTTGAGCACATGGCAAGCTCAATCCCAGCAAACAATAACAGAACTCCCAATACACCAACTGGAAATTGATCTAAAATCTTCACCAAAGAGCTGCCTAAAACTAATCCCAAAACCAACTTGGCAACACCAAGAAGTGCCACACACGCTCCACTTCTTCCACCGAATTTGTATTGCCCGGCTAGTCCTCCTGCACCATGGCAGCATGGCATGGCTCCAAACCAGCACCCAACTAAATTCATCAACCCAACAGTGACTGAAACAGATGTTGCTGAGAAATCCTTTTCTGGAAAAAGATCGGTTGACAGTTTGCACACAGCAATTACAGAGTTTAGGATTGATAATGGAAGTTGAGGGATTGTTCCTTTAATGAACCCTTCTTTCCATGCATGTTTTGATATTTTGACAACTTCGATGGATGACGGTCCAAATTTGAAGCCTTTAATAGCTTTAGGCCCTCTTATAATTGCCAAAACCACGCCCACCAAGAAGATAATGAAAGCAGAAGGAAGAGAAGCAATCAACTTCTTCAACCTTCTTCTCCTACTCCTACTCGTATTGGAATGATTGGGACCAAAATCAGATTCTGTCTCCTCATTGTCATCACCAGCACCGTCAACAGTGATAATGAAACAAGCACAAATCAGGGCTAACAGCAATCCATCCAACCCCAACCAATGCCTCTCCCCAGCAGATTTTGACTTTGAAAGGTTTTGCACATTTCTAATGTACTTAACCGCAGTCATAGCAAAAGATAATCCTTGCGCAAGCTGAATTCCCCTCACAACAGAAATTGGTATCAACTTATACACAAACTGCATCAATCCAGTAACACCAAGAACAAACAGAATCCCAGCAGTGCAAATTCCTGCTGCCGTGACTTCTGGGATCCCAAAATTTGGATTTGAAATGGCCTCTGCGGCGATTGACTTCATAGGCTGAACAGGCATTGGAACTCCATAAATTGCACCAGTGACAAAATTGTAAACGCCAGTGAAAATCAGTGTTGTGCCAAGATTAAGGTCCTTTGCCAGTGTCAAAGCCAAAATGATAGGAATATATGTGCCCAAGTCCCCCATTGCGCCATTCAGTTCAGCCCATTTTGACCTGAAAACAAAGTTTTTCTTGAACTTTTCTGCAAAGTTGGCCAGACGGCCAGATTTGCTGATTTGAGGAGTGATTTGTGAAGGGTTTTCCATGGATTGCTGCTGCGGGTTCATGGGCTGTGAATTTAAAGATTCTATAGTAGTACTGAACAACGTAAAGTAGATTAGATGACAATGAAAACTTCAACCCCAAGAGATGCACATTTACATAGGCAAACCCGGAAAAGTCAGAAGAATAGGCAACAACGAGTTAATACGCCCTCTAAAGTGTTGAGAGGCCGCAATGCAAAGAGAAATATCTGCCAAGGCATCAGCCAACCTGGAAAAAGACCTGGCTGGACCACTGCAGCCAATAATAAAATAAGAGAATATTACTACATCGTTTGATATACTAATTTCTTGACCATTTTTAAGGTGTCACGTTCAAGAGGAATAATATATGAAAAATCTTGGAACTTGAATAGATATTTTTAAAATGGAGATAATGCAAAATTAAAATTTAATTATAAAATATTGACACTTGTATTATTCATTCTAAATAAAACCAAATATTAATTTTGATATCTATAAATTTTTAATCATATTTTTATTTTTGAGATAATTTACATATAAAATCCTAATTCAAGTACACCTTCAATTTTTGTAAATCACTGTATTAAAAACACGTATCATATATATTTTATGTGTTGTTTTAAGAAACATAAAAGAATTTTTAAGTACTTAGCATACACAGGTCAAATTTGTATTTGTATAACTACTTTTCATAATACAAAAAGGGTTGGAGAATGTCAAAAAAGTTGCAACTGGATGACGAACTCCAGAAAGTTATATTTCTAGTGGTAAGTATTCTCCATAATACAAAAAAGGTCGGACAATGTCAAAAGGGTCGCAATTGGATGGCAAAATCAGTGAAACGGACTATTTAGTAATTCAATTAATTAATTAAATATATTTAATAATACATATTGTTAAGTATTTATTTATTTTATCGTATTTGATAAAGTTTCTTATCATCACTTAATTAAAATATATTCAAAATTTTTAATAAATTTTAAGTGAAATAAAAATTATTTAAATTTAAAATTTAAATATGTAATATACTTATATAATTAGTTTTATTATTTTCTATTTAATTTAAATTTTAATAAAATATAGTGTAAAATAAATTATTATAATTAAGTCAATCTTTAAATTCAAATTTTAAAATTTAAAATTCAAAATTTAAACTTTAACCTTGTCAAATAGGAAGTGATATGACTCATTCCTTTTTGTATGCAACAATATGTAAGACTTCAAAGAAAGTTTATCTCAAAAAGAAATAATTATATTTGTTAGATGTTATATTAATTCTATGTCAAGTAATCCTCCCTTTCCCTAAACCACTACCCCCTCAAAAGAAAAATGAAGAAGGAGATTTTTTTTCAAACACATTTTTTAAGAGAAAAACGATACTATATTTGTTACAAATAACATGAAAATATTGATTTCACCTATTGCGAACTTTCCCTTAAAAAAAGAAAATAAAATCAAAGATAGGTACCTTCAAGATGTGCACACACTAAAATATATTAAGTGAGAAGAACAGCCAAAACGAGTTAATGCGTCCTCTAAACTGTTGAGAGGCTGTTATGTTTATGCGAAGAGAAACATCTGTCACTTGATTGCCTAGCCCCTCTTTGGATTGAAGAAAAGGAGAGTAGAGGAGAGGAGAAGAGACCAAAAAAACCAAAAAAAAAAAAAAAAAAGTTGGGGGCGCCCGGGGTGGGGGGTGGTTAAAAATGGAAAGACATGAAATGAAATGTTAACCGCAGTGTTTAGGGATGGAAAGGGAAAGAAAATGGGAAAATTCTTATATCAATCGAGTTTATGGTGAACCGTCACTTTAAAGAATTGTACTTTTTTAGAAGTGTACAATTTATAAAATATGTAGTACAATACTTAAAGTATGTGATCTACCGTAAACCCAGTCCATATAGAAAATTTTCAAAGAAAAAAAAGGACAATATATATAGATGATTTGGTTTCATGATTTTACCCACTAATTTCATGTATTAATAATATTTTATTAATTATGGGTATTTTAGATTGTGTAATAAAAGTTCATTACACGAGATTTCTTCTCCCTCCATTTCTACATATTTTTGGATAGAAAGGATATTATAACTTTTACACTAAACTAATCCCTCAATTTCCCCGTTCCTTTTTTTTTCTTTTTTTAAAAATGTAATACATATACCAAAAATATAAACACTTTATTTCCTCTCCTCCTTTTATTTTTCTCAATTCAAATAGGCTCTTAAGGCATCAGGTCACCAAGATTTGCCATGTTTAATGATTCCATTTACATCATCCATTCATGTGGGGGGATATACTTCTTTGATTACCTCATTACGTATATTATTAGGGTTTAATATTATTCTAGTACATTACGTTTGGTTGGAGTGAAATGTAACATAAAAAGAGGAGGTGAAGTAAATTTGAACAAATGTTACTGTAAGGTTGGTTGTTTGGTTAGTTTGTAATGTGTAGGGGGGAGTTTCCCTCTCCTTTTGTATCAGTGTTTCTTCCCTTATTAATTGGAGTTGGGAAAGAGAGTGAGCAATGATATATTTGACTTCATTTTTTTATTTTAAAAATTAAGTAAAAGAGAAAATAAAATACAAAAGATAGAGTAACTTAATAATTCTTTTTCTTCTTCCTTCGCTTTTCCCTTTATATTAAATAAATACTTCTTTAAAATGAAATATTTGTTCCATTGTCTTTTCTTTTATTTTTTTTTAGAGAATCTTATATGATTACAGGGAGAAAAAGGGACATGCAATGTATATATGCGTGTGTGTCCAACAAACCGAAAAGAAAAAATTCTGAATTATTTGAATCACCACAGGAAATTGGCTTTTAATTATTACCATTCAACTACTTTACATGCATTACACTCAGATTTTTTTTTTTCATTTTTTAATACCATTATTAATTTCTGTGAATTGAATTTAGCTTCCACCACCTCATAGGACAGGATCCAATGGAAGAAGTCACGTATTTGGCACATGGTTGAACGTTTAAGAGGAAAATAGTCAAAATAAGAGCAAAATAAAGTTAAACCCATTTTTTCTCCCTTCCTCCTCCCACCTAATCCTTTTCCTTTCCTTCATTTCCCAACCCCAGCAACCCTTGTCCACACCCTCCTCTTTTTTCCACCTTTTCCCCCTACATTGGAAAATAGTATTGTCGTATGCAGCACTGATAGTAGGTCATTCGATTTTTTATTTTGAAATTCTGTTTTTTTTTGTTTTTTTTAAAATCGAATTGAATCGAAATTTAAAGAAAATCGATAGAATTGAACTGAAATAATTTCGGTTCGATTTGATTTTAAATTGAATTTGAATGCCTCTTTAGTAGATCCATTAACCTAATATAAATTTAAGCCCAAACAAGTAAAGTTAATATAAATTACAATTCAAATTTAATATAAAATGTAATATAAATTAAAATTCAAACATTTTAAAGATTTGAGCCAAATATTTTAATAGAAAGTTATGATCACGGATACAAATTACAAATATGGAGATCTTAAACTCAATTATTAATAGCTTTATTTTGGACAAAATCAAACTGAACTGAACCAAAATAATCGAAATCGAATAGAAATTTTTTAAAAATCATAATTTATAAAAATAAATAATTAATATATGAACAACATTTTAATATTAATTATATATTTTAAAATTTTAAAATATAATTCGATTTTTTTATTTTTTATTTTAAAAAATCGAAAACCGAACCGAATTTTTATATAAACTCTAAAATCAAACCGAACTGAACCGAACTTCATTAAAATTGGACCGAAAATTGAAATTAGGACCTGTTCGATTTGACTTTTCAGTTTAAACTGAATAATGAACACACCTAACTGATAGCTCTCCTCCTATAGGGAAATGCGTCAGTATAGTTCTAAAGTCTTGCAAGTCTTTTTCTAGCCACCTTCCTCCTTCTGTAACTAGGCATTTATACATCCATTGAGAACATTATAGTAATCAACTTAGAAAAACCCTCCAATTTAGAATTCTAAACCCTCCAATATGTTTGCTAACATCAACCACATTTGTTGAGCATAATAATATCTGGTTTATCTCACCCATGAAGAAGATAAACAATAAAAGTGATATAACTGTTTGAAAAGTTACCATTGCTTCATGTTATATAAGGCAGTCTTGTAGCAAAATGATGTTGTCCCATTTACCCATCTCAATTCAGCTCACACTTTGACCCAACCAACTCTTCTCCAACTAACAAAATATATAGATTTTTGAATCTGTTCTTCTGAAATCATAACACCCCTCCTCCTTCAAAGAAAACCTTGTCCTCCAGGTTGAAAAACTAGAAACTACATGCAAAATGAAATTAGCATCATCCCATGAAGCTTCTTCCAATAGAAGATTGGACCACTTAGTATTCCATTGGACAATATATTTATTTCTTCTCTTAACTAATTTACGGTCTAGAACAGCCATCGGTTCCAATCTTGGCTACCTATCTTTACCCAAATTTGATAAATCGTGACAAATTACCCTTCCATGTCCCACCTTCTTGTTAACCAAACTCACATGAAACACAAGGTGAATTTGAGAGTTGGGAGCTACCTTCCTGATCTTTTCAAGGATCTATAGTCCATAAATGTTTGAAGACAACTTGAGATTTTTTCTAATAGCTACTGAGTCTATTTGAAGGGCTATAATTTGAGATAGATCCAATCTCCAACTTCAAATACTCTTTTTGATATCTTCTAGTTGGCAAAAAATTGCATTCTTGAGGTAGCTCTTTGCATATTTTCCTTGAGAATAACTTTAATAACCTTTCTTTCTTTCAAGTATTCTTCCATAGCAGCATTCTTTACTTATTAATACGGACCCAAGGACAACAAAAGGGGTTTGTAATCATAAAGGGCTTCAAAAGTAGTCATTTTAATACAAGTATGGTAAATGGTATTATATCACCATTCTGCCAAAGATATCCTTTCACTCCATTTTTGGGCCTATTAAAAACAAAACTTCTTAGAAAGAGTTCTAGACACTAGTTTACCCTCTTAGTTTGGCCATTAGTTTGTGGGTGATAGGCTGTTGACTTTTCCAACTTCATGTCCAATATTTTAAATATCGCCTTCCAAAAAGTACTGGAGAACACCTTGTCAATATCTATAACTATACTATTGGATATCCCCTGCAGTTTGTAAATATTTTCTAATAATATTTTAGCAATCTTTTGAGCTTTGAAGGGGTATGTCAAAGTTATAAAATGGGCATATTTTGTGAACCTATCCACTGCCACCAGTATAACATCATTTCCCTTTGATTTAGAAAGTCCTTTAATGAAGTCTATATTAATATGGCTCCAAGATTGAGCCAGAATGGGAAGTGATTACAAGAGACCAGGATAGGGAACCTTTTCTGCTTTGCTCATTTGTCAAATCTCACATTTAGCTATGAATTCCTTGATCTTTTATTTCATATTAGGCCAATAAAATAGTGATTTAGCCCTTTGCAAACTTGCTTCAATGCCTAAGTGCCCCCTTTGTTGAGTAGAATGTAATTCTCCTATCAATTTAAGTCTAACTTCATTTCTGTCTCTAATATACAACTTCCCTTTAATCAGAAGTAGCCCATTTCCATATTACATTTCTGCACTTCAACTAGATCCCAATAAATATTTCGTATTATTCTCTTGTGCAAATCCATTCCCATTTCCTTTATCCATAAAGGAGTGGCAATGGAAATTTTTGCAATCTCTTCTTGTCTAGAAAAAGAATCAACAACTTTATTCTCTTTGCCTTTCTTACACTTAATTTCGTAATTGAGTCCTAAGAGTTTAGGCATCCATTTCTACTATAATGTTGTTGTAATCCTCTACTTTATTCGGAATTTTAAACATTGATGGTTTGACTTAATAATGGAATGATTGCCTTCAAGATAGTGCCTCCACTTTGAAACCACTGTGGCTAAGTCTAGTAACTCCTTTTTGTACATAGATAAGTTAATATTTCCAGTTCCAAGAGCCTTACTTAGATAAGCAATAGGTCTATTTTTCTACATTAAAATAGCCCCTATCCCAACATTACAAGCATTAGTTTCCATGGTGAAGGGCTTAGAAAAAATAGGCATTGTAAATAGAGGGGCACTACTCATTACCGATTTTAATGGTTCAAAAGTAGTAATCACTTCCTTACTCCAATGAAATTTATCTTTTTGCAGTATGTTGTAAAGCGGTTTACTAATCACCCCATACCCTTGATAAATCTTATATAATAGCTAATTAAACCCAAAACCCCCTGATTTAGGTAAAAGCCAATTCATTATGTCTTTAAATTCCTTAGTATTAGTAGCCACTCCTTCAAATATGATAATATGCCCCAAATATTTAACTTTACTTGAAGCAAAAGAACACTTACTTCTTTTTGCATAAAGCTTATATTTCTTAAGCAAATTAAATACCACTTTCAAATGATCAAGATGAGACTATAAATCAGTACTATATATAAGTATATCATAAAAAAACACCAATACAAATTTCCTCAAACATTTAGCAAATACTTTGTTTATTAGGGCTTGAAAGGTTACAGGGAATTTGTAAAGCCAAATAGTATAACCTTGAACTCATAATAGCTGTTATGGTTCCTAATTGTAGTTTTAAGTATATCATTCTTATTTGCCCTAATCTAAAAGTACCCAGAGCAATGATCTATTTTAGAATAATATTTAGCACCAAGTAATTCATCTAATAATTCATCAATTATGGGAAAAAGAAAACTTATTCTTGATAGTAGGTGAGTTCAACTGCCAGTAATCAACGCAAAAATGCCATGTACCATCTTTCTTTCTTAACAAGTAGCACAAGTAAAGTATATATACTATTATTACTTAAATTATTCCTTCATGCAGCATTTCAGATACTAGTTTCTCAATTTCTACCTTCTAAAAATGAAGGTACCTATATGGTTATATCTTGAAAGGTTGAGCTCTTTCAACTAACTAAATATAATATTCATGTTCCCTGGTAAGTGGTAGGCCTTATGGCTTCTCAAAAATCTCAGCATTTCGTGACAAAAGTGTTGGGAATATGCCCTCTTAGACTAGGTTTCTAATGTAAATATCAAATGCTTTAATAAAAGAATCTATTTTCAGAAATTATTTGTAAATTTACAATTTTATTTGTGCACAATTACATTTGGAAAAGATCCATTGTATTTAAGTAAGTGGTCCATGTGAATGGAGGTCTTTTACAGTAAGGTATGGATCACGGGTTACTTAACATACAAACTTTTGTTCTTAACCGATTGAAGAGAATGGGAATTTTCTCATGTTTAGATTATTATGTTATGAATTCTAAATGGAGAATGACTTACCTTTAGCCAGTGAGTAGTCCACTTACTTCATGACATAAGCGTATTTCGAATACGTAGAACATAACCTATAGTAGTGGTTTCTAAAACTACTATATGGTAGAAACATAGACTACTACCGCTACAACGTGGACTAGTACTCTATAACTTGAGTATGAGTTGGTGGTCTGACGAAGCTGGAAGTATATACTTTGATATGCTATAGTTGAGGTTCTTTCATAGTGCCAATATACTTGCATGTTGGGTATATGTGACTAGTTAGTTAAGATAGATTTGTACAAGATAGTTTCTATACTATATCGCCCTTTGTGGTTGTCTGAATGATCTAAATATCTAGGGTCCTGGGAAACATGACTTGGATGTTTACTTTAGGGTAGTTCCCTTGGAAAGCAGAAATAATCTAGGAGGTCACGGATCATGGGATTAGAGGCCTAAAGATGGTAGATATCATTTAGAGAGGTGTTAGTACACTTCTTCCTCTCTAAATGTATAGCGATGCATAGATGGATATTTTTGTCATTACACTTGTAGGTCGAAGACTTTGCTAACGCAGCACTGTCCTTGGGGTCAATATTTCCTTATGGTGATATTAGGAAATATTTAAAATGCAAAATACAGCTATTTATATGGCAAGAGTATTTTGGTCATTTTAGTAGCTAAGGTGGTGTGTCTTTTGGTCCCCAGTATACACCATGAATCCTAATTAAATACAGGCTAAAGAATTAAATTAAATTATTTTTATTTAAGTAGCCTAATTTAATTATTGGGCTAGAATAAAATAAAGGTCCATGGAGAGAGAATTAATTAAATTAGTTTAGTGGGTTAATTAATTATTCAGGGCTTTGGCCCAGTTTGAATAATTACAGATTAACTTGTGACTAAACTAACATAGGCTTATTTATTGGACTAGTTTATTTGAATTGGGAAATTAATTATTGGGCCATTTATGTGGTTCTAATTAGAATAATTAATTAAGCCCAAAAGGTTAAACTAAGAGTCCAATGGCCCAGTCCAGCTTAACCTAGGGTTTTTATTTAAGTTAAATAGGAGGATTGAAAACAACGTTGTTGTCAAAACACACTCTCTGAGACGGCTTCTTCTCTGTGAAAAGCCAGATGTCTCTCTCTCTCTCTCTCTCCGGAAAAAAAGGTTCCTTAGTCTGTAGTTGTTCACCAAACGGATTTAAGTGGGCCATATAATGGAAGATCGAGAGATTGGCGTTCACCTATATGCAAAGACGAATTAGGAGACTTGTAGGAATCGCACTAGAGGCTTCCACCAGCGTACCTACCTTGGTAGTACACATTTCGGTCCAGTCAAATCTTAGAACGAGGAAAAGTGGTAAAATAATTTTAATCTCGGAGTCCCGCCAGAGCATAACTGGCGCTAGCTAGGCCTGTTGGAGCCGGCGCTGGCGCCGGCTCTGATCGGGATTCCCCTATTCTTCAGTTTTTCTAGTTTTTTATCTTTGCTTCCGCTGCGTGCCCTGTGTTTTCCGTTTTCTATGCCTTCAATTGGTATTAGAGCGAGAAGGTTTTGTGAAAATATCGGGAGTATGCATCTAGATGAATAAAACTGGACACATATGTGTGTTTAAAATTGTGATCCTTCACTGTTTTTGGTATGGATAGATTATCTGTTAAACCTCGCGGGTAGAGATATAGAAGATGTGTAATTTATTAATTTTTCTTAGCAAATCATGTAAGTCCAATGTTTATGGGTATAGGCGATTGTTGGTTTTGGTTGATTTCATTGAATTTGCGTTGAAATCGAAGAGCCATTGAAACTAGAAGTTGAAAAGAAAACAAGGGAAATTCGCAGAAAAAAAACTACAAGATCAGGTCGTCAGACTGCAACCGAGGCCGACTTGGGTCTGGAAGGCTGATTTGTGTGCTAGTTTCTCGTGAGTCCTGGTTCTATGCGGCGGGTGCAGTGAACCACAATGCAAATGGGTGCATGATCCAGTGTGGCAGGTGTAGTGGGCCAAAGAGAAATTTTTTATTTTTTCCTTGTAATTTTCCTTGTGTTTTCTTTTGGTTTTGGAGTCCATACTAGGTGAAGTTAATATTTTGCAATAGTTAATATTCAAGGAATATTTTTGTACACATTAATTAATTAATGGTCTTGTTTAATTCTAAAATCTCTTACTAATATTTTTCATGAAAAATATTAGTAAGAGATTTTAGAATTAAACAAGACCATTAATTAATTAATGTGTTTAATTCTATTATTGGATACTTAGGTTTAAAAATAGAAGAGTATGAAAACGTCTACTGTTTTCTAGCATGCTATTTATTTTTGTACCTATGTGCACGTTTTCTCAAAGACCAAAGTCTTTGGGAATGTTTTTGACAAGGAAAATATTTTTTTACAAATTAAATGGTTATTTTAGCTTGAACAAAAATTAATCCTTAGATATTTTCTCAAAAGATTTAATCTTTGACATAGAAAACTTATTGGATTTAGATATTTTTGTAAGGTTAAAATAGAAAACATTTTTGTTTTAATTTGGCACAAGAAAATTTGTTTTGCCAAATAAACTTGAGACCAAAGTCTCTAGAAAGTTTTAATTAGAAAATTTTTGAAATCATTAAGTTTTTAACTTAAATAAAATTAGTCCATAGGAAAAACTCTCAAAGGATATAAACCTTGACATAGAGATTTTTATGGACTTAGACATTTTATTTTAAGGGAAAACTTAGTGAAAATTTTCAAAATGATATTTTTCAAAAAGACCCTTGTTTTAAAAGACTAAGTGGGAGAGGGGTTCCAACGGTCCCACGGCTTCTATCATGATCCTCATTAGAGATCGTGGGTCCCCTCGCGTCCCTGGGAGTGAATAGGATGGGGATACTACAAGGATCTAGATCTAATGGATGGATGTAATTAATAACTTGGGACATATACTATGATCGGCTAGCCCCTCGTTGGAGGTCATAGTGCGATGAATGTCGATAGAAAATGAGAGAAAACGGCTATCCCCTCGATGGAGTTATCTTCTAGATCATTACCTAGAAGGGAAATTAATTTGTAGTGGTTAACACATTTAGCTTAGGAAACTCTTAATCTTCCCAAGAAACTATGTCAGTTTTCCTAAGAGCCAAATTAATTACTATCAGTTTTGACAATAAGGATAAAGTGCACATATTTGTTTTGTTTTCACAAATTGAATCTTTTTCTTTTATTTTTTGATTTTTTAGAAATGGTGGGAGGTTCTTTTAGTCCATTGGCCGTTATTCTCTGAGAAAATAAACTAATGGGACCAAATTATGTGGACTGGAAGAGGAACCTAGACATAATACTCACAGTGGAAGAGTATAAGTATGTCATTTTCGAAACCTGCCCTGTTATCGGGGAGGGTTCCACCGCCGAAGAGCGTGAGGCTGAGAAGGTATGGAAGAAGGTTGACGAGATGGCTCGTTGTTACATGTTGGCCTTCATGTCTAATGTGCTCCAATCCAAACATGAGCACACGACCACTGCGTATGATATAACTCAATCATTAGCCACGATGTTCACGGATAAGAGTCGGCCCGCAAGGCAAGAGGCTCTTTGAACCATCATTAACACTAAGATGGCTGAGGGAGCATCAGTCAGAGAGCATATGCTCAAGATGATTGCTGCTTTTGAGGAGGCAGAAATCTTAAGGGCTGTCATTGACCCCGAGAGCCAAGTGGACATAGTTCTCGAATATTTATCAAGTTCCTTTACTCAGTTCAAGTTGAACTATAATATAAACAAGTTGAACATGTGTTTAACTAAGTTGATGAAGGAGTTTCAGATGGCGGAGAAGGTCATAAAGTCACAATCTAAGGCTATGATTGCTAAGGTTTCATCTTCTAGAACTGGGCCCAAGTCCAGAAAGTTCAAGAAGAAGAAGGGGAACGCAGCGGGCCAGCCCAAGACCCAGCCCAAAGACAAACCCAAGGGCAAGTGCTTCAAGTGTGGACTGAAGGGACACTGGAAAAAGGAGTGTCCGGATCTTCAAGCCAAGAAAAACCCCACAGGTAATATTCTCTATCTAGAGTCTATATCAATGGTTGGATCAACTTCCACTTGGATTGTTGATTCAGGGGCCACTGATCACATCTGTAACTTCTTGCAGGGGTTTGGAAAGATTAGAAGACTTCAGAAAGACGAACATGGATTACATGTGGGAAATGGAGCAAAAGTTTGGGCCCTTGTAGTGGGAGAGCTAGATCTTATTTTTTATTGTAATAGAATAATAGTTTTGAAAAATATTTTATATTTACCTGGATTTCGACATAATTTAATTTCGGTTGTGAAATTAATAAATTAAGGATATTCTGTATTTTTTCATTCTGGTATTTCTATCATTAGAAATGGAGAAATTTTATGTATTGGACACATGTATGGGAATCTATTTTTCCTAAACCCTATTAACAATCAATTAAATAACGCTCAATTTAAACCTTTAACAAAGAAGAGGAAGACCAATGTCAATGACTCTTATTTTTGGCATCTAAGGTTGGGTCATATCAACTTAACCAGGATTCAGAGGTTGACCCATGATGGGCCATTGGGCTCATTGAGATTGAAAAATTAGCCTCAGTGTGAGTTCTACTTGATGGGAAAGATGACCAAAAGGTCATTTGCCCCTAAGGGGGATAGAGCCAAGGAGGTATTGAGTCTTGTTCACATTGGTGTGTGTGGTCCCTTGTCTACACCAGCTAGATGAGGCTTTGAGTACTTCATCACTTTCACGGATGATTGTACAAGGTTTGGTTACGTTTACCTGATAAGACGCAAGTCTGACTCTTTTGATAAGTTCAAAGAGTTTAAGGCTGAAGTGGAGTGTCGGACAGGTAAATTGATCAAAACCTTACGATCGGATCATGATGGAGAGTACTTCCTTAGTGAATTCAAGGACTACATGGTACATCATGAGATAGTATCTCAACTCTCTACGCCAGGGACACCCCAGTAGAACGAAGTAGCTGAGAGAAGGAATATGACATTGATGGAAATGGTCCGAAGTATGATATCTCATGCTACTCTTCCAGTGTCTTTTTAGGGATATGCCCTGAAAACAGCGGTATACATTCTGAACTTGGTGCCTTCCAAGTCAGTACCTAGGCCTCCCTATGAGATGTGGATTGGGTATAAGCCAAGTCTGAATCATCTCAGGATATGGGATTGTCCAGCTTATGTACTGGTCAAGAGAGACAAGTTGGAACCAAGATCAGAATTATGCTATTTTGTTGGGTACCCAAAAGGGACAAAAGGTGGCTATTTTTATCATCCTAAGGAGTAGAAGTATTGGTTAATACCAATACTAGATACATAGAGAATGATCAGAGTACTTCTACAAAAAGTTCAACTAGGTTAGAATTGGAGGAGAAGTTATCTTCGCAAGCAACTTTTCTTGACCCGATTGTGGAACAAGAAGAGGCACAACCTCAAGAGCCTGTACATATGGAGTCTCGTCGTAGTGGGAGAGTGTCTAGGGTTCTAGAGAGGTGGACTGGAGAAGCTTTCGAGCTAGTCTCCGACCATCAGGAACAAGACCCCACTAGATGAGGAGGCAATTGCTGATGCCGATGCAAATCTGTGGCATGAAGCAATGAAAGCCGAGATTAAGTCCATGTACCTCAATCAGATTTGGGATCCTGTAGCTTCACCTGAAGGGATAAAACCCATAAAGTGTAAGTGGGTATACAAGAGGAAGAGGGGAGTAGATGGAAAGGTGAAAACCTTCAAAGCTAGGCTTGTGGTGAAAGGGTATACTCAGAAAGAGGGAATCAACTAAGAGGAAACCTTTTCCCGGGTAGCCATGCTTAAGTCCATTCGTATCCTTCTTGCCATTGCATGTCATTATGACTATGAGATATGGCAAATGGATGTCAAGACGATATTTTTGAATGGCCATTTTAGTGAAGACATCTATATATCCCAACCGGAAGGCTTTATTACTAAAGGCCAAGAGCATATGGTTTGCAAGCTTAAGAAGTCCATTTATGGACTTAAGCAGGCATCAAGGGCATGGAACATTCGTTTTGATGAGACTGTAAAGTTTTATGGTTTTGTTCAAAACGAGGATGAACCATGCGTGTATAAGAAGCATGATGGCATTAATATAGTTTTTCTTGTCTTGTATGTGGATGACATTGTACTCATTGGAAATGATGTAAAGTCATTGTCATCTACATAGGTTTGCCTATCTAGTTAATTTAGTATGAAGGACTTGGAAGAAGCTAGCTACATTCTCGGGATTAGACTTCTTATAAATAGGAAGTAGAGAATGTTAGGGTTATCCTAAGTGGCATACAATGATAAAATGTTGGCCAGGTATAGCATGGACTCATGTAAGGGAGCTCTAATTCCTTGTAGACATGGGTTGTCATTTTCTTCAAGGAACTGTCCTAAGTCTCAAGAAGAAAAGGACAGAATGAGTAGGATTCCTTATGCTTCGGTTGTCGGAAGTCTCATGTACGCCATGCTGTGTACTAGGCCAGATATCTGCTTTGCCGTAGGCTTGATTAGTAGATATCAGTCAAACCCTAGAGAGGTTCATTGGCAAGCTATAAAGTATATTCACAAGTACCTCAAGGGAATGAGAGATTATATGCTGGTTTACAGGGCTGACGACTTTGTTTCTACAGGATACATAGACTCAGACTTCCAGGCGGATAAGGATGAGAGAAAATCTACTAGTGGATATATCTTCACCTTGTCTGGAGGAGCTATTTCATGGAAGAGTATCAAGCAATCTTGCATTACTGACTCAACCATGGAAGCTGAGTATGTGGCAGCTTCGGAGGCATCTAAGAAAGCAGTCTGGCTCCGAAAGTTTCTTTTAGAACTTGGAGTCGTGCCACATACGAACAGGCCGATTGTGATGTATTGCGACAACACTGGATCAGTATCACAATCTAAAGAACCCAAGAACCACAAGAAGGGGAAGCATATCGAGAGGAAGTACCACCTGATTCGGGATTTCATCCAGAGACGGGAAGTCGTAGTGGAACAGATTGCCTCCAAGAATAATCTAACTAATCCATTCACCAAGCCTTTGGCTGAGAGAGTCTTCAAGAGATACTTAGACGCCATAGGGGTGGGAACCTACGGACATACTTAGTCTTAGAGTGCAAGTGGAAGATTATTGAGAATATACCCTCTTAGACTAGGTTTCTGATGTAAATATCAAATGTTTTAATAAAATAATATATTTTCAGAAATTGTTTGTGAATTTACAATTTTATTTGTGCACAATTACGTTTGGAAAAAATCCATTGTGTTTAAGTAAGTGGTCCATGTGAATGGAGGCCTTTCACAATAAGGTATGGATCACGGGTTACTTAACACATAAATTTTTGTTCTTAACCGATTGATGAGAATGAGAATCTTATTATGTCTATGTTATTATGTTGTGAATTCTAAATGGGGAATGGCTTACCTTTAGCCAGTGAGTAGTCTACTTACTTCATGACATAAGCGTATTTCAAATACGTAGAACATGACCTGTAGTAGTGGTTTCTAAAAGTACTATATGGTAGAAACCTAGATTATTACAGCTACAGCGTGGACTAGTATTCTACGGCTTGAGTATGAGTTGGTGGTCTGACGAAATTGGAAGCATATACTTTGATATGCTATAGTTGAGGTTATATCGTAGGGCCAATATACTTGTATGTTGGGTATGTGCGACTAGTTAGTCAAGACAGACTTGTACAAGATTCTATACTATATCGCCCCTTATGGTTGTCTGAATGATCTAAATATTTAGGGCCCTGGGAAGCACTGTTAGGGATATGCCCTAGAGTCAAATTGTACTTATACTATTGTCGTTATGTTTTATATAATAATATGAGGTTTTTATTTCCATGAATAGTGCATTTTATTTTGTGGTCATCAAGTACGTGACTTGATAGTAAAACCATACAATGAATATAATGACTATTCTAAAACTGTCCCTGATCGATTATTATTATTGGAACAATAATAAATTAAGATTAGTATGTTTGTGAATTGATGGCTATGTTTTACTGGTCATGGATATTTGTGACATCGAGTCAAAATATAAATAAATGTTAGAGAACATTATATTGGACATGACCCACTGTGAGAGTACTTCATGGAATATGTCATAAGTACTTTCTAGCCATAATGATGTTAAAAATCCTTCAACCTAAATTCATCATAGTTTCATACTTGATAAATTCTATATTTTGACGTTGTCTAAAGTTGTCTTTAATCAGCTAATAAATTAGATTACTGTTGGATATAAAATAAATCAATGAGAGGAATATGAATGATAGTGAAGGAATTTGTCCCTCTCAATTATGGGAGAGATATCCATGAGTCCCTTGTTAAGTTAGACTGTTAAAATGCATGGCTGTGCTCAAATATATCAATCTAAGATAATGATATCATTTGTTTGAACAATCTACTATGAAATCAAGAAATAATTGATTAAGCTTAATAAGGATGACATGCTCCGTGCCTTATGCTTAATCTGGATATCGTGTGACAAAATGACTAAATATAAAATTATGGTTTGTTTTAAAGAAATCATCGATCTTCATTTAACCTGGATAGTTATAATGTTTTGTTAGAAACCGCTTATAACTTGTGCACCATTTAAATATCATTTGGGCATACTGCCAGTGTTAAATGAATCTATAGGGTCACACAATAAGCGAACTTGTTATGTTATTTTTCTGGTAACCAGATTTGATGAATTTGGAAATATGTCTAAGTTAATCGAACTTAGAAAATTTACCAGATACAATGAATTTGGAAATATGTCCATATTCGATGTATCTGGATAATGTCCAGATTATAAGAATCTGACTCGGTAAATTAATTGTTTAAATAACCGAGATAATGGCAGAATCTTATCATATCAGTTTTAATTTAATTTGAATTTAAATGAAAATATGATAAGATATTATTAGGGTTGGACTTTAAGAGGTTCGGGGGTTTTTTAAGAAAACCCTAGCCGTCTTTTCAAGAGTCTAATTCTGTTGAGAACATTCGTGCCATTCTCTACCAGAAAAAAACCCTTTCAAACCCTAGGCGCTAACACTTTTTGGGTGATGAGTGAGTTCGCGGTGTGTATTCGATAGAGGACATTCGCGCACTGCAGCGTCTGGTGATCATTTGGGTTGCACGTGCTGCAGCACTATCGGAATCGAAGGATATCGATTTTACCAACTAGAGGTAATTCTGCAAACCTACAATCTTTTTAATCGTTTACTTGGATCCTCGGAAGGGATTCGTGGATGTTTTCCGCGTTTAGGAGTCCACGAATCCTAACAGTGGTGTCAGAGCAACTTGCTATACGATTAGGTTGATTCATCTGTGTTAATCATATTGTTGTGGATATGTATGATATATGTATATGTGAATTTAAATGGTGTATATCAGCATGTTCGCATGATTATGATTTTAGAATACTTAGCATGCAGACTGCCTGAATTAGGTTTAATATGTGCGTCTTAATTACATGATCAGACCAGATTATTTGCATATTGTCTGTAAACTAATCTGTTTTAATATGATATGGTATTATAAGCATGCTATCCGTGGTTCTATATTTGCAAATTGTTTGTATTAACCAGCCATGATAATATGTTATCTATACGAATATGATTAAAAGGGATCACAGATTGTCTGTAATATGCAAATTTCACGGCGATGGTTATTAAGGAGTCCGAACGTTAATTTGATTAATATTCGGGAATCGGAAGGTGAAATCTCATTTAATGAGAGAAGGAAAAATCGTTTTTCCTTAGACCCTGCAGGGGCGCTGCCCCTTGGACCCCGCCAGGGGCGTTGCCCCTTGGAACCCCGACTAACTGTTCGTTATGTGTTATTCATTTGTATTTTTTATTGTAGTTGTGGATTATTTTGAGTAGTGCATAGCATGACCCATTTTATCCTAATGTGATTGGCAAGTTATATTCTGGTTGTTTTAAGTTGTAATTTTTAAATATGACCTGCGTGTCGTTTTTTATTGTTGTAAAATTGTACTGCTTTCCTAGAATAGGTATTATTTTAATTTTACATTCTAATGTAAAAAAAGATGGCGGCTAACATTTACAACCAAGGAGGGGTATGCTCAAGGCATTAGAGAATGCTGAAGGAATTCATATACCTAGATTGACCACCTTGATCTTCAATTTGCTCGTGATGATCAACATAGGTTATGGGCCATGCTATGTCACTTTTATTTATGTCATGCATGCATATTTGATATGTTTATTTCATGCTTACTACAATCAAATTTTATTTAAAAAAAAAGTGTTAAATGCCTTTCAAAATCAAACACTTGTTATTACTTGGATCATCATATGGCCATTCCTGCCAAAGTAGGATACTTTTGATTATCTAAGTGAGACAAGATGGAAAATAGTTTTCCATATGTTTGATATGGTTTGACTTAACTGGGCTATCAAAATAGTTTTGGGCCTAGGGCATTATATGAGATATTTTAGCCGGGACATTTGATGCCTATCTCATTAAAATTTGATTTTTATTTAATTATAAGATTAAAGCCAAAGCTTACTTATGATTAAAATAAAATATTTATGAATTTTTTTTTTTACCCACTTCGAAACATCAAAATGTTGAAGCTTCAAAAGGTTTAAATGCTTTTAATGGGAGTTTTTCATTAAAGCCTCAAAATTAATTACTTTGCATATTTTGTATATAGATAATGGCAACAAACAGTTGGAATAACTCATTGCGATCTGTGCTCGAGAAAGACAAACTTAGTGGGACTAACTTTCTTGATTGGGCACGAAACTTAAGAATCGTTCTTAAGCAAGAAAAAAAGCTTTATGTTCTTGAAAATCCTATTCCCCCTACTCCAGCAAATAACACCTCAAAAGCTGAAAAAGATGCTTATAGTAAGCATAAAGATGACTCCAACGATGTTACTTGCCTCATGCTAGCAACTATGAACTCTAAACTTCAAAAATAGTTTGAAGAAGTAGAGGCATATGACATGATTGTGCATCTCAAGGAAATGTTCCAAGAGCAAGCACGATAAGAGAGATTTGAAACTCACAAGGCGTTAAATGCATGTAAGATGGTTTCTGGCACCTTGGTAAGTGCTCATGTCCTTAAAATGAAGGGCTATCTTGATCATCTTGATAAGCTTGGTGCTCTTGTTAATCATGACATGGCCACGGATTTGATCTTGGGCTCATTACCTCCTGAGTATGACCAGTTTGTCATGAATTTTAACATGCATAATATGGAGAAATCCATTACTGAATTGCATGGGATGCTAAAACAAGCTGAACTAAACATTAAGAAGAGTACTCCTAGTGTTCTAATGGTTCAAAAAGGGAAAGGGAAAAAGAACAACCAAAAGGGCAAAGTCATGGCTAGTAAAGGTAAGGACAAGGTAAAGTCCAAGGTCAAGCCCAAACCTAAGACCAAGATACCAAAGGAGGGAGCTTGCCACCATTGTGGAGAACAAGGACATTGGTTAAGAAATTGCAAGCTCTATTTGGAAGCAAAGAAAAAGAAGGACAGTGAGATTGCCGCTTCAGGTATTTATGTTATAGAAATTAATTTGTCTACTTCTGATTCATGGGTATTAGATACCGGTTGTGGATCTCACATTTGTGTAAATGTGCAGGGTCTAAAAAGGAGTAGAGCCTTGGCAAAAGGCGAGGTGGACCTACGAGTTGCGAATGGAGCAAAAGTTGCTGCAGTAGCTGTAGGAACTTTTGAATTAATTTTGCCTAGTGGGCTTGTTTTAGAACTGAATGATTATTTTTATGTTCCTGCCATGAGTAGGAATATTATTTCATTTTCTTATTTGGATTTAGAAGGTTTTGAATTTGTTATTAAGAATAACATTTGCTCCATTAATAAAAACGGCATTTTTTTTTATGGAGATGCTTTATTATCAAATGGGCTCTATATTCTCAATCTTCGTGGATCTTCCAGCAAGTCTATCTATAATATTAATACTAAGAGATTGAAATCCAATGATTTAAATCAGACTTACTTCTGGCATTATTGTTTGGGCCATATAAATGAGAAACGCATAACAAGGCTTCATAATGATGGGCTTCTAAAATCGTTTGATTTAGAATTTTACAAAACGTGTGATTCTTGTTTATTAGGCAAAATGACTAAAGCGCCCTTTAAGAGACAAAATGAAAGGGCAACTGATTTATTGGGCCTAATACATATTGATGTATGTGGACCAATGAATACACATGCTAGAAGAGGATTTCAGTACTTCATTACATTTACAGATGATTTCAACAGATATGGCTACATGTATCTGATGAAACAAAAATCTGAATCGTTCCAGAAATTTAAAGAATTTCAAAATGAAGTACAAAATCAGCTTGGCAAAAGTATCAAAACACTTCGATCAGATCGAGGTGGTGAATACTTAAGTCACGAGTTTGACTAGCATCTTAAAAATTGTGGAATTATCTCCCAATTAACTCCACCTGGAACACCTCAATTGAATGGTGTATCTAAACGGAGAAATCGAACTTTATTAGATATGGTTCGATCAATGATGAGTCAAACTGATCTTCCAATCTCCTTTTGGGGTTATGCCCTAGAGACTGCGGCATTCATACTAAATCGAGTTCCATCTAAATCGGTTCAGAAAACGCCATATGAGATATGGATTGGAAGACAACCTAGTTTGGTATTTCTGAAGATTTGGACTTGTGTAAAGCGTTTATTATCTGATAGACTTGCACCTAAATCGGATAAATGCATATTTGTGGGGTATCCTAAAGAAACTAAAAGATATCAATTTTATCTCCCAAAAGAAAATAGAGTTTCGAAATGGATTATTTCTTGAAAAGGAATTTATTTTCAAAAAAATCAGTGGGAGTAAAATACGTCTTGATGAGATTCAAGAGCTACAATTAGTGCCTGAACCTTATCAAGATGAGATTCAAGAGCCACAATTAGTGCCTGAACCAAATAATGAATCTCGATTAGATGGCTCACAAGTCCAAGATGAGCCTACTTCTATAAAATAATGACCTCGAAGATCTGATAGGGTTCGTCAACAACCTGAGAGATATGGATTCCTCATCACTGACGATCACAATGTGGAGCTTATGGTTAATGATGAGCACACTTCCTATCAAGAAGCTATTAAGAGTTCTGACTCTGGAAAATGGTTAGAGCCTATGAAGTTTGAGATGCAATCCATGTATGATAACCAAGTTTGGACTTTGGTTAATCCACTTAAAGGTTAAAAAACCATTGGGTGTAAGTGGGTTTTTAAAAAGAAAACAGACATGGAGGGAAATGTACATACTTACAAAGCACGACTGGTAGCAAAAGGCCATGGAAGTTCATTTATGGACTTAAGCAGGCATCAAGGGTATGGAACATTCGTTTTGATGAGACTGTAAAGTCTTATGGTTTTGTTCAAAACAAGGATGAACCATGCGTGTATTGGAAGCTTAATGGCATTAATGTAGTTTTTCTTGTCTTGTATGTGGATGACATTCTACTCATTGGAAATGATGTAAAGTCATTGTCATCTACAAAGGTTTGCATATCTAGTCAATTCAGTATGAAGGACATGGAAGAAGCCAGCTACATTCTTGGGATTAGACTTCTTATAAATAGGAAGTAGAGAATGTTAGGGTTATCCCAAGTGGCATACAATGATAAAATGTTGGCCAGGTATAGCATGGACTCATGTAAGGGAGCTCTAATTCCTTGCAGACATGGGTTGTCATTTTCTTCAAGGAATTGTCCTAAGTCTCAAGAAGAAAAGGACAGAATGAGTAGGATTCCTTATGCTTCGGCTGTCGGAAGTCTCATGTACGCCATGCTGTGTACTAGGCCAGATATCTGCTTTGCCGTAGGCTTGATTAGTAGATATCAGTCAAACCCTAGAAAGGTTCATTGGCAAGCTATAAAGCATATTCACAAGTACCTCAAGGGAATGAGAGATTATATTCGGTTTACAGGGCTGACGACTTTGTTTCTACAGGATACATAGACTCAGACTTCCAGGCGGATAATGATGAGAGAAAATCTACTAGTGGATATATCTTCACCTTGTCTGGAGGAGCTATTTCATGGAAGAGTATCAAGCAATCTTGCATTACTGACTCAACCATGGAAGCTGAGTATGTGGCAGCTTCGGAGGCATCTAAGAAAGCAGTCTGGCTCCGGAAGTTTCTTTTAGAACTTGGAGTCGTGCCACATACGAACAGGCCGATTGTGATGTATTGCGACAACACTGAATCAGTATCACAATCCAAAGAACCCAAGAACCACAAGAAGGGGAAGCATATCGAGAGGAAGTACCACCTGATTCGGGATTTCATCCAGAGACGGGAAGTCGTGGTGGAACAGATTGCCTCCAATAATAATCTAACTAATCCATTCACCAAGCCTATGGCTGAGAGAGTTTTTAAGAGACACTTAGACGCCATAGGGGTGGGCACTTGCGGACTTTCACAGTAAGGTATGGATCACGGGTTACCTAACATATAAACTTTTGTTCTTAACCGATTGATGAGAATTGAAATCTCATTATGTCTAGGTTATTATGTTGTGAATTTTAAATGGGGAATGGTTTACCTTTAGCCAGTGAGTAGTCTACTTACTTCATGATATAAGCGTATTTCGAATACGTAGAACAGGACCTGTAGTAGTAGTTTTTAAAAGTACTATATGGTAGAAACCTAGACTATTACAGCTACAACGTGGACTAGTATTCTACGGTTTGAGTATGAGTTGGTGGTCTGACGAAACTGGAAGCATATATTTTGATATGCTATAGTTGAGGTGATATCGTAAGGCCAATATACTTGCATGTTGGGTATGTGTGATTAGTTAGTCAAGACAGACTTGTACAAGATTCTATACTATATCGCCCCTTATGGTTGTCTGAATGATCTAAATATTCAGGGCCTTGAGAAACACTGTTAGGGATATGCCCTAGAGTCAAATTGTACTTATACTATTGTCGTTATGTTTTATATAATAATATGAGGTTTTTCTTTCCATGAATAGTGCATTTTATTTTGTGGTCATCAAGTACGTGACTTGATAGTAAAACCATACAATGAATATAATGACTATTCTAAAACTGTCCCTGATCGATTATTATTATTGGAACAATAATAAATTAAGATTAGTATGTTTGTGACTTGATGGCTATGTTTTACTGGTCATGGATATTTGTGATATTGAGTCAAAATATAAATAAATGTTAGAGAACATTATATTGGACATGACCCACTGTGAGAGTACTTCATGGAACATGTCATAAGTACTTTCTATCCATAATGATGTTAAAAGTCCTTCGACCTAAATTCATCATAGTTTCATACTTGATAAATTTTATATTTTGACGTTGTTTAAAGTTGTCTTTAATCAGATAATAAATTAGACTACTGTTGGATATAGAATAAATCAATGAAAGGAATATGAATGATAGTGAAGGAATTTGTCCCTCTCAATTATGGGAGAGATATTCATGGGCCCCTTGATAAGTTAGACTGTTAAAATGTATGGCCGTGCTCAAATATATCAATCTAAGATAATGATATCATTTGTTTGAACAGTCTACTATGGAATCAAGAAATAATTGATTAAGCTTAATAAGGATGACATGTTCCGTGCCTTATGCTTAATCTGGATATCGTGTGACAAAAGGACTAAATATAAAATTATGGTTTGGTTCAAAGAGATTATCAATCTTCATTTAACCTGGATAGTTATAATGTTTTGCTAGAAACCGCTTATTACTTGTATGCCATTTAAATATGATTTGAGCACACTGCCAGTGTTAAATGAATCTATAGGGTCACACAATAAGCGAACTTGTTAGGTTATTTTTCTGATAACCTGATTTGATGAATTTGGAAATATGTCTAAGTTAATCGAACTTATAAAATTTACCAGATACAATGAATCTGGAAATATGTCTACATTCGATGTATCTGGATAATGTCCAGATTGTAAGAATCTGACTCGGTAAATTAATTGTTTAAATAACCGAGATAATGGCAGAATCTTATCATATTAGTTTTAATTTAATTTGAATTTAAATCAAAATATGATAAGATATTATTAGGGTTGGACTCTAAGAGGTTCGGGGGTTTTTTAAGAAAACCCTAGCCATCTTTTCAAGAGTCTAATTCTGTTGAGAACATTCGTGCCATTCTCTATCAGAAAAAAAAAACCCTTTTAAACCCTAGGCCCTAGCATTTCTCGGGTGACGAGTGAGTTCGCGGTGTGTATTCGATAGAGGACGTTCGTGCACTGCAGTGTCTGGTGATCATTCGGGTTGCACGTGCAGCAACACCATCGGAATTGAAGGATATCGATTTCACCAACTAGAGATAATTATGCAAACTTACGATCTTCTTAATCGTTTACTTGGATCCTCGGAAAGGATTCGTGGATGTTTTTCGCGTTTAGGAGTCCACGAATCCTAACAAACATGACTTGGATGTTTGCTTTAGGGTAGCTCCCTTGGAAAGTGGAAACAATCCAGAAGGTCTTGGATTATTAGACTAGAGGCCTAAGGATGGTAAATGTCATTTAGAGAGGTGTTAGTATACTTCTTCCTCTCTAAATGTACGACGATATATAGAGGGGTATTTTTGCCATTATACCTGTAGGTCAGAGACTTTGCTAATGCAACACTATCCTTGGGGTCAATATTTCCTTATGGTGATATTAGAAAATATTTAAAATGTAAAATACATCTATTTATATGGCAAGGGTATTTTGGTCATTTTAGTAGCTAAGGCGGTGTATCTTTTGGTTCCCAGTATAGACCGTGAGTCCTAATTATATTCAGGCTAAAGAATTAAATTAAAATAAATAGAATTTATTTTATTTAAGTGGCATGATTTTATTATTGGGTTAGAATAAAATAAAGATCCGTAGAGAGAGAATTAATTAAATTAGTTTAGTGGTTTAATTAATTATTCAGGGCTTTGGACCAGTTTGAATAATTAAAGATTAACCTGCAACTAAACTAATATAGGCTTATTTATTGGACTAATTTATTTGGGCTGAAAAATTAATTATTGGGCCATTTATGTGGTTCTAATTAGAATAATTAATTAAGTCCAAAAGGTTAAATTAAGAGTCCAATGGCCCAATCCTGTTTAACCTAGTGTTTTTATTTAGGTTAAACAAGAGGATTGAAAACTACGTTATTGTCAGAACACACACTCTCTGAGACGGCTTCTTCTCTGTGAAAAGCTAGACGTCTCTCTTTCTCTCTCTCTAGAAAAAAGGTTCCTTAGTCTATAGTTGTTTACCAAACGAATTTAGGCAGGCCATATACTGGAAGATCGAGAGATTAGCGTTCATCTATATGCAAAGACGGAGTAGAAGACTTGCAGGAATCGCACTAGAGGCTTCCACCAGCGTACCTACCCCGGTAGTACACATTCTAGTCCAGCCAACTCTTAGAACGAGGAAAAGAGGTAAAAAAAATCTTTACCTCGGAGTCCCACCAAAGCACAACTGGTGCCGGCTCTTATCGGGATTCCTCTATTCTTCAGTTTTTCTAGTTTTTGATCTTCGCTTCCGCTGTGTGCCCTGTGTTTTCTCTCTCTTAAGCCTTCAAAAAGTTCAACCACATCTTCCAAAATTATTGTTAGCCCAAAGGGCTTTCTCTTATATTTTGATTAATGACAAACATTGATTTTGATTAATATGTATGATTTGTATGTGATAGGATTTTTGAAAATGGCATGTTTGACCACAGTTCTTCAAAGTCTTACAAATAGGATTGCAAAACAACTTATAGATGATGAAGTCTAAAAAGGATTGATCAAGTCAAGATCCTACCTAAAGGAGTTGTATACCATGAAGCCTTTTAAAGGATTATAGACTAGAAAATTATAGTTAAGGTATTACTTGTATTTCCTATGTCTCTTTACTTTAAGTTCAATTTATTTCATATTGAAGCACTCAAAGTCATTTAAAAAAAGAGGGTATCTTTAATCTAGGTTTTGATCATAAAAAGAATTTTAGAAGAAAAGCTTTTGATTTTATAAAAAGTTGATTGAGTGGTTTTGAACGGACCTCTGAATCTAAAACGCCGATCCAAAGTCTGTTTTCAAAGTGCTTGAATCTAAAATTGTTCAAAATATACTTCTTGGCATAAAGTGTTGTTTTGGATGCATATTTCGGATGTACAACTTTCGACCTTGCAAGACCAAAGCCTACAAAATTTCAAAACGGGTATTTCGGTCTAAAGTAAACTTTGGGATGCACATTTCGAATGCACAAATTTTCATCTTGTGAGTCTAAAATCCCTGCAAAACCTGACAGCAATAACTAGTCATTACTAGCCATTGTAGCCTTGAATTTTGTCCCTATAAAAGCTATTTAAACGTGATTTTCAGTAAGAATTAGTGCTAACACTTTCAGAAACATCCTAAGACTTTTGAAAAACCAAAGTCCCTCATTCACATTGTGCTTCAAAGTGAGATATATTGTTCTAAAGGTAAAAAAGTAAAGGTACTCTAGTTGGTTTATATTTGGTCAACCTGTGAGCTATTTCTACATTTTCTCTTTGATCTAAATTATATCAAGATTTGAAAAGTAAAAACCAGTTGGGGTAAGCCTTGATTGTTGGGTGTATAGATGTTGGGAGTAAAACCAAGTGTGGTGATCTTCTATTGTAATATTGGTGTTGCTTACCACTATTAATTTGGGAAAAAGGTTTTAGTGGTTGAGTAGAAATCCTTAAGTATGTGTTTAAGGTAATGGATGTAGATCATTTGAGTATCAAACCACTATAAGTCATTGGGTCTATTTTCTTGCATTTATTTTGAAATTTATGACTGTGATTTTACTGATTTGAAAGCATTGCATTCTTCCTTGCATTCACTAATTTGATTAAAGACATTTATATAGTAGAGTGAAATGGTGGTTGATGCTTTATCTGCCTTTCTTTAATATAGTCTCTCTTCTCATCATTTAATAGAGTTTTGAAAGATCTTTGGTTGCACACTTAAAGTTGCACAGAAAATCCATTTTTCAGAACACATATTTTCAGTTCTTTTTACAGATTTTCAAAAGATCTTGAAAATTTGCATTTGTATTCCATAAACCTTATTCATCCTCATATAAGATTTATCAATTGGTATCAAAACTTGGTTTATATTGTTTTTGGTCTAACAGCCTTATAAGAAAGATCCAGATGGCAAACACTTCATCTCTACCGTACATTGAAGGGTCTTCAACAAAGAGATCACTATTGTTCAATGGAAGCAATTACACCTTCTGAAAAAATAGAATGAAGATCTATGTATGCTCAATAAATTTTGAGCTACGGAACCTGATTGAAAAGGGACCATTTGTCCTATCCAAAACTGTTAAAGGTAGAAAAGTGCCTAAACAGAGTGATGAATATAACAGTGAAGACACTTCAAAAATGACCTTAAATTTTTAGGCTATGAATATATTATGATGTGCCATTGATGCTAATGAATACAACCGAGTTAGTGGTTGTGATTCAGCCTATGAAATGTGAAAATTACTTGAAGTCACTCACGAGGGGACAAATCAAGTAAAGGAATCAAAGTTAGAACTTTTAATCTGTGACTATATGCTGTTTACCATGAAACCAAATGAGAACATAACTAATATATTCATTAGATTTACAAGAATTATGAATGGATTAAAGACATATGGAAAAATCTATTCACTTAGAGATCAAAATAGAAAAATACTCAATACCTTGCCAAAAAGCTAGAAGCCTAAGACTTTGGTTGTGGAAGAATCTAAGGACTTGAAAAACCTACCAATCAAAGAACTGATTGAATCTCTCTTGACTCATGAAATGATGATCATGATAGAGGCAAAAGAGGAACTGCCTTAAAAACTATCGATGATGAAGCTAACAGTGAACAATCTAAAAGTGATTATAGCATTGATTTAGACAATGAAGATTGGCCATGGTTGCTAAAAATTTCTGGAAAATGTTCACAAAAAAAAAAAAAAAAACTTCAGAGAAGGCAAGAAATTTGTCAAAAAGAAGGGACAAACTTCACCCTTCAAACCTTAATGTTATGAATGTAAAAATATGGAATATTTTGTTGTTGATTGTCCAATAGCTAAAGAAAGGGAGGCCAAGCAGAACGAAATGAAAAGAAAGGACATGAAGACAAAGAAAGGAAAAGGACTGGTTATGACTTGGGACCAAGATAGATCTGCAACTGAAGGAAATTGTGAATCCGAAGTTGAAACAGCCAACATATGCTTCATGGCTATGGAAGATAAGGAAAATCTTACTCTTTCTAATTCTGTATCTGAATTACATGATTCTGCGTATGAAAATTCTAATGATCTAAATGAGCTTCTTATTGACATGTTCTATGAACTCAAAAAGCTATTCAAAAGAAACAAGGAAATAAAAGTGAAGATTGATTCCTTATTAGATGATAATGCGAAGCAATTAAGTGAGAACAAAACTCTACTTAATTCTATTAGTTGTTCAAATGTTGAAAAGGATGTTATCTCAACTTTTTTGCATTGTATGTCACTTGAGAACAAATGCTTATGTGACAAAGTACTCTCTCTTGAAACTATACTTAGTGATATTAATGACATGAAAAAGAGAGTTGATGATCTTACTACATGCATTGAGAAGTTTACAAATAGCATAGATTTAAATAGATTCCTTGGAGTGCAACGTGTAGCTGGGGATAGAAATGCTCTCGGCTATAGGCATATAAACAAAGCTGGAAATTACAAATCTTATTTTGTGAAAACTAGTTCTTCATATATGACTCATATTTGTTGCACATATTGTGGCAAATATGGACACAAGTATCTAGGTGTCATGTTAGGAAGAAAATGGAATCCGGTGTGGAAATAGTATGAAGAATTAAAGGAACCATTACTAATCCCCGTGGATATAAGAAACTGTGGATACCAAAAGTCATTCTTCCATCTCGTGTATTAGTACATTTGCCGCAAAAGATGAGCTCCATAAAGTGGTTCTTGGATAGTGATGCTTTAGACACATAACGGGAAATACAACACTAATGGAAGACATTCAAGCTGTAAATGATGGATTTGTCATATTTGGAGACAAGAAAAAGGAAAAAAAAAAATACTTGGTATAGGTAATATATCTTCCACTATTATTAAGCAAGTATTGTTGATTGATGGATTGAAGTACAACTTGCTTAGTATTAGCCAATTGTGTGACAATAGTTGTAAGGTTAAATTTGAGAAAGATTTATGCAATATTATTAATAATTCTAGTAATGAAATAATTTTTGTAGTAAACCGTATTGGTAATGTCTGTGTATTATATATTGATGATCTTATTACTCATGATATAAAATGCCTTTCTGTAAATATTGATGATGGCTAACTTTGGCATAGAAGGCTAAACCATGTATCTATTGATTTCCTAAATAAATTACCTTCAAAAGAGCTTGTTAGAAGACTGTCTAAAATGAAATTTGACAAAAACCGATTATGTGATGCTTGCCAGTTTGAAAAACAAACCAAAACATATTTTAAACCTAATAAAATGATTCTAACCTCAAAACCTCTTGAACTTATACATATGGATTTGTTTGGACTAATAAGGACTAATAGCCTTAGTGGTAAGATGTATGCTTATGTAGTAGTGGATGATTTTTTGAGATTCACTTAGACCTTGTTTCTTGCATAAAAAGATGAAGCATTTTCTGAATTTTCAAAGTTACTCAACCGTGTTTAAAATTTCCTTGGGTACAAATTAATTTCAATTAGAAGTGACAATGGTAGAGAATTTTGCAACCATGATTTTACAAAATTTTGTGATTGGAATGGTGTTTCTTATAACTTTTCAGTAGCAAAAACCTCTTAACAAAATGGTGTAGTTGATAAGAAAAATAGGACTTCGCAAGAAATGGCAAGATCAATGATTTGTGAAAACTCCCTTCCAAAATATTTTTGGGCTGAAGTTGTGAATACAACATGCTACATTACGAACCGTGTTATGCTAAGGCCCTTTCTTAGAAAAACACCATTTGAACCTATGTTTGACAAAGTCCCATCCATTTCATATTTTAAAGTTTTTGGATGCAAATGTTTTGTTCTCAACACTCGAGACAATCTTGGCAAATTCGATTGCAAATTGGATGAGGTTATATTTCTTGGATACTCTTCTAATAAAAAGATATATAGAGTGTACAATAAAAGAACCCTACGTGTGGAAGAATCCGTACATGTTGTATTGATGAATCTAACATATATTCTGCTAGAAAAGATGACAATGATGTAGGTACTTTAAAGGAAAATGGCATTAAACATCACAAAGCCCCATCACTTGAAAACCATGCCAAAGAAGAAGAATTGGAAGAGCAGCAAGCTAAAGATAATGTGCAAAGAACTGAAGATCATGTTAATCAAAGCTTACCAAAAGAATGGAAGTACAAAATCGGACATCCAAAAGAGCAAATTATCAGAGATTTAAACTGTGGTGTTAAAACCAGATGCTACTTTATTGATAATTTCACCTTACTTTCAAGCATTGAACCTGATTGCATTGGTATGGCTTTGTGTAATGATTTTTGGATTATAACCATGCAAGAAAAATTGAATCAATTAAAAAAAAATTAAGTTTGGAAACTTGTGTTGGGTATCTCGGGCTCGTATCCTATACGGCGCAGTAGAAAATAAAATGAGATACCATCCCAGGACCCGCCTATGTGTGGAAAACAAGACATAAAGATAATAAAGGTAGCAGCTTTTTACCTTTGTTTGATCGTTTGAAAAACAAAAATTTCTTCTTCAAGTTGAGGCACGATCCAGCAATCCTCTAGATCCAACTTCACGAGAGTGGAACGTCTAACCTGTTGGGAAATATGCCATCTTAGAATAAGTTTCTGATGTAAAAATTGAATGTTTTAATAAAAGAATTTATTCCTAAAATTGTTTGTGAATTTACAATTTTATGTGTGCATAATTACATTTGAAAAAGATCCATTGTATTTAAGTAAGTGGTCCATGCGAATGGAGGTCTTTCACAGTAAGGTATGAATCACGGGTTGCTTAGCACATAAACTTTTGTTCTTAACCGATTGATGAGAATGGGAATCTCATCATGTTTAGGTTATTATGTTGTGAATTCTAAATGGGGAATGGCTTACCTTTAGCCAGTGAGTAGTCTACTCACTTCATGACATAAGCGTATTTCGAATACGTAGAAAAAGACATGTAGTAGTAGTTTCTTAAAAGTACTATATGGTAGAAACTTAGACTACTACCACTATATCATGGAATAGTACTCTACGACTTGAGTATAAGTTGGTGGTCTGACGAAACTGGAAATATATACTTTGATATGCTATAGTTGAGGTTCTATCGTAGGGCCAATATACTTGTATGTTGGGTATGTGTGACTAGTTAGTTAAGACAGACTTGTACAAGATAGTTTCTATACTATATCACCCCTTGTGGTTGTCTGAATGATCTAAATATCTAAGGCCTTGAGAAATATGACTTGGATGTTTGCTTTAGGGTAGCTCCCTTAGAAAGCGAAAACAATCTAGGAGGTCGTGGATCATTGGACTAGAGGCCTAAGGATGGTAGATGTCATTTAGAGAGGTGTTAGTACACTTCTTTCTCTCTAAATGTATGGCAATGTATAGAGGGGTATTTTAGTTATTACACTTGTAGGTCGGAGACTTTGCTAATGCAATATTGTCCTTGGAGTCAATATTTTCTTATGGTGATATTAGGAAATATTTAAAATGAAAAATACAGCTATTTATATAATAAGGGTATTTTGATTATTTTAGCAACCAAGGCGGTGTGTCTTTTGGTCCCCAATATAGACCGTAAGTCCTAATTGAATACAGGCTAATGAATTGATCTTAAATTAAATGAAATTTATTTTATTTAAGTAGCCTGATTTAATTACTGGACTAGAATAAAATAAAGGTCCATGGAGAGAGAATTAATTAAATTGGTTTGGTGGGTTAATTAATTATTCAGGGCTTTGACCCAGTTTGAATAATTAGGGATTAATCTGGGACTAAAATGATTTAGGTTCATTTAATTGGACTGGTTTATTTGGGCTGGAAAATTAATTATTTGTTAGGCCATTGAGTTGGTTCTAATTAGAATAATTAGTTAAGCCCAATAGGTTAAACCAAGAGTCTAATGGCCAAGTCCAGTTTAACCTAGGATTTTTTATTTAGGTTAAACAGGAGGATTGGAAACAACGTTGTTGTAATCAGACACACAATAGGGATAGATTCTTTTCTGTGGAAGCCAGACGTCTCTCTCTCTTTCTAGAAAATTCTCTAACTCGTTAGTTGTTCATCAAATGGTAGTTAAGCAGGCCATATACTAGAAGACCGAGAGTTTGGCGTCCACATACATGCAAAGGCGGAGTAGGAGGCTTGCAGGAATCACACCAGAGGCTTCTACCAGCACACCTACACTGGTTGCACATGTTCTGGTACAGCCAACACTTAGAACGAGGAAAAGAGGTAAAATTTTTAAAACATTGGGATTGGGATTGTGTGTGACCTATTAGGTTTCCTAGTCAATTGGTAGAGAACATGAATTAATCCAAACGTCTTTGAGATTAATAATCTATAATTAATTAGAATTAATCCTATTAATTCTAATCAGGATTGGTTTATTAATCCATCAATTAATAAACCCATATTCCCAGATCATGAGTGGTATCTAGCAACACATCATGACCACCCAAGAGTCTAGGAAGTTAAGTGGCTTGACATGAACCCGTCAATAACAAACTTTAGTGCAATTAACTCCTTTCACCATACAATATCTCATTTGGTTTGGAGTACGGAATTAGTGCCAACTCCTTCCAGAATTAATTCTGGCCCTAATACAATAGTACTTGTACCAGGAACCCACTACTCTAGATGTGTATCAATTGAAACTATTTTCAATACACATATGCCTTAGCTAAGGACTTCTTGAGTAGTAATTCCTACAAGTGGCTGTGAGATATTCGCCCCTACTATTAGGAGTAGTGAATCTTTTATTGACCCTCTCAACTACTTTTGTTTACCTCACAATGTACCCAATATCCATCCCATAGGCGGCCCTCGATCGAGCTCTGGAGATTGGAATCAAAGTACAATGCTCAGCAAACAAAGTACCTTGGAGATCTCAAGTCTAAGGATACTTGCACATTTGCTATATTGAGATTATATCACTGACACTAAATAGTTATCCATGTGATTATCTCAAAGTTAGGTCATCCAATGAACTTGTTTCATTAACAAGCATCTATGTGTTAACTTTGAGTATCTCAATACTCACGGATATGAGAACCACCACCGGATTAAATCAGGAAGTCTAACATATGCTAGTCTTAACGCATTAATGATGCCCTGTCTCATTAATACTACGACTAGGGACTATTTAAGTACTAACACTTTACAGTATAATAGGAATCTCATATCATGATCTCTATTATGATTTTCTTAACACAGTGTTGTACTAGGGATTTTATCGAACAGTTATATTATTTAAAAGTAAACTAAAAAAAACTGTAAGATAAATAATGCATTTTATTAAAATAAAATGTGTCATATACAATGTACAAGTGATTGCCTCTAGGGCACAACACTAACAACTTGTTTCTAGACCACTTAACCATCCTATGATTGATACCAAGTGGGTATTCAAGAATAAACTTGATAAGAATAGTGTTGTTATTAGAAACAAAGCGAGATTTATTGCCCAAGAATTCAATCAAGAAGAGGGTATTGATTATGATAAGACATTTATACCTGTTGCTAGATTAAAATCTATTAGAATGTTGCTTATTTTTGCATCTTTCAAAGGTTTCATACTCTATCAGATGGATGTTAAAAGCACATTTTAAAATGGTTTTATTGAAGAAGTAATATATGAGGAGCAACCCTCTAGTTTTATTTATGAACATTTTCCAAATTATGTTTTTACTTTCTTCAAAGCTCTTTATAGTTTAAAATAAGCTCCACGTGCTTGGTATAAATGATCAGAGGCTTTCTTCTTTCGAAAGGCTTTTCAAGAGGTTTGATTGATATTACATTGTTCATTAAAGTTGAAAATTCTAATGACCTCTTAATTATTTAAATATATGTTAATGACATTATTTTTGGATCTACTGCAGCAAGAGTTTGAAATGAGTATGATGGGTGAACTCAACTTCTTTCTCGATTTACAAATTAAGCAAATTAAGGACGAGATCTTCCTAAATAATATATAAAATAATATTTTCATTCTAAAATAATATCTTTCTCTTTCTTTTGGACATCACTCTCTCGACAAAACTAGACAAATCAAACCCTTGAACTTTATCTGCCATGGCTGAACTTCCAAAACCCAGTAAAGGGATTGAATCAAAAGCAAAGGAGACCAAGAAAAGCAAGGCAATGGCAAAGAAATTAGTCCCTGCCACTCAAATGCTTGCAAAGAAAAAGGACAAGGAAGTTGTTGTCAATTAACCTACTTCTCAAACTGCCTCATCGGAACAACTACTAGAGGAGGAAAGTACATATACTCAGGTACCCCAATTTTTTGATTCAAAATGTCAGTCGGAAAATGATGACTATGTGTCTAGGAATAGAACTATTGTTATGGGCTACTCGGTTGATGCTGAAGCATTTTTGAATTTTGCAAATATTCTGAATTTGTTTGAATCGTATGGTTGGGGAACATTATTATCTGTAAATGAAAAGTTGTACACAACTTTAGTCTGAGAATTTTATTCTAATCCAAGAAAAGGAAGATATGAAGAAACAAGGGATGGATTTTTGGTGCAATGGTACACATCTCAGGTTGGGTGTTTGAATTTTGTGTTTGACCATTGAATGCTAAATAGATTTTTTTTTTTTTTTTTGTTAGAGATGGTGTGATACAATTCTTTGAGATAAATAAACTACTTGAGAGATCTACTCTGTTTGAATTGAGGAGATTTGAGAGCAAATTCATTAGTGGTAAAAGTTTCAAAAATTCAAATGACCACAATACCAAATGGCATAGGTGGATTACTTCACTATATGGTTTCAACCATGGTAATACTAAGTTCTAGGCATAAAACTTCTGTGAGTAATATGCAGATGGTGTTAATGTTGGCTTTATCAGAGAGCAGGACAATTAATTTTGGGTTTTTGGCTGCAAAATTGATGATTAGTCTCGGAATACCTCAAATAAAACTTTGCCTTTCGGGAATTTTCTGACCAAGCTGTTTAAGCATTTTAATGTTGATCTGAGTTTAGTTGCCCTTGAGCACTCTAAGATTAATGCTTACAACAAAGATTCTTTTGGAAAATAGGGTTTATCCAAATGGAGAACTAATGGACCTTGCATAGGGATGCCACGGAAGAAAAAAAAAGGAGAAATTGGTTAATGTTAAAATCGAAAGAAAGAAATATGTATCTGCAACCTCGGATGGGACAAAATGAAAAGTTGAAATTCAAGAAAATTATCTAGAAAAGACAAGCAGAAGGCTAAAGAAAGTGGAATGACACAAAGTATTCTGAATGCTCTGAATCTTTTGTCTGCCAAATTGGATGATCTAAGTGTAGAAGTTAAGGCTGAACTACAAAATTTGGGAATTAGATTAACCAATGTGGAAGGGATGCAATCTCAAATTGTAGCTATCCCAAAAGAGCAAGCCCCTTCACTGGAGCAGGACAATAAAACTATCATCCCTTCAACAAAGAATGATACTAGTGTTGATGCTATCCTATTTCAACATACTAAAGAACCTACTACTGTTGCAACCATTGCTGCCACAACTACTGCCACCATTGCTGATGAAGCTGCTCCTAAGCAGGATAAACTAGCTACACCTGGTAGTTCATCACGCTGCCGGCAAACACATGGAGCAATCAAAAGGAAATTCAGCAGACTAGCTGGAAAGCAAAAGTATAATAGTGCAGATGCTTAGTGATTCGTAAATTTTGGGTGTATAAAAATTATCAAATTTAAATCTATCCCTTAGTCAAGTTTTAATTAAAACATTAATCTCAAAATACATATACGAATAATCATACTCATCGCAAGTATAGTATAGGGAATTAATGAGTAGTGATCCTCAAAGGAATAAGTACACATTAATCACTCTTCATTCATTATTTAATGACCTAATAAAATGATAAAATAATAATAAAAAAAGAAATCTATACAACTCAAGGATGTGAAAATATGCAATTTACATAAAGGTTTTTGAAGACATGACAACGAATCACTTAGCATATATTACAATCAATTATTATCTTAGTCTCATGGAGGATTTAATATAGACTCACTTTGTTTGCAATCAATAGAATCACTATCTTCTATTTAAATTAGTGAACATATTCTGTCTTAACCAATTTATCCAAAAGATGCATTAAAATCAATCCTCATATAAATCTGTATGTTTTAGGAGATTTAAAATATGAAATTAGTTAATGAATCCTTATTCTGTCTTGACCAATTTATCCAAAAGATGTATTAAAATCAATCCTCATATAAATTTGTATATTCTTTGTGATTTAAAATATGAAATTAGTCAATGAATCCATATTCTACTAATCATCAACTAATCTTTGATTACCTATGTTCTTGAAAATTAATCAATTTTTTTCAAGCAAGTTAAGAGATAACAAATTTGAAATTAATTAATTGAAGTCATTATCAACCCATTTTTCAAGCAAGTTAATGACAAAAATCAATCAACCAACCCCGTAAGTAAAACACGTAATCAAATCCCAAGATAAATAATGAATTAATCAAAAAATACTAAATTAACTCAAGAAACTTATGAATCCTAAAAACATTGTCAAATTACAATGAAAATATTGGATACATCATTATTTAAGAAAAAGAAAACAAAGGTAAAAGAAAGCACTCATACACAAGCTTCCTTCTTCTCATTTGAAGACTCTCTTGAATAACCTTTCTTGATTTGATGTATTCCTCATTCAATGAGTGATTGAAATTTTTGCTCTTTGAATTCTCCTTTTTCTCTTGTGTTTTCTCTTGGTTTCATAGGCTTCTTTGATGTTAAATTTGTTGCTTGAGGAGTCTTGGATGAGTAGGAATTAGAAAATACTAAAATCTTTAGAAAATTACCAAATTCACGCACAGGATTTTCGCCACTCTAGAGCGGAACTGGCACCGGGTCCAGTCGACCCACTTGGCGCCAAGTTTGTTCTATTTTTTCCCTGGATGTTGCTCTGTTTTCACTGTTTGGGCAGAGTGGACCTGGCACCAAGTGCATGCTGAAAAATTCACCTTTTTACTCGAAATCAACTTAAATTGCACAAATTTGTCAAAAATACTTTCTACAAGCAAAATGTCAAATATAAAGGAATATGCCTAGTTATTATCACAAAAATATCTTAAATTGACCTCAAATAACTAGGAAAATAGTGATGATTTTAACCTCTATCAATTCCCCCACACTTGAACTTTTGCTTGTCCTCAAGCAAAAAAACTTATCCCAAGAAAATCATCAAGAAAATACAAGCTCTTTCTTATTCTCAAATATTTAAGACATAACAAGAATCATAACTTCTTTTCAAACTTTAGATAAAACTTTTGCCATTTATCAAACTCTTAGAAAATAAGTCAAACTTTGAAACATTTGATAAGACATCATGAAACTCTTGAAGTCAAATTAATTAAGTTTATACCTTAGTTTAAGAAAATTATTTCACATTTCAAGTAAAAACATAGATAACATGATTTACACAAGTCAAGCTATCTACCAACTCAAACATTATAAATCCAAAAATTGCACAACTCCAGTCATGATGTAAGGGAAGCACTCCAAATTTTTTTTTTCTCTCAATTTTTTCAGTGATTTAGGAAATTGATGGCCTGAAGTGCATGAATTTTTCTTCACACACCGTATTGGCCCCCTTTTTAGTTATTACTCATCATTTTTTAACATTTTTCCTCTCTTTTTGTTCTTAAGAATTCAGAACCTCAAGAAAGTGGATTTCTCTTCACTATCCTTATTGGCCCCATAAACAAGCAAAAACAGTACTCTTTCTCATCTTCAAAGAGGAAACAACAATAATCAACTCATTTTCTCAATTTTTCAACTCACAAAAATTTTTTCCACAATTTTCCACAATCTTTCCTCTCAAAGATTTTATCTCCTCACATTCCTCATCATAACTCAAAGCTAAGCAAAGTTTAAACCCATAATACAAGAGCTAGCCAATAAACCTTTTCCACATTCATCATATTCTTCATATTCAAACTAGATAAGTTAAATAATATTTAAACACCAATGCATAAACAAGATTAATCCAAATTCTCAAGTTTTGAAAAATATCTTATCCAATAATCCAATTTCATAAAAATTCACCAGATAAATGACAAAAATTCATATCCAAGTAAGAAAAAAAAATTAAAACCTTGCTAAATAATGAAAACCACAAAAAGTTTGAAAAAGTTTCACACAAAAAATGATATGAAAAATATTTTCAAAACCTAAACTCTTCCCTCATACTTAAACTGGACATTGTCCTTAATGGCCAAAGATACAATAATGAAAGTAAAGCCAAGAAGACCAAAATAAATAAAGAGAAGAAAATACTTCCATTACACATTAGATCCAACATGTGTGAAGCCACCACAAGGAGTAGTCATTAGAAAAGTCATAAGAGTACCTAACTTCAAAAGAACAAAAAATAATAAAACATAAATCTAGAAAAAGACAAAGAAAAGCTAGCAATTAAAGGGGGAAAAAAAAGGACAAGAATTGAAAAGAAATCCAGAAGAAAAATCAAGGATCATAGAGAAAAATATCCACATGATCCAAGGTGTCAAAAGTCTCTCCAAAATAATACTTCAACCTATTGACATTGACTTTGAAAGTACCGTTATCTGGGTGTGAGACTTCAAGAGTACCAAAAGGAAAAACCTTAGTCACTACATACGGCCTTGACCATCTTGACTTTAACTTACCCGGAAAGAGTCGCAAGTGAGAATTAACAACAACACTTGATCACCTTCTTTAAACTCTTGGGATTGAGCAATATGTTTATCATGGCACCATTTTACTGTTCTTTGTAGAGTAGAGAATTATCATATGCAACCATGCGCATTCATCTAATGCATTCAAATGAAGTAACCTAGATTGCCCAACAAGCTCAAGATCAAAGTTAACAAGTATGAGAGCTCAATAAGCTTTGTGTTCAATTTCTACAGGTAAATGACAAGATTTTCCATATACCAATAAAAAAGGAGTAATACCAAGGGGATTTTTGAAAGCAGTCCTATAGGCCCAAAGTGTATCATCTAACTTTAAACTTTAATCCATTCTCGTATGATTAACCACTTTTTCTAAAATTCTTTTTAATTATCTATTAACCACCTTAACTTGACCACTTGTTTGGGAGTGATAGGGAGTAGCAAACTTATGAGTATCCCCTAAATTTTTGAGAACTTTGTCCAATTGGGTATTACAAAAGTGGCTTTCCTTATCACTAATGAGTACCTTAGGTACACTAAAACGGGCAAAAAGTTTTTAAAGAAATTTAACTACAACTCGAGCATCATTAGTAGGCAAGGCTTGCGATTCAACCCACTTAGATACATACTTAACCACAACCAAGATGTATTTGTTACCCAAAGAATTAGGAAAAGGGCCCATGAAATCAACTCTCCAACAATGAAAAATTTCACAAGCTTGAAAAATTTGCAATGGCATCTTATTAGATTTAGAAATGTTTCCTGTACGTTGATACCTATCACAATTTTGAATAAACCTGTGAGAGTCCTTAAAAAGTATTAGCCAATAAAATCTGGACTTAAGCACCTTTCTTCCAGTGTTGTTTGCTTGGTAGTGGCCTCCCGTAGGTCCTTCATGATAATGTTTCAAAATGTTTGCACTTATCACGGAATCCACACATCTTTGAATGATTTGATCCGCACAATACCGAAACAAGTAGGGATCTTTTCAAAAGTAATACTTTACTTCGGAGAAGAATTTTTTCTTTTGTTATGCAGTGAAATCTTCCGGAATAATTCCTGCAACCATGTAGTTAGCAAAATCCACATACCAAGGTGTTTGAGAAATCTCACTATCAACGAGTAAAAGTTGTTCGTCTGAGAAGGTGCCCTTGTTGTCTCCTTCAACCAATGGTTCTAGGTTGGGATTTTCCAACCTAAATAAATGATCTACAGCTAAATTTTTCACTCCCTTTTTGTCCCTAATCTCTAAGTTAAATTCCTACAACAATAAAATCCATCTTATCAATTTTGGTTTAAAATCATGCTTAGTTAGTAAGTATTTAAGGGCGGAATGATCCATATACACCATGACTTTGGACAAAACAAGATAAGAATGGAATTTATCAAAAGCAAACACTATTGCAAGTAATTCTTTCTCCGTTGTGGTATAGTTTTCTTGTGCCGCCGTAAGAGTTTTGCTTGTATAGCAGATTGGTTGAAAATTCTTATTCCTCCTTTGTCCAAGCACTGTGCCTATTTTATAATCACTTGCATAACACATTAATTCAAAAGGAAGAAACCAATCTAGTGCAATTAAAATAGGAGAATTTATCAATTTTTTTAAAGCACATTAAAAGCATTGAGACATTTTTATTTAAAATCACAGTGGATAATTCCTCCAAACTCTTTTTGTTAACAGGCATGCTTTTGAGGAACTTTACATATGTGGACATGTGTATCAAAGTCTCATTGAGTGGAATATTTATGTGTAGTTATTTGAATATTTCTAAAAATTTATCAAATTGTGAATGCTTTGTGTGTGTGATAGGGTAAGTTATCAGTGGTTGAAAATTTGATTTTTTAGTTTGTTTTTCAAAAAGTTCATTAAGAGGGGTCGGTTCTAACCCATCTTCTTTAGATGGTACTGGTTCTGTGCTAGAATTGGGTAGCTCCTTACCACTTCATAATGTAATGGCAGCTGAATCACGTTGTGTTTTCACCCCTAATGGTGACTTGTTCACTAGATCTGTTAAAAACTAAAGTTATCTTTCCATGTTTCTAATCATTTCCTCAAATTTTCCTAATGTGTCATCTATCTCTTGAAAACGTTTGGTTACATAGATAGCAAATTTTCCTAATACTCCTTCCAAGGTAGTGGAGTCGAATGGCTAATGTGTCATCTCTTTAGACATGTTATGAAACCGTCTCATGTTCCAATTGGTCATCTTATCTGCATAAAGTAAATTGTTATGGTCATATAATACAATACAAAATCAAGTTAGTTAGTTAAGGTACATGTTTACAAATTAAATTAGAAAAATTACAACATGTAGGGACATTAAATTACAAGTATACAAACAACAAAATATGACACCTATATAAGGAATATATCAACATATTCACATATTTACATAAAGACATATAAACATAAAAACATGGTTAAATTATCAAAATCCAAGCTTTCATGATATTATTCTTCGGCAACAGTGCTAAAAATATGATGCGTAAATTTTGGATAAAAAATCATCAAATTTAAATCCATCTATTAGTCAAGTTTTAATTAAAATATTAATCCTAAAATATATATACGAGCAAGTATACTCATCGCAAGCATAGTATGGGAAATTAACGAATATCGATTCTTAAAGGAATAAGTACACACTAATCACTTTTCACTCATTACTTAACCGACCCAATAAAGTGATAAAATAATAAAAAAAATAAAAAAATATATACAACTCAATGATATGAGAATATGCAATTTAGACAAAGGTTTTTGAAAACATGATAATGAATCATTTAGCACATATCACAATAAATTATTATCATAGTCTCATGAAGGATTTAATATAGATCCACTTCGCTTGCAATCTATGGAATCACATATTCTAGTTATTTTAGTGAACATATTCTGTCTCAACCAATTTATACAAAAGATGTATTAAAATCAATCCTCATATAAATTCATATATTCTAGGTGATTTAAAATATGAAATTAGTCAATAAATCTATATTCTAGCAATCATCAACTAACTTTTGATTACCTAAATTCTTGACAATAAACCCTATTTTTCAAGTAAGTTAAGAGATAATAAATATGAAATTAATTAATTGAAGTCATTATCAACCTTTTTTTCAAGCAAGTTAATGACAAAAATCAATTAACCAACTCCGTAAGCAAAACAAATAATCAAATCACAAGATAAATAATGAATTGATCAAAATATTAAATTAACTCAAGAAACCATGAATATTAAAAACAATGTCAAATTACAATGAAAATATTGAATACATCATTGTTTAAGAAAAAGAAAACAAAGGTAAAAGAAAGCACTCATAGACAAGCCACCTTCTTCTCCTTTAAAGACTCTCTTGAATAACCCTCATTGATTTGATAAATTCTTCATTCAATGAGTGATTGAAATTTTTGCTCCTTGAATTCCCCCTTTTCTCTTGTATTTTCTCTTGATTTTATAGGCATTTTTTTATGCTAAATTCGTTGCTTGAGGAGCCTTGGCCAAGTAGGATTTAGAAAATACCAAAATCTTTGAAAAATTACCAAATTCGCGCACAAGATTTTCGACACTCTAGAGCAGACCTGGCACCGAGTCTAGTCGACCCACTTGGCACAAGGTGTGTTCTATTTTTTCCCTGGATGTTGCTCTATTTTCACTATTTGGATAGAGTGAACCTAGTGCCTGGTCCCCTTAGTAGGCCTGGCACTAGGTGCATGCTGAAAAATTCACCTTTTTGCTTGAAATCAACTTAAATCTGCACAAATTTGTTAAAAATACTTTCTACAGGTAAAATATCAAATAGAAAGGAATATGCCTAATTATTACCAGAAAAATATCTCAAATTAACCTCAAATAACTAGAAAAATAGTGATGATTTTAGTCCCTATTACTCAGCCTGAAATTGTGGTGATTAGAGAGATATGGCAATCTCCACCAACAAACATAATATCAAGGCCATGAAGAAAGTCGGCTAACACATTCCCTTAATGCCCCATCTATCAATTTTTTTTTCACTTTCCTGAACATTTTTGTTATAATACTATACTGCAAGTACTTGATGTTGCTATAGCTGTTTATCTGTTTTTGTTTGTCTCTTTTCTCTGTTTTTGTTTCTAACTTTTTTTTTTACTGATGACAAAAGGGGGAGAAAAATATGGAGGATTGAGATTGGGATTGATCTGTATTAGATTGGGATTGATCTGTAATATAGATGATTGGACCATATAAAATTGGGATGATTTTGTTTGGACCCTGCACCGACACAGGGGGAGGAATTCTAAATCTAAAATCCCAATCCGAAAACATTTATACAAAGGTTGTATCTTGATTTTTTTTGGATGCATTTTTTGGAAGTCTAAAATCACAAATCCAATTTTATCTACTAATGCATAATATTATAAATATCTTTCTATCTACTGCTTATATGCATATAGAAAAGAGGAGCATTAATAAATATGTTCTATCTTTTACACCTCCATATATATACATACATACACACATATATATATATATATATATGTATATTGTGTTGTACCTTTGTGCTAACTTATTTTATATCTAATGACTATTACTTGGCTATTCTTTTGTGAAATAGTTCAAGGAAAGAAGGAGGATACAGAGGTTGGTTGCCCTATAGGCTTATTGAGCCTAGTTTATGAGACTATGCTTAAAATTTTCTAATCTTATCTCATAATCACTCTTTGAGCTTTATGTTGAGAGATCGTGCACCAAATGAATATAAACTCTTATATATATCTCAGTTTCACATGTTCATACAAGCTTACATTGTTTTCCTTGTCAAAATCTATCAACTTTGTCATCATTCAAAAAAGGAAAAATTGTTAGCCCAAAGGGCTTTCTCCTATGTTTTGATTAATAACAAAAATTGATTTGGACTAACGTGTATGAGTTATATATGATAGGATTTTTGGAAATGGTATGTTTGACCATGGTTATTCAAAGTCTTATAAATAGGATTGCAAAGTAACTCATAGATGATGAAGTTCAAGAAGGATTGATCAAGTCAAAATCCTACATAAAGGAGTTGTATACCATGACAACTTTTGAAGAATTATAGACTAGGAAATTATAGTTAAGGTATTACTTTTATTTTCTATGTCTCTTTAGTTTTTGTTCAATTTATTTCATATTGAAGCACTCAAAGTCATTTAAAAAAAAGGTATCTTTAATCTAGGTTTTGATCATAAAAAGAATTTTAGAAGAAAAGCTTTTGATTTTATAAAAACTTGGTTGAGTAGTTTTGGACGAGCTTTTAAATCCAAAATGCCCATCTAAAGTCTGTTTTCAAAGTGCCTAAATCTAAATTTGTTCAAAATATACTTCTTTGCATAAAGTGTTGTTTTGGACGCACATTTCGGATGCACAACTTTCTACCTTACAAGACCAAAGTCTACAGAATTCAAAATGAGTATTTCAGTATAAAGTAAACTTTTGGACGAATATTTTAGACGCACAATTTTTCACCTTGTAAGTCCAAAATTCTTACAAAATCTAACAACAATAACTAGCTGTTACTAGCCATTGCAGCTTTGAATTGTATTTCTATAAAAGTTATTTAAATGCAATTTTCAGTAATAATTAGTGCTAACAATTTTAGAAACATGCTAAGACTTTTGAAAAATAAAAATCCCTCATCCACATTGTGTTTCAAAGTGAGATCTATTGTTCTAATGGTAAAAAGGTAAAGGTACTCTAATTTGTTTATATTTGCTCAATCTGTGAGCTATTTCTGTATTTTCTCTTTAATTTGAATTATATCAAGGTTTGAGAAGTAAAATCCAGTTGGATAAGCCTTGATTGTTGGGTGTATAGAGGTTGGGAATAGAATCAAGTATGGTAACCATCTATTGTAATATTGGTGTTGCTTACCACCATTAATTTGGAAAAAAAGTTTTAGTAGTTGAGTAGAAATCCTTAAGTGTATTCTTAAGATAGTGGATGTAGATCATTTGAGGATTGAACCACTATAAATTATTGGGTCTATTCTCTTGCATTTATTCTGAAATTTATGACTGCGATTTTACTGATTTGAAAATATTGCATTCTTCCTTGCATTCATTGATTTGATTAAATACATTTATGCAGTAGAGTGAAACGGTCATTGATACTTTATCTACCCATCTTTAATATACTCCCTCTTCTTATCATTTAGTGGAGTTTTGAAAGATCTTTGGTTGCACACTTAAAGCTGCGCAAAAAATCTGTTTTTCAGCACACACACATTTTCAGTTCTTTTTATAAGTTTTCAAAAGACTTTGAAAATTTGCATTTGTTTGCCATAAAATTTATTCATCCCCCCCCCCCCAAAAAAAGGTTTATCAATTATTTTAGCTTATTTTTTAACAAGTATTGAACATAGTTTGCCTACAATTATCTCTTCACCATTCTTTATCCATTTTTGTATGTCTTCACCTTTAACCATCTTGATAGTAATCTTATCATTATTGCCTATTAACTTAATTTCCTTTCTATCTTTGTTAATGGTTAGATGTTAACTTTTAAAATCAAACACAATAGGGTTGTAACTTTTCAACCAATTAATCCCTAAGATCATATCACTTCCTTGTAGCTTTAAGATCCTTGTGTCATGTTCAAGCACTTCTTTTCTTATTTCCTATTTCAATTTGCTACATATGCTTCTACTATACATTTTGCTCCAATCAACTATAGTTATCACCATAGGTTTTGTTGGAACCTTCTTAAGCTTCATTTCCTCAATCAGATTTTTGTCTATGAAGCTACAACTACTACCGCTATCAATCAACACATAAATTTCTCTTTCCTTAATCTTACCTCTAATCCTCAGGGTGTTGCAATTCAAGTTGCCTGTCAAGGCATTTATAGAAGTTGTACTTCATCCCCAACATCTATTACATTAACAATAGTCCTATCATTTGTTTTCACCTCTTCCCCTTTTTTAAGGATATATTTCTCCTCATCTTCACTAAGTCCATCCACCAAAATATAGTTAAATTGCTTTTTGGGACAAGTATGCTTAGGTGTACACTTGTCACAACATCTAAAGTATAAGCCATTTTCCTTCCTATTTTGAATTTTACAGGGTTTTTTTGAAAGGTGTAGTTTCATTATTTCAAGTTTTGGTCTTATTTAAGGTAGGCTATGTTTTGGTGGAGCAAAAGAGGCTTTGGTTGTAGTGAAATTGTTTTGGTACGATTTAGAAAATGGTTTGGAGTTTTTTTTTAAGGCTGAAATAGTAGTGTACAAGTTAATGACTTGTTCAAAGGCTTCATCTAAGGTTTGCGATATAAAAGTCCTGACTATAGATCTTAATTCCTCTATATGCTCTCTGGTAAATATAGAGATATAATGAGCCTTAGCTGCAGTAGGCATATTTATAATCATAATAGCCCTCAACTCCTCAAATTTGTCCAAGTATTCTTCTACAGTTCCCAACTTCTAATTTTACTAAATTCCTTCAAAAGCTTAATATCAATCCCTTGTCCAAATCTTTTACACAAAGCCAAGACCATTTAATCCTAATTATATCCCATACGATCCTTCATAGACCTACTAAATAATATAAATGTCCTTCATTTCAAATACAATTCCGTAATTTCTAACTTTCTTCCTTCTAGAATCTAATAATTTTCAAAATATCTTCTAGCTTTTGACACCCATTCCTTTAGCCCAATTTTGCTAAAAGTATGGAAGTCTAGTTAGGTAGCTTAGCCATATGCCTTCCATCCTTTCTACCACCAAACCCAAATCTTATATTGGTTGATTCAAAGCTCAATAAAGTCTATATTACATACGAATCTGATTACCAAATACCTTTAGAGATAAGGGAAGGGCATGTATTGCATTATTTTTATGCATATGTATTTTATATGCTTGATTACATACATACATACATACATACATACATACATACATACATACATACATGTGTGTGTGTGTGTGTGTGTGTGTGTGTGTGTATGTGTGTGTGTGTGTGTAGTTTAATTGTTTTGTGTATGTGGCACTAAGTTGCTTTACTTGAGCAGCATTGAATTACCTTACTTATTTATGTGTGATTTGATGTAAGGAAAATTTAAATATGGGATTATAAGAAATAAGGATTTTAGAGTATTGAGAGTACACAAGAATTAGTTTAGTGCCATAAATAGAGTATGAAAACTTTAGTCTATCAACCTAGACTCGAATCCTACCTTTGCTCAATTTTCACATTTTATCTAGTTTTCCTCTCCCTTTCTATTCCTCTTGGCTTGCAATCTCACCACACTAGCCGCCATTTCCTTTTTGGGGTAGAGTATATTCTAGTTTTGTTTAATCTTATTCTTTTATCAATATATTCTTGCTTCCTTTTCCACTCTAACTTTCCATGTTTATTTCTCTCAATATGGCAGCTAGCAATATCAAGCCAAAATCCCCTGGATTTCACACCAATTTAGCAATGAAGATTGAGGGATATATCCCTTACCAAAACTAAACATTCTTTCCTTATTCTCCATGAAATTTGAATTTTGAAATCCCAAGATCACTCCTTTCTTATATTTTTATTTTCTCCCATACTCATAGCTTCCATTCCCTTTCTCTCTTCTTGTGGAAACTGGCCATAGGATTCCCTAATTTTCTTAATTACATATCAATCTAGTAGTGAAAATTAATGGGGCTAATTCCTTCCCTAAAACCAACTAGCCTTTCCTTTTCTCCCTTATCTTTTGAATTTTAAATGCTTAAGGATTTCCCTCCTAATGTAACATTAAAAAGTTCAACCAAGACTATGGCTAATCACCTCCTAATTTAACCCGAAATCCTTCATGAATGTCTCATTTCCGTGGTTAAGTTAGTTGAATATGAGGAGAAAGATTAGAAAGAGAAAATTTCCTTAGTAAAAGAAGATGAGATAATTCACCTTCCAATTTCAATTAAGGCAGGTAACCTATCTTTTGGTACCTACCTCCTTCAAACAAGGAAAATTGCTATTCACCATTTAATTTAGAGTCAAACTATCTTTACCTTTTCCCTACTCTCTTATTTGAAATGAAATATCCTAAATCCCTAAAGCCATTCGGCAACTATCTCCTTAACACAGCAAAACCGAAATCCCTCAAACACACAAAAAACTCTTAGCCTCACTTCTTCAAGTAGTCAAGTAAGCACTTTTCACTAAGAGGAAGACTCCTAATTCTCTTCCCTCACCTCTTCACCCTCTCAATCGAGATAGATACACAAACATATACCACAAGGCCATTTGGCCTTCCTAAATTCCAACAAAACCAAAACAATCTCCTCACTCAACAAAATCATATTGTGTCTCAAAACCAAAGCACACCTCTTCACACTCAATTACTGTCGGCCTCACCCCCTCTCTTTCATTCTTCTCTCTTTTTCTCACATAAATTGAGCACATAGCATTTCTCTTCAAGGCTGACACTCCTCTCCTCTTTTTCCTTCTCATCCACATAAGGGAAAGAAACACCCTCTTCCTTCTTCTCAGCGTCACCCCCATTCAACAAGGTAAGGTAATTTCTCTTCTACCGTTTTGAACTCTTTCTTCTTATCTTCAACGAAGACTTATTCTTTTTTTCCTCTAACCTCTAGAAAATAGCCCTAGTCACACACGAATCTTCGCTTGAAGACAAGGCAGTCTCTTCTCTCCTTTGGAGAATCAATACGTTAAGTAATCCTGCACTGACGCTCACTCTCATGAGTTCAGTTGAGGTCACCTTTGCAAGTGAGTTTCGACCTCTTTCCTTGTGAGACCATTGGGTGATTTGAGGTTTTCATATACGGATGTGGGGTTGTGCTATTAGGCATGCTTAAATTATGGGGCTGATTTTAATTGGAATGAATATTTATGGTGATGTTGACTTCCTTACTATGTTAAGTACCATGTAAGTTAGTATGTTAGAGAGTATGACGATACAAGAAACTAGTTTTACTACTTAGGTGTTTTCTAATACATTGTTTGCACATATGAGAATATATGATTGTTATCTATTGTTGGAGGCATGCTAGTACCCATACTTATTGATCCATAATGCTCGTATGTTGACATTTTTTTGAAGCATATTGAGGCCTAAGGGGTATAAATTCAAGATATCAAGTAGATTGATCATTATGTTAGGCTTTTCATGTGTCGAAAATAGATATGTGTATTTATGTGGCATGTGAAATGTTTTCCTTTGTTAGTTGAATTTTTCTTCGAATCTTACTTGATATGGTTGAGATCTAGATTGGGAATGTTTCTACTCTTATACATGTTAGCTTACGACCTTTACTTATTGATGTTAGATGGTTGAGGTGATTAGGGACCTTGTCTAGATGTGATATTACATATTTAGAAATAATGATGCACATGTGAGCATGTTTTGATATATGCCTTGACGTACCAATATAGTAAATTATGATAGAAGGTTTGTGTCTTTAATAGACTGTGTTGGACCTTTTTGTCAATGAATAAATTAGTAATCTAATTTTTGAGAAAACAAGAGCAAGTAAGTTCTTTCATACATGAAATCGCTTTTATGCAATTGGCTTTATTATATTGTGATATTTTTGGAAAGGCTTTTAAGTCGTTGGATAAAATCCTTTTAATTAATTTCTCAAAGTTCTTTACTCAAAACTATTTTTGAAATATAGTGTTACTCAACTTACCCACGTTTTGAAAAGAGACAGCTTATGCAAAACTTATCATTTTCTCTCCAAATCTTATGTGCATTTATTTGGTATAACAACCATGCTTTGTGAACATCAATGCAATGAACCTTCTTGAGTTTGGATTTGACCAAGTTTCATTTTTTATCTAAAAATGCATGTTTTAGTTGATTTGCAAATTATTTGATTGAGAATATCCCCAAGCAGGGACATGTTACGTTAAGTACTCAATAAGGGTATATTGCTGATACTAGCTCTTGAAGGATAGGGTAAGCCTTTCGGTAGGTGCCCACTTTTGGAGGATAAACTCTTTTTGAATAGGCCAACAATATTAGTGGATCAAACAAGTCCACATTAGCAACTAGTTCCAAGTAGGACTATTTTCCAAAATTAGACAATCGTAAGTTTGGGTAAAAGATAGATGAGCATCTCACCCGGTGAGTTGATCACTCCTCCCAAAACTATAATGCAAGGTTTCTCAGTGTCCCGTCATGGAGTAAGGTTCCGTGACAATTACATTTGGGTTATGATGTAGGGTTTCATAACCCAATCCTTTTTTGAAAATTAAGAGTAGTTTATAATTCAATTGTTATTTATTATTAGTTTTGAGTTGTGCACATGATAAATTTGATTGAAACTATATTGTTAAAACCACTCGGTATTTATACAATTGAATTGTAAAATTTATGATTCTCTTTCTTGCATTATTTAAAACCTGCATCATGAACATGTTTTAAAACTTCAAGAACACACATAGAACTTACTGAGAATTTCTTCTCACATGCTTTTCTACCATGTTTTCAGGAAATGCTAATCTCGACGGTGGGAAGTTGTTAGAGTTCAAGATATACACTTTGCGTTTTATTTATGAACTTATGTTGAGAACTTGTGTAACACCCCACTCGTATATGACTAAAAGAGGGTTGATGATGTTGCCCTGTACTGAGGACTAGGAGTCTTTATAATTAGGTACAAATAAATCTCGAGGAAATAATTAAAACTTAATACAAATATTTCCAATACTTAAATTAATAACTCCCAAAGATAGAAAGTATAGCTTAAACCTAGGTTTTGAGACTACTTGTAAAACTCCGCTACTGTATGACTAATATTGCACTCATAAACCATAAATCTCATAATGCAAATTCAGATATCAGGCATTAAAACAAATCACAAATAGTAAATATACATCAAGTAAATTAGTTCCTTAATATCACTATTATGCTAGATCACCCAAGTGCACAAGTAATGACAATCCCAATGATATCATCGACCAAACTAGTATAGCAAGACTAATCAAATCGACCTTTCACAAGTATTCTTAACATAATATATAGTGATAAAATAAGGTAAGATTCTATCAACTAGAAATAGATCCATTGATTGTGACCATAACAGACCGACACATCCATAACGTACCCTAAAATCACATCCACATACAGAGCAACCACAAAGCTCTTGGCATCCTTATTCTATACACACGCACACCTTGCTCGATCACTCACCCTTCTCTACTCATGAGAGAAGAATACACACTCTCCTTATTCTCAAGGCTGTTATTTTTCTTTCTTTTCGATGTCACCATCCTTCAATAAGGTGATACATTAGGAAAACCGAAACATATATACAATCATTATTGCTCTCAGTTTTCTATTTTCACTAAAAGGGCAAAGCACTTTTGTGCACACACTTTTCTCTTCATCTTCACAACAGCTTCTTTATCCTCTTTGAAGGCTTAAAATGGCAAAAATCATCAAAACGAAAGCATGCTAGGAAAACGAAAAATTTACCTTTGTGATTGAATGACCCTCTTCGTACTGGTGTAGATGTCTATATCAGGATACTTGAGGCTATTGGATCACGTTCTTGCAAATGTCTACTGCGTCTCATTCACGCGAAGCCTTTGATCTTCCAAAATGGTACCCATAGCACAGCCGATGAAAGCTTAAAGATTGAGTTTTGACAAGCCTTTGGCCTCTGCGAATGTATTCACTGAGTTTACGTTTTCTTCATCAAAGTTGGGTTTCTATTTTTCTATGAATAATGAACTCCAGAAGTGCAAAACCCAAAAGGCTACCACTTCAATTCATTTTTCATTCATTTGAATTAATCCCCGAGAGAGAATCCATTCATGTGCAAACAGAAAGCATGAATGCTTTCTGTTATCCTTCATGTGAAACAACATGGCTTCCATCCCATGTTGTTTTTTAAATTTTAATTTAATTTAATTAATAATTAATTAATTAAAATTTTTAATTTTATTTTACACTTGGTCTTATTCACTAGGCCAGACAAAATTATTTATTCTTGGGCTTGAATACCCATAAATAATAAATCTCAATTATTTATTTTCTGGGCTTTATTAAACAGTTCAATAAATAATTAATAAGCCCAAATATATCAATATAAAATTTCATACATTTTATCTAATTTATATCCAAATTAATTTTTTAATTATTCAACTGGGCCTTGGGCCCTGAATAATTAATTAACTAATTAAATTAGATAAAATAAATACTTTCTCTCGGACCTTTTATTTTATTTTAGTCCAATTATAAATTAAACTAATAAAATAAAACCCATAATTATCAAAATCAATTCCTTAACCTAAATCTTTCATGACTTAAGGGCCATTCTGGGAACCAAAAGACACATCGCCTTGGCTACTAAATGATCAAAATACCCCTATTATATAAATAGCTATATTTTGTATTTTAAATATTTTCTAATATCACCATAAGGAAATATTGACCCTAAGAACAATGCTGCATTAGCAAAGTGTTCGACTTACAGGTATAATAACTAAAATACCCCCTACGCATTGATGTGTATTTAGAGAAGAAGAGTGTACTAACACCTCTCTAATAGACACATACCATCCTTAGACCTCTAGTTCAATGATCCATGACTCCTAAAATATTTTCACTTTCTAAGGAAGCTACCCTAAAGTAAACATCTAAGTCATGTTCCCTAGGGCTCTAGATAATTAGATCATTTGAACAGTCACAGGGGGCGATATAGCGTAGAAGCTATCTTGTACAAGTCTGTCTTAACTAACCAGTCACATATAACCCACATACAAGTATATTAGCTCTACGAAAGAACCTCAACTATAGTATATCAAAGTATATGTTTTTAGCTTCATCAAACCACCAACTCATACTCAAGTGGTAAAGTATTAGTCCACGTTGTAATAGTAATTGTCTAGGTTTTTTTTTAAAAAAAATTTTACTTTTAGAAATCACTATTACAGGTCCTGTTCTGCGTATTTGAAATATACTCATGCTATGAAGTGAGTGGACTACTTATTGGCTAAATGTAAGCTATTCCCTATTTAAAATTCATAACATAATAACCTATACATGATGAGAGTCATTTCTAATTGAAAATCGTGTACAAATAAAATGTAAATTCACAAACAGATTTTGAGAATAAATTCTTTTATTAATAAATTCAGTAATTACATCAGATAAACTAGTCTAGAGGGCATATATTCCAATAATCTCCCACTTGCACTCTAAGACTAAGAAAGTCCATAGGTGCCCACCCCTATGGTATCTAAGTGTCTCTTGAAGACTCTTTCAATCAAAGACTTTGTGAAAGGATTTGCTAAATTGTTCTCTGAGGCTATCTGTTCCACCACGATTTTTCATCTCTGAATGAAATCCCGAACCAGGCGGTACTTTCTCTAGATGTGCTTCCCCTTCTTATGGTTCCTGGGTTCTTTAAATTGTGAGACTACTCCAGAGTTGTCACAATACACCACAATCGGTCTATCCATGTGTGGCACAACTCTAAGTTCTAAAAGGAACTTTCGGAGCCAGATTGCTTCCTTGGATGCTTTCGAAGTTGCCACATACTCAACTTCCATAGTTGAGTCAACAATACAAGATTGCTTGATACTCCTCCATGAAACAGCTCCTCCAGACAAAAGTGGAGACATATCTACTAGTAAATTTTCTCTTATCCTTATTTGTTTAGAAATCTGAGTCTATGTATCTAGTAGGAACCAAGTCATCAGCCCTGTAAACTAGCATATAATCTTTCGAACCATTGAGGTACTTAAGAATGTGCTTTATAGCTTGCCAATCAACCTCCCAAGGGTTTGATTGATATATACTAACTACGCCTACAACAAAGCAGATATCTGGCCTAGTACACAGCAAGGCGTATATGAAACTTCCCACAACTGAAGTGTAGGGAATCCTACTCATCTTATCTTTTTCCTTTTGAGACTTAGGACAGTCCTTAGAACAAAAAAACAAACCATGTCTGTAAGGGATTAGAGCTCCCTTGCATGAGTCTATGCTAAACTTGGCCAGTATCTTGTCAATGTATGTCGCTTAGGATAATCCTAACATTCTCTACTTCTTATTTCTAAGAAGCTTAATCCTGAGAATGTAACTGACTTCTCCCAAGTCCTTCATACTAAATTGACTAGACAGCCAAACAGTAGTAGATGACAATGTCCCTACATCATTCCCAATGAATAGAATGGCATAAACATATAGGATAAGAAAATTCACATTTATGCCTTCCAATTTCTTGTATACGCATAGTTCATCCTCGTTTTGAATGAAATCGTAAGATTTTACAGTCTCGTCAAAACAAATGTTCTATGTTTTAGATATCTGCTTAAGTTTATAAATGGACTTCTTAAGTTTGCAAACTATATGTTTCGGGCCTTTAGCAATAAAACCTTTCAGTTGGGACATATTGATGTATTCGTTAAGATGACCATTAAGAAATGCCGTCTTGACATTTATTTTCCATATCTCATAGTCGTAATGACATGCAATGGTACGGAGGATACGAATGGACTTAAGCATGGCTACTGGGAAAAAGGTTTCATCATAATCGATTCACTCTTTTTTAGTAGACTTTCACCACAAGCTTAGCTTTGAAGGTTTCCACATTTCCATCTGCTCATCTTTTCCTCTTGTATAGCCACTTACACCCAATGAGTTTTATCTCTTCAGGTGAAGCTACAAGATTCTAAACCTGATTGAAGTACATAGACTCAATCTCGGCTTTCATTACTTCATGCTATAGATCTGCATTGACATCAGCAATAGCCTTCTCGTATCTAATGGGATCTTGTTCCTAATGGTCAGAAACTAGCTTGAAAACCTCTCCTGTCCATCTTTCTAAAACTCTAGATATCCTCCCACTACGCCGAAGCTTCGCTTATACAGGTTCTTGAGGCTGTTCCTCTTCTTGTTTCATAATCCGGTCTGAAGAAGTTGATTCTGAAGATAACTTTTCTTCAAGTTCTAACCTTGTTGAACCTTTAGTAGAAGTACTTTAATCATCCTCCAAGTATCTAGCATTAGTACTTACCAGTACTTTCTGCTCCTTGAGATGATAAAAGTAACATTCTTTTATCCCTTTTGGATACCCAACAAAGTAGCATAATTCTGATCTTGTTTCTAGTTTATCTCCCTTGATCAGTACATAAGCTGGACTGCCCCATTTCTTGAGATGATTTAGATTTGGCTTATGCCCAATTTCACATCTCATAGGATGTCCTAGGTACTAACTTAGAAGGCACCAAGTTCAGAATGTATGTTGTTGTTTCCAAGGCATATCCCCAAAAAGAGACCGGAAGAGTAGCATGAGACATTATACTTTGAACCATTTCCGTTAATGTTATGTTCATTCTCTCAACTGCTCCATTCTACTGGGGTGTACCCGGCATAGAAAGTTGGAATACTATTCCATGATGTAATCCTTAAACTCACCGGGAGGTATTCTCCACCACAATCCGATCGTATGGTTTTGATCAGTTTACCTGTCTGACGTTCTACTTCAGCCTTAAATTCTTTGAACTTATCAAAAGAGTTAGACTTGTGCCTCATCAGGTAGATATAACCAAACCTTGTACAATCATCCGTGAAAGAGATAAAGTACTCAAAATCCCTCTAGCTTAAGTAGAAAAAGGACCACACACTTCAGTATGAATAAGATCCCAAGTGTAAGAGTCTAAGGATTACTAACCTTACATTTGCGGATGACTTTATGTTGTTTGCTAGGGGTGATTGTTCTTCTATACGCATTCTCTTTGGTTGCCTAGAAGAATTTAAGAGATGCTCGGGTCTTGAAATCAACAAGGATAAGTCTAATATTTATCTTACTGGGATCCGTATGACTTATCAGGAGAGTATTCTAGATGATACGGGCATACCTATTGGGGAACTTCCGTTTCGCTACCTTGGCCTGCCAATCATGAATGGTAAAATTCGGCTAACTTTCTACAAACCATTGATTGATCGAATTGGCTCATACATTGGCCGATAGTTTGCTCGTTCTTTTTCTTATGCTGGGCGCCTCCAACTGATCCAATCTGTTCTCTAAGGGGTTGAGTATTTCTTGTTGTCCATTCTCCCTACGCCGTTTGCTGTTATTTGTCAGTTGGATAGAATAGCTAAGGACTCCTTGTAGGACTCAAAGAATTCTTTGGTTGCTTGGAAGAATATTTATCTTCCAAAGACTGAGGGCGGACTTGGATTGAAGAACTTGCACACTTGGAATGGAGCACTACTGTCTAGAATCATTTGGGACATACAAGCTGAGAAACAATCATTGTGGATCAAATGGTTGGACCACTATAATTTAAAGGGCAGATCTGTATGGGAGATCGAACATTACAGGGAACATTCCCCCTTGTTTCGTAGACTATTAGCAATTAGAGACATGATCATGGAGCGGGAATGGGATACTCACAGTGTTGCTGATCTTCTTCATTCTTAGGCCATGAGTACTACTTCTTTCACTTCTCTTGCTTATGATTATCTAAGATCAACAGCACAGAGAGTTTATTGGGCCAATACTATTTGGAAGCAGGGCCTGACCCCCAAACACTCATTCATACTTTGGTTGTGTCCTAAGGGAAGGCTTAAGACCAAGGATGCACTTGTGTTCCGGCTTGATGACTTGTCGTGTCCATTGTGTAAGACATATCCAGAAACGACTAACCATCTATTTTTCAAATGCTCAGTTTCTGGTATTATTTGGATGGAAGTGAAAAAGTTGCTGAGTTTACCATAAGCATTGAATTCGGCCAAAGCTTGTCTTAGGTGGTATAAGCGTGCCAACCATGGTTCTTCGTGGTTTACTAAGGCTAAGACTACTGCTTTGGCTGCCACATTTTACTACATCTGGAATGCTTGTAATAAGGCCATTTTTTAGGGTGAAGTCTGCTAACCATTGGATATTGCAAAAAAGATTAAAATACATGTGTACACTGTTATTTTTACTTTGTACCCTAATGTTGTGACTAGTTTTGAGGACTGTATTGATAACCACTATTTTGTAGTCTCTTTGACTGTAAACTAGTAAAACCGTGTAAATACTTTTTGATCAATATTAATCCATTTACATTTGCATAGAAAAAAAAAAGACCTAATATCTTCTTGATTCTATCAGCCTTTTGGGTGAACGACCTTTTGGTCATTTTTCTCATAATGCAGGATTCACACTGAGGCTGACTTTCCAATCTTAATGAGCCTAAAGGCCCATCATGGATTAATCTCTAAATCCTAATTGAGTTAATATGGCCCAACCTTAGATGCCAAAAATATGAGTCATTGACATTGGTCTTTCTCTTCTTACTTAAAGGTTCAGATTAAGCGTTATTTATTTGATTGTTTGTAGGATTTAAAAAGAATAAGTTTCCATACATGTGCCTTGTACATAAAACTTCTCCATTTCTACTAATAGTGATACCAGAATGGAAAAGAAATAGAAGATCCATGATTTATTAGCTTTGCAACTGAAATCAAATTCTGTCTAAAATTGAATACATATAAAATATCCTTTAATATAACTATTTTATTACAATAAAAAATAAAATCCAACTCTCCCACTGTAAGGGGCCCATACTCGTGCTCCATTTCCTACTCGTAGTCCATGCTCGCCCTTTTTGGAGTTTTTTTTATCTTCCTAAACCCCTGCAAGGAATTACAGATATGATCAGTGGTACCAGAATCAACAATCCAAGTGAAAGTTGATTCAACCATTGAAATAGACTTTAGATAGAGAATAATACTAGTAGGGTTTTTCTTGCCTTGAAGTTCTGGTCACTCTTTTTTCTAGTGTCCCTTCTGCCTGTATTTGAAGTATTTGCCTTTAGGCTTGTTAGGTTGGTTCTTGGGCTAGGCCTGTATGTTTCTCTTCTTCTACTTGAAATTCCTGAGCTTGGGCCCAGTTCTGGAAGAAAAAGTCCTAGCAATCATAGTCTTAGACTATGGCTTCATAACCTTCTCCGCTACTTGGAGCTCTTTCATTAACTCATATTTAACTTGTTCATGTTGTAGTTCAACTTGAATTGAGTAAAAGAGCCCAATAGAGATTCAAAAACCATGTCCATTTGACTCTCGGGGTCAATAACAGCCCCTAAGACTTCTGCTTCCACGAAAGCAGTAATCATTTTGAGCATATACTCCTTGACTAATGCTCCCTCAACCATCTTAGTATTTATGATCGTTGTAAGAACTTCCTGCCTTGTGGGCTGGCTCTTATCGCCGAATATTGTGGCTAATGTCATATGTAGTGGCCATGTGCTCGTGTTTTGATTGGAGCACATTAGACATGGAGGCCAATATGTAGTATTGAGCCATTTTATTGGTCTTCTTCCATACTTTCTCAGCCTCGCGTTCGTCACTGGTTGGACCGTCTCCGATAATATGGCAAGTTTCAAAGAGTACATACTTATACTCCTTAACAGTGAGTGTTATGTCTAAATTCCTTTTCCAGTCCACATAATTTGGACCCGTTAGCTTATTCTCACAGAGAATAATGGCTAAAGGACTGAAAGAACCTCTACCAATCATTTTTGAAAAAAAAAAATCAGTTTGTGAAAAATAAAATAATTTATGACTTTATCCTCATATTAAATCCGATAATAGTTAACCTTATCACTATTATCTTTAATATGATTGATTTGACTCTTAGAAAAACTGACATAGCATCTTGGAAAAATTAACATTTTTTTAAACTAAGTGTATTAACCACCACAAATTGATTTTCCTTCTAGGTAATGATCTAGAAGATAACTCCATCTTGAGATGACCATTTCTTCTTATTTCCTATGGACATTCCTTGCACTATAACCTTCAACGTGGGCTGGCCGATCATAGCATGTGTCCCAGGTTATTAATTACATCTATCAATTAGTTCTAGATCCTTGTGGTATCCCGATCCTATACGAGTTCACTCCCAGGGTGACATGAGGGGACCTACGATCTCTAATGAGGATCGTGATAGAAGCCGTGGGGCCGTTGGAACCCCTCTCCCACTAAGTATTTTAAAATAAGGGTTTTTCTTGAAAATTTCAATTACATTTCTTTTAACTCAAAATAAAATATCTAAACTCATAAAAATTTCTATGTCAAGGTTTATATCCTTTGAGAAATTTTTTCATGGATTAATTTTATTTAAGTTAATAAACTTAATAATTTCAAAAATTTTCAATAAAACTTTCAAGAGATTTTGATATCAAGTTTAATTTGACAAAAACAAATTTTCTTGTTAAAATTCAATCAAAATGGTTTTCTATTTTAATTCACAAAAATATCAACATCCACTATATTTTCTATGTCAAAGATAAAATCATTTGAGAAAATATTCAAGAATTAATTTTTGTTCAAATTAAAAATAATCATTCGATATAAGAAAAATGTTCTTCTTTGTCAAAATTCCTAAAGACTTTGGTCTTTGAGAAAACAACACATAGGGTACAAAAAGAAATAAGCATACTAGAAAACTGTAAACGTTTTCATATTTTTCTATTCTTTTAATCTAAGTGTCCAAATAATAGGATTAATTAATTAATGGTCTTGTTGAATCCTAAATTTCCTTTCCTATTTTTTTTTTCAAGTAGAATATTCAGAGAATATTAACTATTGCCATAAAAATAACTTTACCTAGTATGGGGTCAAAATTTTTTTTTTATTCGGTCGGGTTTAGTGCACCCGCCATACTGGATCACGGCCCATGGGAAAACCTATGGGCCGAATCCAGGCGGGTGGACCCGGCCCACACTCGCCCTAGCGAAATTTTGCAATTGCAAAATGAAATTGCAATTTCCTCGTTGATGGCATCAGTGATGTGTATTTATTTGGGTATAAAAATCATATATAAATAAGCGCATTCTTAATCAAGTTTAAATTAAAGCGTTAACCCCAAATTATATATATGAGCAAGCGTACTCATCATTAACAGAGCATAGGGTTCAAACGAGTGTCAATCCTCAAGGAGCAAGTATGCATTAATCACTTTTCTTTCATTGTTTAACCGACTCTATAAAGTGAAAAAGAAATAAAAAGGAAAATAAAATAAAATAAAAATATATAATGTCAAGGATGGAGAATTATATAGCTTAAACCATTGTTCTGACAAACATGATCTTAAAGAACCCAATCATTATCATAACTGATTATTCTCTTGGCATCATTAAGGATTAAGGTCGATTCACTTCTTTGGTCAATCTATGAAATCACTACCTTCTAGATAAATTAGCATCATATGGTCAATCTCAACTAATTCATCCAAAAGATGCATTAAACACAATCATTGATTAAATTTTCTTAGTCTGGCAAATTTAACGCATGAAATTAATCAATAAATCCTTGGTCTGGCAGATATCAATTAACCTTTAATTACCCAATCCTCAATGATTAACCCCCTTGGTCTAGTAAGTTAATAGCCAATAAATATGAAATCAATAAATTGCAACGACCATCAACCCCTTTGGTCTAGTAAGTTAATGGAAAGAAACAACCAATTAATCTCGTAATAAGCACAAATAATTAAATACCAAGAAGAATAATCAATTAATCAAAAGATCAAATAACTCTAAAAATCATGAATACCTAAAATACTATCAAATTACAATAAAACAATTAACACATCATTGTTCAAGAAAAAAAAAAAAAGTAAAAGAAAGCACTCATAGATAAGCCTCATTCTTGTTCCTTTGAAGACCTTATTGTACAACCCTCCTTGATTTGGAGATTTCCTCCTTTGATTTGAGTGATTTTCTATGATGATATATGAATTCTCTCATTTTATCTTGTGTTTTACATCTATTTATAGGCTTAGGAAGTGCCTAAACTCGTTGGTGCAAAGTTCTTGGCCGAGTAGAAGTAGGAAGATACTAAAATTCTACAAATTACCAAAAATCGCGTAGAAAAATCAAGATTCCTTCTTATCCTCAGGGCACAGCCAGCGCTGCCTTGGCTACTGGAGCCGGCGCCAGTTGTGTTCTGTTTCTTCAATCGTTCGTCGATTTTTCTCGATTTCAGCACAATGTTGTCTAAAATACAGCCGGCGCCGCCTTGGCTGCTAGAGTCAGCGTTAGTTTGGTTCTGTTTTGGTCCTGTGTTAATAATTTTTCATCCTCTCGAGGTACATGCCAACAGTGTGTGGCCGGCACCAGTTCCTCTGCTCTAGCCGGCACCGCCTATGTTCTGTTTTGCGACGTTTTTACTTTATTTTATCCCTAAAATTTGAAATAATGCACAAAATATCTTTCTGAGGGTAAAATCTCAAATATGAAGGAATATAACTAGTTATTGAATAGAATGTATCACAAAATAGCCTTAAATAACTAGGAAAAATATGACTAATTTTGGCCCTATCAATCAGCGAGGAAAACTTCCTCACTGGGCTTAGCTGCGCACGGCTTGGAGCCGCGGCTCAGCAGCTCCACACACATCGACGACTCGGCTGGATTGCATAGTAGCTTCTTCTCCAGAATTTCTTTTGCGTACTGGTTTCGATTTTTTCTTCCATTTTCAATCAAAACTCATCTAAATAATCGCCTATGCCCTTAAAAACACAGGACTTACACAATATCTATGAAAAAAATCAAAATATATTGTTTCTATACTTCCACTCGCAAAGCTTACAGTGAAACTACGCATACTAGTAAATACGAAGGATCACAAATTTCAATCAAAAAAAAAATATTTTTTTTGTTTTAGTTAAGCCTAGCATGCTTCCCACATTTGCCAAACCATGGCTCTGATATCAATTGAAGGTTTAAAATGGCAAAAATCATCAAAACAAAAGCATGCTAGGAAAACGAAAAATTTACCTCTGTGATTGAATGGCCCTCTTCGCATTAGTGTAGATGTCTATACAAAGATACTTGAGGCTATTAGATCACGTCCTTACAAACGTCTACTGCGTCTCATTCACGCGAAGCCTTTGATCTTCCGAAATGGTGCCTGTAGCACAGCCGGTGAAAGCTTAAAGATTGGGTTTTGACAAGCCTTTGGCCTCTGTGAATGTATTCACTGGGTTTACGTTTTCTTCACCAAAGTTGGGTTTCTGTTTCTTTGTGAATAATGAACCCCAGAAGTGCAAAAAGCAAAAGGCTACCACTTCAATTTATTTGAATTAATCCCCGAGAGAGAATCCATTCGCACGCAAATAGAAAGCATCAATGCTTTTTGTTATCCTTCATGCGAAACAACACGGGTTTTTTTATTATTTATTTTATTTAATTAATAAATAATTAATTATTTTTTAAATTTTATTTTACCCCTGGTCTTATTGATTAGGTCAGAAAAAATGATTTATTCTTGGGCTTGAATACCCATAAATAATAAATCTCAATTATTATTTTTTGGGCTTTATTAAACAGTATAATAAATAATTAATAAGTCCAAATAGACCAATATAAAATTTCTTATTTGTTATCTAGTTTATATCCAAATTAATTTTTTCATTATTCAATTTGGGCATTGGGCCCTGAATAATTAATTAACTAATTAAACTAGATAAAATAAATACTCTCTCTCGAACCTTTTATTTTATTCTAGTCTAATAATAAATTAGACTAATAAAATAAAACCTATAATTATCAAGACCAATTCCTTAACCCAAATCTTTCATGACTTAAAGACCATTCCGGGGACCAAAAGACACATCGCCTTGGCTACTAAAATGACCAAAATACCCATGTTATATAAATAGCTATATTTTGCATTTTAAATATTTTCTAATATCACATAAGGAAATATTGACCTCAAGGACAATGCTACGTTAACAAAGTCTTCAATCTACAGGTGTAATGACTAAAATACCCCTCTATGCATTTCCGTGCATTTAGAGAAAAAGAGTCTATTAACACCTCTTTAATAGACATCTATCATCCTTAGACCTCTAGTCCAATGTTCCATAACTCTTGGTATATTTCCACTTTTCAAGGGAGCTACCCTAAAGTAAACATCCAAGTCATGTTCCTCAGGGCTCTGGATAATTAGATCATTTGAGCAGTCACAAGGGGCGATATAACATAGCAACTATCTTGTATACGTCTGTCTTAATTAACTAGTCACATATACCTAACATACAAGTATATTGGCTCTATAAAAGAACCTCAACTGCAGTATATCAAAGTATATGCTTCTAGCGTCGTCAGACCACCAACTTATACTCAAGTAGTAGAGTATTAGTCCACGCTGTAGCAGTAATAGTCTAGGTTTCTTTTAAATAGTACTTTTAGAAACCACTATTACAGGTCCTGTTCTACGTATTCGAAATATACACTCATGCTATGAAGTGAGTGGACTACCCATTGGCTAAAGGTAAGCCATTTTCCATTTGGAATTCACAACACAATAACTTATACATGATGAGATTTCCATTCTCATCAACCGGTTAAGAATAAACATTTATGTGTTAAGTAACCCGTGATCCATACCTTACTTTGAAAGACCACCATTTATATGGATCACTTACTTGAATACAATGGGTCCTTTCCAACTGAAAATCATGCACAAATAAAATGCAAATTCACAAACAAATTTTGAAAATAAATTCTTTTATTAATAAATTCGATAATTACATCAGATATACTACTGTAGAGGGCATATATTCTGACACCCTTTTCACTAACGGTTCAGTGGCTTTGATCGTCACTCACACATAAGGTACCAGAAACCTTTATCTTTCTTCCTTTATGCCATGAAACTACAAGAACACACTATTGATATTTTGCATTTAAGGGGCATGCATAGGCTAAATGTTAGGTGCTGTGGTGTAGAATGATGCCTTGGATTTTTTATTTTTTTCGTACTTTTGGTAGTATAATTGTGTAGAATGAACTTGGATGTGTAATTTGGATTTCAATAACTCTTAGGTCCAAGCATCCTTGCTGGGTCCAAACTTATAGACCAAACCCAAGATTAACCAAACAGTATAAGATTCTTGAGGTGGCTCCCATCTCGCACAGTGTAGCACTTAGTTCTTAATACTGAAATCTGGTTACCCACTCTGATACCACTTATAACACCCCACTCGTATGTAACCCAAAGAGGGTCGGGAATGTCGCCCTGTCTTGAGAACCAGAGGTCTTTATAACTAGGAACAAATAAATCTCAAGGAGATAATTAAAACTTAATACAAAAATTCCTAATACTTAAAGCAATAACTCCCAAAGATAGAAAGTAAAGCTTAAACTTAAGCTCTAATAGAAAATTTCATGCCCTATGCCCATGGGTTCGGAGACACAACTATAGGCCTGATAGGACCCACGATCAACTACTTGGTTGCCATTCTTGCTGAGTTAAAATAGATAACCCAAGTTGACGTACTTAGGCCTATTCTTATATACTATTCAAACTTATTATCAAAATTTCATGTGAGATTGGGGTATCACATTCACTCCCCTTTAGGCCCAAGTGTTCTTGTTGGGCCCAAACTTACAGACCAAACCTAAGACCATCCAAGCAGTATGGGACTCTAAAGGTGGCTCTCACCGTGCAAAGTGTAGCACTTAGTTCTCATACCGAAGGTTGGTTACCTACTCTGGTACCAAATGTTACACCTCGTGCCCGTGGACTCGGAGACGCAACTATGGTCCTGGCAGCCCACGGTCAACTACTTGGCCACTGTCCTTGTCGGATTGAAATAAATATCCCAAATTGACAATCGGTACTTATGCCTATTCTTATATACCATTTAGACTTATCATCAGAATCTCATGTGGGTGTTGGGAAATATACCCTTTTAAACTAGGTTTCTGATGTAAATATCGAATATTTTAATAAAAGAATTTATTCTCTAAAATTATTTGTGAATTTACATTTGATTTGTGCACAATTACATTTGAAAAAGACTCATTGTGTTTAAGTAAGTGGTCCATGTGAATAATGGTCTTTCATAGTAAGGTATAGATCACGGGTTATTTAACACATAAATATTTATTCTTAACTGATTGATGAGCATGGAAATTTTATTATATCTTGGTTATTGTGTTATGAATTCCAAATGGGGAATGGCTTACCTTTAGCTAATGAGTAGTCCACATACTTTATGACATAAGCGTATTTCGAATACGTAGAACATGACCTATAGTAGTGGTTTCTTAAAGTACTATATGGTAGAAACTTAGACTGCTACTGCTACAGCTTGGACTAGTACTCTATGACTTGAGTATGAGTTGGTGGTCTAACGAAGCTGGAAGCATGTATTTTGATATTCTTCAGTTGAAGTTCTATCGTAGGACCAATATACTTGCATATTGGATATATGTTACTAGTTAGTTAAGACAGACTTGTACAAGATAGTTTTTATACTATATCGCCCCTTGTGGTTGTCTGATTGATCTAAATATTTAGGGCCCTGGGAAATATGACTTGGATGTTCGCTTTAGGATAGCTTCCTTGAAAAATGGAAACAATCCAGGAAGTTGTGGATTGTTGGACTAGAAGCCTAAAGATGGTAGATGTCATTTAAAGAGGTGTTAGTACATTTTTTCCTCTCAATTGCACGGCGATGTGTAGAGGGGTATTTTAGTCATTTCGCCTGTAGGTTGAAGACTTTGCTAATGCGGCATTGTTCTTGGGGTCACTATTTCCTTATGGTGATATTAGAAAATATTTAAAATGCAAAATATAGCTATTTATATGGTAAGGGTATTTTGGTCATTTTAGTAAGGAAAGCGATATGTCTTTTAGTCCTCAGTATAGACCGTAAGTCCTAATTATATACAGGCTAAGGAATTGGTCTTAAATTAAATTAAATGAAGTTAATTTTATTTAAGTAATCTGATTTAATTATTAGACTAGAATAAAATAAAGGTCTACAGAGAGAGAGAATTAATTAAATTAGTTTGGTGGGTTAATTAATTGTTTATGGTTTTGGCCCAGTTTGAATAATTAAAGATTGACCTGGGACTAAACTAATATAGTGTTGTTAATTGGACTAGTTTATTTGGGATAAAAATTAATTATTTACTGGGCCATTTATTTGGTTCTGATTAGAATAATTAATTTGGTTCAAAAGGCTAAACTAAAAGTCCAATAGGCCAAATTAAATTCTTAGAAATTCCTGGATATTAGCCTGGGATAAGAGTCATGGATATACTATGATGCTTTGAGGTTATAAGGTTTTTTTGGGATTGGCAAATAAAATAAAAAAAAGGAAAAAAATCGTGTGATATGTGATAAGAACTAGACGCATGGTTTCTTCTTCGTAGGACTCCTTTTTCTCTCTGAAAAAAAACTTCTCTGTGTGGATCGTTGTTTTTGCTAGACAGAGAATTGTTTTTCCCATTCCTTAGTCTTGTGAGTTTTCACCAAACGTGAATTAGGCAGGTCTTATATTGGAATATCAAGAAGAAGCTTGGCATTTATGTGTATGCATAGACGCAGTAGGAGGCTTGCAGGAAGCAGACTAGAGATTTCCACCAGTGCACCTATCCTAATTTCGCATATTCTAGTGCAACTAATACTCAAAAGCAGAACAGGTAATTTTTTTTTTTCCCACGGAGAGCCGTTGTTTTTCTGTTTTTTATGTTCGTTTGCTGTGGTTTGTTTGCCGTTTAATCTTCAATTGGTATCATAGATAGAAGATTTTGTGCAAATATAGGAAACATGTATGCTAGTCAAATAAAATTAGACAGTGTTGTGTTGTATGCATTGTGATCCTTCGCTGGTTTTTGGTATGGATAGTACTCTGTTCTCCTCATGGATTAAGGCTTAGGATGATATGTAATTCACTGTTTTTCCATAGCAAATCGTGTAAGCCCAATGTTATGGGTATAGGCGGTTGTTGGTTTTTTATTTCATTGATTGTGGGTTGAAATCTGAGAGCCAAGAGCCAGAAGAGACTTGCAGAAGAAAAACAGAGAAAAATCTACAGAAAGAAGACGCAGTGAAATCGCTTATAACGCATTGTTGATCGGCTCGGCTCTACTAGCAGTCTTCTGTGCCTGGAGTCGGGAGTGGCTTGTCTTGGCGTATGATAGGCTCGGTGGAATTGCGATTTGAAATTGCAAATGGCAATTCATCCGCAATTCGATTTCTCACGGATCGGCACTAGAACGGGTCGGGCAGCACAGGTCACGGATCTTGGATGGCCTATGAGGTGGGTGTTCCATGCGATGGGTATTGTGGACCGCAGTTCAGATAGGCCACATTCCAGTGCGGTGGGTGTAGTGGACCAAGGAGAATTTTTTTTATTTTTTATTGTAATTGTTTTGTATTTTCTTTTTTGTTTTGGGTTCCATACCAGATGAAGTTAATATTTTTGCAATAGTCAATATTCGTGGAATATTTTTGCATGAAAAATATTAGTAAGGGATTTTAGGATTAAACAAGACCATTAATTAATTAATTAATGTGTTTAATTCTATTATTTGGGTATTTAGGTTTAAAAATAGAAAAATCATAAAAACGTCTACTATTTTCTAACATGCTATTTATTTTTGAGTACCTATGTACACATTTCCTCAAAGACCAAAGTCTTTGGGAATTTTTTTGACAAGAAAAATATTTTTTCTACAAATTAAATGGTTATTTTAATTTGAACAAAAATTAATCCTTAGATATTTTCTCAAATGATTTAATCCTTGACATAGAAAATATATTGGATTTAGATATTTTTGTAAGTTAAAAATAGAAAGCCATTTTGTTTTATTTTTGCACAAGAAAAATTATTTTGTCAAATAAACTTGAGACCAAAGTCTCTAGAAAGTTTTAATTAAAATTTTTTGAAACCATTAAGTTTTTAAGTTAAATAAAATTAATCCATGAAAAAGTCTCTCAAAGGATTTAAACATTGACATAGAGATTTTAATGGATTTAGATATTTTATTTTTGAGTTAAGGAAAAATTTAATGGAAATTTTCAAAAGGGTATTTTTCAGAAAATCCTTATTTTAAAAGACTAAGTGGGATAAGGCTTCCAACGATTCCACGGCTTCTATCACGATCATCATTAGAGATCGTGGGTCCCCTTGCATCACCCTGGGAGTGAACTTGTATAGGATGGGGATACCACAAGGATCTAGATCTAATGGAAGGATGTAGTTAATAACCCGAGACACATAGTATAATCGGCCAGCCTACGTTGAATGTTATAGGGTGAGGAATGCCCATAGGAAATGAGAGGAAACGGCCATCTCCTCGATGGAGTTATTTTCTAGATTATTACCTAGAAGGAAAATTAATTTGTGGTGGTTATCACACTTAGCTTAGGGAACTGTTAATCTTCCCAATAAGCTATGTCAGTTTTCCTAAGAACCAAATTAATTATATTAAAGATAATAGTTAACTATTATCAGTTTTAATATAAGGATAAAGTGCACAAATTAATTTTGATTTTCCATAAACTAAATCTTTTCTTTTATTTTCGTTTTTTTAAGAAATGGTGGGAGGTTCTTTTAGTCCTTTAGGTGTTATTCTCTGCGAGAATAAGTTAATGGGTCCAAACTGTGTGGATTGGAAGAGGAACCTGGACATAATACTCATAGCTGAGGAGTATAAGTATGTCCTCTACAAAACCTACCTTGTTATCGGGAAAGGTTCCACCGCTGAAGAGTGAGAGGCTGAGAAGGCATAGAAGAAGGCTGACGAATTGGCACGCTGCTATATGTTAACCTCTATGTCTAATGTGCTCCAGTCAAAACACAAGCACATGGCTTCTGTGTACAATATTAGTCAATCACTAGTCACGATGTTTACGGACAAGAGTCGGCCCACAAGTCAGGAGGTTCTTCGAACAATAATTAATACTAAGATGGCTGAGAGAGTATCAATCAGAGAGCACATGCTCAAGATGATTGCTGCTTTCGAGGAAGCAGAAATCTTAGGGGTTGTCATTGACCCTGAGAGCTAAGTGGATATGGTTCTCAAATCTCTACTGGGTTCCTTTACTTAATTCAAGTTGAATTACAACATGAACAAGTTAAACATGAGTTTAACTAAGTTGATGAAGAAACATCAGATGGCGGAGAAGGTCATGAAACCTCAATCAAAGGCTATGATTGCTAAGGCTTCTTCCTCTAGAATTGGCCCCAAGCCCAAAAAGTTCAAAAGGAAGAAGAGAAACACAGCGGCCCAGCCCAAGTCCTAGCCCAAAGACAAACCCAAGGGCAAGTGTTTCAAACGTGGGAAGAAGGGACATTGAAAAAAGGAGTGTCTAGATCTTCAAACCAAGAAAAACCCCACAGGTAATGTTTTCTATCTAGAGTCTATATCAATAGTTAGATCAACTTCCACTTGGATTGTTGATTCAGGGGCCATTAATCACATGTGTAGCTCCTTGCAGGGGTGTAGAAAAATTAGAAAGACTCGAGAAGGGCGAACATGGGTTACGTGTGGGAAATGGAGCACAAGTTTGGGCTCTTGCAGTGGGAGAGTTAGATCTTATTTTTTTTTTATTGTAATAGAATAGTGGTTTTAAAAGATATTTTATATGTACCTGAATTTCAACAGAATTTAATTTCAGTTGCGAAACTAATAAATCAAGGATATTTTGTATCTTTTTATTCTGGTATTACTATCAGTAGAGATGGAAAAATTTTATGTATTGGGCACATGTATGGAAATCTATTCTTCTTAAACCCTATTAACAATCAATTAAATAACGCTCAATCTGAACCTTTAACTAAGAAGAGAAAGACCAATGTCAATGACTCATATTTTTTGTATTTAAGGTTGGGTCATATTAACTCAACCAGGATTCAGAGGTTAATCCACGATAGGCCTTTGGGCTCATTAAGATTGAAAAATTGGCCTTAGTGTGAATCTTACCTAATGGAAAAGATGACCAAAAGGTCATTTACCCCAAAGGCGGATAGAGCCAAGGAGACATTTAGTCTTGTTCACACCGATGTGTGTGGTCTATTGTTTACACCAGCTAGAGGAGGGTTCGTGTACTTCATCACTTTCATGGATGATTGTATAAGGTTTGGTTATATTTACCTGATGAGACACAAGTCTGACTCTTTTGACAAGTTCAAGGAGTTTAAGGCTAAAGTGAAGCTTTGGATAGGTAAACTGATCAAGACCTTATGATCGGATTGTGGTGGAGAGTACCTTCTTGGTGAATTCAATGACTACATGGTACATAATGGGATAGTATCCCAACTCTTTGCGTTGGGGACACCCCAGCAAAACAGAGTAGCTGAGAGAAGGAATATGACATTGATGGAAATGATCCGATGCATGATGTCCCATACTACTCTTCCAGTGTCTTTTTTGGCATATACCCTGGAAACAACAACATATATTCTGAACTTGGTGCCTTCCAAGTCAGTACCTAAGACTTCCTATGAGATATGGACTGGGCATAAGCCAAGTCTGAATCATCTCAGGATATGGGGTTATCCAACTTATGTACTGATCAAGGGAGACAAATTGGAACCAATATTAGAATTATGCTATTTTGTTGGGTATCCAAAAGGAAAAGGGTGGTTATTTTTATCATCCTAAGGAGCAGAAAGTACTAGTTAGTACCAATGCTAGATACTTAGAGGATGATCAGAGTACTTCCACTAACGATTTAACTAGGTTGGAACTTGAGAAGAAGTTATATTTGGAATCAACTTCTTCTGACCCGATTATGGAATAAGAAGAGGCACAGCCTCAAGAGCCTATACAAATGGAGCCTCGTCATAGTGGGAGAGTGTCTAAGGTTCCAAAGAGATGGACTGGAGAAGCTTTTGAGCTAATCTTCGACCATCAGGAACAAGATCCCACTAGATACGAGGAGGCTATTGTTGATGCTGATGTAAATTTATGGCATGAAGTAATGAAAGCCGAGATTGAGTCTATGTACTTCAATCATGTTTGGGATCTTGTAACTTCACTTGAAGAGATAAAACCCATTGGGTGTAAGTGGTTATACAAGAGGAAGAGGGGAGCGGATGAGAAGGTGAAAACCTTCAAAGCTAGGCTTATGGCGAAAGGGTATACTCAGAAAGAAGGAATCGATTATGAGAAAACATTTTCCTCAGTAGCCATACTTAAGTCCATCCGTATCCTCCTTGTCATCGCATGTCATTATGACTACGAGATATGGTAAATGGATGTCAAGACGGCATTTTTAAATGGCCATCTTAGCGAAGACATCTATATGTCCCAACCGGAAGACTTTATTGTTAAAGGCCAAGAACATATGGTTTGTAAGCTTGAGAAGTCTATTTATGGACTTAAGCAAGCATTGAGAGTATGGAAAATTCGTTTTGACAAGACTATAAAGTCTTACAATTTTATTCAAAACGAGGATGAACCATACGTGTACAGGAAACTTGAAGGCATTAATGTAATTTTTCTTGTCTTGTATATGGATGATATTCTACTCATTGGAAATGATGTAGAGGCATTGTCATCTAAAAAGATTTGGTTGTCTAGTCAATTCAGTATGAAGGACTTAGAAGAAGCCAGTTACATTCTCGGGATTAAGCTTCTTAAAAATAGGAAGTAGAGAATGTTAGGATTATCCCAAGCAACATACATTGACAAGATGCTGGCCAAGTACAGCATGAACTCATGCAAGAAAGCTCTAATTCCTTGTAGACATGAGTTGTCTTTTTGTTCAAAAGACTGTCATAAGTCTCAAGAAGAAAAAGACAGAATGAGTAGGATTCCCTATACTTCTGTTGTGAAAAGTCTCACGTATGCCATGCCATATACTAGGTCAGATATATGCTTTGTCGTAGGCTTAGTTAGTAGATATCAGTCAAACCCTGGAGAGGTTCATTGGCAAGATGTAAAGTATATTCTCAAGTACCTCAAGGGAATGAGAGATTATATGCTGGTTTACAAGGCTGGTGACTTGGTTCCTACAGGATACACAGACTCAGACTTTCAGGCAGATAAGGATGAAAGAAAATTCACTAGCGGATATGTCTTCACTTTGTCTGGAGGAGCCATTTCATGAAGGAGTATCAAGCAATCTTGCATTGCTAATTCAACCATGGAAGTTGAGTATGTGGCAGCTTTGGAGGCATCCAAGGAAGCAGTCTGGCTCTGAAAATCCCTTTAAGAACTTGAAATTGTGCCACATATGAATAGGCCGGTTGTAATGTATTGCGACAACATTAGAGCAGTATTGTAATCCAAAGAACCCGGGAACCACAAGAAAGGGAAGAACATCGAGAGGAAGTACCATCTGATTCGAGATTTTATCCAGAGACGGGAAATCATGGTGGAACAGATTACCTCAGAGAACAATTTAGCAGATCTATTCACTAAGCCTTTGGCTGAGAGAGTCTTCAAGAGATACTTAGACGCTATAAGGGTGGGCACCTACGAACTTACTTAGTCTTAGAGTGCAAGTGGGAGATTGTTGAAAAATGTGCCCCCTTGGACTAGGATTTTGATGAAAATATTGAATATTTTAATAAAAGAATTTATTTTCTGAAATTGCTTCTAAATTTACATTTTATTTGTGCACAATTACGTTTGGAAAAGACTCATTGTGTTTAAGTAAGCGGTCCATGTAAATGGTGGTCTTTCACAGTAAGGTATGGATCACGAGTTACTTAACAAATAAACGTTTGTTCTTAACCGATTGATGAGAATGAAAATCTCATCATGTCTAGGTTATTGTGTTATGAATTCTAAATAGGGAATGTCTTACCTTTAGCCAGTGAGTAGTCCACTCACATCATAACATACACGTATTTCGAATACATAGAACATAACCTGTTGTAGTGGTTTCTTAAAGTATTATATGATAAAAACCTAGACTGCTACTGCTACAGTGTGGACTAGTACTTTACGACTTATGTATGAGTTGGTGGTTTGACAAAGATAGAAGCATGTACTTTGATATGCTTTAGTTGAGGCTCTATCGTAGGACCAATATACTTGCATATTGGGTATATGTGACTAGTTAGTTAAGACAGACTTGTACAAGATAGTTTCTATACTATATCGCCCCTTATAGTTGTCTGAATGATCTAAATATCTAGTGCTCTGGGAAACATGACTTGGATGTTTGCTTTAGGGTAGCTCCCTTGGAAAGCGGAAACAATCCAGGAAGTTGTGGATCATTGGACTAGAAGTCTAAGGATGGTAGATGTCATTTAGAGATGTGTTAGTACATTTTTTCTTCTCAAATGCACGGCGATGTGTAGAGGGGTATTTTAGTCATTTCGCCTGTAGGTTGAAGACTTTGCTCATGCGGAATTATCCTTGGGGTCAATATTTCCTTATGGTGATATTAGAAAATATTTAAAATACAGCTATTTATATGGTAAGGGTATTTTGGTCATTTTAGTAGGGAAAGCGATATGTCTTTTAATCCTCAGTATAGACCGTAAGTCCTAATTATATACAGGCTAAGGAATTGGTCTTAAATTAAATTAAATAAAGTTTATTTTATTTAAGTAATTTGATTTAATTATTGGACTAGAATAAAATAAAGGTCTACAGAGAGAGAGAATTAATTAAATTAGTTTGGTGGGTTAATTAATTGTTAATAGCTTTGGCCCAGTTTGAATAATTAAAGATTGACCTGGGACTAAACTAATATAGTGTTGTTAATTAGACTAGTTTATTTAGGCTACAAAATTAATTATTTACTGGGCCATTTATTTGGTTCTAATTAGAATAATTAATTTAGTTCAAAAGGCTAAACTAAGAGTCCAATGAGTCAAATTAAAGTCTCAGAAATTCCTGGATATTAGCCTGGGATAAGAGTCATGGATATACTATGATGCTTTGAGGTTATAAGGTTTTTTTGGGATTGGCAAATAAAATTAAAAAAAGGAAAAAAATCGTGTGATATGTGATAAGAACTAGACACATGGTTTCTTCTTCGCAGGACTCCTTTTTCTCTCTGAAAAAAAACTTCTCTGTGTGGATTGTTGTTTTTGCTAGACAGAGAATTGTTTTTCCCATTCTGTAGTCTTGTGAGTCTTCACCAAACATGGATTAGGCAGGCCATATATTGGAAGATCAAGAAGAACCTTGGCATTTATGTACATGCACAGACGCAATAGGAGGCTTGCAAGAATCAAACCAAAGATTTCCACAAGTGCACCTATCCTAGTTCCGCATATTCCAGTGCAGCGAATACTTAAAAGCAAAAGAGGTAAATTTTTTTTTCCACGAAGAGCCGCTGTTCTTCTGTTTTTTCTATTCGTTTTCTGTGGTTTGTTTGCCATTTAATCTTCAGTTGGATCAGGGTATCACAAGTTGTAATCTCTTAGTTTTATTTATGAGACAAATGCGTAAGTGTTGAGGAGTTGTAATAAGTCTTATGTTTTATTTCCTTTTAATATTTTACCTAGTTATAAAAACCTCTGATCTTCAGGACCGGGTAACAACCCTGACCCTTTTGGGTTATATATTAGTAGGATGTTACAATTACTATAATCAATTCTTTTTCCCATTATATACATCTATCTTCTTAAGAATATCTTCTACAGAAGCTATTAAGAAATTTACATTGGCAAAGATAGATGTAGTTTGTTTAATGTTTACTTCCAATTGATATTGCATGCCAAAAATTATTTTATCTATAGAATCTAACCTTATACCTTGTTCCTTAGCCGTTTGGTCTAAGGAGTTACAACTTCTCAAATTGCTCTTTTTCTGGCTCTGCAAATCTTGTAGTTCAGCCTCCATTTGCTACATATTTTATTCATTTCTTGGTTACAAATTGCAAGCATGATTCCTCAAGTTTAAAACTGCTATGATACCAAATTGTTATGATCTCTCTCAAAATTGACTACTGAATCAAATTCTACAGTGATTCAATGTCCAACAAAGATAAGTTGAGCTGATATGCCATTATATATATAAGGAATTATAGAAGAGTTGGATAGAACAAGAACATAAGATGATTGAAGATGAAGAAATTCACAAAATTAAGAGAAATACCTCATTATAGTTCTGAAGTCTTTCAAGTCTTTTTCTAGCTATCTCCCTCCTTCCATAATAAGGCATTTATACTTCTATTGAAAACATCATAGCCATCAACTCAGGGAAACCTTATAATTTAGAAATCTAAACCCTCCATTACTTTTGTTAACATCAGATTTGCTAAACATAATAACCTTTTGTTTACCTCACTTAAGAAGAAGATGAACAGTAAAAGTGATATAATTGTTTGAAAAGTGACTACAACAACAACAATAAATTAAGTCTTAATCCCAAGAAATTTGAGGTCGGCTATATGAACCAATGTCAGGCAACATGTAGTTATCCATATGAATCCTCTCTCCCCACTTCTTTTTATCGGCCGTCATACTCTCATCCAAATCTAACAAAGACATATCTATCCTAATCACCTCTACCCATGTCATTCTAGGCTTGTCTCTACCTTTGTCTAACCTATCATACCTCCCTTCCTCAATCCTCCTAACAGGAACATCCCTCGGTCTTCTCTGTACATGTCCAAACTAATGCAGGCGGCTTTCTCTCATCTTTTCCTTAATAGATGTCATTCCCACCTTTTCCTTAATGGTCTCATTTTTTACTCTATCCTTTCTAGTATATCCACACATTCACCGTAACATACGCATCTCAACTACTTTCATTTTGTGAATATGACACTTTTTAACTGCCCAACATTTCGTGCCATATAGCAAAGCAGGTCTTACAGTTGTTCTATAGAACTTTCCTTTTAGGTTCAATGGTATATTACGATCACATAGAATACCAGTCGCACTCTTCCATTTCAACCAACCCGTAGGAACTCGGTATGCAACGTCATCATCGAGCTCTTCGTCTTTCTGAATAATAGATCCTAGATATCGAAAGCAATCACCTACTGGTATACTTTACCATCCAAAGTTACACTTTGAGCTATAGTTCTGTTACTACTAAACTTGCATTCCATATACTCTGTTTTACTTCTACTAATTCTAAAGCCTTTGGATTCCAATACTTGTCGCCACAACTCCAATTTAGCATTTATACTGGCTTCAGTCTCATCAATCAACACAATATCATCAGCAAACAACATACACCATAGCACAGCTTCCTGTATAGTGCAGGTCAACTCGTCCATAATGGCCACAAAGAGGAAAGAATTGAGCGCTGATCCTTGATGCACCCCGATAGTAATAGGAAACTTTGTAGTCACTCCGGCGCAACTCCTTAAACTTGCACATGCTCCCTCATATATATCTTTAACGAGAGTAATATATTTTAGCGATACACCTTTCTTGGCCAACACCCACCAAACTACTTTTCTAGGTACCTTGTCATAGGCTTTCTCCAGGTTAATAAATACCATATGTAAATCTTTCTTTCTTTCTATATAATATTCAATCATTTGCAGCAATAAATGAATTAACTCTGTAGTGGAACGCCCATGCATAAAACCAAATTAATTATTTGAACTTTTTATAATGCCCGTTAACATCTGTTCAATCACTCTCTCCCAAAGCTTTATAGTATAACTCATGAGTTTAATCCCACGGTAATTGGCACAATCTTGAACATCCCATTTATTCTTGTACAGAGGAATCAAAGTACTCTTCCTTTACTCTGTAGGCATCTTATTAACTCGATATATCTTATTGAACCAACTTGTTAACCACATAATACCTATCTTTTCTAAACACTTCCAAACCTCGATCGATATACCATCCGGTCCCACTGCTTTTTTGGTCTCATCCTTTTAAGGGTATCTCGGACTTCATGCTTCTAAATACGACGAATACATGTACGATTAACTTTGTTTGAAATCGCAAGACTACCCACACTCAGAACTTAGACTTGACTCCTATTAAATAACTTATCAAAATAGGGCCTCCATTTCTCCTATATTTATTCGTCTTTAATCAAAACTCTGTGATTGTCGTCTTTCACATATTTCACCACACCAATATCTCTCATCTTCTTCTCCCTTAAACACGCCAATCTATATATATTCTTCTCCTTGTCTTTAGTATCCAACTTTTCATCTAAATCCTTGTAAACTATGGACTTACTTTTCTAACATGTTCTTTAGCTTTTCTTCGCACAACCTTGTATTTCTCAAAATTCTCATTATTCTTGCACTTTCCTAAGTTTCAATAGCACTCTTTTTTACTCCTTACGGCTTCTTTCACTTCGTTATTCCATCACATCTCGTCCTTGTTTAGAAGTACTCTTCTTTTAGATTCACCAAGCACTTGCTCAGTTACTGTCCTAATACATTGAGCCATCTTTCTCTGCATAGTATCTAGATCTAAATCCATATCAGAAGACCAGTCATCCATCTGAACTACCTTATCGACAAAGGCTATTCTTTTATCTCCTTGTAGCTTGCACCACTTGATCCTAGGGTTAACCTGATGATTCTGCTACTTACCTTTTTTCCTAAAATTAAAATCAAGGACCAACAGCCTGTGTTGCGTAACTACACTCTCGTCTGGAATAACTTTACAATCCGTACAATCTTTACAAAACCTACGCCTCATAATAAAGAAGTCTATATGACTGGCATTTAACCAACTTCTAAAAGTCATTAAGTGAGAATCTTTCTTCTTAAACCGGGTGTTTGCTATGGTCAAATCATAGGTCAAGGCAAAGTTAAGAATAGTAGTTCCTACTTCATTTCTAACTCCAAAACCCTGACATCCAGAACACTCTCAAACCCGCTCTGATCAGTACCCACATATCCGCTTAGATCACCGTCAATGAAAATCTTCTCTGCACACAGTACGCTCTGTACAATCTTACCTAAATCTTTCCACAACTGTTGCCTAACCAAATCATCAAGTCCTACCTATTGTGCATACGCACTAATAACAGTAGTAATTTCGCTGCCAATCATTATCTTGATGCTCAAAATCCTATCATTCTTCCTCTGTACTTCAACAACATCATCAATAAATTTATGGTCAATAATAATCTTGACTATATTTTTATTCCTAACTCTACCTGAATACCAAAGCTTATAACCCCAAGGCGCTACTACTCTAGCCTTCTCATCTACCCATTTAGTTTCCTGAAGATACAAAATGTTAATCTTTCTCCTCTGCATAACCTCAACTAATTCTATCAAAATACCAGTCAAAGATCATATATTCCATGTAGTTAAATGGATTCTATCACTATGGACTATCTTTTTTACCCTACACCTTTGCATATTTGACACCGTATCCAGGGACCGACACGGCGTGTTGCTTCTGAGTAACGACCTAGCAACCATCGCATATTTATCACTACACCCGGATCTAAGAAGTGCAGCGCGTCACTGAGTACGAAACACCCCCATAAAGTCAATCGATTAGTTCATACTATAGATGTGACTATATTTTACGTTAGCCGTTACAAATCTTACTACAACCCTCCTCGTTTATCCAAGCTTGAGACTGGCCATGAACACCGCCAAATAAAGCCCACGGAACTCACAAAATGAAAAGTTACTATTGCTTCATATTATATTTGGCAGTCCTATAACAAAATGACATCATCCTATTTATCCATCTCAATTTAGTTCACAACACAACCCAATAGACTCTTCTTCAACTAACCAAACAAATTTTTAAATTTGTTCTTCTGAAATCATAACATCTTGCGCCCCTTACTCCTACCTCCATTGCCCTTCCACCTATCCTAGCAGCACTACAGTTTCTTTTCCCCTAACTTTTCACCTCTTTCTTGCGTTCTTGCATCTATAGTACTTCTCATCCATAGCCCTTCTCTACCAAAACTTGCAATACTACAGTTGCCTTCACCACACTCACGCATCCCTTGCTCACACCCCTACATACCCTCCTTTTGCTTTATTAGTGATCCTCCTACTAGCTTAAAAAAAAAATCGAATTATTTTTTTTCATTTTTAGTCCTCTAGCAAACCTTAATCATGATGGATAAATCTATACTAGGAGACATATCTATCATAACTATAGCCCATAAATGATATGGGTACACCTTAATTTTACTCTATACTATCTTGGTTTCTAAATTTATACGTTAAGTGAAAGAATTTGGGGTTTCTATATGAGGTAACAATAGAAAATCTAGACTATAAAGGAGAAGAAGGCAATGGGGCTATGTGGGATAAGGTTAAATGCAACAAAAGGTTAGAGGTATGGAAGAATAGATGATAGTAACCAATGGGGATGGATATGGGATGTGCAAAGGCAAGTGGAAGGGTAATAGGGTAAATGAGAAGGGTTGTAGAGGTGTGCAGGGATGGGATGAAGGGCAAATAAGAGGTGGGTAAAAAAGAGCGCCTAGGGTGGAGAAAAGGCTGTAAGAGAGGAAGGGGTAGGGAGAGGCTATAGAAGCTAGATAAGAAGGGAAAGGAAACAGGTTAGATGGGAGAAGAAAGGGAAAAGAAGGAAAAAGAAAGAGTTTATTTTTATTTTTCTCTTATTTCGACTATTTTACCCTTAAAAATTCTATCATGTTCCAATCTACTCCACCATCTAAGATGGTGGTAGTAAGTTAATGAAGTGGACTGAAATTAACTAAATGATATTAAACAAAAAAGAGAGAAAAAATTAGGAACAATGCATAAACCCTAAATAGATTAATGGAATTAAAAGCCATTTCCCATTAAATATATATATATATATATATATATATATATATATATATTACCAACAAATTGAAAAGTTAAAAAATTGAGATATTTAATGCGCAAGAGAAAAATAATGAGAACATAACTCATGATTTTCATTCACCATGAAGAATAATAATGTAATCATATAATATTATTTTCTTTATTTGAAATTAAATATTCATATATTTTTTTAAATGTTTAGATGAATGTTTCTGTTTTAAAATAAATATATTTTCTCGCTAAAGTTTTATAACAAACCTCCTTCATTTGAAAAATATAAGTTCTATTAATATGTGGGTCTCACCACTAACTTTTGTAATTAATAAGAAAAATGTAATAACTATAGTTAGATACTCTTCTTGATGCGTTCAGACTTTGGTATAAAAATCATACAAAACTAAGCACATTCCCAATCAAATTTAAATTAAAACGTTAAACCCAAATCACACATATGAGCAAGCGTACTCATCATTACCTGAGTATAGGGTTAAAACGAGTGTCAATCCTTAAGGAACAAGTAGACATTAATTACCCTTCTTTCATTATTTAATTGACTTGATAAAGTGAAAAACAAATAAAAGAAAAATTAAAAAGAAAATAAAAATAAAAATATGTATATGTCAAGGATGTATATTTATGTAACTCAAGCCATTGTTTAGACAAACATGATCTTAAAGAACTTAACCATTATCATAACCAATCATTCTCTTAACACCATGAAGGATGAAGGTAGACTCACTTTGATGGTCAATCTATGAAATCACTATCTTCTAGATAAATTAGAATCACTTGATCCATCTCAACTAATTCATCCAAAAGACGCATTAAACACAATCCTTAATTAAATTCCTTTGGTCTCGGCGAATTTAGAACATGAAATTAATCAATGAACCCTTGGTCTCGGAAGACATCAATTAATCTTCAATTACCAGTTCTTAAACAATCAACCCCCTTTGGTCCAGCAAGTCAATGGATAGAATCAACTAACTAATCTCGTAATAAGCATAAGTAATTGAATACAAAGAATAATAATCAATTAATCAAAAGATCAAATAACTCTAGAAATTATGAATATCTAAAATAATGTTGAATTACAATAAAATAATTAAAATATCATTGTCCAGAAAAAGAAAACAAAGTAAAAGAAAGAACTCATAGACAAGCATCCTTCTTCTTCCTTTGAAGACCTTCTTGAACTTTGAAGAATTCTCCTTAGACTGAGTGATTTTCTATGATGATCAATGAATTCTCCCCTTTTCCCTTCTATTTTCCATCTATTTATAGGCTTAAGAGGTGCCTAAACTTGTAGGTACAAAGTTCTTAGCCAAGTAGAAGTTGGAAGCTTCTAAAAATCTTCAGATTTCCAAAAATGCATAGAAAGATCGCAACACCGCCTCAGAGACAGACCACACCGGCGCCGCCTTGGTCCTTCGGAGCCGGTGCCGCCTTGGTTCTGTTTCTCCACTCGTCCGTCAATTTTTCTCCAAATTGTGCGCATACGTTCCAGGGTGCAGCCGGCGCCGCCTCTGCTCTGCTTCGCGACGGTTTTGCTTCATTTTACCCAAAATTCTGAGATAATGACCAAAATACCTTTCCAAGGGTAAAATCTCAAATATGAAAGAATATGACTAGTTATTCCACAAAATGTATTACAAAAGCGCCTCAAATAACTAAGCAAAGTATATCCAATTTAACTTCTATCACATTTCCCTACACTTAACTCTTTACTTGTCCTCAAGCAAAGTATCAAGAACAAGTAGGAAAAACACAAGGTTTTAATCACTCAATCAATTCCGAAACCATATCTTCAATGCTTTCTTTATTTATGAACATAAAACATATGATACTCAATCTTTCACTACTAATGCAAGACTTGTGTAGTGAAATGACTTAGTAGAACCATATCAATACTTTACAATATTCTCAAACCATTGGAAAGAAGTTAGTTTAAAAAGAATATGCATTCCATATGCTTATTTTTCATACACTCTCTCTACTAATCCAAAACATATCATGATTCTACTTAGATCAAGTAGGACTTTTAAGCTTGTAATGTAAGGCTAAAGGTTTGTAATGTGGCTTAGCAAACGAAGGATATAGGAACATCAAAAGTCAAAGAAAACTGAGAGTAAGAAAGAAAAGGATAACCAAAATAAATCTATAATTCCCAACTCTTCTTACTCTCCTATTCCAAGAATCAATCAAACCATAACCTTATATAACAATCCTTATGCATTTCAAGCAAATCCTGCATTGTTCTTTTTTTTCTTTTTTTCTTTTTCACCTCTTCTTATCATCAACTATTTTCCTCACAAGATCACTCAATTTTTCCAGCAATGGTGTCAAGTGTTTTATATGAACTTACTTTTACAATTCACTCACCATTCCTTTTGTGATCTTTTTGCTCGTCTTTTTTCCAATTCTTTTTCAAGTCTCTCTTCTTTCACTCCTCTTTTGTTTTCACTGCTGCTGTTCTTTTCTTTTTTACTCACTTTTCTTTCTAGCAGCTTGTTGTTTCCCCTTTTCACTTCCTCTCGTTTCTTTTCTTCTTTCTCATCTTTTTCAGCTCAACATTCTTTTCTTTCTCAATTTTTTTCAACTTCTTCTTCCATTCCACTTCCTTTCTTTTCCCAGCTCCACTTGTAATTGATCCATGACTGAAAGTAACAAGTCATGATCTCCATCCCTGCATTTCTTCCAACATACATATACTCTCATCCTTCAAGAGTATAAAGATTTGGAAATTATACAAACTCTCAGTACAAGTAATGGACAAAATATCGTGACGGGTTTTAAAGAAAGAAATCACCAATTTAGGCTCAAAATAGGCACTAGGGATAATATAACAATAGGTAGGCTCGAAAAGCTCAAACTATCCAAAGAAGGCCTATTACCATCATCCCTAAGTTAAATCATGATTGTCTTTCTTATTTCGTCTCGAGAGGTATTCAAGTAAGTTCTAGAATGTTTCATGAATTTTAGAGAAAAATAGGTTAAGGAATAATGCACAGCATTTGATCAAGAATTACTTTGTCCAAGTGAATGGAAAAAGTCATGCATAAGCCATCAATAATCTAGAACATATGCTCTATAATCCATCATAAAGACATGCACTAAAAAAAAAAAATACAACTTGAAATCTCCAGAAAATCAGAAACTGGTGAAAATTTTTGAAAAATCCCGCTCCCAAGAATATGTATAGAAGAATTGTCAATCAAACCACTCCCCCACACTTAAACTGGACATTGTCCTCAATGGCCAAATAAATATAATCAGAACAACCAATACCATGGGACCAAAAATATAAAGGAGAAGAGATTTCAAACTTCCATTCCAAATTAGCTCCAAAAGTTTCACTCTTCTAAATCTTTAAATTTTCAGAACTTTTAAACCAAAATTTTCCAAAGTAGCTCACCACTAAGAAAACACCAAGATAATTGATATAAACTTGGACAAAGTATATCACCAAACCACTCCCCCACACTTAAATTGGACAATGTCCTCCTTGGCAAAAGATAAACACCAAAAAGCATCTCCAAAGGGACCAAAAATAATAAAGGGGTAGAAAGTTTAAGTAATACTTCTCAAGTGCAATAATGCTCCAATAGATGGCCAAGCTTGAGGTAAAGAGAAGGGCTTGTTCAAGAGGACTTTATGCCTCCCGTTGAATGGGGTAAAGGGTAGAAATTTCCACCATCCTTCAAGGGCTTCTTACGATATAGTGTTGAAAAATCCAACTCCTTGAAGTATACTAAAGTCAACACATCATTATTTAGACCCATATTCTCCGAGAAAAGAGAGGAACCTAGGAAATCATGTGACAAAGAGAGGTTAGGATTATTAACACATAGAGAAGAATTGAATACCTCCATTTCCACATTGGATAGTTGTCCCTCATAGGGTCTCTCCTCTCCTGGGAGATTCTCTTGTTCGAGTGTATGGGCCAGTATGAACTTATGATTCTCTTCAACAATCTTAACTAAGTGTTTTCTTTGATCACAAAATTATTGGGAAGCTTCTTCATGCCACTAAACATATGAATTTGTATTGGCAACAAAAGAATTCACTAATGTTTTTAATTACGTCTCACCAAAAACATCAATGTGAGCTTGTAATTTTGCCAATCAATACACTAATGTTTGTTTTTCTACTTTTTTTTTTTTGAATGCAAGAAAAATGATGAACATGCAGTAATGATGAATAATGCAATTTAATTCATGAAGACACGATAAAAAGAACAAAATAAAACGACCAAAATAAAAATTGTTTCAAATAGCAAAAAATGACTTCACTACTTTCCACGGTCTACACCTATAAAAGACAAGAAAAAAGTTAGACAACCGAAATTCATATTTAAAATAAAATTAAAAGAAGAAAAAGTTAGTCAATTACACATTGTCAAAGTTAGTAGGTTAGATTATAAGGGTATACAAGATACACACGATACAAAAAATAGCACCTTTTTGCAAAAAGAACAATTGTACATAATTTATATATTTACGTATTTATATATTTACATGGTTAAATAAATAAAATCCAAGCTTTCATGCTATTGTTCCCCGGCAACGGCGCCAAAAACTTGATGCGTTCAGACTTGGGTATAAAAATCATACAAAACTAAGCACATTCTCAATCAAGTTTAAATTAAAACGTTAAATCCAAATTACACATATGAGCAAGCGTATTCATCATTACCTGGCATAGGGTTAAAACGAGTGTCAATCCTCAAGGAATAAGTAGACATTAATTATCCTTCTTTCATTGTTTAACCAACTCGATAACGTGAAAAACAAATAAAAGAAAAATTAAAAAGAAAATAAAAATAAATAAATAAATATATATATATATATATATATATATATATATGTCAAGGATGTATATTTATGTAACTCAAGTCATTGTTTAGACAAACATGATTTTAAAGAACTTAACCATTATCATAACCAATCATTCTCTTAGCACCATGAAGGATGAAGGTAGACTCACTTTGATAGTCAATCCATGAAATCACTATCTTCTAGATAAATTAGAATCCCTTGGTCCGTCTCAACTAATTCATCCAAAAGACGCATTAAACACAATCCTTAATTAAATTTCCTTGGTCTCAGCGAATTTAGAACATAAAATTAATCAATAACCCTTGGTCTCGGAAGACATCAATTAATTTTCAATTACCAGTTCTTAAATAATCAACCCCCTTGGGTCCAGCAAGACAATTGCAAACAGAATATGAAATTACTAAATCGAAACACCCATCAACCCCTTTGGTCCAGCAAGTCAATGGATAGAATCAACTAACTAATCTCGTAATAAGCATAAGTAATTGAATACCAAGAATAATAACCAATTAATCAAAAGATCAAATAACTCTAGAAATTGTGAATGTCTAAAACAATGTTGAATTACAATAAAATAATTAACATATCATTATCCAGAAAAAGAAAACAAAGTAAAAGAAAGAACTCATAGACGAGCGTCATTCTTCTTCCTTTGAAGACCTTTTCGTACAACCCTTTTTGAACTTTGAAGAATTCTCCTTGGACTGAGTGATTTTCTATGATGATCAATGAATTCTCCAATATTTGTCGTCACAACTCCAATTTAGCATTTATACTGGCTTCAGTCTCATCAATCAACATAATATCATCAGCAAACAACATACACCATAGCACATAGAAAATCACTCAGTCCAAGGAGTGAAGAATCCTATTCTCTTTTTAGACTAGTATGAATTATGTATTTTCTTATAAAATTTTGAATAAATCATGTTGTAGTTTTGTTATGTAAATGATTTATAAGTTCTAAGTATAAATATTTGTGTATAATTGTATAAATTGGATGGCATATGGACATATGTATAGACTCTAAGGTAAGATTAAGTTTTTAGATCTATCAGGTGGACTTAAATTTTCTTTAGAATTATGAGATGGGATTAAAACTTGGTTAAAGCTTCCCAACTGGATAAACTAATGATCTATGCGTTAATATGTAAGTTAAGTGGATCATATGTGAATGTTTAAGTACTTGATATATAGCTATAAAGTTATAATTTTTGTTAATGATGTAAAATTTATTGGTTTTCATGAGAAAGGATAATATTGATGCTGTTGATTTTTTTTTTTCAATGTCTTCATAAATGTCTTAGTGCACGTTTAGGAAACTTTGGATAAATTTCAATGCAGACAAATGGCGCCTCATGTTAAGGCTGCCACATCATGGTACACATCAGCCACAAAGGATGATAAAGACAAGGCCAGTTGGATGACACATTTGCAACGCATGTGCACTTAGGAACATGCACACAAAAAAATGCCTACACATTAGAATTAGTTGATCACAAGCATTGTACTTGATTCTTTTCTGTATATAAATTTTCTTTTGATTATATTTGTAAGATAGAGATTCTTCATATCCAACCTGGAGGAGGTAGTTATATATATTCTAGTATTGTACATTTTGACACAATGAAGGAATAGAAATTTTCTTCCTTTCTCTAATAAGCTTCTCTATGACTTGAGCTTGCTTCCTCTTTATTGCTTTTCTACATGTTATCAAAGCTTATTCCAAAGTGTTCTGGGCTTTGATTTACTCATTTTACCTTCAGTGTCGATTTCCTTCATCTACAAATATGGCGAATCCTGCAATTCCAACTGCAGAATATGTTGCTCCTATATCCAAGTGATTGTCCTTCACTTATATTGGTAACACCACCCCTAGATGCAAGCAATTATTAGATATGGAGTAGATCCATGTGAATTACTCTTTCCTGCAAGCACAAGGAGCAATTCATAGGTTCATCTGTTCTAGTACCAACTCCTGGTGATAGGATGTATGAATCATGGAAACAATGAAATAATATGGTTATAACTTAGCTGATGAAGTCCTGCACTCTAGAATTTTCCAGATCTGTAGTTTACAATCAAACTGCTACTGAAATGTGGAAGGAACTCAATGAGAGATTTAATCAACGTGACATGCTCTAGTTGTCAGATCTTATAGAGGAAATACATAATCTAAGACAAGGTAACTCTTCTGTAACTTAGAATTTCACCAATCTAAAATTAATGTGGGATGAGATGCTTCATTTAAGACCTATTCCGTGCTATACATGTACTAAAATCAGCAATATTAGGAAGTAAGTAGAAGTCCATTGTGTGATACGATTTTTCAAGGGACTTAATGATAATTTTAGTACTCTAAAATCTCAAGTTTTGTTAATGTCACCTTTGCCAAGTATTAATCAAGTTTTTTCAGTGGCTTTTAAAACTGAGAGAGGAATAGGAAACTTAACTTCTAGGAATTTTTTTCAGTCAATAGATCATCCTATTATGACAATAGGAAGCAAGTGAAGTACTATCTTACCTACTCGAAATGTGAATTCAATTAATTTTGTTGTGGAAGGATCTATGAGTTCTTTAGGAGTAATGCCCATGTCACAAAATAGGAGTATGGAGTTATAGTCTGTTCAATTTACTATTGCTGTGGGGGCAATTTAGAAGGTTTAATAGGAAACAGTTACATTGTCCATACTGTGGACTGAATGGGCATACTATTGAAAAATGCTACAAGAAGCATGGCTATCCTGTTAGATTTAAAGGAAAAAGGAGTGCAAACAACCCACAAGGTAGTTACTATCAATTGTGCTGAAGTAGGAACACCTAAACTAAAAATTCAAGATAGTGAATATACAACAGATGTCTTATATGGCCTAACGGCTAATCAATACCAATAATTGGTTAATTTGTTGCAGAGAAAAGGGTCTGAGCTAGGAGCTACAAATCCTAATCCAGTGACAAGTTAGACCATTGTTCTTACTGCAAGGTTTAATAAGAAAGGGACAAGCACTTTGTGCAATTCAAATTCATTAAATTGGATTCTAGACTCAGGAGCTTCAGATCATATTTGCACATCGCTACAATTATTTGACTCGTATATTTCTGTGACCAACATGTTTGTTAGTTTACCTAAAAGCCAATCTGTTAAAGTCACTCACAAGGGGACCATTAAATTTAGTTAATATTTGATCTTGACTGATGTTTTCTTAGTCCCTAGCTTCCATTTCAATCTTGTTGTTGTTTCCAAATTACTTGAATAGATAAATTGCAGATTGATTTTTTAGTCTAATTTCTATTTTATCTAGGACACTACCAAGTAGAAGATGATTGGATTAACTAATCTTCAACATGGGATATACTTACTTGACAAAATCTGCATCATTTTCTGCTCCTTAGCCTTTATGTTCTTTAGCATTTCCTAGACCTTTACTATGGCATTACAGACTTGGTCATATGTCTGATAAAGTTCTTAAAAGGATTAAAGATACTGCTTCTATTGTAATAAGTGCTGATCATGATGATTGTACTATTTGTCCAATTGCTAAACAACACAGACTTAGCTTTCCTCGTAGTCTATCCATTTTTGTTAATTCATTTGATCTAATCCATATTAACACTTGGGGTCCATATAAATAAATATAGCACAGTTTATGCTTAGAAATATTTCTTGACTATAGTGGATGATTACACCATATTAACATGGACTTTTCTTATAAAGTCCAAAGCTAAAACACAACAGCTCATTCATGAATTCTATGCCTATGCTGAGACTTAATTCAATAAGAAGATCAATGTTATTAGGACTGATAATGGTGCTAAATTCACTATGCCCACTTTTTTTTTTTTTATCAATCTAGAGGCATCATTCATAAAAAGACTTGTCCTTATACCCCTCAACAAAATGGTATTACATAAAGGAAATATCAACACCTTTTGAATGTTGGAAGAACTTTAAAATTGCAGTCTTATGTCTCTCTTAGTCTTTGGGGATTTTTCATTCAATATGCCACTTTCCTTATAAATGTTACTTATACACATTTACTTGACAATAAAAACCCTTATGAACTCCTATATTCAAAGACTCCCAAGTATGAAAAATTTAGGGTTTTTGTTTGTCTGTATTTTGCTGTCAATCTTGAACCAAACCCTCAAAATTTGATCCTCTAGGGAAACCCTCAGCTTATTTAGGCCTCTCAAATGTTAGTAAAGGGTATCTTCTTCTTGATCTTAAATCCAATAAAATCTTTGCTTCCAGGGATGTGATATTTCATGAGTTTGTTTTCCCTTTCAAAAACAAACCTGCAATTGATTTAATTGCACCCCAGGTTCCAAATGATTTGGCAGTTAATGCATCCTTATATTCAGATAGTTATTTTGATACCATTGTGTTAGTGTTATACCTTAGAGAAAATCACTTGTATATTGTATATTGGACATTCATTTAATAATAAAGGCATTATTTATCTTTTAATTTCTTCATTTCATATGTGTATAAAACTGTTAGATAAAGTCCCAAGCACATAGTATAGTATTAAGAAAATTATGATAGAGATCATAATGTGAGATTCCTAATATAATATGTAGTACTTGTGCTTAAATTATCCCTAAGCATAGTATTAGTGAGATAGGACATCATTAATGCGCAAAGACTAGCATGTGTAGTTCTTATATCCGTGAGTATTGTGATACTCAGAGTTAACACGTGGATACTTGTTAAGTGAACAAGTTCATTGGACAACCTAACTATGAGATAATCACATGGATAGCTATTTAGTGCCAGTAATAGAATCTTATTATAACAAATGTATAAGTGTCCTTAGACATAAGATCTCCAACGTACTTTGTTTACTGAGTATTGTACTTTGATTCCAATTTCTGGAGTTCTTACAAAATTGCTTATAGGATGGATATTGGGTACAATGTAAAGTAAATGAAAGTAGTTGAGAGGGTCAATAAAGGATTCATCACTGCTAATAGTAGGGGCTTATATCTCACAACCACTTGTATGGAATTATTACTCGAGAAGTTCTTGACCAATATGACTATTTGTTGGAAATAATTTCAATTGATACACATCTTGAGTAATGGATTCTGGAACAAGTACTGATAAATTTGGGCTAGAATTAATTATATTCTAGCAGGAGTTGTTACTAATTCCATACTTTAAAACCGAATGAGATATAGTATAATAAAAGAAGTTTATTGCACAAATGTTTTACTATTGAAAGGTTCACATCAAGCCACTTAACTTTCTAGATTTTTGAGTGGTCATGACGTATTGCTATATGCCGCTCTTGATTTACTAAATATGGATTTATTAATAAGAGAATTAATAAATTAATTCTTACAGAATTAATAAGTTAATTCTCATTGTAAATGGATAATTAATTCTATTGTGGTAGAATTAAGTCAAGTTAGCTACCAATAGATTAGAAAACCTAATAAGTCATACATAATATAGGACATGGTACTTAATATATTATTTGATAATATTATGTGGTTAATTGGAGATAAAAAAATAATTATTATGGGTTAATTATAAAAGTATTATAAGTAGTTGGGGTTGAATTACAATTATTAAATCTTTATAGGTGAATTATAAACATATTATGATTTAGAAGGCCTAATTGCAATTTTTAAAATTCAAGGCTCATAATTGAAGAGCTAAATAATTGATTCCTAAATGAATTGGGAAACAAGGAAATCTTTGTATGTAAGGCTATGTGTTTTTGTTTCCTAAAAAAGTTTAGGGAATTTTTTTAAAAGGCTTGTCCATGTGGTTGGCTAAAAGAACTAGAGAATTAGTTCTTTGGATGAACTGACGAAATTCTGTCGCCTTTAAGGAGTACATAATAGAAATCCTTTTCTTGTATTGTTTTCTTCTCCAAAATTAATCCGTAACGCTGCCAAATAATATACCCACTAGCATCGGTTTTTGGCATCGATAGAGTATGATTCCTCGTGTAGATACTATTAGAGAAATTCCTACACTTGGAATTTTGGTGGTTCATGCTTAGACAAATTTTAGGAAAAGGTTTTGCGAGTGAAGAAAAATTTTAGAAGTTAGAATTTTTCAGGTAATGAATTTTTCTTCCCTCTCCTAACCCGTTTAACTATATACGAGTAATCCTATTGCGTGGATTTCATTTTATTTTTTGCTGCGCATTATTTAATTTTGCATGATTGAAATCTAACATATTGTATCTTCTATTCCTGTTGACCATAATAAAGATTCTTCTGCTATTCCAAATTAGCAATCTCAACATTTTTCTCCTCCAAGAATGTCCACTAGAGAAAGATATAGACCTATATATATATATATATATATATATATATATATATTAATGACTATATTTGAAATTCTTCTCACATTCCATACATTTAGTTTATACTTTACATCACCTTAATCCTGAGTGTAGATCCTATATAATGAATATGACGTTGCATAAAGAGCCTAATATTTTTCATGAGGCTTTGCAATCAAAAGAGTGGAAGGAGGCCATGAGAGCAGAGATTTTGGCTCTTGAACAGAATAAAAATTGGTCCTTGGTCCCATTACCTCTAGACAAGAAAATAATTGGTTGTAAATAGGTATACAAGATCAAACACAAAGCTGATGGTACTATAGAAAGGTATAAAGCTAGATTGGTAGCAAAGGGCTTAACACAGCAAGCTGGAATAGACTATCTTGAGACTTTCTCTCTAGTAGTCTGCATGACCACAATGAGAGTTGTGTTAGCACTAGCAGCACAAAGAGAATTGGTTGATTAACCAATTAGATGTTCATCATGCTTTTTTACATAGTGATTTGGCTCAGGACGTATACATGGAATTGCCACTAGGTTTTAGCACTAAGCAACCTAATTTGGTTTGCAAATTGCAGAAATCACTATGTGGCCTTAAAAAGGTGTAATACCCCGTTTTGAACCATCCTTAGTTTATGGGGAAAGACATGCATAGAATCGCATCATATATTTTATTTGATAAATTTGAGCCATTTTTTATGAAGCTTATGTGATTTATGTACTTGATATTTTAGGGAGTAATTTATTTGGATATAGTTGTGGTAGAGTTTTGTTCTTATGGAGTAGAATTTAATGAAAGAAGAATGAAGTGAGTTCAGATGACTTGAGTTCAAATCCCAATTCTTGCAAACCTTCTCCTTCTTATTTCTAATTAAATTCTTTTCCCCTAATTCCTCTTCTCTTGGCCGAAATCCCTAGGGTAACCACCATCTTGTTTTTCCATTCCTAAAATATGGGAATGTGATTGTTTTGAGTTTTGCTAAAAAGGAATTAAGGCAAATTAAATTTCTATTATTCTTTAGTTAATATTTTATTCTACTCTTTTAGGAAGTTAAATAGTTCAACATCTAGAATTTCCTAAAGATCTTATTCAAGGGATTTATTATAAAAAGAAAAAATATGAAGGTTTGATTTTGGAAACTATATTTTAGTTACTATTTTTAAAAGAAGAAAAGATTCTCCAAAGTTGATTTTCTCTAAAGAGTTTTATTTCAAAATAAAGAGCTATTGTCTAACCTCTAATGGAAATAACTATTTTCCTGCCTAGATTTAATGCCTTTTTTGAAAATTAGTATTTAAGGAAAGGAAATTCAATTTTATTCCATGAAACTAGATTTTTTCACCAAATATAATTATTCCTTAATTAATTATTTTTACCTAAAATAAATTAGGACATTAACTAAATTATTTCTTGGACTAATACTCTATTTTTATTACCTAAATTTTCTAGAAAAATACCAACCCTAGCCGCCACCCTTGATGGATATTTAATTCTATTCAAATTCACTAATTATAGGAGAACCTTACCTTAAGTAGTTTTATCCAACCAAAATTCATTTAGCTAATCAAAAACCAGAATTTTCCCCTTTTTTTAACCCTTGTTTCGGCCACCCTAGCACACACACACAAGCTCACAAAAATCCCAGCTCCATTGCTCTCAAACTCTTATCTTGTTTTAGCTAAAAACAACACACAAGACCTTATTCCTTACTCCTCCTAATATCACCCAAGAGGAAAGCCAAAAACCAGCCTATTGCGTCTCTCTTTTCCCTCTTACTTTTGGCCACAATAACCCCCAGAAAACAGCCATAAAACTCTCACAAAAATTGCACAATCTCGGCTACAACAAAAGATCCAAAAGCTGTTTCTTTTTCCCTAGTTGTGATCTAGACTCCAAAGCAAGGTGCAACTCTTCCAAACAATAAAACGCTCAACCCTAACCTATTTCCTTCATCAATCAGCACTTAAACAAACCCTAAACACTCCCTAAATCTGAAAAATCCCAGCCGCCACTCTCTCTAAGAATTTCGTCCATTGCAACCTCCATTTCTATCCAAAATTGAAAACTAAACCTAAGGTGAGTAACCCTTCAACCCTTTTCAACTTTTATTCAATTAATCTTCTTCTTTTCTCCTCAATCTCGGTCATCAAGAGGCTGACTCTTGTCCCCAATTATTGGAGATTTTCAAACAAAAAGGCCACGAGCATCGCAAACAACCTTTTTTCCTCAAGTGAACCCAAGCAACCACCAAATGCGTCACCTTTGTTCTTTGTGTGTCTCATCAAGAGGTAATTTAAGCTTAATTCCTCTTATTTAGATTAGAGTTGAATATATGGTGGGGATATTATGCATGAAGCCTAGCATGAAAGCATGATTTGATTAGATTGATGAGTTTGATGGTGCAATATAATGAACTAGGCATATATAGTGTTGAATATGGATAAAAATTGCTATGATGACCTAGATCCATTATATGTTGAATAAAGATGAGATATTTTGATGCAATGGACTTTATTTTTTGTTGGTCCGAGCTCGCATGTTGGTCCAAATGGACTTTATTTTTCTGGGTTGGACAACTAGTGTGTTGGGTGTAGAGATGGAGCAGTATCTCACCCTAGTGGGCGGATCATCCACTACCCAATGTTTAACAGTTACATTGGGACGCTATCATGATGGTAATCATGATGAGACTTTCATATTATTATTGAATCGTTGATAATACCTACTTTATGAATCAATGGTATTGATAAGTGATTGATTTATTGAGAATTATTTTGAATATGATGAGCATTACTCCACTCAATGACTGTTTACTAATGAAAATTAACTTGAAAACATATTTTGTGGTTTTGATAAAGCTGCATGTATGAAATATTTAAATGTGATATTCGCATATACGGGACTTACTAAGATGTCAATCTCACACCATTTTTATATCATGTTTTCAGGGAGTACTTTTATTAAGCAGGTTGAAGGAATAAGAGAGGATCGATCACTTTATTTTATTTTACTTTGTATTTCTTTTGAGAGACGATTGTTAGTTTTTAAATTTCAAACTTGTACAAGTTTTTATTTCGGATGTAATAAGATTATCATTTTTATTTTATTTAGTCATTTTTCTTTGATACATCGTTATAAAGTGTTAGAGATATGCCCTAAAAATAATTTGTACTTATACTATTGTCATTATATATTATGTAATAATACGAGGCATTTTTTTTCATGAATAGTGCATTTAGTTCTGTGGTCATCAAATACGTGACTTGATAGTAAAACCTTATAACAAATATAATAACTATTCTTAAATTGTCCCTGATCAATTATTATTAGTGGAATAATAATAAATTAAGATTAGTATGTTTGTGACTTAATGACTATATTTTACTGTTCATGGATATATGTGATATCAAGTCAAAATATAAATAAATATTAGAGAATATTGTATTGACATGACCCACTATGAGAGTACTTTATGGGACATGTTATAAGTACTTTCTAGCCATAATGATATTAGAAATGCTTCGACCTGAATTCATTATAGTTTCCTACTTGATAAATTATATATCTTGATGTTGTCTAAAGTTGTCTTTAAGTAGATAATAAATTAGACCACTATTGGATATAGAATAAACCAGGGAGAGGTATATGATTAATAGTGAAGGAATTTGTCCCTTTCATTCTTAGGAGAGATGTCTATAGGCCCCTTATAAGTTAGACTGTTAAAATACATGACTGTACTCAAATATATCAATTTGAGATACTGATATTATTTGTTTGAACAATCTATTATGAGATCAAGAAATAGTTGATTAAGTTTAATAAGAATGACATGCTCCGTGCCTTATAATTAATTTGGATATCGTGTAACAAAATGACTAAATATAAAGTTATAGTTTAGTTAAAAGAGATCACTGATATTCATTTAACCTAGATAGTTATAATGTTTTGCTAGAAATTACTTATAACTTGTGGGCCATTTATGTAACACTCCACTACCTAAGCCCAACAGGGCCGGAGATGTCGCCCCGTCCAAAGGATAGGGGGTCTTTATAACTAGGATACACAATAAAAATAAAATAATACCTTAAAAATTTAAAGCTTATTACAACCCAAAAATTCATGAATAAATCCAAAATAAAAATTGTTCACTCTCAACTCCCAAAGCTTTATATAACATAAATAACAAAATATCTTCCAAGGCAAGCAACACTAGCTACTCATCCCCACAGCAGGATCGACCTAAAATCATGGTAAAATGAGTGATGAGATAAAAATATTAGTAAGTCCGTCTGTGCTTTAAGTGTTCAGAGAAAACAGTCCATGAATGTAAGGTGTAAGAATTTCATAAGAAAAATATTGGCAAACAATAAACAATAGTCATAATCAAGAGTGACGTTTTAGCTTTTCTAACCATATCTGTGCAAATAAATCAACTACTCAAAAATGGTGGTCATGGGTTACCACACGTTGGGCCCCATAACCATACAATAGTCAGAATGTCACACTTTGTGCAGATTGACAAAAAGTAGGTGATCGGCCTACCGGGTGAGATACTCCTCTATCTTTACACCCAAATAAAACCGGTTGTCCATTCCGGCAACACACAGTCCACTTGACTGAAAATTGCTAGCTCGGACCAGCACGACATACTGAACTGACATCTTATCCGGGAAGGACCTATCCCTTAGAGGTGGCCACCTACTGAGAAACTTACTCTAACCCCTCAAAGACTAGTCCTAGCAGTCTGCCCTTATTGAGTACTCAACGTAATTTATCTCACTTGGGAAAAAACGAATAAATCATAGCTCCACTTGAAAATGGCAAATGAGAATTTCCAAAGTTTGGGACAAAGCTGGTTTTATAAAGAGTTTAAAGTTTGAGTAAAACTACCTATTGATTTTCAAATAATTTCTTTAACTAAAATGAGACAGGAGACAATCCTCAATTGCCTTTACAGAAGTGAGTGTCCACTCACTCCATATTTGACTTGCCATAATAACCATTTTGCATCAAACAAGTTTTATGCAGGAGCTTACCTGATCCTTGCTCAAAATAAAGGTCTTCAACAGCTGACTTAACCCCACCTGGGTTAAACATGAGCCATAATTAAACTCAAGCCAAAATTCACTTTCACAAATAATCCTAGCTCAACTTACTACAACCATGACTCTAGTGTCCCAAGCTTTAAGGCCAGATAATAAATAAAATGGTTTATAAAATAAATTTAGATTGATATTAAAATAACTAGAATTTGGGAAATAGATACTAATAAGCTAAAGGTTTAAATCTTGCTATAAATAAATTAAGGTTTATTTGATGAAGGGTCCTAGGACCTAGATGGAATTATTTAAAATACTAATCCATTAATAATTAGTTGTTAGAAAATAATTGGTAACTAAAATTAGTTGTAAGTAAATTTTAATGGGTTTTGATTGAAAGACAATGAATAAATTTTAATAGTATTTATGAATATAAGACTTACAAATTAATATTTTACCTATTATGAATATTTATATAACAAAAGCTTTATTCGATATTATAATTTTCTATATATTTTGTTTTATATAAAATCTATATATATTATTTCTTTAATAAAAGTCATTATTTATTTGACTAAAATATCATTATTTTATATAATAGTCCAAATCTGCATTTCCCTAAGGTTTTCGAAATGACTAAAAGAAATTATAGTTTTAATCATTTTATTAATGAAAGAAAATTAACTTAGGGACACCAAGTTCATGATTATATTTCCTATTGCTATCCATAATCATAAACATACACTCTACATCAATCAACAAAACATCCAAATCATGAATAAAACATAGATTCAAATCTACCAAGACATGATCCAAACTCTACTAACATAAACATATTCATGGCTTTAACAATCATACATAATCACAAAACCCTATTCACCAAAGGTAACATAATCTCTAACATGCTTGATCATTTATACTACTCACGACATGAAGACATGCAACAAACCCTAAAAACGCCATACAATCAACCAAGACAAATCATCTCATGCATCAATCCCATCTCCATCATACAAACACATTTATTCATGCTTCAATCTCAACTCCAACATAACAACACATGCTCAAACCCTAATCATAATCCATCTCCTTCCAATATCATCCTAGAGACATGAATCTAGAATTTAAAGAGAAGGTTGAAGAGGCTTACTTGAAAGATGACAACCTTGAAGGAGTTTCGAAAGAATCCTCTCGCGTGGACAGCTTGGTTCGTCCAAGGAGGAAGAAGGAAACATGGCCATGGTTGAAGTAACCATTCGGCCGAGAGAGAGAGAGAGAGAGAGAGAGAGAGAGAGAGAGAGAGAGAGAGAGAGAGAGAGAGAGAGAGAGAGAGAAATAGTTCATTAGTATGTATATATATATTCATTAAGAGTTGAAGATGAGTGAAGATGGAGATATTTGATCATGCTTACCTTGAAGGTGTTCTTGAGCCTTCAAGAAAATTCTGATTTTTTATCAAAAAGAAAGACTTGGATTTCGGTATTTGATGTTAAAAATTGCAGAAGTTGTTTCAAGGGGTTGAGTAGGTGTGATCTGGAGTTTTTGGAGAAGATTGGAGAGGTTTGGAGTGGTCTTAGGCGGGAGGATGCTAGTAGGTGTTCTTGGTGTTCTTGAAGGTTGGAGAGAATGGAGAGAATTTAGATGAAGCTGGCCAAAATTCTATGGGAATAGGGTGGCCGAATTGTTTGAATGGTTTTTGGTAATTGGATTTTTAGACTTGAAAGGAAAAGGAAAGCTGGTTGTTTGAAATTCAAATAGAATAATTTAGGGAATCAATTTTAGAAACAAATATGGTAGGAAGATCTTGGTTGATGGAGAGCTTTTGGAAAGCTACAATGGCCGACTGGCTTGCTAGAATTCTGCTGAGATGAGTGTTGTTTGATGGAGCTTTAGGGTTGCCGAAATATGGTGGACAATGGTGAAGGGATTTTCTAGTTGTTGGAGGGTTGATTTATGGTAGTTTACTGAATATGTTTGCTGGAATTTTCGTCTTCAATCAATGGCTTGATTGGAGTGATTGATAGAGATATTTTAGGAGCAACCATGGGACTGGTTTTCAAGCAAAATGCTGGGGAAGATGATGAAGCTCAGTTTATGGCTATTCAAGGGGAGTTTGTATAGAAAAATAGTGGAAGTTTCGGACAAGGCTGAAGAAGAAGTAAAGCTAGAAAATCCTGAACAGATTTTTGCAAGGTTTGCTGGAAATTTCTAGGCAGATTTTGCTGCCATTTTTCAGTCAGTTCGCAGAAGGTTTGAAGGGGTATTCAGAGATCCTTCAAGGCTGGTTTCCAGCCTTCTTTATGGAGGAAAAATGAGGTTTAGTTGCTGGGTGAAAACTAGAAGAAACGGCTTAGTTTTGGCTCACTAATGCTGCGAAAATTGTCCAGAAAATTTTCTGGTTTGCACAATTTTTTGAGCAACTCGGTTTTGGCTAGAATGTTCAATTTTCAAGCTAAGTGAAATGGGCATTTTTCTGGTACCCTTTGGGAGGAAAAGATGGCTGAAATTTTCGACACTTGGATTGAACAAGAAGCTGGAAAAATTCCAGATTACTACCTGAAGAAGATGAACACACTTAGGTTGGAGTTTGAAGGTTCAACCATGGAGATTAATTCTTTTGGGAACCTTCCACAACTCCTCCCCATTTTCGGTCAACAAGATGTCTCACACTTAGACATTTTCGAACCTTCAAAGCCTCAGCACTTTGCTAGAATTTTTTGGAAATAGAATTGGCTTAGATGAATTGAACAACTTAATAAATTGAGAAGAAAGGAAAGCTAAGGATCAAGAAGGGTATGAACCCCCTTAGAAATTTTTGTAGGGCACAAGAGTAGGATTAGGACATCCCTATCATATCTCCCCTAGGACAACACTCCTACTCTTTCCTAAAGCATGCAAGGGCCGAAATATAGCCTTCCTACACAAAAATAAAATTTAATCATGCTAAAACTCTAATGATGGAATTTGAACCCAATACCTCAAGAATTAATTTCAAAGCTCTAACTACTAAACCACAATAACTCTTGTTCTTATTTTCTCTCCCAAATATTTTTCCTATTTGATCCTCAAACTATCTCCCTATTTTCATCTCAAGAAAAAATTACCATTTTGTCCTTCTTACTCAATAAACACAATTAAGCCATCTAGACTACAAATCACACATCTAAGCACATAAAATCATACAAAAATATATTTATACATGCAAGGAAATATGATATATATCTCGACCCCCTTACTCTAAGGTTGGTTTTAGTTGGGGTTTCACAATTTAAATGTGATTTGGGCATACTGCCAGTGTTAAATGAATCTATAGAGTCACACATTAAGCGAACATGTTATATTATTTTTTTTGGTAACTAGGTTCGATATATCTGAAAATGTGTCTAGGTTAATCGAACCTAGAAAAATGACCAGATATAATGAATCTAGAACTATGTCCATATTCGATGTATCTGGAGGATGTTCGGATTATAAGAATCTGACTCGGTAAATTAATTAGTTAAATTATTGATATACTAATAGAATCTTATCATATCAGTTTTAATTTAATTTGAACTTAAAAGAAGATATGATAAGATATTATGAGAGTTGGACTCCAAGCAGTTCGTTTGGTTTTAAAAGAAAACCCTAGCCATCTTCTTGTGGTAGACTTCTCATAAAATTTTTGTGCCTCTATAACTAGGAAAATTAAGCCTTTCAAAACCCTAGGCGCTAGTACTCCTGGTTTTTGAACTGGTTTCTTGTGGTTTTAAAAATTAAGTTTTAAATGCCTTCCAAAATCAAACACTTGTTATTACTTGGATCATCATATAGTCATTTCTGCCAAAATAGGATGCTTTTAATTATCTAAGTGAGACAAGATGGAAAATGGTTTTCCATATATTTGACATGGTTTGAATTAACTAGGCTATCAAAATGGTTTTGGGCCTAGGGCATTATATGAGATTTTAGCTAGGACATTTGATGTCTATCTCTTTAAATTTGAGTTTTTATTTAAATTATAAGATTAAAGCTTATGATTAAAATAAAATATTTATTAAAAAAAAGTTTTTTTAGCCACTAAGAAACATAAAAATGTTGAAATTTCAAAAGTTTAAATGCTTTTAGTAGGAGTTTTGCATTAAAGCCTAAAAAATTAATTACTTTACATATGTTGTATGTAGATAATGGCAATAAACAATTGGAATAACTTATCGCGATCTGTTCTCGAGAAAGATAAGCTTAGTGAGACTAACTTTCTTGGTTAGGCATGTAACTTAAGAATCATTCTTAAGCAAGAAAAACTTTATATTCTTGAAAATCCTATTCTTCCCACTCCAGCAAATAACACCCTAAGAGCTGAAAAAGATGCTTATAGAAAGCACAAAGATGACTCTAATGATGTTATTTACCTTATGATAGCAACCATGAACTATGAATTTAAAAAATAGTTTGAAAGCAGAGGCTATGACATGATTGTGCATCTCAAGAAAATGTTCCAAGAGCAAGCACGAAAAGAGAAATTTGAAACTCATAAGGCGTTAAATTCATGTAAGATGGTTTCTGGCACCTCGGTAAGAGCTCATGTCATTAAAATGAAGGGTTGTCTTAATCATCTTGAAAAGTTTGGTGCTCTTGCTAATCATAACATGGCCACATATTTGATCTTAGGCTCATTACCTCCTGAATATGACTAGTTTGTCATAAATTTTAATATGCATAATATGGAGAAATCCATTACTGAATTGCATGGGATGCTAAAACAAGCTGAACTGAACATTAAGAAGAATACTCCTAGTGTTCTAATGGTTCAAAGAGGGAAAGGGAAAAAGAACAACAGAAATGGCAAAGTCATGGCTAGTACGGGTAAAGACAAAGCTAAGTCCAAGTTCAAGTCCAAACATAAGGCCAAGACACCAAAAGAGGGAGTTTGCCACTATTATGGTGAACAAAGACATTGGATAAGAAATTGCAAGCTCTATTTGGAAACAAAGAAAAAGAAGGATAGTGAAACTACCATTTTAGGTAATTATGTTATAGAAATTAAGTTATTTACTTCTGATTCATGGGTATTGGATACTGGTTATGAATCTCACATTTGTGTAAATGTGCAGGGTCTAAAAAGGAGTAGAGCTTTGGCAAAAGGCGAGGTGGACCTACGAGTTCCGAATGGAACAAAAGTTGCTGCAGTAGTTGTAGGAACATTTGAATTAATTTTGCCCAGTGGGCTTGTTTTAGAACTGAATGATTGTTTTTATATTTCTGCTATAAGTAGGAGTATTATTTCTTTTTTTTTTTTAGATTTAGAAGGTTTTGAATTTGTTGTTAGGAATAACATTTGCTCCATTAATAAAAATGGTATTTATTATGGAGATGCCTTATTATCAAATGGGCTCTATATTCTTAATCTTTATGGATCTTCGAACAAGTCTATCTATAATATTAATACTAAGAGATTGAAATCCAATGACTTAAATCAGACTTCTGCCATTGTCATTTGGGCCATATAAATGAGAAATGCATTACAAGGCTTCATAATGATGGGCTTCTAAATTCGTTTGATTTAGAATCTTACGAAGCATGTGATTCTTGTTTATTAGGCAAAATGACTAAGGCACTTTTTAAGGGACAAAATGAAAGGGCAACTAATTTATGGGCCCGAATACGTACTGATGTATGTGGACCATTGAATACACATGCTAGAGGAGGATTTTAGTACTTCATTATATTTACAAATGATTTTAGCAGATATGGCTACCTATATCTAATGAAACATAAATCTGAATTGTTTCAAAATTTCAAAGAATTTTAAAATGAAGTACAAAATCAACTTGGAAAAAGTATCAAAACACTTTGATCAGATTGAGGTGGTGAATACTTAAGTCATGAGTTTGACGAGCATCTTAAGAATTATGGAATTAACTCCACCAGGAACACCTCAATGGAATGGTATATCTGGACGAAGAAATCAGACTTTATCATATATGGTTTGATCCATGATGAGTTAAATAGATCTTTCAATCTCCTTTTGGAGCTGTGCCCTAGAGACTGCTACGTTCATACTAAATCAGGTTCCATCTAAATCGATTCAGAAAATGCCATATGAGATATGGACTAGGAGACAACCGAGTTTGTCGTTTCTCAAGATTTAGGGTTGCAAAATTTATGTAAAGCATTTACTATTTGATAAACTTACACCTAAATCAGATAAATGCATATTTGTAGGGTATTCTAAGGAAACTAAAGGATATCAATTTTATCTCCCAAAATAAAATAGAGTAATTGTTGCACGAAATGGATTCTTTCTTGAAAAGAAATTTTTTTTCAAAAGAATTAATGGGAGAAGAATACATCTTGATGAGATTCAAGAGGCATAATTAGTATCTGAACTGAATAATGAACCTCAATTAGATGGCTCACAAATTCAAGGTGAGCCTACTTATATAGAACAAGGACCTCGAAGATCCGATAGGTTTCATCAACAATCTGAGAGATATGGATTTCTCATCACTGACGATCACAATGTGGAGCTCATAGTTAATGATAAGCCCACTTCCTATCATGAAGCCATTAAGAGTTCTGACTCTGAAAAATGGCTAGAGGCCATGAAGTTTGAGATGCAATCCATGTATGATAACTAAGTCTGGACTTTAGTTAATTCACCTGAAGGTTAAAAAACCATTGGGTGTAAATGGGTTTTTAAAAAGAAAATAGACATGGAGGGAAATGTGCATACTTACAAAGCACGACTAGTAGCAAAATGTTATAGACAAACTCATGGTATAGACTTTGATGAAACATTTTCACCAGTTGTAATGCTTAAATTTATTAGAATTCTTCTTGACATAGAAGCATATTATGATTATAAGATTTGGTAAATGGATGTCAAAATCACGTTCCTTAATGGAAACTTACTTTAGGATGTGTACATGACACAATCTGAGGGTTTTACTAATCTTTTGAATTCTAATAAAGTGTGCAAGCTTGAAAGATCCATTTACGAATTAAAGCAAGCATCTCAAATCTGGAATCTTCGTTTTGATGAAGAAATTAAAGATTTTGACTTTATAAAAAATGAATATAAGCCTTGTGTCTATAAGAAAACTAGTATGAATGGAATAGTCTTTTTAGTACTTTATATTAATGGCATCTTACTTATTGGAAATGACATCCCAACTCTACAAAATGTAAAAATATAGTTGGGAAATTGTTTCTGAATGAAAGATTTAGGTGAAACTGCCTATATTTTAGGTGTAACGATCTATAGAGATAGATCTAGAAGGCTAATTGTCCTAAGTCAAAATGCATACGTTGACAAAGTACTGAAAAGGTTCATTATGCAACATTCTAAAAAAGGATTCTTGCCAATTTCACAAGGCATTAAGCTTAGCAAAACTCAAAGTCCTTCCACGAAGGATGAAGAAGAGCACATGAACAAAATACCATATGCTTCCGCTATAGAATCTATCATGTATGCAATGCTATATACTCGATTCGATGTCTCATATGCATTGAGCATGATGAGCAGGTTCCAGTCAAATCCTGGAGAGCCATACTAGACTGCTGTCAAAAACATATTCAAGTACATAAGAAGAACTAAAGATATGTTCTTAGTTTATAGAGGAAAAGAAGGCGAGCTAGTTGTAAATGGTTATACTGAAGCTAGTTTTTAATTCAGAATAGATTATTACAAATTGCAATCAGATTTTCTATTTTGTAATTTGTAACAACTCTTCAATTTGTTCTTTTAACTCCTTTAACTCTGCTGGGGCCATCTGTAACACCCCTCTACCTAGGCCCGCCAAGGCCGGGAATGTCGCCCCGTCCAAAGGACAAGGGGTCTTTATAATTAGGTCACACAAATAAAATTGCTGAAAGAAAATAATACTTAACTTAAAAATTTATTACAACCCAAAAATGCTTCAAAACTGAATCCATAAATTAATAAAATAAAACTATAAGTAAAATCATCCACTCTCGTTTCCCAAACATTACATAACATAATAGTCAGAAAAATTCTTCAAGAGTAGGCAAAATCTAGCTACTCATCCGCACAGTAGGATCAACCTGAAATCATGATAAAAGGTGATGAGACAGAAATCTCAGTAAGTCCGTCTGTGCTTTGGGTGTTTGGTGAAAATAGTTCGTGGATGCAAAGTGTAAAACCTTTATGAGAGAAATATTGGCAAGCATCAAACATTAGTCAACAGCAAGAGTGGCGTTTTGGCTTATCTAGCAATACATAATTTATAAGATCAACCACTCGAAAGAAGGATTATAGGTTACCACACGTTGGGCCCCATAACCGGTCAGAATGCCGACACTTAGTGCAGACTGACAAAAGGTAGGTGATCGGCCTACCGGGCAAGATACTCCTCCTTCTCTATACCCAAACAACAACCGGGTGTCCATTCCGGCAAAATACAGTCACTTGACTGAAATAAAACAAACTGCTAGCTCGGACCGGCCTGACTAAGTAGTACTGACGTTTCTCTAAGTTGAGCTTATCTTCTGGAGGTAGTCTCCTGCCAGAAGACTCACTCTTGCTCTTCAAAACTAGTACTACCAGTCTACCCTTATTGATTACTCAACGTAACATATCCCACTTGGGAAGAAAATGAACAAAACACAGTTCCACTTGAAAATGGCAATTAAGGTTTTCCAAAGTTTGGGACAAAACTGGTTTTAGAAAGAATTTTAGGTTTTGAGTAAAACCGCCCCTTGATTTACAAATAATTTATTTGTCTGAAATGAGAATGGAAATAATCCTCAATTGCCTTTACATAAATGAGTGTCCATGCACTCTACACTTGGCTTGCCATAATAAACATTTTGCATCAAATAGGTTTTATGCAGGAGCTTACCTGAGTCTTGCTCACAACAACAAGGTCTCGGACAGATAACCTAACCCCACATAGGCAAATACAAATCTTAATCAGATTCAAGCCACAATCCACTTCCTTAATTTTAAATCAACTCAATTCACTACTACCATGATCCTAGTGTCTCAAGCTTTAATGTAAAATAATAAATAAGTAGGTTTATAAGCTAAGTTTAATTTGTTATTTAAAATAATTAATGGTTTGGGAAGTGAATCCTAATAGGTTGAAAGTTTAAATCTTGTTAAGAAAAATTTAGAGTTTATTTGATCAAGAGTTATATGTGTTACTAGATAAAATAGTGATTTATTAATAACTCAATTGTTAGAGAATAATTGATAGCTAAAATTAATTGAGAATAAACTTAATGAGTTTTGCTTGGAAAATAATAAGTAAATCCTTAAGGGTTTTTTTTAGTAAATATTTTACTAAGTATAAATCTTTTTTTTTTTCATAAAGGCTTTAATTGATTTCTTTATTTTAAATAATATTTATTTATTTTATTTCTTAGAAAAATTATTATTTATTTGACTAAATATCCTTGACATATATAACAATTCCAAATCTACCCTTCCTAGGGTTTTCGAAATTCTCTAGCAAAAATTATTATTAACCATTTTATTCATGAAATAAAATTAGCTTAGGGGCTACTAGATCATGATCAAGATTCTATGGCCAACCACAATCATTAACATGCACAATCCTTCAACTCATCAAATCATCCAAATCTTGCATATAGACATAGATCTAAATTTATTAAGACATGACTTAACCTCTACTAGCATAAACATGATCATGGCTTCAATAATCTAATCATGCATATAAATCCTATTCACCAATGGTGACATAATCTCTAGCATGCTTCATCACAAATACTACATATGACATGCATCAAGCCTCAACTCATCATTCAATCCACCAAAATAATCCTTCCATGCATAAATCCCATCTCTTTCACAATCATACATATACTCATGCTTCAATCAATAACATCACATACTCAATCCCATCGCTAATCATCTTCTCACAACATCATCCTAGAGACATGATTCTAAAATTTTAAAAAGAGGATTGAAGGTACTTACTTGATTGATGAATGACTTGAAGGAGTTTAGAGAAGATCTCAACTCCTAGATGACTAATCTTGTTCAAGAAAGGTGGCGAAAGCATGGTCATGGGAGAAGAATCCATTCGGCCAAGAGGGGGAATTTCGGTCCATGAGAGAGAGAGAGAGAGAGAAGAGGAAGTCATTAGTGCGATCATTCATATAGGTTTTCATTAGAGATCAAGTTTGAAGAGGATGATGTTGATAGAGTGATTTTACCTTGAAGATGTTCTTGTCCAGAGATTTCTGCTTTGATCCAAAGTAGTAAGATGTTTGGAGGAGTTTGATGTTAGTATTGGTGTTGATGGATTCACAGCAATGAGTAGACTCAATCTGGAGATTTTCGTGAGGGTTTGAGATGGTTTGGAGGGGTATTAGGTGTAGAGAAGAAGTAGGTATTCTTGGTGTAGTGTGTGTTCTTGATGGCTGAAGAAAAAATCGAGAGGAATGGTTGTTGTGGCTGCCGAATTTTCTGTGGAATGAGGGCTGCTGAAATTCTGTAGGGTTTAGGAGGATGTTTCTCTGATTTGAGAGGGAAAAGGAAAGGTTAGTTGTTACAATCCTTGAAGAATATTTTTAGGAAGTGAATTTGGAAAGTAAATATCCTAAGAATATCTTGATTGCTTGGACAGCTTTGGAGTCTGCCATGGCTGATTGTTTGAGCAGAATTTCATGGGATTAATGCTGACTTATGGAGGCTTATGGTGGCCGAATGTAGGGTGTACAATGATGAAGAAAAAGTCTGGTCCATTGAGCAAAATATTATGGAAGGTTACTAAATAAGATGGCTGAAATTTTGGAAACCAATCAAGCTAAATTGCAGGGATTTGTTTGAGAGATTTTTGGACAGCCATTAATGAAATTTCGTGCAGAAGTTTAAGGGGATCAATGGAGCTCTATTGATGGAGGTTTAAGGAAGGTTTTGACAGATTAAGGTTGGTGTTTTGGCTGGAAGAGAGATAGGAAACAAGCTGGACAAAAATCTGCACAGAATTTTCGCTGCACAGTGAATTTTCTGGCAGATTTTCGTCTACCACTTCCAACCATTTTGCAGCGAGCTGGAAGGGGGGTTTTAGGGGTATTCAAGGCTGGTTTCCAGACTTCTTTATGGAGAAAAAATATGGCTAAGGTGCTGCACAAAATCTGGGAGAAAACAGCTTGGTTTGGAGCTCTCAAAACTGATTTTCGTACAGGAATTTTTCCTGTTTTGCTCCAGCTTGAGCAGTCCGAAATTGGACAAGAACTTCCAGGTTTCAAACTGATCCTAAAGACCATTTTTCTGGTAGCATTTGGGAGGGAATGTTAGCTAAAAATTTTGACCTTTTGAAGGTACAACAAGCTGGAAAATTCCAGCTCATTCTATGAAGAAAGATGAACTAAGCTAGAGGAAAATTTCAGCAAGCTTACTAGAGGGATTTTTCCTCTTGAAATTCCTCACATCTCTTCCATATTTTTCAGACCATAAGAAGTCTTTCACCAAGACATTTTGATCCTAAGAGGTCTCAGCACTCTACCGAATTTTCTGGAAAGAAAAAGGCTAGAACATCTTGATCAAATTAATGAGTTGAAACTAAGGAAAACTAAAGATCAAGGGAACAAGAATTCCCTTTGGGAATTTCGAGTAGGCAAAGGAGTGGAATGAGAATACTCCTAACATGTCTCTCCTAGGACATCATCACCACATTGATCTAGGCCCTTAAGGCCGAAACTATTCCTTCCCAGCAAAAATAAAATTTAATCAAGCTAAAGCTTCTATGATGGACTTTGAACCCAAGACCTCAAGAATTAATTCCAAGGCTCTAACCACTAAACCACAACAACTCTTGTTGCTATTTCTACTAGAAAAATTATTTCCTATTCAATCCACAAGCTATCTCCTTATTTTCACCTCGGGCAAAAATTACCATTTTGCCCCTCTCACACATCACCCACCAACAAGACTTCAAGATAATAAAAATCAAATTCAAAGCACATAGAAATCATATGAAAGCATATTTAATCATGAAATAAAGCATAATATGCATCCCAACCCCCTTACTCTAAGGTTGGTCTTGACTGGGGTTTCACACCATCCAATACGGAGTCTTTGATGCTGGCTCGACTCCAAGTACGAGGTCGATAGTGAACTTTACTTCTTAAGGCGGAGGTAGCAAGTCTAATTCTGTTGCGAACACATCCTAATACTCTTTTACGATTACGGTATCTTGCATTGTGCATTGGTCCTTAAGTTTATTTATGATGTAGGCCAGGTACCCTTGACATCCATGTCCCAAGAATTTCCGTGCTTTAGTCCCCAGTATAAGAAACTTTAACTCTTTCACTCAACTTCCCTTGAATTCTAATATGTCCTAACCCGGTTAGATGAATTGAACCACTTTGCCCTTACAATCCACCCGCGAACTAGGCTTAGACAGCCAGTCCATCCCTAAGATCAAGTCATAATCATCGAAGGTCATGAGGATAAGGTCAGCTTTCAAGTTCTCACTTCTGACTCGAACATCAAAATTCGGTATGTACTTTCTAGCTTCTATTGACTTCCCTAATGGTGTGCTTACCGATAAAACATAAGGCAACTCTGTCCTGACCTAACCCATATAAGATGTATGAATTTCATTAATGTAAGAGTGCATGGAACTAGAGTCAATTAAAACATTCAAAAGACAACCTTGGATAGAAAGTGTACCTTCCACTATGGCAGCATCCGAACCAATTTCTTCTTGGTTCAATGCAAAAATCTTGGCTTTCACTTGGGGTTTTGGTCCCCTATTCCCTGTCGTTCCAATGTTACCTCCTCTGTTAGATGATGGTTGAGCGAAATTCATTGAGCCAACTTTCACAAGCTTAGGGGAGTTGCTCTTTATGTGGTTGGGGTCTTCACAGTTGTAGCACTTCCTGATAGGATTCTTAGAACAACAACCATTTTTCATATCGCTTACCACAAAATTAGTATGTAGGAAGACTCGGTACATAGTTCGAAGGTGTGGTCCGAGCCTGCTTCCCTTTCTTGTTCCACTGCAGGTTTGAGGATCATTTACAGTTGTTTTGTTTTGGAGGGAATGGTGGTCGCTATGTCACTCGGCTCTTGTCCTTATTTTCGGTCTTAGTGGCAGCGTCAACCACGACAGCATAAGTGGTAGGAAGAAATGGTACCAAAGCTCTCTGCAGTTATTGTCTGATTCCCTTGACAAATTGTCAGGTCCTATTATACTCCGTGTCCACCAGTTTCTTGTAATACTTCAAGAGGTTGTTGAATTGAGAAGCATATTGAGCAACTGACATGCTCCCCTACTTCAGATTCTAGAATTCATCCTCTCATTTCTCTACAATCCATTGTAGAACATACTCCGCCTAAAATGCCTCAACAAATCTTCCCCAGGTCCAACCTTGTCCCATCCTCTCCCAGTCTTCCTGAATTCACTGCCACCAATCACATGCGAGTCCTCTTAGTCTGAAGGCCACAAACCTCACGATCCTATGTTCTGTGTATTGTAGGGGTGGAGAAGATGTGTCTTTCATCTATTCAGTCCATTTTTTTGCCTTCTGGTCCTATTCTTTCTCTCCAAAGAATGTGAGTGGTTGAAATTTTAGGAACCGTTCCAGCGCCTCTTCTTCTCTGCGAGATGTCCTCCGTTTTGACAAAGTATGCAACAATTCTGTCATTTTGCTGAATGCTTGTACTATTGAGACTTCTTCAAGTCCTTCGGACCCTGCTCCCTACTCCTGGTTTCCTTCTATTTCTTCTTTGGGCGCAGGAGGTGATGTAGATTCATATATAGATATGGTTGGCCCAGCTACACGCTTTCCCTTTCCGCGGGTAGTCATCCCATGCATTGGTGTCATTGTCTCAACCGTACATGCTCTCCTACTGCGAATGGTCATTCCACGTCTTGGTGCAATCTTCACAATGAATTTATCAAAAAGTTACACGAATGATAGGTAGGTATCTTACCTTAAGTATTCAAATGCTAAAAGTAAGCTTAAAATATAACAACCACAATGTAATAAATGCTATGGTAAGGAAAATTACTCATGTGCATATTCATAAAAAAAATTCATGTGTCTAAAAGAGAAGTTGGATGTCACAAAACATCCTTATTCCAATTTAACCAAAGCATGGAAGGCGAAAAATAATACATAGAAAGATAAACAATGTCAACCTCAAGTGCTAGACTTATTGAAAGTATAGAAAAGGGTATCTATAATCCCTAAGGTCCTACCACTCAGAAGGCCCCATAGGCCTACTCTTTATCTGACTCTTCCATGTCTGCCTTGTATAGCCATCTCCCGGTATTCTTGGAGAAATCTATAACCTTCCAATCCATGAATCCCAAGGTCCAAGACTCCTTAATGACCTTACCAACACTCTCTATAGCCTTAATAGGCCTCTTCGAACTCTCTGCCACTGTAAGTCATGCTCTCAGTCTTGCCCTCCTAACCTATTCACGCTTTTGAGCCATAAATTCCTTATACTTACTCTTGGGTGCCTCAAACTGTATCTCAACAGGGTTTTTGCTATTTGGGGTCAAGTCCACCTCCTATACAAGTGGGTTAGGCTCCTCTACCTCTACCTCCTGTTCCTCACTTTCCTGTTCTGACTCTTCCGGCTCAGACTCGGACTTAGATGGGGGAAGGGGTACAGGTGGCAATGGTGTATTGGGTCCACACATGAAAGGCAAGTCTCTAACAACTTCTCTTCCAGTTATCCTATTCACAAGTAGCAACTACATTAGTACAAGATTTCAAGGCTTAAGTAAATAATTTCATCAACATGTAGATATTACCTAAACCTAAGTTCTGATACCACTTATAACACCCTACTACTATAAGACCCAAAGAGGGTTGGGGATGTCACCCTGTCCTAAAGACTAGGGGTCTTCATAACTAGGTGAAAAAGATAAAGTATAAAACTCAACACAAAAGGAATACATTACATCAAAACTTAATACAAGGTCTCAAAAATAAAATTTAAAGCGTACAAATCAAAATCCAAGACTTAAATGTACAATTTCTAAAATAAATAAGTATCCTCTTATTCATGAATAAATAAAAGAGCATTAAAACTTGAACAACACTGTCTCTAATAAATGCCTACCTCAAGTCTAGTACCTCTTGAAATATGATAGAGAAAACAGTGTTAGAAAAGAATTCTCAATAAGTCCTATGTGTGCAAATGGAACAATTTTAGAGATACTTTCAAGATGCAATTTTAAACGGTTAACAGAAAGCTTTTGCAAATCATCAATTAAATAAATCTTGAATGGTTCCAAGTTTTGGAAATAGTTCACAAGATAAATAGTTTGAATCTGGATAATCAAAATAGACATATTTTGATAACCAAACCACCCGTATCACAATAACATAATTTTACAATCATACCAGTATGAAACCTTGCATCATGACCAGCCACTGTGAAACCTTCCATCACTGTGAAGTGGGTGATCAGCCTATGGGAGGGAATACTTCTCCATCTTCCACCCCAAGCTTACCGGTCGTCAAACTCCGGTCAACAATCCCATCCAGACCATATTGCTAGCACGGACTTGCCTGACTTACTAATACTAGCATCTCATCCTGAAAGATTTCATCTCTCGAAGGTGGCCACCTACCAAGAGACTAGCCCTAACTCTCAGAGATTAGTGCTAGAAGCCTACCTTAATTGAGTACTTAACGAATCATATCCGATTTAGGATATTCTCAACAAAATATCCAAACTGTTAAATCCATCAAACATAGAAATGTGAGGGTTTTTTTAAAAAAGGATATCCAAAAAATGATTATCTCTCGTTTGTAAAAGAAATATTTTGATCACAATAAAATGTGGTGCTCAAAGTGTGGTTTTTCCCATGTTAGATCATCAAGACAGTAAATAGTTATTTAAACGCCATAACTTGCAGTTATGTGCCTTATTTTGACAAACAAGTATGCAATAACTTACTCGTCAAGGCTATTCGAACCCTTGAACTAGTGAGCTCCTCCTTGCTCTCGGTCCACACCCATCTAAACAAGAAAGTTACAAATCCTCGATCAAATACGACTCAAAAAGCCATTTTAGTATATCTAAAATGCAACTCCCCTATTTCCCTAAAGTAAGATGAATCTCCCAGTCTAAAGTATTTAATTCTAGTCCCAAGATAAATGAATAATGAATAAATGAAATGAAATGAAATAATTACTTATTGAAGCTATACAATAAGTTTTTCTTTTTTTTAATTAACAAGGTTGTCATACAGTTTAAATATTACAAACGAGGGTCTTGGAACCCTTTATATGGTTTAGCCAAGATAATTAGCACACAATAATAATAATCATCATAATAATATTGCTTATGTTATAAAATTTTGACAGTGTAAGAATAAAATCTACACACAATAAATCTCTGACTATTATTTGCACAAGAATTTATTCAAACTTCGCTCTTGCTTTTCTCTCACAATTTTCTCTAACAATTCTCTCACAATTGGTATATTTTTCAAGCTTGGAGAAGAGTTCTATGTATAGAGCTCTATTAGTGGAATGAATCATCTTCTACTAATATGTATTAGTGGTGTCTCTACTAACTCTTAATGATGGACATCCATATCCACTAATGGAATTAGTGGATTCTCCACTAATTATAACATATTCACAACACTCCCCCTTGGATATCCATTACATAAAGAATATGCCTCGTTAAAACTTTACTAGATAAAAACCCAGTGGAAAAAAAATTTAGTGAAGGAAAAAGAGTACACTATTCTATATGCCTACTTATTACTCCCCTTGATGAGATGATTCTTTTAAAACTTTAAATCCACGCATACTGATTTTATATCTCAACTTCTCAAATGTTGCAGTCGGTAAAGTCTTTGTGAAAGTATCTATTAGGTTGTCACATGACCGAATTTGTAGCACATCAATTTCACCTTCCTTCTGGAGTTCATGAGTAAAGAAAAATTTTGGTTAAATATGTTTTTTCCGATCTCCTTTAATATATCCTCCTCGTAATTGAGCTATGCATGCTGCATTGTCTTCGTAAAGAGGAGTTGGAATATCTCTTATAGATGATAATCCACAACTTTCTTAGATATAATGAATCAGTGATTTTAACCATACACTTTCTCGACTTGTTTCATGAATGGATATAATTTTAACATGATTTGAAGAAATAGCTGCTATAGATTGTTTTGTAGAACGCCATGATATAGTAGTATTTTCACATGTAAATAGATAGCCTATTTGAGAATGTGCTTTATGTGAATTAGATAAATAACTAGCATCTGTATAACATATCAATGTTTGGCTGGTTTTATTTGAATAAAATAATTCGAGATCAATTGTATCTTAGAGATATCAAATGATTTGTTTAATTCCATTCAAATATCATTGTATTGCTGAAGAACTAAATCTTACTAATAAATTGACAGAAAATGCAATATCAGGTCGTGTATTATTAGCAAGATACATCAATATACCAATTACACTGAGATATGGTACTTCAAGACCAAGGAGTTCTTCATCATCTTCTTGAAGTCCGAAAGGATATTTATTCACATCTAATGACCAGACAATTATTAGAATACTCAATGGATGTGCTTTATCCATATAAAATCTTTTTATAATTTTTACTGTATACGTTGATTGATGAATAAATGTTCCACTTTTTATATGTTTAATTTGTAAACCAAGGTAAAATTTAGTTTTATTAAAATCCTTGATTTTGAATTCTCTTTTTAAAAAATCAATTATTTCTTAGAGCTCTTCTGGAGTTCCAATAACATTAACATCATCAACATATATATAGCTAATATCACAAATTTAGAACCAGATTTTTTAATAAAAACACATGAACATACCTGGTCATTTTTAAATCTCGCTTTCAATTATATTCACTAAGACAATTGAACCACATACTCCCAGATTGCTTCAGGCCATATAATGATTTTCTGCAACTTGATATAGTAATTTTCACGAGAATAATGTTTATATGCTTCATGCATGTGAAATCCTTCGGGGATTTTCATGTAAACATTGTTTTTTAAATTTCCATATAAGTAAGCAGTGACAACATCTAATAGGTGTATATCTATCTTTTCATATACTGCCAAACTGATAAGATATCAGAGTGTAATAGCATCAACAACATGAGAATAAGTTTCATCATAATCAATACCTGGTCTTTGTAAAAAACCTTAGGCTACTAACCGTGCTTTATATCGTACGATTTCATTATTTTCATTGCGCTTTCGCATAAATATTCATTTGTAGCCAATAGGTTTTATACCTTCCGGTGTTCGGACTGCAGGTCTAAAGACTTCACGTTTGGTAAGTGCATTTAATTCCGATTGAATCGCATCTTTCCATTGTAGCCAATCTTTTCTATGCTGACATTCATCAAAGGCTATTGGTTCAGGATCTGCTGGAACGAACAACATTCACTTCTGGGAGTGCTGTTGAGCCAATTGGTCTGACTTCATAATTTTTCAATAATAACTCGTTATTTTTCTCTACAATAAGGATGGCAATAATTAAATCAGTAAATTTTGTATACTCTTTTTCTCGATATTGTTGCTGCAGGACAATATTCGAGGCATGAAAAGTGGAGAATGTCTTCTCCAACATATCTTCATTAGTAACTATTTCTTCGTGTAATTTTAATTGGGATGTAATTTTATACATAGCGGAGCTATATTCATTCACAGTTTGAAAATCTTGCAACCTCAAATGCAACCATTCATACTTGCAGTTGGTAGTATGACTATTTTTAGGTGGTCAAATCTTTCTTTTAAATTTACCCACAGGACATATGGATCTTTATCGGTAAGATATTCCATTTTCAAATTTTCATCGAGATGACGACGGATAAAAATCAAAGCTTTGGCCTTTTGTTGTGCAAATGCACTATTTTTTTTCTTTAATAGTTTCACTAAGGCCTTCAACATTTAGATGCATTTTTGCATCAAGAACCCATGACATATAATTTTTTTTTCAGAAATATCAAAGGTTACAAATTCAAGTTTAGTAAGGTTAGCCATCGGGATCAATAAATGCATACCTTTAGTCTTCTGGCTTTTGTAACGGTAGAGACTTGTGCTGATAACGTGCTATAAAATTTTGATAGTGTCAGAATAAAATCTACACACAATAATCTCTGACTATTATTTGCACAAGAATTTCCTCAAACTTCTCATTTCTTTTCTCTCACAATTTTCTCAAACAATTTTCTAACAAAATGGCATATCTCTCAAACTTGGAGAAGAGCTCTATTTATAAAGCTCTATTAGTGGAATGAATCATCTTCCACTATTATGTATTAGTGGCGTCTCCACTAACTCTTAATGGTGGACATCCATATCCATAATGGAATTAGTGGATTCTCCATTAATTCTAACTCATGTGCTGCATGTTCTGTAGGAAAATTAATTATTAGACCACTACCAGTAAAAGTAGGAGTTGAAAATCCTACATTTCTTGAATAGATTCATGAAGACATTTGTGGACCTTTCATCCATTATGTGGACCATTAAGATATTTTATGGTCTTAATTGATGCATCATTCCGATGGTCACATGTGTGTTTATTATCTACTCGTAACTTGCCATTTGCATGATTACTTGCTCAAATAATTAAATTACGAGCATAATTTCCTAACCATCAAATTAAAAGTATCCGTTTGGATAATGCTGGTCAATTTTTATCACATACTTTTGATGTATATTGCATGTCAATTGAGATTAATGTTGAACATCTTGTAACTCATGTTCATACATAAAATGGTCTTGCTAAATCTTTTATTAAAAGATTACAATTAATTACTAGATCATTATTAATGAAAACAAATCTCCTAACATCTACCTGGAGACATGCTATTTTACATACTGCAGCACTTGTACGTATAAGGCCAATTAGTTATCATAAATTCTCTTCATTGCAATTAGCTTTTGGTTCAAAACCAAATGTTGCTCATTTAAGAATTTTTGGCTGTGCTGTATATGTTCCAATTGCACCACACCAACGTACAAATATGAATCCTAAAAAAAGAAAGGGTATATACGTTAGATATGATTCTCCCTCTATTATCAGGTATGTTGAACCCCTGATAGGAAATGTATTTACAGTAAGATTTGCTGATTGTCATTTTGATTAATCATTTAAATTAGGGGTAGAACATAAATAGCATGAGAAAAATCTTGTTTGGATAACATCATTAAATCATTGTTTAATTTTTAATGTAACAACTACACACTTAAATCAATACACCCTAACTATCCTAATTCAACTTCATCAACGAACATTCATAGTTGTTCACAGATCCAACAGTATTTGATAACTCGTATGAGAAAGCTTAGATTCTTTCCTTATAGGATTTCTCCTCATACTATTATCTATCCTATGAAAATAATGCATACTTTCCCTTGCAAGTCATTGAGGTACTTTCTTCCTTGTTGATAAATATATACTAACCAAACTTCTCTCGTTGTGTTACAATGTTCCAACCATGTATGATTTTGGGACTCTATCTTAAGTAGAAAACTTGCAACTATTGGAATCCTATTGACTCAAGAAAATTGAATTATGTGCATCTTTATTGCATATCTTATGCCAACCAAAGTACGTACCAGTCCAATAACTCTGTTTTAAATATTTTTCTTTACCACTCTAATAGTTAAAAACCCATAAGTAAAACTATCATAAAGGATAAAGTACTTATCTTTCAAGTTGAAATCAATTAAACTTAAAATCTACATAAGAAGAAGTATCTATATACTTGAAAATTATGAGATATCTTCACATATTGTAGTTGTTATCATACAACCATAAATCTAACACTCATATTTCCTTTTTCAATAAGGGCTTGACTATTTACAACAACTGTTTCCATTTTTTCTTTTTTCTAATTGTGTAAGCTTAATCTTCTTGTTTTAGATCTACTATCAAATGTTTTTTTGGTCCACAATCTGTACAGCTTATGTAAGGTGTACAATTAATGCATGGGAGATTCTATCGGTGTCCTAGAACCTATTTCTAGACACAATACTAACAATAAAAATATATTGTACTATGCCTTTTCCCTTTTCTAGAGAAACTTCATGTTTCTATCTTCCATCACTTAAAGTATTCTTCTAATCAAATTTTAGTATCTCAAAAATCCCAAAACTTTTAGACTAAAAATTCCAAAGCTTATGCTCTAACACTATTTTGTTAGAAAAATATTTAAACTGTAATAATTAACAAAATAAAATTTGAACTTGAAGAATAAAATAAGATACAAAAAATTACACAATTTGGCTTATTTAGCCAAGTTTATGTCTAGGGGAAAGGCTATGAAATATTTTATTAAAAACCTTTTGGAGATTTACATAAGGGTATTGTTAGTATTTTACCAAAATTTACAATAACCCGTTGTACATATCATGTCTGGTACTATTTATGCACTCACTTAACCTATATCTATATATTTACTAGATATACCATAACAAACTATAAGATTCCAAAAGTTATTAACTTTACCTATATATAAGTACTAAGTTAAAAATAACTTTTAACTATTAACAGATATAAAACATAATAATGTAACTTTCTAATTTTAACATACATAAAAACACCTTCTAATCTAAATACATTAACAATACCTTTTTAATATAATTTCATTATTATAATTTGACTAGCAATGCATAACAACCAATACAAATTGGATTGGTTCTAATTGTAATGGACATGATTACTGATTAAGAGCCCATTTGAAAAAGTTGAGGTTTGAAAATTGAAATTTGAATATTTAAGTATTGAATTTTAAAATTAAATTTTGAAAAGTAAATTTTGAAATTTAAAATAAGAATATGAAGAATGAATTAATATAATTTATTTTTATAGTATATTTTATCAAACTTTAGATTAAATAAAAATATTTAAATTAGATATTTATTTAACATATTCAAATTTTAAAATGAAATAATTTTTATTTTAATTAAAAGTAATAATATGATTTCACCACATCTTAGTCAATTAAATGATAATAAGAATGTATTATTAAACAGACTGAAGTAATTAAGTATTTAAATTATTAAATACATTTAATTAACTACGTATTATTTAATTAATTTGAATTATTTAATTAAATTATCAAATAGGCACTTAATCTCATATCTAGAAGGAAAAACAAAACTCTTACGAACTAACTATTCATTTGGGATAAACTCTTTGCTAGTATGTTAAGTTTTGTCTTTTTTAGTTGATCTCTAATATTTGAATACTCTAGAAATTGTATATATGTACCTGTTTATATTTAATCTAAAAGTAGAGAAGAAAATTGGGGGGAAAACACAATAGCCACATTGATAAATAAGCCATAACATTTAAAATTAGCCATTTATATATTCCAAGTTTCAAATGCAATTTTAAAATCTTTAGACGTAATATGTTATGCTCCGGCTACACATGTAAAGGTGAATGGAATTATGATATTTCTATCTGAATGTTGTTTTTTAAATATTAAATATAATATGATTGCAAAATATCAAATATTGTAAAACTAAAGCAAATAGGTACGATATTTAGCTAATATTTCTCAACGTTGTTTTTTAAATGTTAAAGGATATTTCAAAGTATAAGTTAATTGTTGCAACAATATCGTATCTTAAAAAATGACTTGAATCATTCTTCCTCAGATTAAAACATATTTCTGGTGAACAGGTTTCTTGGTGTCAATGAAGTACTATTATGTTGTAGGAACAAAGAATGAAGGGAATTTAATCTATGGAGTTCGGGTCCAGTAAAGGTATTTAAGGAGTTTGACACAAAAAGAAATGAAAGAGTATTATGTTAAAGCCTACTAAGAATCATTAAATGATTAAGATAAGCGTATTCCTGTAACTTTTGTTACAATTTTTGTAGATATTTTTCACTAAGTCAGACCTATAGACATAGGCTTATAGATAACTAAATTGCATTAGTAGTTTGTTGTGTTGAACTTTTCATTTTTGCCTGCAAAAACTAACATAATCTTAACAAGAAAGTTTAACAAAAAATACAGTAGATTGACAAATCAAACAACACAATTGGTATCAGAGAAATTCATTATATTGGAGTTACTATTAATTTAGATGTGGGATTTTGAAAGTTGGTTTGGAACACCATATTAGGAACAGTGGAAGAAGGAGCATTTGTTACTTGACTCCCATTGTTGAAGGGTGCAAATTATGTATACTGAAAAACCTGAATATGAATCTTCATAAAAAAATCTTGACACTGATACTTGGCAACGTGTTGAACAAGGATGAAAACCCCTAACAATGGCAAATATTACTACTAGAGGAAAAGAAATATTGAAGCCAATGGATCTATGGATGGAAACTAATGTCATCTTGATAATGTAAATACTGAAGGGTTAAATACAATTTATATTATCATTGATCCTGATGAGTTCAAATTAATTTTATCATGTGATTCTGCAAAAGATACATCGAAAATACTGCAAACAATGTATGAAGTTACTAGCAATATCAGAATATCAAAATTACAAATGTTGAAAGCATAGTTTGAAGAACTAAAAATGGATGACCATGAGACCATTATTGTATTCAATACCAAGTTAAGAGATATTGCTAATCATGCCTTTCAATTGGGAGAAAGATATTCTTAAAAAATAATATTAGTTCACAAGACTTTGAGATCTTTGTCTCTTGATTTGATGTTAAAGTAGCTGTTATAAAGGAATGAAAAGATGTGCCAAAGATGTGATTAAATGATCTTATGGGATCTTGAAAACCTATGAGATGAATTTTTTGTCAAAATTCAAAGAAAAATAAGTAACCTTAAAATTTGAAGATTATTTTGATGATAATAAGTATTTAGATGATGAAATCAATTTTCTGATAAGACGGTGTAACAAGATATTGAGGAGGCAAAAATAGAAGAATAAACCCTTTGGGAAACCTTTCAACAAGAAACCTAGATTTCAACTAAAGAATACTATTGAGTAGAAACCTTCAAAAAATAAAAGTGGATTAAAAAGATCTAAGTACAGAAAATGCAATGGTTATAGACCCATTCATGCTAAATATGGTAACATTATGAGAAAGTTAAAGAACAAGTCTTATGACATAACTCTGGGTGATCGTGAGGAGAATCAATAATGCGTTGATGAAAATATCACTAAAAGGGACAATGATAAAAGTCAAGTAATGTTACACTCAACACTGTTGTTGAAAAGATCTCAATTTATAAAGAAAGTAATTCTAAAGAAAAAATTGATAAAAACCTTAATGAGTCTGATAATGAGGATGCAACACATGAAAAAACTTATAAAAGGATATAAGTTAATAGTCTCAAAATGGCTCAAAATTATAGAACTTAGCAAAACACTAAGAAAGGAAGTTTAGATACTTCAACAAGAAAACCATTCACAGCAATAAGAGATTGAAAACTTTACCAACAAGTTCAACAAGGAGAAAGAGAACTTGAAAGCTAATAATCAAAGGCTGCTTAACATGAGTTGAAGTTAGTAGATGCTAATCAATCTATTAAAATGCTAAACTTTGAAAAAGCAAAATTGGATGAGGCTCTTTCTTTCGAAAGACACCCGTATGATAGAACTGGACTTGGCTATGATGAGTTCAACAAGTCTGAAAAATAGAATTTAGTAGTTGTTGAGAAGAAAGGACAACTAAGAAAAATCCAAATCCAAGTCTAAGAAACCCTCAGTTTATTGTTATTATTGCTCTCTTGCACGATACAAGTGGAAAATTACTTGAAAAGATTTAAAGATTTTCAATATGACTAGAAGATTATTGAACTTGAATTTGAAAAAGAAAACAAAGCACCAAAGGTGAAACATATGTAGATTAGAAGAAATGAAATCAAAGTATAAGGGGTATATGTTTCTATAAAGGTTGTTATAGAAGATGTGTGGTATCTTGATAGTAGATGCTCAAGGAACGTGACAGGTAAGAAAGAGTTTCTTAACAGTTATAAACACAAAAGAGATGGTTTTATTAATTTTGGTAATGGCTCGAAAAATAAAGTTATTGAAAATGTTGAAAGTATGCTTAAACTCAAAACTTTGCATGTTGGTAGTTTGAATGTTAAACCGATAAGCTTCAATCAATTATGTGATAATAATTTATATGTTAACGTTGACAAAAATAAGTGTCAAATAGTTGACAAAATAGGAAAATATGTGATCTCTAAAAATAGGAATTCATATAATTGTTATTAGATATGCACATCCAAAAGTTATAATTGTGTGATGGCTAAGGGTGACGAAATTAAGATATGGCATTAGAATTTAGAACATGTCAATTACCAATAATTGCATGTATTAAATTTAACAAGTGTAATTCATGGATTGCCTAAATTAGGTAAGAATGTAAAAATAAATAAATAAATAAATAAATAAATCTGTAGTTTCTTTCAAAGTGAAAAGCAAATTAAATCTCCATACAAGAAAGTTCAACACATTGTAATATCTACAATACTTGAACTTTTGCACATGGATTTATTGGGGCCAACACAAATTGAAAGTATTGGAGGAAAGAGGTATGTCTTGGTGTGTGTTAATGATTATTCTAGATTCATTTGGGTAAATTTTGAGTAAAACATTATACTCTCTATCCCAAATTATCTGTCCACTTTAACCTATTACGCAGAGATTAAGAAAAGTTGGTTTTTTAGTTAATTAAACATTCTCTTCTATTTTTACCCTTAAAATTCAATGATTAGTATCTCTCTTTATATTAAACAGTACGCATACTCCAAAACTTTGATATAACTTTAAATTACTTCTCTCTCCTAAGTATTTAATTATTGCTAGAAAATGGGTCTAAATATTAATGAATATTTAATTCTCTCTCCAAGTTGCTATTGATATTTCTTAGGAATTAACGAGATGAGTATGAATATCATAACTCATAAAATGAGTTTTTGACTATATTTTAATATGTTTGGGAAATAGAATACTATTAAATAGGGGTAGATTTAGAATATTAAATCTTGATTTCCTAAAGGGATAGATAATTTGGGACAAAGATTAAACTAGAAATTGGACTGATAATTTGGAATAGAGGAAGTAGATGTTTTTGAAGCATTTCGAAAGTTAAGTTTAAACTTGCAAACTCAAAAAGATGCAAATTTGAAAATATTGAAAAATGATCATAAAAAGAAATTTGACAATAAGCAGTTTGATGATTTCTATATTGAGTATGTCATTCAGCAAGAGCTTTTAGAAGCAAGAACACCGTAGCAGAATGGTGTTGTGGAAAGTAAAAATCGAACCATTCAGGAAATAGGCAGAATAATTCTAAAGACCAAGGAAATGTTACATAGATGGTGGGAAAAACTGGAAACACTATTTCTCAAGCTCTTAAGGACAAACATCAAACAAGATTGATAATAAAACAAGGCACTAGACTATTCTCTGAGAAGTTGACCGCTCCTATCAAGCTATATATGAAGCATTTCGAGACAACAACACCTTCTATATCTTCCACATTATCAGCCCCTGACACTTTTTACTTAAAGCTAGATGATTGCTTACAGCAGTTAGCCATACTGGCTACCGTAATGCCCACTTTACAACAAAAGCTTGCCATTGTTCTTACCAATCAACAACAAATACATGAAGATCTTATGACTTTTAATGATGTCCACACTCGCCCCCATGAGACTTTAGCATTTTTAATTCAAATAAGAGAAGCTAAAAATGTGTTAGGATCATTGGTTTGATTGTTAGATTGCTACATTCAAGGGGAGTATACTGTTTTAAGCTGTTGGATTGTTGTTTGCTGCCAAAACTATTGTTGTTAAAGTTTGCTGGCATTATTATTGATTTGGTTAACTGGCTAGGTCTTAGTTAGTTGGGTGGGCTGCCATCTGGACCATTTGATGGTTGAACATTTGAACACTATAAACAACTTTCATTTCGTCTATAATGGGAAATAGGTCTACGTACATTTAACTGGATATTTTCATGATATTTTTCTAATATTTTATCTACTATCTATGGATTAACTCCTCATGAAGACATTTTGGTTCATTGAAAACTTGTGTTGTGAAGGAGATTTAGTAGATCATGATTTTGGATCAAATAATGTCAAATAAGGAGATTATTAAGGAACAAGAATATTTGACAAAGCGAATGCTAAAAACCTTTAACAAGAATACAAGAACCTTTGATGATGTTGCAAAAGTGTTTCTTTAACAGTGAATCATTTCTGAAAACTACTTAAAACTAATGATTGGTAATGTTTGACGTTGAAGATATAGATTAAGAAGGGTTCTAGAGAATTTAAGAGAAGATCTTTGAGAAGATCACGCTACAAGATTATGAAATTCTAATGGAATTGGAATTGCAGTGTTTTAAAAATTTCACATGAATCTTTTAGCAGTCTCCTAATTTAATTAGAAAACAAACAAGTACTCTATGATAACATCTAGTTAACCTAAGCTACTTTGGTTTAAAAGTAACAGATTCAAGAAAGAAACTCAATAAAAAAATAGGCATAGCAATAAAGAGGGAATTCATGAAAATATTTTGAATGTTCTTGAAGACTACATTTTCAATAATGCTTGTTGGTTCTTATTGTTAAAGTATGCTTCACAGTTAACGTAAATTACTGCAACAACATCGTATCTTCAAGAAGGGCTTGAATTATTATTTTTAGATTAAAATGCCTTTCTGGCAGAAAGGTTTCTTAGTGTCAATAAACTACCGCTATGCTACAGTAACAAAGATTGAAGAGAGTTCAATCTGTAAAGTTGGGTCCAACAAAGGTCTTTAGGGAGTATGACACAAAGAATATTGGAAGAGTAAAGTCCACTAAGAATTATTAAATAATTGAAATAAACGTATTTTTGTAACTTTTGTTAAAATTTTAATAAATCTTTTTCACTAGGTTAGGTCCCACAAATATAGGCTTGTTGATAGCCAAATTATGTTAATAATTTGCTATATATTGAACTTTTTATTTCTACCTGTGGAAACCAACATAATCTTAACAAGAAAATTTAACAAAAAATACAATAAATTAACAAACCAAACTACACATCTATGATCAGGGTTTCGCTACTTGATCTTCCATCTTCTAACTCTTTTTTATACCTGTGTCTAATGATGGGGTAACACAATATTAGCAGATGTGGATAGAGTTAGTTTGAGATAATTAGAGTGGAGAGAGGGACAAAGTCTATTTATAAAGGTGAAGTGATGATTTCATTATAGGTCTTTAACTTATGCACTCTTTGGTCTTCCTTTGTAATATATGTAACTTATCCTCCAATTTAGAGTCATATGTAGATTTAATTCAATTAGCGATTGATGACTATAAGGACGATGACTACACTCTAGTTTGAACTAGAAAGGAAAGAAGAATAGAGGTTTCCAACTTCCAAGGCATTCTATAACTACTAGACAAATAGATATTGGTTTTTTATTATAATTATCTCCATTGTTTTCAAGTTGACTCTGTAATTCCTTTTACATTATATCAATAAAACTTCCTCCATTCGGTTGTTGTAATAATAATAATAATATATATATATATATATATATATATCCTCCTATATTCCTCAAATTAATGGAGATAGTAGTTTTTTAATATATTTAAGTTACAACTTTCGTTATAATGTCCTAATACTTTATTTATATAAATCTTATATTAGTTATTATGATTTATAGTAGTCATGAAAGCCATACTTTTAACATTCTCTCATTTGGACAAATGACTACAAGGAGTTACATAAAATTAATTGATATATTGAAAAATAATTGTTCTGCAAAGTTACAAAAGGGATCGTGATGGATAGATATCAATAAGAAAGTCCCTTCTAGGTATAATCTTGTCTATTATTCAAAAAGTATGCATAAACAAAAAATAACATTAGACCATTTATATGGCCAAATATCAATCACAATATAGTATTGGTTAAAATTCTTTAAACAAAGGAGTTCAATAAATTATTTATTTTTGTACAAAAACTTTTATGAGTTTGGAAAAATTACTCTATTAATTTTTTCTCTCAAACATTCATGAAAAAGAAATAAGGTAATAAAATTAGTAGATAAAATAATCTAATAAGTTCAAAACACCAAAATGATTCTAAACTTCTCAATAAAATTCAACAAAATAATTACCTTAACAACTGGACTCACAACTTTGGAATTAAATTAGACTATATTAAAGACATTGTAAAATATTTCTTCTCTAGAATATCATGCACATGTATAAGATAATCATACTCCTACTAACTTTTGGGTGTACATAATTATCAAGATTATTTTCTTAAATCTAAAATTGTTGAAAAATATATTATTGAGAGTTGGGCTAAAATGCTTTCCAAATAAAACAATGAGTTTTTAGTAACTAATATTACCTTAAGTAGAGCCATGAGTTCTTAGAATATAGAGTAATCTAACGTATCATTAACTCTCACTTTTGCATAAGAGATTAGCATGGCCATTAATGTACTACTTAGTTACCTTTAGCCACTTTTATAATCAAAGTGAGTGGTGGAATCATAATGCATCATCAATTTTCTTTTATCTTTGGATAGAGAATTGATATGCTAGTACTTCACTTTTTAAGTAAATACACTTTTGTTCACTTACAATATTGTCATGGTAGAGCAATTTATTACATCATCAACTCTTAATCTTAGGGAAAAGAAATTAATATACTAGTGATTAATTCTAAAATTATAAAATAAAGTACTAAAAATGACTTTATGTATTAGTTATTTTGATTAATCTATTTTGGTAAAAATCAACCAAACAACCAAAATATTTTTGTAATGACCAAATAGTATTTAATCTATGAAATAAATTTGTTAAAATGGCCATATATGACTATAATAACTATATTGGCCGAGTCACTTTGACTGAAAAAAAAAATCAAATAATCAAGATATTTCTTTAATAACCACCCAATTATATTGCCATATATTTATTAATGCTGGCTAAAAAATATAAATCACTATAAATAATTTGATTTTGAAAGAAAATATATAATATTAAAATCAAGATTGAAGGGAAAAATTTTGAAGGAAAGAATCAAATTTCATAAGTGTAAAACTAAATAGATACACTGCTAGTGGTGACTACAAACATTCTTCCACCATAGAGACAAAAAAATAAAATAAAATAAAATTATCGCGCCCTACACTCGCAAGGTGTGATAAGCCATATCACTAGAGTATTTTTTTTTTTTTCAATAATATGAAGTCTTACACTAAAAATTAGACAATGAAATATTTTTCAAAAAGTAATAAATCGAATATATCATAATCAAATATCTCCTAGATAAAAGTCTTATCATATTAACTAATACATGATTCAAATACATTCTCATAACACACTAAGAAACATATAAGGTTGTGTTTGGACTAACAACTTAAAAGATTCCAAATTGCTCTCAACTTACAAGAATCTTAAATATTTGAAATATACAAAAAAAATTTGGTTTTTTTAAAATAAAACCAACCAAAATAACAAAATCAATATATTATTTTTTTACCAAGTGAGTCAGCCTGGCGAGTGGATCATTGGCATAGCCAATTTTGTTTTTTTTTTTTAAACAAAACATCTTTTTCTTTTTTAAAAGATAGAAAATTTCTTTTTTCCTTAAAAGAGAAATACCCAGAAAAAAAAAATAGAACAAACACGACACATCAATACAACGAAACACAACAAATAGTCTCTTATCCCACCTTACTAATCCAAAAAGATTGAGACTTTGTCTTGTACAAACCTCAGAAAAACTAGTCCAATCTTAATGTAGTTTCAAAAAGGTATCTAGCCCACTTTAGACATCTCACATTCCAACATATAAACAGATTCTATCATGAATATAATAAATAGAATATATTCAAAAGAAATAACATATGAATATTGTAGAAACACAAACACCTAAATACATAGTAATCAAAACATATGCTTTGAGAAGGTAACATACTCTATTCAGGAATTTTAACCAAAACTATCATTTTCTTTATATTATTCATAAAAGAAAATAGAATGGGTTAATTCCTACTTACCTCTATTTGCCGACATTCAGAAATGATAGTCAACTACGGTATTCTTCCTCTCAAAACCCTAAATGGACTCTCTTTATCTGTTGATGGTCACAAAAAAATTATGATATTTTCATAGACTCCCACTCTTTAATAATTCTAAGGTTATGATTTTTCTCACTCTTTAATAATTACACCCAAACCATTGCTTACTTAAAATATTAACTAATAAGGACCCTAATTCTTATTATGTTAGGATTTTACACCATAATCTTAATAAAATTCAAAATATCTATAAAAATATAAGAGCTTAAAAAGGACGTTCACTACAAAAAAAGTGGCTTTTGGCAACACCTGTATTTGCAACATAGCAAAATCTGTGGTGAAAGCTTGGTTTTTACCACAATTTTGAATTTTGTGGCATATAAACATTTTTGGTAACACTTTATTTTGTCACAGTTACGTTTTTATAGGTAAAAGTTCTTTTTTACCACAGATTTAAAAATTGTGTGGGTAAAAATAATTTCTTTTCCATAGAGATTTGAAATTGTGGGTAAATAAATTTTATTACCCACAGTTTTACTAAATTGTGGAAAAAACATATTTTTTCTTATTTTATCAAATATTAAAAAATATCAACATAAAATGGAAGCTTACGTTAAATACCACAGTTGAAGTTATTGTATTTATTCAAGTGGTTGTGTGTTCAACTCTTGATATTACTATTTTATTAATTTTTATATACTTTTTTGGACCAACTACCTTTTTTTTGTGAATATTTTTCTAAATATTATGTACCAAAATATATCCGATAACCTTCAAATTTTGTCATAACACTTTCTTAATAGTTTTAATAAATACAATGGTTGGATTGTTAATTTGATACGCATATCTTTGTAAATGAGTTAGGTTTTGGATATTTTTCTAGATATTATGCAAGATTATTGTTGGATTGTTAATTTGATACGCCTATCTTTGTAAATGAGTTAGGTTTTGGATATTTTTCTAGATATTATGCAAGATTATGTGCAAAAATATATCTGATTATCTTCAAATTTTGTCATAACACATTTTCTTAGTGATTTAAACAAATCTAATGGTTAGATCATTAATTTGAAGCGCTTATCTTTGTAAATGCATTAGGTTTTTTATATTTTTTCTAGATATTATGCTAGATTATGTATGAAAAAATGTCCATTTACCTTCAAATTTTGTCATAACACTTTTCTTAACAATTTTAACAAATTTAACGGTTGGATTATTAATTTGATATGCCTATCTTTGTAAATGCACTAAGATTGTATATTTTTCTAGATATTGTACTAGATTATGTGGCATAATATATCCGATTACCTTCAAATTTTGTCATAACACTTTTCTTTGTGATTTAAACAAATCTAATGTTTGGATCATTAATTTGAAGTGCCTATCTTTGTAAATGCGTTAGGTTTCTGATATTTTTCTATATGTTATGCTAGATTGTGTGCCAAAATACATTCGATTACCTTCAAATTTTGTCATAACACTTTTATTAGTAATTTTAACAAACTAACGGTTGGATCATTAATTTGATATGCATATCATTACAAATATGTTAGGTTTTGGATGTTTTTTTAGATATGATTCTAGATTGTGTACCAAAATATATCTGATTACTTTGAAATTTTGTTATAACACTTTTCTTAGTGATTTTAACAAATTTTATAGTTGGATCATTAATTTGATATGCCTATCTTTATAAATGCATTAGGTTTTTGATAATTTTTTTAGATATTATGCTAGATTATGTATCAAATATATCCGATTACCTTCAAATTTTGGTATAACACTTTTTTTTAGTAATTTTAACAAATCTAACGGTTGAATTGTTAATTTGATATGCCTATATTTGTAAATACGTTAGGTTTTGGATATTTTTTAAGATATTATGCTAGATTATGTACCACAATACGTCTAATTACCTTCAAATTTTGTCATAATACTTTTCTTAGTGATTTTAACAAAACTAATAACTAGATCATTATTTTGACACACCTATCTTTGTAAATGTGTTAAGTTTTGGATATTTTTCTAGATATTATATTAGATCATGTGCCAAAATATATTTCATTACCTTTAAATTTTGTTATAACATTTTTATTAGTAATTTTAACAAATCTAATGGTTGAATCATTAGTTTAATATTCCTATCTTTATTAATATGTTAGGTTTTTTATATTTTTCTAGATATTATACTAGATAATGTGTCAAAATATATCCAACTACCTTCAAATTTTGCAATAACACTTTTTTTTTTTTTACCAATTTTAACAAATCTAACAGTTAGATCATTAATTTGATACACATATCTTTGTAAATGCGTTAGTTATATATATATATATATATATATATATATATATATATATATATTAGATATTATATTAGATTATGGAAGGAAAAGGGAAGAGATATCTACATTTTAGTTATATGAGTACAGTAAAAGATAATTATTGTTTAGCTCATTTGTACATCATCATATTATTTAATTAAATATAAAAATTTATATTTTTCAACAATTATTGTGTTAATTTTTGTGATAGTTTACAATTCCTTTATGAATTTTTTAAATATAAATTCGATACTTTGTTTATTTAAGTTTGTTTTATTAATCTCACCATTTTTACTTTTTTCTTAATGAAAAATAATTCTCCTTTTTTTACCGGTTTTTGGAGGACAAAAAATATATAAGGGCTATATAGTGTGCCTGATTTGTGTGGTAAGAAGCAAAACTACTTTTTAGGTAAATTTGATTTGATTTACATGTAATAAGTGAAATAGTTTTCAACACAATAACTATTCTTATTTTGTATTTAGTTAAGTATTGCTCAATTACTAGGAGATATGTGATTCTATTAGGCCAAATTTTGTTATTTATTTAAAAATTTATAGCAGTTAATATTGTATTTCAAATTTGATATACCGTTTAAAATTTTCAAAATACACACACACACACACACACACACACACAGAGATATATATATATATATATACACATAAGAGAAGATTTAATATTTATCTTACATTAATATATAGTATTAAATAACAAACTAATAAAAATAGACCATACTCTATTCCTTTAATGAAAAGATATTCAGTATGATTGTTTTGATATTTATTTTCTTCTTTGCCTTCTTATCTACATTACTTGCTCTTTTACCTTAAGATTAATTTCTTTTGCATGTTTGTAATATGAAGGATTAAAAAAAAGAAAGAAAGTAATAAATAAAAAATATAGGTAATATATAGTAAAAGAAGGGATCAATTATTTTGTCCAAAACAAGGGATCGATTTAAACCATAAAATTTATCTTTTCCGTTTGGGTAAAACAAATGTGGTTGTATAATATTACATGAAAACTTTTTCATATCTGATTTTTTTTTCCTTTAAATAAGATATACGAATGAAATTATTGTTAAATTTCAACAAATTTACAAGTGAGGCTTGCATAATCAATTTTATAATTTACTTTTGTATTATAATACTTGACTATAGATTAAATTCACGTCTTATAAATATTTTTAAACTTGCCAGTTTTGATTGAAATGTAAAACAAGTTAAAAAAAATTTATACGATGAAACTCATTTGGTTGTTAGATTTTAAAATTTAAAAAAAAAAATGTATTCATGGCCTAAATTAAGTGTGAGTTTAATTAGCAATTCTTCTCAAAAGAATACTGCTTTAGGTATATTTTGATGAAAAAGATAGATATAATAAAAAATTAAAAATATATTTCATTTATCAAATATTAAATCTTATATATTTAATAAATTTTTATTATATTATCACAACATCAACTCACTTGTGTTACTATTTCAACTCAATTTTTGTTTTAATCCAAAATTACTTTAATTTAAAAAAAATTATTTTATATATTTTTATTTTTTAAAAATTATTATATACTTATAACACATTATATTCTTTTATAATACCATGTTATACTTCACTAAATCTTATATATTTAATAACTTTTATTATATTATCACAAAATCAACTTAATTCTGTTACTATTTCTACAACTGCATAACATTTCCAAAGGAGAAAAAAATTGTATTCATAATTAGCATCATCTGTTTGTCACTCATATTACTAGCACACGTGTCCAATCTCTATTTGCTATGTTATTCCAAAACCCTGGCCTCTCTCACGGGGGCACAACCCTCCACTTTGCAGTCTATCAGTCATCACGCCCAGGCCAACTGAAATGGAGGCACCAAAACTCACACATTTCACACACAAAAACACAGGGAAACTAAAAAACGTAGAATTCATAGGGAAACAAAGAGAGTAAGAGAGAATCGGAGGAAGATGACGGAGGCAGTGGTGGGGAATAAGCCTGAAATGGCTAGCGTGAAGGGCATGCCGCTTCTGCAAGACGGCCCACCCCTAGGTAGGTTTGCTCCGGTCAAGTTCGCTTGACGGATCCACAATAAAGGGCCTAGCACAATGGCCATTTTCTTAGCGGCTTTGGTGCTTTTTCCTTTGGCATGTACCAAGTTGGCCAAGGCAACAAGATCTATAGGTGAATATTTACTTAGTGTAAATCTAGATGTTTTGTGTAAAAGTTTGCAAATTGTAATAAAGATGGAGTCTTGAATTGAATTAGGTTGGCAATTTATTGAACCGGTTTATGGCTAATGATATTTTATTTATTTATTTATTGGTGTACAGTAGAAGCATGGCTGAAATGGGGAAATAAGTTATGTTTTTCGAATGAAGTGAGCTAGGTTTTGTCATTTATTCATTCTTGCATTAGGATAATAGTTTGATGCTAAAGGGATCATATGTATCTCTGAAGTTGGAAGCTTTTTGGTATTGAAATATAGCTTGACATGTGGAGCTATTGATTGTGTTTTTGTCCTTCCAGTTGGGTTTTGTTTGCTAATTGATATTATTTGCTTTGCATTTGGATGCTAGCTAGAAGGGAGTTACTGATTTGGTTAAAAGAATTTGATAGGTACTGCTAATATGAGAGGATTTTCTTTCATTCCTTACATTTTGTTTGCTTCTATTTTTTTCTCCTGCTAGACATTGGTAAATGGATAACTTCATTCTTAAGGAATCGGAAACTTGTGATTTCAATATATTTTTTGGATAAATAGAGAAAATCAATGGCATTCCTTTTTCTACCATTCCAATTGAAGGCTAAGAAATGGAATTGGGAACACTTAGCTGCTACACTAAATCTTTTGTTCAGTTTGATTCACATTGATCACATCTGACTCCATGCTTCTCATAGCAACTTTGGTTCTTGTTCTGGATTTTTCATGATACTTTTCTTTTCGTATGAGATTGAACTGTTAGTTTTGGAGCCATTTAATTATATATTCCTTTAAAGCTTGTGAATAGGTTTGTGATAAGTCTTTATTTGCAATTTTTATTAGAGGGATTTCTCAGGAATGCAAATCAGACTACAGATGATGACGCAACCCATTTACTTATATTGTTGTGAGTTTTCATGTTGTTTGAGTGCTGCTCTCTTGAACTTTTAGCAAATCCTTGACATTCATACTGCACATACCTTATTTCAGCATTTGTGCATTTGAATTTTCAAGTGTTTAGTGAGGTCCCTTAATCTCAAGAACAAATAGAGATTATTTCAAATACACTCCTTCATAAACCAGAGAAATAGTTTTGCTATTACATAGAAAAATGAAAAATGAAAAATATATGCATGCCAATCTCATTACTTGGGTTTGTGCTAAATGTAGTCTAGGATGTTAATTTCAAAATAAATCATTTTAACATTTTTTCCAAATGAATTGAAAACTTGAGATGTAAAGTGTTCTTCCAACCCAAACTTTCAAAAATTGTAAGATGTTACTATATGTTTTACTACTTTGTATAGGATGTTGTGATGATTAGTTCTAAATATGATTTACATTGTTTCATGCAAGATACCTTGGAACTTTGACTTTGCGAGGATTAGGTTGTATGGTTGGAGGATTGAATGTCGATTGTGTCTTTTCTGCTGCAATTAAGATATCAGGAGACTTAATCTTAGAAGCATCATGTTAAAAGGACTATATTCTGCAAACTACTTGGGAAGTTTTTTTTATAAAATATATTGTAAAGTCATTATTATATTGCAATAACAATGTAGGGAGCAATTATGAATGATTGCTACTTCTGTGTGTCCTAGGTTGTAGAGCTAGTCAAGTCCTATTAATACTTTGTTCAAGTTGCTAATCAGGATCTATAACTTGGGTTCCTTAGATTATTTTAAGGTTGTTGAAAGGGTGGTACTAATTGGTTTTTGGAGTACTTCATCTTGAGAATCATTGGACTTTGCAGAATAGACTGTGTTAAGGTTAAAGTTTCCAGTATAAATTTTGTTAAGTTGTAAAGAACAATAAGTAGAATCAATCACTTCAAAAACACAACAGAGATGCTTTTGAACTTGAAGGTTTAAGAGACGAAAGTCAGCACTATGAAGCCTAATTATCTTTTTTTGTCACCTTACTAGGCCATGTACTAAAATAATAATGAACTTAATTTGCCATTTGATTGGACTTTTTGAGCTGATTCTGTGAAGTAGGTCTATTTTAGGGAACCACTTGGATAGAAAACTCAACTTAGAGACAATGTGTTGGAATAGTTCTCAAGCTCTTTCTCATTTAGTTACTTTCTTGAAATATTCATATTCCTTCTTTTGTCCTTTTAATTAAGCATCTATGAAGGGATGTGAAAAAATCTCTCTTTTTAGCATAAGTTCTGTTATCGAAATTTGTCAACCAAGAGACAGACATCAAGTTTAAGAATTGGTTTTAGATTGTAGGATGAGGGGCAGAGGAAACAAGAGAAAAGCATACGTATACATAGAGGATTAATAAAAATAATTAGGTCATAGCAAAATTTTTGTAGATTTTATTGTAAATTCTTTGAACTGTGATGTACATTAGTGAATCCATCCTAGATGAGCATTTCTTTATGGCAAATATTGATTGTAATCAAGAAACAACTCCTCTAAAGGATGGATTCTAATGAGTTGATTGCATTTACCTAGCCACTGGTGTGCAGTGGTTGTATTGTGTGTTATGCTTGGATTGAGATTTCTGGTTGATTAAAGACGTCAGAATTTTTTCAAATTTGATTATGTAAGAGAAAAATACTTCAACTCTCTATGAGCTTCTTGGAAATTCTTTATGTTGGAGAATGGAAAGAACACCGCCTAATATTATTTTCAGCATTTTTTTTTTTGTTAAGCCTTAAGAAAATTCCAGAAAAACCATGTGCGTCCATTTCAATGTCAGAAGTCAGTTTCTGATTCTCCAAATTTTTGTGGTGGAAAAATGCATCTGGTATTGAATTTGTGGAATTGGGCATCTCAATATTTTTCAAAAAAGGCCTCTTTTATTGAGAACATCCTTTTGATGTTTTTGAACTCCTAGAAAATGGGTTGCTTCCATGAGTGGCTTCTCTTTCTCTCTCTCTCCCCCCACTTTATCTCTAGTAGATGTGTTTTCTACCTTGTGGGTTTTAAAATTTCCTCCTAAAACCTATAGGTCAAATCCCTTTTAAAGTTACTGTTTAAGGATTCTCAAGTTGGATAAGTGGTATTAAGAAAGCAATATATTTTGTGAAGCAGACAGATTAGAGAAGGGTTGGTTTTTTTTTTTTTTTTTGTTATGTATATATTCAAATGCTGAGTAGTAATGGAATAATCTCTGAAATGCTGAGTAGTGATGCTAAAAATATTGAACATGCACCGTGTTTATTGCTTGTAACTGCATTAGCAGTTAATTAGTCAGTGATATCTAGGAATCTTTTCATTCTTCATTTTATTCCTTTTTATTTCAAAGGATGCATGTACCAAACCATGTGCACTACTTCTAGTGGAGTTTGATCAGTGTGGATTAGAGTTTATGTATGCTGTTTGAAAAATGTAATGATAGCTGTATTGTATGTGAACATTAGGGAATATGTCTTCTAGCATTCCTGCATATTTTCTAAATCTTAACATGCTCACCATCTGAGTTTGTCATAGATAATTACAATCGAATTATTAAGTACTAAGTTTGATTAAATTGCTAAAAGAGTTGAGGTGGAAGGAATATAGGAAACAATGTAAAGAAGCCTTGGTTGATGGTCTAGTAATCATCTTGGCCACCATAATATGTACCTTATAGTGGGTGCAACTTATTTCTTAGATTTTGTTTTTAAAAGATAAATTATGCACCTTTTTTCTCTTTGATAAACATTAGGACTGAACTGTAATCACGTTCACCTTTTTTTTTTTTTTTTTTTTGGTTGAAGAAGCCAATATTGCCCTTGTTTTCTCTGGTCGAACAGTGAAGTACTTCTCTAATTTGCGAAAGAATTTAGGTCTTGGAGTTGATGGTTGGATACTTCAACTAGTGCTAAATCAATCTTCCTACATTAACATGTGAATGTCAATGCAGATTAGCTTTCTTCTAAGTTTGGCTTATGTGTTTTATGATTCTGAATTTTATGTTAAAGTGGATGATTACATATATCTGAAACCGGATTTATAGTGACTTTAGAAGTTCGGATTTGTAGCTTTATTAAAAAGTAATCTTGTCCTTTTTTTTTCTTAATGACAGGAGGAATGAAGATCAAGGTGGTTGAAGGTTCATTTAATTATTGCATTGTTTTTTGTCCTCAATGAATTTTTATAACATCTGGTGGATGTCATGGATAGAATTGTAATTTTGTTTTGGACTATTTTGAAGTAATATCAAGGATTAGATTAATGATACTTATCAGACTCTATTTAGTTTTTTTTTGTGTATATTAAGTTATTATTAATTGAATATGGAATTTTGAATGTTCATTCAATGGATGATAGTTGATTGTTAATATTAGAGGTTATCATAGTTCTATATATATAGTAGATGATGATCTTGTTAAAGTAGAGGGAAAAAAACTTGTCAAAATGTGGATGTAAAAAAAATTGTCAATATCATCATATTGAATTCAATGTTCATTCACTATGGATATAATAGATTTGAAAATTTGTCCAAAAATCAGGGCAAAAAGTAATCACCACATAAGCTTTAAATTGTGGCAAAAAGTATTAATTATAACAGTAAGGAAATTGTAGCAAGTAGGCATTACCCACAGTTATGTCAATTTAGAAAAGAACCGTGACAAAAAGGATTATTTCCAATGGAAACTTAATTGTAAGAAATAATATTCGCCACAATTGTAAAATGTTAGAAAAATCGTTACAAAATATTGAAATATTTACCCACAGTTAATAATCGTTGAAATGTGGCAAAAGTTTATGAACAAATACCACACTTTATTTACAATGGCTCCAAAACTGTAATAAATCCATGGCAAAAGGTATTCCCCATGGTTACACAATTGTGGTAAAATTTTTGCAATGGTTGTAAGGCCCGTGCCTCGAAAATTGTGACATTTCTGTGGCAAAAACATATTTGCTACAGTTTTGGCCCATTTCGCCACACTTTCTCTGGTATTGCCAAAAGTCTTTTTTTTTTTTTTTTTTGTAGTGTGGTTTGATATTCTATCCCATTTACAAAAAGTTTCAGTCTCGAAACTGGACATTGGCTATACCACCAATCATTCCTCATAAGAATGTAGAATTATATGTATATAACTTATAAATTATAAGGGCATAATATGTTGCTTGCCTTTAGAAAAATTGTGTATGTTGTAGCCTGGCTTTTCATAACTGAAGCATACACTTATTTACCATTGACATTTTCCACTATGGTCATGCGGGCATATCTCCCATAATTTAAGTTGTGTTCCTATAAAGTATTTACTATTGGATTTTATTGGTACTCATCTACTCCCCCATTGCCCTTCATTCGAGGACCCACAAGTTGGGTTTGTGAATATTGATCCGTATTTTGTCTTTTAATTCCTTACTCTGCATCTCCTCTCCTAATCTCCATTTCGTTGTTAAAGAACCTTTGGTATGCATATTCATAACTAGTTGATGGTAAGGCAAACATCTTAGCTCAAAGTCATTCCTGTAACCTATTCATAAATCATAACGTCTTGAACCTAGAGTCTGCCATTACTGAAGGCACGCATTATCCTAAGCAAAAAATCAACTTGTAAACTTGATTACTGTCGTACTATATTTTTCCAATAGATCGAAAAATTGATTCTACCTCTACAGTCGCAAATTGGCAGGAGAGTAATGTTTCAAGAATGCCTTTCTAACTTCATTCCATGTAATTGATTGTCCATAAGTTGAATAGATAGGTTATGCTTCCTTCCACCACTTCTATGCATTTCCCATGAGAAAATGAAGGTTGACCCTTGACTTTACTTCCTCCAATACTTTTAAAATATCACTACAACAAACTAAGCATTTAGGGACGCTAATAAGTCTGTTTTGGGGCGCTAATTTGTATTGTAAAATTATTTACCAACATTTTTATAAGTGTCCCCATATGCGTTTCTAGAAGTGGTGTCGCCAAGAAATTTTACGACGCAAAACTTTACGTCGGTGAATTAAATTGCCGACACTTTTTTCTATAAGCGTCTCTATATTTACTATGCTTAAATTCTCTAATGTCGTTAACATAATGACAATTTTCAAAAGTGTCCCAAAATTTAATGATTATATTTTTTTGAAGCATTCTTAAAATAACTACGCTTATGTATGAATACGTCCCTCTTTTTGTTACACTATATAAATAGTGTCCTAAATTGTAGCCTTACTTTATTTATTTTTTTTAAGCATTGCAAAATCGACAATTATTATGTTTTATTATTCGATAAATTTTTTAAAATTTAAAGTCTCATAACAAATATTTCTCTTTACATTGTGCGATAGAAAGCTATAAAATAATGATAATTTTAAAACAAAATAAATAATATTTATTTAAATAAATCACATAAATTAGAACAAAAACTAAATACTCATATTCAAAAGCATTTAAACAAATATCTAACTACAATATAAATTGAACTAGATATAATGTTCAATTTCATTAGTAAACTAAAAAAAAAAAAAAGTCTTCATATTGCTACAAACTAATCGAAAATCTAATAGCGCTAAGGTCTAGATGTTAATGACCCTACCCTTATTAAGACTACTAGTTCTAGGGGCCATATTAAAGTCTAAAAGATATATAAAGAGTCTGAATAGAAGGGGCATGCTAGTCATCTAGATGACCATGGTCCTAACTTGAGTATATGTCAGTCCAAACTTCTACTTGGCAACAGAGTACTCCTAGGTGGGTGTAGAGATGACCTTCTTGTTATAGGTATCTATGTCTACCCAGAATCCCTTATCCTCTAACCCTAGAGTGGTGGTTAGGACCTCCTTGATCAAATAGATACACACCTATCTAATCACAATATCAATGTTCCTTAGAATACTATGCCTTTTATCTGACATATTGGTGAAGAACCCCTTCACCAACATCAGATAATATACCCCAGTCAGTCCTAAGATAGGAGCCCAACCTATTTGTCTAAAAAGAGCTACCAGATACTATCTCTATAGAGCTTTAGGTCAACTTTCTTCTCCATTACTATCTTATTGTGGAGCCTAGAGGTTTACCACTCATCATAGTCATCAACAACAAAATAGCTCGAAGGATAGATAGGCTCAGTGATAGAAGAAGGCTGCTGTGAAAAAGAAGCTTCACCCCTCTTACACTTGGGGGAGCTTAGAGGTTCTAGGAAGAATAGTGGAAAATAGAAAAAAAAAAAAAAAAGAAGAAGAAGAAGAAGAAATAGTGCCTCCTCCTTGTGAAATCGAACTAACTCTCCAATCCCACTCAACATATCAACAACTCCAAACCCAATCTCCAAACCTATCCACAAAAACCACAAAATTCAATCCATTTTACAACCCAACTCCAGACTATAGTCACAAAAAATCAAACAAAGCTGAAAATGGAAACAAAAAGGAATAAAGCAATTAAAGATCCAAATTAGCAAAATGTAAAAACAAGATTCCTCAAAAGTTAGCAATAAGTCTATTCTGAATCTAATGTTCATAAAGTAAAACTAATTCTAAGTAATTCACTAAAAACATGCCATTTAGCATTCATTAAATTCCGAAGGACAAAGCAATTAAATCCCTAAAGTAAAACAAAACATATCACCTTCTGTGCACCAATTTAGCTTTATTAATTCATCCATACAAGCAAAATCCCAATCAAGTGCATTCTTATAAAACACTCAAAATTTCCTAAAATTTGATCAAAACGAAGTAAAATTTCATTACCATAAAATCAATAAAACCTCACAATTCTATAATTAAAGAAATATAGAAGGTAGCATCTCAAAGACTTTAATCCCCTAATGCAATATAATTCACTATCTTCAACAAAATCAAATCTCCTAAACATCCTGTGAACTAAATCATCACACACCACCTCTATAGAATTTGATAAAGAATATCCACAAATGTCAACATAGCTCAATAATCAATAAAGCCCACTATTAATAATGCTCAGTAATCAATAATTTTACATTAAGATCATCAAAGCAAAATTAATTAAAAATGTATATAAATGTCAACAATTCAAAATCAAAAAGGGCAAGGAAAGCAATGTCACCGAAACATTTATGTAATGGAGATAAATGTGAAGTACCCACAGCTTGCAGAGTTTTTCTACACCAAAAGAGCACTCAAATCCCGTGAGTGGCATCAGCAGTAGGCAGTGTTGATATAGAAGAAATATTAAATTTTTGGAAGGGGTTTGGAGAAGTCTCGGTTATCTATGAAAAGGGAGGCGAAAAATCATGGGAAAAGTAATTTTGAAAAAAAATTGGACAGTGGGGAGAGATGGGTTATGACTGGCACTATGGGTGAAAAGGAGAATGAGAATAGATGAGGAAGTTTGAAGAATTTGAAAGAGAAAAGTGTTGGCCGTTGTTTGAATTTATCAAATATCCATAACTAACCGATGTTAGTTCAATTGCTAACAGGCGGCGGTAACTTTTAGAATTCAATCTGGTTCTAAAAAAATGATGTTGTATGTGTGTTTCAATAGATATAACTAGCAGTTCAATTACTTTAACAAACACTTGTTACTTCCAGTATCTTGATGATTTTCAATGTTTTGAATCAAACCGATACCAGGTTAATGACTTTTACAAGCCCGGTTATGTTCAATAACCTATACAAAACAAAAAAATCTATTTGTCTTTTTCTACTTTTCTTTCTTTTTCAAATATTGGAAATAAACTAAAAAAAAATGCCAACCAAAAAAATAACACAATCAAATGAGATCAAGCCAACGCAAAAAAACATATCAAGTACAAGTTTGAATAAACAAAGTTCAAATAAACCAAGTCTAAATCCAAAACATACCAAAAGCAAGTAAAATGTCAAATAAGTAAACAAGTAAAGTTGTCCCAATGAAGTAGAAGTAAAAGCAAGAGAAAGAATCAATTTTTGTCATGCTCTTTGCGTGGGTTGGCCTTAATTGTCCTAAGAAGCATTCCACTTTACCTATTTGAATTAGCCTCACGATATTCCTAATTTAGTTTTTCAAATTGTGGATTGACGCTTCTTGGTTCCTCATGGACGCTTCAACTCCTTAAAAGCATAAGTCGGTAGAGGGGACCAATTTGGCTACCAAATCTTCTAAAGATAGATTTTGTGGCTATTAAGGAGGATGTGAAGTAGGTGCATGATAGGGAAGAGGTGCTTGGGACCTTGCCATTGGTCGCGTATATATACCTTGAGGGAATGGTTGGCCTTGTCTTTAGTTGCTCCCTAAAAAATTCGGATGATTACACGAACCATGATTATATATGTTCCTGTAAGGATTATTACCTTAACACGCATTCCCCACATAGTCTACATGCTCTAAAGATTGATCATTTGTCACTCCTATAGATTAACTCTCATGGTTTGGATGACTACCCCCACAGAAATCACAACCCATTAATTAAGCGGGAAGATTCGTGTTCATCTTTTCAATCTTCTTAGTAAAGGCCTCTAACTTTGCTTCCATAATTTCCATAGCATCAATATTATGCCTCCCTTAAGCTTGTACCCTAAGCTTCGGATTACCTCAATAATAGTTTTTCATTACTATGTTTTCAATCAAGTCACTCAGCTTTGCGAGAGTCTTTGTAGCTGTAGAACTACCAGATGATTTATCCAAAAATTGCTTAGAGACAAAGTTCAACCCATAAAAGGCAATATTTGAAATCCTAAATCTAATCTATAGTGTGGGCATTGAAGGACCACAGAAAAATTAACTACGCAACGGTAATATGCAAATTAAAAATTTTTCCGAGCTAAAGTCTAGAAATACTTACTTTTAGGTCGTTTTACTTGAATAACCAGAGTTGGATTCAAGTTTGACGGTGCTTCTTCTATTGGAACATTTACTTGTTCTGTAGATATACCAGCTAACTGTCTACTCCTTCACATCAAATACTTACCATATTTACTAGCTTTTGACCTTCCATAGTATTCTCGAATCTCCTATGAACTTCTACCGTTAAAAGTAGAATTAGAGTGAAGAAGATTGAAAGAAACATAGAAAAGCTAAACATTAAAGGAAAAACGAAGAAAGAATGACAAGAAAAATGGTGGCCTTGGTTTCATTCAAGAAAAAAAAAAAAAAATATCGAAAAGCAATTTTTGTGCTACTAAGAAATCGTCAACCACTTCCAAGATCATGTGTGGTCTTTTATATCCAAAATCACAACTTTTCTTTTTCTTTCTTTTTCTCAAACTAAACTAACCATCCTCTTTATTCTTTTATTTCATTTTTCCTTGTACAGTAGCGGCTACCATCAAATCCTGATGGGCTATGTTTTCTTAATTAATCCAATGACTAATTAAATAGCTCTTTTATTAATTAATTAATCAACTTGGATCCAATATAAAATTATCTAAGATAATTAATTAATAAACTAATTAATTAAATTAGTTTTTATTAATTAATCCACTTAGGCCCAATATAAAATTATTCAAGATAATTAATTAATAAACCAATAAATTAAATTGGCCCAATTAATTATTCAAGCCTAAATAAATAATTAATTGAATTTCTAGAATAATTCTTCGAATAATAATTCACCAAATAAGCCCATATAGTAAAATAAATTTACTAAGATTATTTAAGCTACTTTGCGGACCAAAAGACATACTATCTTGGCTACTAAAATGACCAAAATACCCCTACTAATAAATAGTTGCATTTTATCATTTTAAATATTCGATTTATCATCATATAGAAATATTGACCCCGAGAATAATATTACAAGTGTAGTGTCCTCGACCTATAGATGTAACGACGAAAATACGCCTCTACGTAAAACCCGTCATTGAAATAGAAAAATTGTACTAATACTTTTCTCAATGACATCTACCATCCTTTGATAACTAGTCCAATAATTAATGACTTCTAGTATATATCCACTTAACACAAGAAGCTAACCAAAAGTGTACATACTTAGTCACGTTTCCCAGGACCCTAGATTATTTAGATTATCTCGGACAATCAAAAGAGGGTGATTTTTTTTCACATAATGAAGCATAGAAACTCTATTTTATAAGTCTGTCTTAATTAACTAAAGTCATATACCCAACGTACAATGTTATTGGCCTTGCGATAAGACCTTACCCAATTTATATCAAAGTGTACAAGTCTAACTTTACCAGACCACCAACTTATACTTAAGTCTTAGGGTACTCATCCACACAGTAGTCGCGATACATAAATCTTTATTTATTTTAGTACTTTGATAAAGATTATTATCGCGTGGTCTAATTCTACATATTCTAAATATGCTTACACTACTTGTGTAAGTAGACTACTTATTAGTTAAGGTAAACCATTTTCCATTTAGAAACTATAGTGTAATGATCTAAATCTTGATGATATGCTAAGTTCCATCGATCGATCAAGAACAATTTTTCACTTATGTGTTAGTAGCCCATAATCTACATATTGTTGTTAAAGTATGACCCAATCACGTAGATTACTTAGTATCACATTTAGACCATAATGTGCAATATATGTAAACAAAAAACTATTAATGAATGAAAATTTTAATAATTTTCAAAATGCAGAAATACATATGCCATTTTGGACATATATTTCAACAATCTCTCACTTGCACTAAATGGACTATGATAGTCCATATGTGCTTAACTCTATTACATCTAAGTGTATTTGAAACACCTTTTCTGTCAAAAGCTTGGTAAATGGATCTAACAGATTGTTTGTAGAGGAAATCTGGTTAACCACTATCTTCTGTTTCTATATGAACTCCGAATCAAGTGATATTTCCTTTCAATGTGCTTGCCCTTTCGGTGGTTTTTTTTGCTCCTTACATTGTAAACAGCTCCAGAATTGTCACAATATATAGTAATAGGCCTATCCATTTGTGGCACAACTCTAAGTTCTATGAGAAACTTCTAGAGCTAAACTTTTTCTTTAAAAGCTTTTGAAACTACCACGTACTCAACTTCTATGGTAGAATCAGCAATACAAGAATGCTTGACACTCCCCCATGAAATAAATCCTCTAAACAAAGTAAAAACATATCTACCAATATATTTTCTTTCATCATTATCCGCCTGAAAGTCTGAGTCCTTGTAATCGATAGGAACTAAGTCATTGGCCTTGTAAATAAGCATATAATCCCTCGCTCCTTTGAAGTACTTGAGAATATGAGATACAACTTGCCGATGTTCTTGGGTTTGACTTATACCTACTAACCATGCCTACTGCAAAGTAGATATCCGATCTTGTGTAAAGCATGGCATATATGAGACTTTCTACTGCCGATGCATAGGAAATCCTACTCATCCTTTCCTTTTCTTTCTGTTGTAAGACACTACTTGGAAGATAAGTTCAATCAGTGTGTAAAGGGTATAATTACCTATTTACACTGATCCATACTATACTTAGCCAATATCTTGTCAATATAAGTAGATTAGAATATGTCTAACATTCCTTGCTTCCTATCTCTAAGAAGTTTTATCCGAAGAATGTAGCTAGCTTCTCCCAATCTTTTTTGCTAAATTGACTTGTAGCCAAACCTTTATAGATAACAATATCCCTTCACCATTTCCAATTAGTGGAATGTCATCCACATAAAATACCATAAAAGACACATTGTTTTTATCTGTTTTCCTATACATGCTGTTGGGAAATATGCCTTCTTAGATTAGGTTTCTGATGTAAATATCAAATGTTTTAATAAAAAAATTTATTTTCAGAAATCATTTGTGAATTTACATTTTATTTGTGCACAATTTTGTTTGGAAAAGACCTATTATGTTTAAGTAAGTGGTCCATGTGAATGGTGGTCTTTTACAGTAAGGTATGGATTACGGGTTACTTAACACATAAACGTTCATTTTTAACCGATTGATGAGAATGGAAATCTCATAATGTTTAAGTTATTATGTTATGAATTCCAAATGGGGAATGGCTTACCTTTAGCCGGTGAGTAGTCCACTCACTTCATGACATAAGCATATTTCGAATATATAGAACATAACCAGTAGTAGTGGTTTCTAAAAGTACTATATGGTAGAAACCTAGACTACTACTGCTACAGCGTAGACTAGTACTCTACGACTTGAGTATGAGTTGATGATCTGACGAAGCTGGAAGCATGTACTTTGATATACTATAGTTGAGGTTCTATCGTATGGCCAATATACTTGCATGTTGGGTATGTGTGACTAGTTAGTTAAGACAGACTTGTACAAGATAGTTTCTATACTATATCATCCCTTGTGATTGTCTAAATGATCTAAATATCCAAGGCTCTAGGAAACATAATTTGGATGTTTGTTTTAGGATAGCTCCCTTGGAAAGCAGAAATAATCCAGGAATCATGGATCATTGGACTAGAAACCTAAAGATCGTAGATGTTATTTAGAGAGATGTTAGTACATTTCTTCCTCTCTAAATGTACGGCGATGTATAGAGAGGTATTTTAGTAATTACACCTGTAGGTCAGAGATTTTGCTAATGTAGCATTGTTCTTGGGGTTAATATTTTCTTATGGTAATATGAGGAAATATTTAAAATGCAAAATACAACTATTTATATGGCAATGGTATTTTGGTCATTTTAGTAACCAAGGCGGTATATCTTTTGGTCCCCAATATAGATCGTGAGTCCTAATTAAATACAAGCTAAGGAATTGGTCTTAAATTAAATTAAATAGAATTTATTTTATTTAAATAGCCTGATTTAATTATTGGGCTAGAATAAAATAAAGGTCTATGGAGAGAGATAATTAATTAAATTAGTTTGGTGTGTTAATTAATTGTTCAGGGTTTTGACCCAGTTTGAATAATTAAATATTGACCTAGAATTAAACTAATATGGGCTTGTTAATTAGACTAGTTTATTTGGGCTGACAATTTAATTATTTATTAGGCCATTTATTTGGTTCTAATTAGAATAATTAATTTAGTCCAAAAGACTAAACTAAGAGTCCAATGGGCCAGTCCAGTTTAACCTAGGGTTTTTATTTAGGTTAAACAGGAGAATAGAGTAGTACGTTGTTTTTCACGGCTTCTTCTCTGGTGGAAAAAGAATGACACAGCCTCTCTCTCTCTCTCTCTCTCTCTCTCTCTCTCTCTCTCTCAAACATATTCCTTAGTCCTATAAGTTGTTTACCAAACAGGATTAGGCAGGCCATATACTGGAAGATTGAGATATTGGCATTCACCTACATGCACAGACGGAGTAGGAGGCTTGTAGGAATCACACCAGAGATTTCCACCAATGCACCTATCCCAATTTCACACATTCCGGTCTAGCCAACTTTGAGAACAAGAAGAAAAGGTTATGTTTTTTTTACCTTGGAATCTGTACAGAGCGGGACCGGCACCGGCTCCGTTTAGGATTTTTCTTGTTCTTTAGTTTCTTTAATTTTTACTTCCGCTGCATACTTTGTTTGCTCCTTTAATCTTTCACATGCATGGTTCATCCATATTTTGTATAAAACCATAACACTTTACAGTCTAATCAAAATGCATGTTCCATGCTTATGATGCTTGCTTAAGTTCATTTATGGACTTCTTAAGCTAGCAGACTGTATACTCTTGGCCTTTCGCAATAAAGCCTTTAAGCTAGGACATATAGATGTCTTCGCTAAGATAGCCATTAAGAAAGGTTGTCTTGACATCTATTTATCATATCTCATACTTATAATGACATGTGATGGCCAAGAAAATGTGTATGGACTTAAGTATGGAAATAGGTAAAAAGGTATCCTCATAATTAATCCCTTCTTTCTGAGTATAACCTTTTGCAAGCAACCTTACTTTAAAAGTTTTCACCTTTCCATCTGCATCTCTCTCTCTCTTGTATACACATTTGCACCCTATAGGTTTAATCCCTTCAGGCACAATGACAAGATTCTAGACTTGATTGAGATACATAGACTTAATCTCAACATCTATTACTACTTGTCATTTGTCTACATCAACATTAGCAATGGCTTCATTGTATCTAGTGGGATCTTGTTCTTGATGGTCAGATACTACCAAAAAGACTTCTCTAGTCCATTTTTTTGGAACCTTAGATATCCTCCCACTATGACGTGGTTCATTTTGCATAGGAATATCTAGTTATGCCTCTTTAGGTTCCTCAATTGGGGTACTAAAAGTTAAAGTGTCACTTAACTTATTTTCCAATTCCACCTTACTCGAAACCTTAGTGGACAGACTTTGTTCATCCTCTAAGTATCTAGCATGAGTACTAATAAGTACCTTTTACTCTTCAGGATGATAAAAGTATCCACCCCTTGTTCATTTTGGATACCCTACAAAGTAACATAATTCTAATCTAGGGTCTAGCTTGCTTCATTTAGTTTGTATGTAAGTTGGATAACCCCATACTTTAAGTAGATTCATACCGGACTTTCTTGTAATCCATAACTCATAGGGTGTTTTAGGCACTAAGTTAGAAGGTACCAAGTTCAAAATATGTACTGCTATTTCCAGAGCATATCTTCCAAAAGAAATAAGAAGAGTTGCAAAACTGATCATGTTCTGACCATTTCTATCAACATTCTAGTTCTTCTCTCAGTTACCCCATTCTAATAGGGAGTCCCAAGTGTAGTTAGCTGAGATACTATACCCTGAAATGCCAAGTAGTCCTTAAATTCACCATGGAGATACTCTCTATCACAATCCGATCTTAGCTTTTTTGTTTACTTACCTATATGATACTCCACCTCAGTCTAAACTCCTTGAATTTATCAAAGTAGTCAGACTTGTGCCTTATTAATTAAATATAACTAAAACACGTGTGATTATCGGTGAATGTGATGAAGTATTCATAACTTCCTCTAGCAGGTGAAGACATAGGACCACAAACATCAGTATGAACAAACTCTAATATTTCCTCGGTCCTTTCTGCCTTTTGAGTATAGGACCTTTTGGTCATTTTATCCATAAGACAAGATTCATTTTGAGGCCATTCCTCCAATTTCAATGAGTCCAAATACCCATTTTGGATTAACTTTAATATCCGATTAGGATTTATATGTCCTAATCCCAAATGCCATAAATAAGAGTTATTTGATGTGACCTTTCTATTCTTATTATTATGTTCCATTTCAGTATTATTTATTTGACAATTAGTAGGATTAATATAGAAAAAACTCACATACATGTTTCCAGAACAAATAATATTTTCATTTCTACTGATTGAAATACTAGAAACATATAAAATATTTTTCAAAACTAAAATTCTATTACAATCAAATAACAGCTCTAAGTCTCCCACTGCTTTGGCCCATACTTGTACTCCGTTGCCCACTCTGAGTCTATACTCTCTTATACTGAGTCACCTTATCTTGCTGAACCTTATAAGAGTTACAAATATGGACAGTGGTTCCGGAATCAATAATCCAAGTAGATGATGACACAACCATCAATATAGACTCTAAGTATAGAGCAATACCTAATGAGAACTTGGCCAAAAAGTTCGAATAATCCTTTTTGAAATGTCCTTTCTTGCCACACTTGAAACACTTGCCTTTGAGCTTAGTGTTGAGCTTGGACAGATTAGGCTTAGATCCCTTAGACTGGACCCCTGCATTGTTTTGGGCCTTTTTCTTCTTAAACTTCATGGGCTGGGCTCCAGTTCTAGAAGATGAACCAGAACGAGTAACTAAAATCTTTGACACAAGCTTTGTGATTTTCTCAGTAGCCTAGAGTTCTTTCATTAACTCGGTTAAAGACATACTCAACTTGTTCATGTTATAGTTTAACTTGAATTGAGAGTACAAATTTGGCAATGTCTTAAGAACTATGTTAATTTGGCTCTCAACATTGATTATTACCCTTAAGACCTCGGTCTCCTCGAATTGATTTTTACCCTTAAGTCCTCGGTCTCCTCGAATTGAGCAATAATCTTGAGCATATGCTCGCAAACTGATGCCCCCCTCAACCCTCTTAGTGTTCATGATTGCTCTAAGAGCTTACTATCTTGTTGGTAGGGATGAATATTTCCTCGTTTAAATTAGGGACCCGGCTCGGTCCGGCCTGACTGGCCTGGGGATTCGTCGATTTAAGTGGGAACGGGCCGGGGGCAAGCTTAATTTCTCAACCCACCAACTGGGGGTAGGTTGGGGATAGGGATTGCATGATTCCTGGCTCAGCCCAACCCAGTCCGCTACACATATTTTTATATTATATATATATATATATTATATGTATATATAAGTAGATTATATATACGCACACACACACACACACATACATACACATACATACATATAGAGATTAATTATATGTGTTATATATGTATGCATATTATATGAATTTTATTTATATTATGAATATATAAATATACTATATAAATTATAGGTAGATTATATATTGAAAAACCTTAGAGTGGGGTGACTAAGATTTTTAGCAAAATAAAATTTTCAAGAAATCTGTTATACCGAATATTAATGTTCTTCATGTTTCTTGGACTACCTTCATGGCAACAAAGAAAACAATCTAAGGAAACTTTGAGAAATATCCAAATTCAGACTAAGGTAAGAAATACAATGCAGTTAATGTTATATGCAGAGAGATGAGACATAGAATATATAGTGGTTCGATCTACCAAGATCTACAACCACTACCTTAAGCTCATACTTAAGGATTTTCAACCAAATTTCATTTACCCAACTTAATGGAATCAATCTGCACCAAATACAAGAGAGGATTGCCATACTTAGTTTTTCCAAACTTCTCAATCAACTAACAAATCAAGGTTCACCCCAGATGAGTTTTATACTGTAACCTTATTATACAAAAGAGATTGAATATCAATGAAACAGTAGAAGCTCATTTGATTGAGTAGATGTGCACCAAGGAAAAACTACAAACACTTTTACTTTTAAGACATAATTTGAATTCAATTTGAAGTACTTTGATAAAGGAAAATTTTGTTTTCTATAGAGTAAGAGTGTTTCTTAGAATGATACAGCAAAAATCTACTGTCAAATTAAGTTTAGAGGCTTTATATAGATACATAAAGTGAAGTACCAACGGCTATAATTTTACTATCAAATTTACTCGCGTTTTGGACTCATGTTTCGGATGATGATGCATCCAAAAGATAAGTCCAAAATGGCACTTTTTCAAGTAAAAATGATTTGACAAAGTTTATGGGATTTTGGACGAATCTTTTGTATTCAAAATCATCTAAACTACTCAATCCAAAATTCTGAGATTTAAAAATTTGAAATCTTTTTGTTTGCGTGCTTCAATGTAGAAATAAATTGAATCATAAGGTAAAGAGACATAGGAATTAACAAGAAATACCTTAATAACAATTCATAGTCTAAAGTTCTTCCATAAGAACTTCTTGGTAAGCAATCTCATAAGCTTAAACTTCATTTTGATCACCCAGTCTTAAATTCCATTACTCAAGAGTTGCTTAGCAATTTATTTGAATGCCTTAGAAGAACTGAAGTAAAACATGTCCTATCACATATAGATCACACAAGTTAGTCCACATCAATGTTTATCATAAATCAAAACATAGGAGAAAGACCTTAGGGCTAACAATCTCCCCCTTTTTGAGTGATGACAAAACTTGATGGGAATATGAAATAAAAACTGTATAAACATGTTAGACCAAGAGAAATAAGAATATTTTTCATTGAAATACAATTTCTCATTATAAAACTCAAAGAGTTCTTATAAGATTAAGATAGAGAATATATATATGCTTCACAAGTATGTCTTAATGAACCTATAGCCCAACCCACCTCCATATCCTCATTCCTTCCATCAAATGATTATTCCATAAAGAAATAACCAATACAATGATCTTTATAGAAGAGATATAGCAGATAAGTCAAGAGATGAGATGCTCCCCCTTGATATTTGCATATATGAATATTTGTAAATGATGAGAGAAAAATTGGAGTCAATTTTTTGTACGTCCAAAATGTACATCTAAAACATTGGTGAAAGTGAGTATGAAACCTTTTTGAATATGAGTTTTGGATGTCCAAGAGGTGTGTCCAAAGCAGTATGAAGTTTTTGAAGAAAACATTTTTGGACAAGATTTTTGGATGAGTCCAAAACTCCCCCCCCCCCAACATAAAACACGAGACAATGGATTTTTCAAAATTCTGATTTGTCCTGGTGTTCTCAAAGAGTTTTGATCATTAAGGAAGCAATCCATTTGACTGAAATTTTTATCAATGAAATTGTCATAGAATCATGTCAATAACTTAAAAACATCTTATCAATCACTCTAGTCTCAAAGATACCTTTATTACGAAAAGAGTACTTTTGGACGAAATTCAGGATACTAAACTGGTGTCTAGTTTGGATATCAACAAACTGAGATCACAAATGATCAATATTCATATCAAGCAGTTCATCCAAAACTTCTTATGAATTTCATAGAAAGAATTAAAGAGCCTTAGCTATATTCGAGGCAATATGTTGGTGCAAAAAATCAAATTAAAGCACAAAGTTTCCCTCATGTAAGTTTACTACTCAAGGACTGTCAATCAGTTATGCAAAATTAACAATTAGGAACAGAGAACATAGCATACTATCACATAGAAAGATAATCAAATAAATCAGTAGAATAATCACAGCCTAGTTGATGGAGCCAATTGTAACTCTCACAATTATAAGCAAAATCCTATGCAGAAACTATCCCAACATTTCCCAGCAGAAACTTATGCAGAAAACTAAACTATCCCAACATTTTCCAATCATATCCAGTCAGTTTTATGTTTTCTCCCCCTTTGTCATCAATAAAAAAAAGGAATAACAAAAAAGAAGTAGAAGAAAAAGAATATATATAGTTATGAAGTATTCATAATATAAGCAGATAGGCTTGTGCATAAGTAAAGATAGAAAATTAAATTGTTCAACTGCAAAAAAAGAAATTTAAATTTGTTCACGATAGTAGAGATAATTAAGGGTAGTTGGGTTAGAGGGCAGCTGGAGAGCATTTTTGCCAATATGGTCACTTATGATATTGTAGTTTGAAAAAAAAAAAAAACAGAGGATGCATGCTGTGCGTGAAACAGAAAAAAAAAAAAAAAGAGGCAAAAACAATAGCATAGAAGCGTTTAATCCATACTTCTGTGTGCCTTAAGCCTCTTTGGCTGTGAAGAAATTGACTGGACTGTAGGAATAACTCCTTCTCCTCCGCTTGATGAAGCTTCCGATTGAAAACCCGCTATCCTCCTACTACGCCTTGTTTGCATGAACACCAAGCTTTTCGGATCTCGGAATATTCCACTGCCTCAATCCTTGTTGGTGAAACAAAAGGCGAGGAGGAGTAGTTTCAATGTTCTTAATTATCTTGCTATTGATTAGCAAATACCAAGAACAATGGAAAAAAGAAGACACGAGAGAGAGGGGAAAACAAAAAACAAAAAGCTTGCTCTTGTTTTTCCACAGAGATGTGAGTCTCTTCAAAAACACGGTCCCTTTTTTTTTTTTTATTTGATAACGATATGCCCTGCAATTTGATATTTCAAACACCCGAATGTTATCAATAGAGTGAGTTTAGCTTAGCCTTAAACTCTTCTATACCGTATTTGAAAAAATCCTATGGTTCAGGCTATTTGGCCAAAATAATATTTATTATTTTTCTTGGACCCAAAGAGTCTAAAATAATAAACATTAATTATTTATTTTCTGGGCTTATAGCAATAACCCAATAAATAATTAATGAGCCCAAATGAACCAAAAATAATTCAACATTAATTATTTATTTCTTGGGCTTATAGAAATAACCCAATAAATAATTAAATAAGCTTTTTTCCATCTAGTTTAAGCCCAGGTTAATTTTCTAATTATTCAAACTGGACCTATGTCTTGAATAATTAATTAACTAATTAAACCAGATAATAAATTTCTCTCTACTTTTTTTTATTTAATTTTATTTCAATCCAATAATAAATTAGATTTCCTGAATAAAATAAAATCTTATTCAATTGAGACCAATTCCTCAACCCAAAATTAATCAGGACTTATAGGTTATTCCGAGGACCAAAAAGACACATCGCCTTGGCTACTAAAACGACCAAAATACCCCTACTACATAAATAGCTGTATTTTGCATTTTTAATATTTTCTAACATCACCATAAGGAAATATTGACCCCAAGGACAATGTTGCATTAGCAAGGTCTCTGATCTACAGGTGAAATGACTAAAATATCCCTCTACACATCGCCGTGTATTTAGATAGGAAGAAGTGTACTAACACCTCTCTAAATGACATCTATCATCCTTAGACTTCTAGTCCAATAATCCACGATTTCCTGGAGTGTTTCCGCTTCCCAAGAGAGCTACCCTAAAGCAAACATCCAAGTCATGTTTCCCAAGGCCCTGGACATTTAGATCATTCAGACAACTACAAGAGGCGATATTGTATAGAAACTATCTTGTACAAGTCTGTCTAACCAACATGCAAGTATATTGGTCCTACCATAGAACCTCAACTATAGCATATCAAAGTACATGCTTCCAGATTTGTCAGACCACCTACTCATACTCAAGTCGTAGAGTACTAGTCCACGCTGTAACAGTAGTAGTCTAGGTTTCTAGCAAATAGTACTTTAAGAAACTACTACTACATGTCATGTTCTACGTATTCAAAATACGCTTATGTCATGAAGTGAGTGGATTACTCACTGGCTAAAGGTAAGTCATTCTCCATTTGGAATTTATAACATAATAACCTAAACATGATAAGAGTCCTATTCTCATCAATTGGTTAAGAACAAATGTTTATGTGTTAAATAACTCGTGACCCATACCTTATTGTGAAAGACCACCATTCACATGGATCACTTATTTAAACACAATAGGTCTTTTCCAAACGAAATTGTGTACAAATAAAATATAAATTCACAAATAATTTCTAAAAATAAATTCTTTTATTAAAACATTCAATATTTACATAAAAAACCTAGTCTAAGAGGGCATACTTCCCAAAAAATATGTGAATTGTTTCAGTTTTTTATCCTGTACCCATTCGGGAGTGTTGACCAGCAATCCTACTTGATTTTCTCTTAACCACAAAATGTTTTGTCTCTTCCTAGATGAGACACGAGGTTTAGGGGAGGCAGGAGGTGCTACAGCTTTTTGAGGTGGGGATTTTTCCTTGGCTTGCACAGTAATAGTCACTTCCTCCGCAGTAGGCTATTCCTGTTCAGTTTCTTCTTCAATGACCGGTTCCTCTTCTGTTGCCTTTGCTGGAGCAGATACTGCAGGAGTAGACATCAGGTCATTTGTTTTTTCTTTCTTCTCCACTGCAGTCAGTTTATTGTCAAGATTTTGAAGTTATAAACTGAGGCCATCAAATTTAACAGCCAAAGAGTTGATGGCATCCAAAATGCTTTCAGATAGTCCCTTATCCTGAGCTTTTTCTTTTCCTTTGGCAAAGGATTCTTCTTGAGGATTTTCTTCAATTTTTCTTTTTACTCCAACAGAAGGGGCGTTCTTTCCTTTTACTTTTACTTTCAACAATCTTTCCTTTTCCTCACCTTCGATGTCACGGAGCAACTTCCATTCATTACCCATCCTCGCATATCCTATGCTCTCAAAAGATTCAAAGTTATAAATATTCATTTTTGATGGGGCACAGGGGACTAAACTTAAATCAACATTAAAATATCTGAAGACTTTTGTTAATAAATTTCCAAATAGCAAGGCTTTTCTAGTGGTATTTCTTGTTTACAGCATCAACTTGGTAGCTAAGAACCCAAACTAATTTGCCTTTCCTCAGCCAAGGCTAACATAATTACCATCTGCAAAATATTAATGGAGGTTTTATGACCAAAACTCGGCACCACCATGGTAGAGACCATATGGTATAAGATACTCCCTACTCCATTTAGCTATTTAGTATTTCTGTTATTGGAATTCTCAAAACTCCTTCCTCCAGCAAATATTTCTTCAAATTTCTTTAACTCAAACATGTCAATTCCCTCCGAAAATCTATTTAATTCAAAGTATTGAATCCCTCCATCTCTTACTTCACATATTCTATTCATCAAACGGTGATTAAACTCAAAATTCTTACCTCTAACTCTAGAAATATATCAACGAATCATAAATCCTCCCCTAGTTTTCTCAAGACGGCCTTTTCTCAAATTAGCATAAAATTCTCAAATAAGTGGTGTAAACAATTTTTCATCAACAGATAGTAAACTACCCCAACCAATGACTCAAACATATCCAACACATTGGAGAAATTCAGAAAAGATGATGGATTAACACGATACCCAATAATAACAGTTCTATTTCTTGAAACCCAGTCATTGTAATTAGACTCACTCTTTGAATCTATAAATCGGAGTACTTGATTTTCAGAACTCTCTTGTTCCGGTGATGATTTTGAAGAATCATAATGTGAGGCCGAGAAGTCTGGTTCTAGTGAAACTACTTTTCCTTTATTCGTTGCTGAACCCTTCTTCTTTGTCTTTGGAGACATTTTTTGTACCTTCTTTGGTTTTGGTATGGTTGATTTCATTTTTGCCATTGAGAAGATTAGGGCTTTGACTGACAGATGTTTGGAGAGAAAGAACTCAGAGAGTTTTTGGAAGATGGAGTGAGTATTCGTCGGTTATAGAGATTGGAAGAGAGAAAAAATGAATGTCCTTTACATGCCTAGAAAGTTGTGATAGAAAGCACATTGAAAAGACAACTTAACTCAGAGATTAAAAGAAACTGTATTGAGAAAAGCACAAGCTTTTTGAAATTGAAATATGGAAATATGGAAGCAGTTATTTTAAAAGGGAAATATGAAGCATCAAAGATAATTCCGTTTTGGATTTCGACCCAACCCGAAATATACATCCAAATGGAACTTTTTCAGGAATGAGTTTTGGAGGTGGATTTTGGACTTAAATACTGCATCGAAAAACTTTGTTGTACATTTTGGATACAAACACTGCGTCCAAAAACATTGTCTCTATTAATCCTGCAAAATAAAGAAAACTTGTGCAACCAGGATAGTTATGTAATTTTTGTAATTTCCAAACCTCTTTTCAAATTGTTGAATCTTATGTCAGCAAGTTGTTCATCAGTTGAAATATATTCAACACACATATCGCCTTTAAGCATATGATCATGAATAAAATGATGTTTAACTTCTATATGCTTTGTCCTAGAATGTTGAATAGGATTTTTAGTTAGATTGATAGCACTTGTATTGTCATATAAAATAGGTATGCAATTAAAGTTAAGACCAAAATCAAACAATGTATTTTTCAGCCACAAGATTTGTGCGCAACAACTACCGGCTGCTATATATTCAGCCTCGGTTGTGGATAAGGATACACATCCTTGCTTTTGCTGTGTCATGACACTAGAGAGTGTTCGAGAAATTGGCAATGCCCACTTGTGCTTTTTCTTTACACTATGCATCCCGCATAATCTGTATCAGTGCATCCTATAAGATCAAATGAGTTAATGTGAGGATACCACAAGCCATAATCATATGTGCCAATTAGATATCGAATGATGCATTTTACTACATATAGGTGTGATTCCTTTGGACATGATTGAAATCGGGTACAAAAACACACTGAAAACATAATGTTAGGCTGGCTAGCAGTAAAATAGTGTAAGCTTTCAATCATACCTCTATACCTATGTTCATCTACATTCTTACCCTTTTCATCTTAGTCAAGTTTTATAGAAGTATTCATAGGTGTGCAGATTTCTTTGGCTTTATTCATACCAAACCTTTTGAGCTACTCCTTAGCATACTTAACTTGATTTATAAAGATTCTATCCTTGGTTTGCTTAATTTATAGCCCGACGAAGAAGTTTAGTTCTCCCATCATGCTCATTTTAAATTCTTGCTACATTGTCTTAGCAAACATCTTGCACAAAAAGTCATTAGTAGTACTAAAAATGCTATCATCAACATAAATTTGAACAATAAGTAGATCACCGGATTTATCAGATTTGATGAACAATATGGTATTGATCAAGCCTCTTGAAAAAACTTTTGAAATCAAGAGTCTACTAAACCTCTCATACCAAGCTCGTAGAGCTTGTTTTAACCCATAAAGAGCCTTAGAAAGTTTGAAAACATGATTTGGAAAGTGCTCATAAATAAAACCAGAAGGTTGTTCAACATACACTTCCTCCTTAATAAAAGCATTTAGGAATATACTTTTAACATCGATTTGATAGAGCATGAAATTTTTGAAGGAAGCAAAAGCGAGAAGCATTCTTATAGATTCTAGTCAAGCAACGGGAGCAAATATCTCATCATAATCAATGTCCTCTTCTTGATTGAATCCTTAGACGACCAATCTAGCTTTATTTCTAATCACAGCTCCGTTTTTATCAAGTTTATTTCTAAATACCCATTTGGTACCAATAATCGGACGATCAAGTGGTCTAGGAACAAGTTTTCAAACTTGATTTCTTTCAAATTGGTTTAATTCTTCTTGCATAGCAATAATCCAAAATTCATCATGTAGTGCTACATTAATACAGTTAGGTTCTATACTTGAGAGAAGAGCAAAGTTATCTGTGAAATTCCGTCTATTTTTAACTCTATAGCTTGGATCACCAATGATTTTTTCTTTGGAATAACCTATTTTATATTTCCAATCCTTTGGTAATTGTTGATTCGTAGAATCTTCAGTTTTTTCATTTCCTTGTTTAGCTTATTGTTCTTCAATTTCTTCTTTTTTTACATGAGTATCTAGTGGTGAAGCTTTGAGTTGGTCTTTTCTTACTTCCTTTGAACCTCCTACATCATCATCATTTTTCATTGGAGCATAAATGTTAGATTCATCAAACACAACATGTACGGATTCTTCCACACATAGAGTTCTTTTATTATATACTCTATATATCTTTTTATTGGAAGAGTATCCAAGAAATATAGCCTCATCAAATTTACTATCAAATTTCCCAAGATTGTCTCAGGTATTAAATACAAAATATTTGCAACCAAACACTTTAAAATAAGATATTGAAGGAGATTTGTCAAACATATGTTCAAAAGGAGTTTTTCTCAAAAACGGTCTTAGCATAACTCGGTTTACAATATAGCAAGCTGTATTAATAGCTTTAGCCCAAAAGTATTTTGGAAGGGCATTTTCACAAAGCATGGATCCAGCCATTTCTTACAAAGTTCAATTTTTCCTCTCAACAACACCATTTTGTTGAGGTGTTTTGGGTGTTGAAAAATTGTGAAATACTCCATTTTCATCACTAAAGTGTGTAAATTTATTGTTGTAAAATTCTTTACTATTATCACTTCTAATAGAAATCAGTTTACATCCAATAGAGTTTTGGACGTGTTTGATCAGTTTTGAAAATTCAAAAAAGGCTTTGTCCTTTTGTCCAAGTAAATCTAGAGAAATCATCAACTAGCACATATGCATACTTTTTACCGCTAAGACTAACAGTCCTCATTAGTCCAAACAAATCCATGTGAATTAATTCAAGAGGTTTTGAGGTTAAAATCATTTTCTTGGGTTTAAAGAAAGTTTTGATTTGTTTTCCAAATTGGCATGCATCACAAATTTTACTTTTATCAAACTTCATTTTAGGTAATCCCCTAACAAGCTCTTTTAAGGACAATTTATTTAGTAAATCAAAAGATATATGATATAATCTTCTATACCAAAGGTAACCATCATTGTCACGAACGGAGAGACATCTAATTCCATGAGCTATAAGGTCATTTAGATATAATACATATGTATTTCCAACATAGTTGGCAATAAAGATTGTTTCAAGATTTGAGCTATCCATGGTAGAACAAGAATCCTTTTCAAAAATGACTTTGTAGCCATTATCACATAGTTGGCTAATGCTAAGCAAATTATATTTTAGATCATCTATTAGTAATACTTGCTTTATAATGGTTAAGGAACCTTTACCAATTTTACTAATGCCAAGAATCTTTCCTTTCTTCTTGTCTCCAAAAGTAACGAATCCTTCATTTGTGGTCTGTACATCTTCTAACAAGGTTGTATCTCTAGTCATGTGTCTTGAACAACCGCTGTCCAAGAACCACTTGGTGAAGCTTATTTTTGCCACATAATGTGCCAATACATGCAAAAAAAGAGTGATTTTTGGTACCCACACTTTCTTGGGTCCATTGGGGTTAGTAGCGTTTCCTTTGATTTTCCAAAAAGTAATTCCACCGAATTCCACTTTTCTTTTAATAAGACATCTTGATGCTATGTGTCTCGATTTTTCATAATATGTGCATTCTTTGTGTGTTGTGTAGCATGAGATAGCTTTAACAAATTGAGACTTGTGAATTTTGTCCTTATTCTCATGTCTATATCCTAAGCCATTTCGATTTCCAGCTTGATGTTAAGTCCCAAGTAATTTTTCCAAGTTACTTTTCCTATTTGTGAATTTTTCAATACATGTGGTAAAGTCATTGACTCTATTTTTCATGTCATCAAAAGTGCTAACTATACTTTCAAGAGTTTGAATTCTATCATACAAACTTCTATTTTCTAGAGATACATACTGTAAAGTAGTCATAATCACATCTTTTTTCATAATAGCACTTAATGTGTGACTCAATAGATATTTTGTTCTCACTTAACAACTTTTCGTTCTCATTTAACAAACAATTAATCTTCAATTTCATTTCTTTATTTTTTCTGGATAGTTTTTTTAGTTCATGGAATATATCAATTAACAACTCATTTAGATAATCATGCTTTTCAGTTATAGATATAAGCGAATTAGACATGAAATTAGTGGTAGTAGAGTTTACCGCGTTTTTCATGGCCATGAAGCATATGTTAGTAGTTTCGTTCTCATAATCTTCTTCTTCAGACTCAGACCCATTTAGGTCCTAAGTCCCCATCAATCCTCTGCCTTTCTTTGCCTTCAACTCCTTCTTTTTAAGCATTCTGCCTTCCTTTCCTTTTGCAACTGGACAGTCAGCAATGAAGTGTTCAGTGTTTTTGCATTCATAACGTTGATGCTTGAACTTTGAGGATTGTTCTTTCTTTTTTGTGAACTTCTTTCCTCTTTTGAAGTTTGCTTTGTTGAACATCCTTTTGAATTTCTTTGCTATCATTGCCAGATCTTCATTGTCTACTTCCGTTTCATCACTACTGTCAGATTGACTAGTTTCTTCATCCTCTTTTTCAGATTTTAATGCTATTCCTTTTTTACCTTTATCATGATCATTGGATTCCTGAAACCTCTTGAGTTTCATTTCATGTATTAGAAGAGAGCCGATCAGCTTTTCGGTTGGAAAGAATTTTAAATCCTTGGATTCTTCCACGGCAAGAGTTTTAGGCTGCCAGCTTTTAGGTAATGCATCCAGAATTTTTTTGATTTTGTTGCCCAAGGGAATAAACCTTCCAATAAGCTTTAAGACCATTTTGTAATATTTGTGAATCTAGTAAACATATCAGTAATGCTTTCATTCAGCTTCACTGTGAATAATTCATAATCATGAATTAGAAGCCCCAATTTGGATTCCTTAACTTGGTTTGTCCTCTCATGGGTGACCTCGAGTAATTTTCACATGTCATGGGTTGAATCACAACCACTAATTCGATTGTATTTAGTCGCATTTAGTGCACAACATAAGATGTTCATCGCCTGAAAATTCAATATCATCTTAGCATTATCTTCAATATTAAACTCGTGATTTATTTTAGACATTTTTACGCCATCAATAACTTTTGACAGAATAAAAAGATCTTTCTTTATCAAATTCCACAACTCAAAGTTAATTGAGCACACATAGATTTTTATTATGTTTTTCTAGAATGTGTAGTTGTTTCCATTGAACAAAAGAGGTCGATTTGTTGAAGATCCTTTAACATATGGAAGAGATGATGAACTTGCCATGAGGATCTTTCCTGCAAAGTTGTTAGACCGAGAATATGTAAACTAGGCTTTGACACTAAATAAAAAACTTTAGGAGGGTGAATAAGGTTTTTGGCAAACTAAAATTTTCAAGAAATCTGTTATACCAAATATTAATGTTCTTCAAGATTCTTGGACCAACTTCATGGCAACAGAGAAATCTATCCAAGGAAACTTTGAGAAATATCTAGATTCAGACTAAGGTAAGAAATACAATGTAGTTAATGTTATATGCAGAGAGATGAGACATAGAATGTATAGTGATTCGATCTACCAAGATCTACATCTATTACCTTAAGCTCACACTTAAGGATTTTTAATTAGATTTTATTTACCCAACTTAATAGAATCAATCTACACCAAATACAAGAAATGATCACCACACTTGATTTTCCAAAACGTCTCAATCAACCAACAAATCAAGGTTCACCCCAGATGAGTTTTACACCATAACCTTGTTTTACAAAAGAGATTAAATATCAATGGAATAGTAAAAGCTCATTTGATTGAGTAGATGTGCACTAAGGAAAAATTACAAACACTTTTACCTTTAAGACACAATTTGAATTCACTTTAAAGTACTTTGATGAAGGAGACTTTTGTTTTCTATAGAGCAAGAGTGTTTCTTAGAAGGATACAGCAAAAATCTACTAGTCAAATCAAGTTTAGAGGCTTTATATAGAGACATAAAGTGAAGTACCAACGGCTATATAACGACTATAATTTTACTGTCAAATTTACCCACGTTTTGGACTCATGTTTTGGATGACGATGCATTCAAAAAGTAAGTCCAAAATGGTACTTTTTTAGGCAGAAATGATTTGACAAAGTTTACGGGATTTTGGACGAATCTTTTGGATGCAGAATCATCCAAACTGCTCAATCCAAAATTCTGAGATTTAAAACTTTGAAATCTTTTTGTTTGTGTACTTCAAGGTAGAAATAAACTGAATCATAAGGTAAAAAGACATAGGAATTAACAAGAAATACTTTAATAACAATTCCTGGTCTAAAGTTCTTCCATAAAGACTTCTTAGCATGCAATCTCATAAGCTTAAACTTCATCTTGATCACCCATTCTTTAAATTTCATTGCTCAAGAGTTGCTTAACAATCTTATTTGAATGCCTTAGAAGAACTGAAGCAAAACATATCGTATCACATATAAATCACACAAGGTAGTCCACATCAATATTTATCATAAGTCAAAACATAGGAAAAAGCCCGTAGGATTAACATATATGTATATAAAGTAAAATAAAATAGAAAAGAAGAGGAAAGAAAGAAAAAGAAAGAAAAAATTATCAATTATCAATTTTACTCTTACTAATTTAGTAATATGATAAATACGTGAACAATTGGAAATGCCACAAAATTTTTTAAAATGATTAAAAAGTTTTAAATAAAACTATATCGGAGGCAAAAAAAATTTATAAATATTTTCGGACTCAAACAGACCCCCGCTCCCCCTTTGGGCCGGGACTGGGGATTGTTTTGTCCTTGACGGGCCAGGGGCAAGGATCCCCGCCTTTTCCCATGGCGGGGACAGGCCGGGGATGGGGAAATGGGGGGTATGAGGGGGCATGGTCGGGATTTCTAGTTCCCGGCCCTATTGCCATCCTTACTTGTGGGCCGGTTCTTGTTAGCAAATATAGTGCATAATGGTACATCGATATCGTATATAGTAGGTGTGTTCTCGTGCTTAGACTAGAGAACATTAGACATAGAAGCCAATATATAGCATCTATCTATTTTATCAGCTTTCCTCCATGCCTTCTTAGCCTCATGATCTTGGTCCGTGGAATCTTCCCCAATTTCAGGATGGGTATCAGTCAGAACACACTTGTACTCTTTCACAGTGAGTACTTTGTCTAGATTCCTTTTCTAGTCCACATAGTTAGGTCCAGTTAACTTATTCTCCTTGAGAATAATAGACAAATGATTGAAACCAGACATTTCAATTGATTGAAAAAAAATTATTCAAAAAAAATATTTTTTTAGAAAAATATATAAAAATTCACATTTAAAACATCATATTATTTCCATGATATGGTTAACCTATTAAAACTATTATAAAAAATATAAAAATTTTGGCTCTTAGAAAAATTGATAGAGCTTCATAGGAAGGTTAACAATTTTCTAAGTTAAGTGTATAACCATCATAAATTAAACTTTCTTAAGCATCACAAATTAAACTTTCTTAAAAGGTAATGATCCAGAAATAGTTCTATCGATAGAATGGTCACAACTCTTACTACCAATGGACAATCCAACATTAATGCCTCCAATGATAGGCTGGACGATATTAACACATATCCTTCCCTTTAATTATAATTCCTCCGTTAGTTCTAGATTCTTGTGAAAACCTATCCTACAGGGTGTCATGCTCAGAATGACACGAGAAAATCCACAATCTCTACTAAGAATCTATGTGGAAGCCATGGGGCCATTGGAATCCCTCTCCTACTTAATCTTTTGAGAAAAATAGATTTTTGAGAAAAATGTTTCTTTAAAATTTAATTGGTTTTTATTAACTTTAGTGAAAGCCCAAAAATTCAACCATTATTCTCTATATCAATGATAAAACCCTTTAAGAGAATAAACTATGAATTTTTATTTCACTACTTAAGTTAAAATCATTTTCTAGGAACTAAATTTAAAATTATTCTCCACGTCAGGGATAAAAATCTTTGAAAGAATAAACCATGAATTTAATTTTAAATTACTTAGTCCCAATTTTAAAACGTTTTCCTTAATTGTTTTTCCTAGGAAAAATTAATTTCTCAAAAAACTTTGTACATTGGATCACAAAATTAAATAAAATAGGCATGCTCCAAAAATAAAATTTGTAGATGCTATTTCTAACGTTTAATTCTTGTATGACCAAATGATGGATTAAATATCATAATCATAATAAAATTAAAATGATCTTGTTTAATCTTAAGGTAGTTCCACCTTACTAACCATTTTCATGTAAAATTATTTAGCACAATAATTAAACCATTGCAAGAAAATAACCTCATGTGATATGGGATCTCAAAAGGAAAAGAAATTACAAGAAAAATAGAGGGAAAATATCTTTTTAAAAAAATCAAACCGAAGCCCACGACCCAAACCGGCAAGGTGTCAAAATCAGTCCACCTAGTGCACAAGCCGGTCGCAGCTTCACTGGAACTGGCCACGCCTTGGAGACCCTCAAACTGGCATAACTGGCTGCAGTATGAGAAAAGCCAGTTGTGGCTTCAAATTCCAAGAACCAGCTAGACCGGCCGCGGCTTGTGAGTGTTCAAACTCACAAGCCAGCCACAGCTAGGCCCTTTCCAAGGGCCTCCGTCTGACCTCTATTTTCTTCTATTTTCTGCAATTTCCTTTAGGGGGCTTTCGGCATTAATCCATAAACTATTTTTTTTTTGTTATAGGAATTCATAAATTAAATTGAAATACAATATCAATTGCCTATACCTTTCAAAACGAGGCGTATATGAATTCTACGGAAAGCGATTAACAAAAAATTATAGGTGTCTATGCCTTTACGCATGAGGTGTACACAAAATCTACCCATATAAAAAATCACGAAAGATCTATACAATCACAAAGATCATATTTTTATTAGTAAAAGATCCACCTTTTCTAGTTATTAGCCCTAAGAATGCTCCTAAATTTTAACCATGGCTCTGATACTACTTGTAGGACCATGGGAAAATTAAATACGCAGCAGAAATATGCAAATTAAAAATTTTTCCGAGCCAAAGTTTAAGAATACTTACTTTTAGGACATTTTACTTGAATAGCCGGAGTTGGATTCAAGCTTAACAGTGCTTCCTCAACTGGAACGTCTACTTGTTCCGCGAATATACTAGCTAACTGTCGGCTCCTTCGCATCAAACACTTACCACGTTTGTTAGCTCTTGACCTTCCATAGTATTCTCAAACCTCCTATGGGCTTTTACTGGTGAAAGTAGAACTCGGGTGAAAAAGATTGAAAGAAAAACAAAAGAGATAAACATGACAAGAAAAAAGTGGCCTTGGTTTCATTCAAGGAAAAAAAACCCGAAAAGCTATTTTTGTGCTGCCAAGAATTTAGTCAACCACTTGCAAGATCACGTGTGATCTTTTATATCCAAAATCACAACTTTCCTTTTTTTTTTCTCTCAAACTAAACTAACCGGCCTCCTTATTCTTTTATTTCCTTTTTTCCTTGTACAGTGGCGGCTACCATCAAACCCTGATGGGCTGTGTTTTCTTAATTAGTCTAATGACTAATTAAATAGCTCTTTTATTAATTAATTAATCTATTTGGGCCCAATATAAAATTATCTAAAATAATTAATTAAATTATCTTTTTTATTAATTAATTAATCCACTTATGCCCAATATAAAATTATTCAAGATAATTAATTAATTAATTAATTAAATTTGTCCAATTAATTATTCTAGTCTAAATAAATAATTAATTGGACTCCTAGAATAATTCTTCCGATAATAAATTCATCCAATAAGCTCATATAGTAAAATAAATTTACTAAGATTATTTGAGTTACTCCGGGCACTAAAAGAAATAATGTTATTGGTTACTAAATGACCAAAATACCCTTGCTAATAAATAGTTGTATTTTATCATTTTAAATATTTCATTTATCACCATATAGAAATATTAACCCCGAGAATAATATTACAAATGCAGTGTCTTCGATCTACAGGTGAAATGACGAAAATACTTCTCTACGTAACGCCCGTCATTGAGATAGGAAAAATGTATTAATACATTTCTTAATGACATCTACCATCTTTTGATAGCTAGTTCGATAATCTATGACTTCCAGTACGTATCTACTTATTACAGGAGCTACCCAAAATTGCATATACTTAGTCATGTTTCCCAATGCCCTGAATTATTTAGACTATCGCAGACAATCACAAGGGGGTGATTTATGTAGGATTTCTTTCATGCATAATCAGATTAAGCGCAGCGGAAAACAATAAGAAATCCAAGCCATGGATCACGAGTTTGCAATAGAAACGGGAAAAAGGAGAAGATTGTGTCTATTACCTTGTGAAGCCGGAATTCAAAAATTTCAGAAACAAGAACGCAGGCGCGATCCAGATTATCCAAAACCGTTCACTGCAGCTCAACTGAAGTCCAAGAAAGAACTCCCTCTAATGATAATCCACTCAAGGTTGAACACTCACAATCTCACAATTCTATGCTAGTAGAATTCGGGAGGCTAGGGTTTAGATCAAGAAGAGAGACGGCTAGGGTTTGATCAAGAGAGAGGCAGAGAAACGGTTTCTCTGTTATTGCGTGAATAGTCTGTCTCAAACCCTAAGAAAACCATTTCCTTATATTTATAGATTTATAATTACCATAAATTACAACTTAGTCCTTCAATGTCCAATTGTCAACAAATTGATCCTTGAAGCTTACTTAATTACAATTAGGTCCCATGAATTATAACAAACTTATAATTCAACTATAAATATATTCCTTTCTCTTAATTAACCCCACAATATTATCAAATAATATATTTGAGCATTCAAACCTTTATTGTGTGTGACCCATTAGGTTTCCTGGTCTTATTGGTAGCATAATATGAATTAATTCTAACAATATTAGAATTAATAATCCTTAATAAAATAAAGGATTAAATTTATTAATTCTATAATTAATAAATTCATATTTAGCATATCAAGAGCGACATCTAGCAATAACTCTTGACCACCCAAAAGTCCAGAAAGTCAAGTGGCTTGACATGAACCTTTCAATAGCATTATCAGTGCAATAAACTCCTTTCAACATACAATATCTCATTCGGTCTAGAGCATGGAATTAGTGCCAACTCCCTCCAGAATATTATTAATTCTGGCCCGAATATTTTAGTACTTGTTCAAGAAATCCATTACTCGATATGTGTATCAATTGGAACCATTTCCATCACATAGTCGCCTTGGCCAAGGACTTCATGAGTAATGATTTCTACAAGTGGCCTTGAGATATACTCTTCTACTATTAGGAGTGGTGAATCCTTTATTGACCCTCTCAACTACTTTCGTTTACTTTACGTTGTACCCAATATCCATCCCATAGGCGGTCCTAGATAAGACTCCAAAGATTAGAATCAAAGTACAACGCTCGATAAACAAAGTACCTTGGAGATCTCAAGTCTAAGGATACTTGCACACTTGCTATAATGAGATTCTATCACTGGCACTAAATAGTTATCCAAGTGATTATCTCGTAGCTAGGTCATCCAATGAACTTGTTTCAAAACAAGCATCCACACGTTAATCCCGAGTATCCCAATACCCACGGATATGAGAACCACCGCTTGATCCAATCAAGAGATATAACATGTGCTAGCCTTGGCGTATTAATAATGTCCCATCTTATTAATACTATGATCGGGGATTATTTAAGTACAAACACCGCATAGTGTAGTAGGAATCTCACATCATGATCTCTATCATGATTTCCTTAACACTGTGTTGTACTAGGGACTTTATCTAACGGTTTGTACACATATTTAGATATAACAATCAAACTAAAAGATAAAGAATGCCTCTTATTAATTTAATATGCAATATACATGGTACAAGTGATTGCCTCTAGGGCACAACACTAACAAACTCCCACTTGCACTAGAGCCAATCATTCATGTATCGAATACCAAATGACTCAACATATTTATCATGTTTCTTCTGGGAAAGCGCTTTAGTGAGTGGATCAGCTATGTTCTGATCCGTGGGAATTCTCTCTATCTTTACATCTCCTCTATCTATGATTTCTCTAATCAAATGATAGCGTCTAAGTACATGCTTGGGTCGTTGATGAGATCGTGGTTCCTTTGCCTGTGCAATGGCTCCATTGTTGTCACAATACAAAGGTATCGAATCAACAATGCTGGGCACCACTCTAAGTTCAGCGATGAACTTCTTGATCCATACTCGCTTCTTTAGTCGCTCGTAAGCCGCTATGTACTCGCTTCGATAGTCGAATCGATAGTAGTCTCTTGTTTGGAGCTCTTCCAACTAACCGCCCCACCACCTAATGTAAATACGTAGCCGATTGTGATTTGAAGTCGTCCTTATCGGACCGAAAGCCGGCATCGTATACCCTCTTACTTGTAAATCACCATCTCCATATATCAAGAATGCATCCTTAGTCCTTCGTAAGTACTTAAGGATATTCTTTACAGCTCGCCTAGTGACCCTCTCCAGGATCGGATTGGTATCCGCTCGTCAAACTAAGAGCACACGATACATCGGGCCTAGTACATATCATAGCATACATGATAGACCCAATTGCCAAAGCATATGGAATTCTACTCATGTGATCCCTTTCAACTTGTGTCTTTGGAGACATTGACTTTGAAAGGCTTACACCATGTGTCATAGGTAAGAATCCTCTTTTGGATTGATCCATGTCGAACCTTTTCAAAGACTTTGTCTATGTATGTAGACCGTGAAAGACCTAGCAACCTTCTAGATCTATCTCTATAGATCTTTATTCCCAGAATATATGTTGCTTCTCCAAGGTCTTTCATGGAGAACATCTTGGACAACCAAATCTTCACTGATTGAAGAGTGAAAACATCATTTCCTATAAGCAATATGTCATCTACATAAAGCAATAGGAAAACAACTTTACTCCCACTAGCCTTCTTGTACACACAAGGTTCATCCATGTTTTGAATGAAACCAAATTCTTTAATTGTCTCATCAAAATGGATATTCCAACTCCTAGATGCTTGCTTAAGTCCATAAATGGACCTTTGCAACTTGCACACCTTTGTGCCATCTTCGGATATGAAACCTTCAAGCTGTGTCATATACACTTCCTCAATCAGGTTTCCATTAAGGAATACTGTTTTCACATCCATTTGCCAGACCTCATAATCGTAATGAGCGGCAATGGATAGGAGTATTCTTATGAATTTCAACATCGCAACTGGTGAAAAAGTTTCAACATATTCAATACCTTATCGTTGACGATAACCTTTTGCTACCAAGCGAGCCTTATAGGTAACCACATTACCATCCATGTCAGTTTTCTTTTTGAAAACCCATTTACACCCTATAGGCTTGATTCCTTTAGGTGATCAACCAAAGTCCATACTTGGTTGTCATACATGGAATTTATCTCTCGACTTCATAGCTTCGAGCCATTTGTCGATTCTCGAACTATTCGTAACATCCTTGTAAGTAGTAGGCTCATCGTCATCTATGAGCAATACGTCATTATGGTCACTTATGAGAAATCCATATCTCTCAAGTGCCACTCGTATCCTACTTGACCTACGAAGCTCTTGTGTGTTAGAAGGTTCATCTATTTGAATAGATACAGTGTTCGTAAGGTTGATCAATATTTGTTTGCTCTTCTTGAACTTCACTAAGTTCAAGCTTGCTCCCACTATCTTCTTTGAACATGTGCTCCTTCTCTAAGAAGACAAGCATGTTTTGAAATAAAAACTTTATTTTCGTAAGGAAGATAGAAGTAATATCCAAACGATTCTTTTGGATATCCAACAAACAAACATTTGTCGACTTACTTTCAAGTTTGTCTGACATTACCTTTTTAACAAAAACAGGGCAACCCCAAATCCTTAAATGAGATAACTTTGGTCTCTTACCAAAGAATAACTCATAAGGAGTGGTATCAACCGTTTTTTACGGAACTCTGTTTAAAATGTAAACAGCTAGCCTCCAAGGCGTACCCCCAAAACGATTTTGGTAGGTCTCGCAAAAGCCATCATGGTCCTTACCATGTCTAGAAGGGTTCGATTCCTTCTCTCGTATACACCGTTATGTTGAGGTGTATATGGTGGAGTCCATTGAGATAATATTCCGTTATCTCTTAGATAACTTAGAAACTCTTGACTTAAGTATTCACCTCCTCGATCGGATCTAAGAGCTTTAATACTTTTGCCAAGTTGTTTCTCTACTTCATTCTTGAAGTCTTTGAAACGGTCAAAGGCTTCGTATTTGTATTTCATCAAATACAAATACCCATATCGAGAATAATCATCAATAAAGGTAATGAAGTATTGATAACCTCCTCTTGCTCGTATTGACATTGGGCCACATACATCTGAATGTACGAGTTCTAATAACTCTTTTGCCCTTTCTCCTTTTCTTGAAAAAGAAGTTTTAGCCATTTTTCCAAGTAAACAAGATTCGCATGTGTCATATGATTCGTAATCAAATGACCCTAAGTCACCTAATTTGTATAACTTAGACACACGTTTTTCATTTACATGGCCTAAACGACAATGCCATAAGTAAGATGAGATTAAGTTATCCTTTTTATGTTTCTTTTTACTTATATTGAGAATTGGATTATACATGTCTAGAACATATAAACCATTGATCAAAGTTGCAGAACCATAATGAATATCATTTAATGAGAAAGAACAACATTTATTCTTAAAACTTAAATGAAATCCGAATAAGTCTAAACAAGCAACTGAAATAATATTTTTCAACAAAACCGGTACAAAATAACAGCTTTGTAGTTCTAAAACTAATCCAGAAGGTAGATTGAGATGATTAGTCCCCATAGCTAGAGTAGCAACTTTTGCTCCATTTGCAGCTCGTAGGTCCACGTCACCTTTCTCTAACCTTCTACTGTCCTTTAGTCCCTGCAAATTATTGCATAAATGAGATCCACAACCAGTATCCAATACCCATATCTCATTATTAAAGGCAGTATTAATCTCAATCATAAACATACCAGGATTAGAAGTAGAAGTGTTTGCAAGCTTCTCATTCTACTTCCTTTCCTTCACAGTCTCCAAGTAGGCCTTGCAGTTACGCCTCCAATGGCCCATTTTGCCACAATGATGACATAGGCCTTTAGGGGCAGCCTCCTTCTTCTTGACACCTCATTTGGGCTTAGTAGGAGTGTTCTTCTTCTTCTTCTTCTTAGAAACCTTTTTCTTAGAAGATGAAGAACCTACTAACAAGATTGCCTTATCATCCTTTTTCATAGAGGGCTCAGCAGTCTTAAGCAAATTGATTAGCTCAGGTATTGTGGTCTCAACATTATTCATGTGGTAGTTGATCACAAACTGCGAAAAACTACTTGGTAATGATTGTAGAATTAAGTCAATACTTAAGTCATGATCCATTACGAACCCAAGAGACCCAAGTTTTTCAATGTAGCCCAACATCTGTAGCCCATGAGTAGCCACTGAAGCACCCTCAACCATCTGAGCACGGAACAGTTGTTTAGAGATCTCATATCTCTCTGTTCTAACTTGTTTATCAAACAGCTCTCTAAGATGGAGGATCATTGATTGAGCATTCATATGCTCATGCTGTTTTTGCAGCTCAGGAGACATTGACGCCAGCATGATACAAGATACTGTGTCGCTATCTTCTTTGTGCTTCTTGTGGACAGCATGCTCTTCAGCAGGAGTATCTTGAGCTAGAGGTGGTGGAATAGGAGCTCCTAGCACGTGGAGCAACTTTTCCGACTTGAGAACGATTCTCAAGTTTCTATACCAGTCCAAATAGTTTGATTCAGTGAGCTTGTTTGTTTCCAAGATGCTACGCAAGTTTAGGTTTGTCGACATGACGCAAATGACCTAGATGTAAAGATAGAATTATTAGAACATGTATATGCAAATGCAATGCAACTAATTAGGTATTTAATTAAGCGCATAATTATTCCACTATTTTACTCAAACCAATAGCCCTCACTATTGACTCGGGAAAGCCCGTTGGAAACTTTCTTAATGAATCAGTATCCAAATTCCTTAAGAATAACCTTGGGTTAGCTCAACAAGCCACTCTTAAGTTCAGTGGTAGGTATCCAATACCAATTACATCAAAAAGTAACTACTGAATTATTGGGTGATTAACATCTTTTAATCATTAAAGTATCAAATACTAGCCCAACTTTGCCTCTAATTTTCTTTATGCTTGGGTTAGCCCAACCGGGATAAAGAAATTAGTTAAATCCAACCCATTAACATGAATTTAAATTCTATAACTTGAACATACTCGATGTCAAGTAGGCTTGGGTTTGCCCAACAACCTGTTCTCGAAAAAGAGCTCTCGTTCTCACTATATTAATGGAATGCATTAGATTTAATATTATTTAAGGGATTTATTCCTTTTAGTGGTCTCATTGTTAGGCATGCATACAATTTATCAATAAGCAGCATAAATTGATAAACATGGTAATAAACAATTACGTGGCATGGTTATGGACTTTCTAAATTAATTTCCTCGAGCCACCAAGGAAATTAATATGGTCAACCCTATTTGTTCATGCATGATACAGGTAGAGGGTCTTACCATCTCGCCTTATTTTGAACGCCATCTTCAAAATCTTGAAAATAAAATTCTACCTCAATCTAACCTATATAATCTAATTACATAATTTCCTAAAAGAAGAAACCTCGAGTTACATTCGAGTGGAGTTAGATGAGAAGAGAATTACATCAGAATTTGAGAGAAGGCAGGACACGCAGGCCTTATTTCATTAAAACAAAGCGGTAAAAAAAATGCATGAACAGATATAATTTGTTTTAGTCCATAACCATCCACCATGCCATTAACTATGCTTAAACAAAATAAACATATACTTTCATTATTCCAAAATCAGTATTTTGGGAAAATAAAACAAATTCTAAAATCAATATTTAAGAAAAATACATTAATTTTAAAATTTCAAAATCACTATTTTGAAAAATAAAATTGATTGTCTCAAAACTAATTTTGAAAAAATGCTTTTGGGTCCCGTCACGCAACGATAACGGCGGTCCCGCTGGCTGGTTAGTGGGCAGGGGTCAAGGGGCAGTGCCTCTTGCGGGGGTTAGGGGGGCAGCGCCCCCATGGAAAAATTTTTATTTTACCACCTCTCATCAAATGAAATTTTCCCTTTCAAAATTCCATTCCAGAACCTTAAAAAAAAAAAAAAAAAACCGAACAGTAACCAACGCGTGCGGCTTGGATTTTCTGGAAATTTTTTTTGTTCAGTTCAGGGTCGTTCCAAGATCAATCAAAACCAGTTTTTGACGTTGACCTTTGTTAATCTTTATTAACAAACCATTGTGATCATTCTCACAATCAATTTAACAATCCAAATTGTTAAACAGAAGGCTTAATTACAGGATGAACATCAACTGAAGCCAAAACCTGAACACATACGCAGAACCATTCTGCAATATTTTCAAAAGCATAAAACCCACAACGCAGAAACGATTTCTACAACCCAGATTATTCAAAACAAAACCTAGACGATTACATACAAACCAGCAGACATGATCATACAATTAACATGCTGTAATCATGCAATTTACATGCTTGAACAATTCAAAGCAATAAAACATCCCATTAAAACAAAAACCCGTTGGCTCTGATACCACTGTAGGATTTCTATCATGCATAATCAGATTAAGCGCAGCGGAAAACAACAAGAAATCCAAGCCATGGATCACGGGTTTGCAATAGAAATGGGAAAAAGGAGAAGATTGCGTCTATTACCTCGTGAAGCCGGAATTCAAAAATTTCAGAAACAAGAACGCAGGCGCGATCCAGATTATCCAAAACCGTTCACTGCAGCTCAACTGAAGTCCAAGAAAGAACTCCCTCTAATGATAATCCACACAAGGTTGAATGCTCACAATCTCACAATTCTATGCTAGTAGAATTCGGGAGGCTAGGGTTTTGATCAAGAAGAGAGACGGCTAGGGTTTGATCAAGAGAGAGGCAGAGAAACAGTTTCTCTGTTATTGCGTGAATAGTCTGTCTCAAACCCTAAGGAAACCGTTTTCTTATATTTATAGATTTATTATTACCATAAATTGCAACTTAGTCCTTCAACGTCCAATTGTCAACAAATTGGTCCTTGAAGTTTACTTAATTACAATTAGGTCACATGAATTATAACAAACTTATAATTCACCTATAAATATATTCCCTTCTCTTAATTAACCCCACAATATTATCAAATAATATATTTGAGCATTCAAACCTTTATTGTGTGTGACCCATTAGGTTTCCTGGTCTTATTGGTAGCATAATATGAATTAATTCTAACAATATTAGAATTAATAATCCTTAATAAAATAAAGGATTAAATTTATTAATTCTCTAATTAATAAATTCATATTTAGCATATCAAGAGCGACATCTAGCAATGACTCTTGACCACCCAAAAGTCCAGAAAGTCAAGTGGCTTGACATGAACCTTTCAATAGCATTATCAGTGCAATAAACTCCTTTCAACATACAATATCTCATTCGGTCTAGAGCATAGAATTTGTGCCAACTCCCTCCAGAATATTATTAATTCTGGCCCGAATATTTTAGTACTTGTTCAAGAAATCCATTACTCGATATGTGTATCAATTAGAACCATTTCCATCACATAGTCGCATTGGCCAAGGACTTCATGAGTAATGATTTCTACAAGTGGCCTTGAGATATACTCTCCTACTATTAGGAGTGGTGAATCCTTTATTGACCCTCTCAACTACTTTCGTTTACTTTACATTGTACCCAATATCCATCCCATAGGCGGTCCTAGATAAGACTCCAAAGATTAGAATCAAAGTACAACGCTCGATAAACAAAGTACCTTGGAGATCTCAAGTCTAAGGATACTTGCACACTTGCTATAATGAGATTCTATCACTGGCACTAAATAGTTATCCAAGTGATTATCTCGTAGCTAGGTCATCCAATGAACTTGTTTCAAAACAAGCATCCACACGTTAATCCTGAGTATCCCAATACCCATGGATATGAGAACCACCGCTTGATCCAATCAAGAGATATAACATGTGCCAGTCTTGGCGTATTAATAATGTCCCATCTTAGTAAAACTATGACTGGGGATTATTTAAGTACAAACACTGCATAGTGTAGTAGGAATCTCACATCATGATCTCTATCATGATTTCCTTAACACTGTGTTGTACTAGGGACTTTATCTAACGGTTTGTACACATATTTAGATATAACAATCAAACTAAAAGATAAAGAATGCCTCTTATTAATTTAATATGCAATATACATGGTACAAGTGATTGCCTCTATGGCACAACACTAACAAATTATTCATGTAATGAAGCATAAAAACTCTATTTTATAAGTCCGTCTTAATTAACTAGAATCATACACCCAACATACAAGATTATTGGTCTTGCAATAAGACCTCACCTAACATACATCAAAGTGTACAAGTCTAGTTTCACCAAACTACCAACTTATACTTAAGTCTTAAGATATTCATCCACGCAGTAGCTACGATAAACCAATATTTATTTATTTTAGTACTTTGATAAAGATTATTATTGCGTGGTCCAATTCTATATATTTCAAATATACTTACACTAGTGGTGTGAATGGACTACTCACTGGTAAAGGTAAACTATTCCCTATTTAGAAACCATAGTGTAATGATCTAAACCTGAATGAAGTGCCCAACTCTATCAATCGACCATGAAAATTTTTTCGCTTATATGTTAGTAGCTTATAATCTACACCTTACTGTGAAAGTACGATCCAATCATGTAAATTACTTATTAACAAATTTAGACCTTAATATGCAATATATATAAATAAACAACCATTAATAAATTAAACTTTTATTAATTTCTAAAATATAGAAATACATAAGTCATTTTGGACATACATTCCAACAGGCATTTTCTCAACAATTCCTTCCATCTCATCAAACAGTCATATAGAGTCTATGCTTCCAATTGCACAAAAGAGAAGATATTATTTTTGGCCTTTGTAGTACGAGCACAAGCAAAATACTTTACAAGAAAATTTTCTATTAAATCATCCCAAGTAGTAATAGAACCCGGAAAAAGTTACTTAAGTCATGACTTTGCTTTATCCCTTAAAGAAAAAGGGAAGAGCCTAAACCTAATTGCATCAACGAATACCCCATTCATCTTTAAGGTGTCACAAATCTCCAAAAAGCTTGCTATATATGTGTTAGGATCTTCGTCCAGAAGTCCATCAAATTGCATTGTTTGCTGCACTGTTTGAATAATTAATACCATCAACTCAAAGTTATTCACTTCCACTCCTGGCCTTAAAATGCTTGCTTATGTCTTATGCAGTGAATGCCTAGTATAGTCTCTCATAGTTCTTCCATTTCCATTTCTATTCCTATTTTAGGCATCATCTCCATGCAGTCCAACATTACCACTAAGGTTTTCCAAGTTCTTCAAATTTTCAAATAAGATGTATAATCTACTTCCTTCAAGATCCTACACTACTAAATCTCTTTGATACGAATTCTTGGTGGTGGCTTTTCTTGATGTTGTGGTTATTTTTGTTGGGAATGTATTCAGCTCAAACAATGGGACCAAAACAGGCGTTCTTGTGACAAAAAGGGGGAAAACACAATAACAACCTACACTCTTTCAAACCCTTGAAGAACAAAGCCTCAAAGACCCTCAAGATGAGTAGAAAGTTCTACTAGAATCTCACCTTAATATCCTCAAAGCAACAAAGGCAAACAAGAACAAATAAAATAGAGAAAATCGACACCCAAATATTGAATTTCAAACAAATCTTTGAAGAACAAAGCAACCAAGACCTATTTAAAGAAAATAACATTGAATTATCCAAAAGATTTATAGACTCTTACAAAAGGAGAACTAACCCTTAAGCTTGGTCTTGAATAAGATGAACAAGAAGGCTAGGGCCTCTCAAGATTCTCTCTCAAATTTGAATTAAAATGAAGTGAATTATCTTGTCAAATCACTAAAGGTCCTATTTATACTATCCTAACCTAAGCTAAGTAATCCCTGAGGTTTAATTATAGTTTTGGGTCATAATAAGTCTTTACAAGCAACTAAAAGTGAAGAAAAATCGGAGAAAAGTATTAAAACGCGGAGCAATCGTCAGTTGCTCAGGGGAAAGCCGGCGCCGGTTTGGACTTCACAGCTGGCGCCAATTTGGATCTGTCTTCGGCCGGTTCAGGTTGTGTTTGAAGTGTTGTTGGACAAAATGGAGCCGGCGCTAGTTTGGTTGCATGGAGCCGGCGCCGGCTGTCCTCTAGAAAGCCTCTCTTGTCAAGTTCGTCCCTTTTTGCTGCCAGTTTGAGTTCTTGTTGGGGCCCTTCGCGGATGGTCATCAACACGAACTCTTGACTATCTTCCTTAACTTTCCAATCCTCCTTCATCCTCAAGCATGGTTTGATGATCAATTGAAAATCATCTTGAAACTTTTTTATCCTAGCTCTTGTCATCGGTCCTTGTCCTCTATGATGAAGTGGAGTCTCATCATCTCCCCCTCCTTGAAAAGGATTCGTGTTCGAATTATCGCCATTATCTACATCAAATGGAGAGAGGTCACTAACATTAAAGGTGGCACTAACATGATACTCACCGGGTAGATCTATCTTGTAAGCATTATCTCCAACTTTGGCAAGAACTTGAAATGGTCTATCCCCCTTTGGGTCTAGTTTGCTCCGTCGTTGTGTGGGGAATCTCTCCTTGCGAAGGTGCACCCATACCTAATTTCCCGGCTCAAATGTTACATTTTTCCTTCCTTGATTGCTCTTATGGGCGATTTTTTCGTTACGTTTTGAAATTATTTCTTTCACCTTCTCATGGAGTGCTTTCACCATTTCCGCCTTCTTAGCTCCATCGAGGTTCAACCGTTCACCTATAGGCAAAGGATCCAAATCTAAAGGAGTTAGAGGATTAAAACCATATACAATTTCAAAAGAAGAATAAGAAGTGGTAGAATGAATAGCCCTGTTGTAAGCAAACTCAATGTGTGGTAAGCACTCCTCCCAATTTTTCAAATTCTTCTTGATCATGGTTCACAAAAGTTGGGTGAGTGTTTGGTTGACCACCTCTGTTTGTCCGTCTGTTTGAGGATGACAAGCTTTGAAAAACAAGAGATTAGTACTAAGTTTGTTCCATAAAACTCTCCAAAAGTGGCTAAGGAATTTAGTATTCCTATTCGAGACAATAGTCCTTGGAATCCCATGCATTCTCACCACTTCCTTAAAGAATAAATCTACAATATATGATGCATCATTAGTTTTGGAACAAGCCACAAAATGAGCCATTTTAGAGAATCGATCAACAATCACAAATATGGAGTCCTTATCCCCATTGGACCTAAGTAATCCTAAGATGAAATCCATTGAAATATCAACCCAAGGCATATTAGGTGTAGGCAAAATAGTATAAAAACCATGTGGAAGGGATCTAGACTTAGCTCGCCTACAAATAATGCATTGAGAACAATGTCTCTCCACGTCCTTTCTTATTTTTGCCAAAAGTAATGTTCCTTAAGGATGCCTAAGGTTTTTACAACACCAAAATGCCCTATTAGTCCCCCACTATAAGCTTCCCTAACTAGCAACACCCTAATGGAACCCTTTAGCACACAAAGCCTTGCCTCCCTAAACAAGAAACCATCATGCCTATAATATTTAGCAAATGTACATTTCTTACAAGTATGAAAAATATCCCCAAACTCCTCATCATCAATATACAAATCTTTCACAAATTCAAAACCAGAAAGTTTAGCATCCAAAAAGTTGAGGAGTGCATACCTTCGAGATAGTGCATCTGTTACCACATTTTTCTTACCCTTCTTGTATTGAATGACATATGAAAATGTCCCAATAAACTCCATCCACCTTGCATGCCTCTTGTTCAAATTTTATTGGCTCTTGAGGTGTTTAAGGGTCTTATGATTGGTATGAATGACAAACTCTCTTGGAAAAAGGTAGTGTTGCCAATATTCTAAGGTCCTTACCAAGGCAAATAGCTCTTTATCATAGGTAGAATAGTTAAGGGCTATCCCAAACAATTTCTCACTAAAGTATGCAATGGGTTTTCTATCTTGGGTCAAGACCACCCACTTGCATCACACTCTATCTCAAATGTCTTCTCAAAATTGGGAAGAATAAGAATTAGAGTTTGGCTCAATTTATCTTTGAGGGTTTGAAAGGATTATTGTTAGGCTTCCTCCCACCTAAATCCCACATTTTTCTTTACCACTTCGGTTAGATGGGCTGCTATAGTGCTAAAATTTTGGATGAACCTCCTATAGAAATTAGCTAGCCCATGGAAACTACGTACTTGGGTAATGGTGGTAGGAGTTGGTCAATCTTGGATGGCTTTCACTTTTCCCTCATCAACCTCAATCCATTTGGCACTCACAACATACCCAAGGAATGTAATCCTCTCCAAACAAAAAGAATATTTCTCAAGATTAGCATCCAATCTCTCCCTTCGGAGGGCAACAAGCACACTTTGAACATGATTCAAGTAATCTACATATGATTTGCTATAGATTAATATATTATCAAAGTACACAACAACAAATTTCCCAATGAATTCCCTCAAAACATGGTGCATTAATCGCAAAAAAGTACTAGGAGCATTAGACAATCCAAAGGGCCTGACAAGCCATTCGTACAACCTTTGTTTAGTTTTAAAAGTTATTTTCCATTTATCCCCTTCTCTTATTCTAATTTGGTGATAACCGAATTTCAAATCAATTTTTGAGAAAATACATGCACCAAATAACTCATCAAGCAAGTCATCTAGCCTAGGAATGAGGTAGCAATATTTTATCGTTATATTGTTGATAGCGCAACAATCCACACACATACTCCATGTCCCATCCTTTTTGGGCACCAAGAGAACCGGAACCGTATATGGGCTTAGGCTCTCTCTCACATGTCCCTTCTTAAGCAATACCTCCACTAGCTTTTGCAATTCCTTGGATTCCTCCGGATTGCTTCTATATGCCGGTCGGTTGGGGATGACAGCTCTGGGCACAAAGTCGATTTGTTCCTCTCAATGGTAGTAGTCCTCCGGGTACCTCATTTGGGAAAACGTCTTCAAATTCTTGAAGAATAGCTGCAATTTCATGAGACAAAGACAATGTGGATTCATTAGTAGAAACATAAGAACCTTTGCATAAAAGAAGAATAATCGGTTCCTTAGCTTCTATAGCCTCTATGACCTCACTCTCTTTTGCAAAGAAATTCACTCTTTTTTTACTTCCCCTCTCTTGTCCTTGTTCACTCCTATCCTTGATTGTCAATGGCACTTATTTGTCCATCCTCTCTCTCAACTCTTTTTCCTGCCTCTCCTTTTCTTTCCTCTCAATTTCTTGCTTTTGCTTAACTTATTGCGCTCCATTCTTCTTTTCTTTTTCCTTCATGATTATTTGGTCTTTACTCACCTCACTAGGGGCCATAGGGGTAAGGGTAAACTTAGTTCCTTCCTTGAGTAGAAAATAAGTATTCTTCTTTCCATCATGTTTTACATGCCTATTATATTGCCAAGGCCTCCCTAGTAATAAGTGACCCGCTTGCATGGGTACCACATCACATAGCACGTCATCCTTGTACTTTCCTATTTCAAAAGATACCAACACTTTCTTATTTACTCTCATTTCCCTACTATCATCAATCATTGTAATTTGTAGGGTTTGGGATGTTTAATCCAACTCATGTCTAATTCTTCAACTAAATCTGCACTAATCACGTTTGTGCAACTCCCACTATCCACAATGACACTATAAGGGGTTTTGTTGATTAGACACCTAGTGTAGAAAATGTTCTCTCTTTGTTGGTGGTCTTGATCCTCAATGGCTTGCGAACTCAATGACCTTCTTGTAACTCCCACCAAGGAGTATTCTTAACCAACAACTCCCCCTTCATCACTCTCCTCATCTCCATTTCCCTCTTGGTTTCCTTGGTACCTTTCTTCCTCTTCTTCTTCGTCAGTAGAAACCTCACCATAGAGATTGGTATACATCGTTCTTTTGCTTGGACACTCATGGGAAGTATGTCCATATCCAAGGCACTTAAAACATTTGATATCTCTATTCCTTTGTGGCCTCCCATGGCTTTCCCTTTGTCCTTGTTCCATCCTTTCCTAGGTTTCCAATCCTCCCTAGGTTTTCATTCTTCTCTAGGTTTCCAAACCTCCCTTGGTTTGTTGAAATTTCTTTGGAATAGCTTAGGGGCTTCATCCTTTTTAATTGGCAACTTGCTAGTAAAGTTGGGGTTTGGAAGTGGGGGTCTAGTAAATGTCCTCCTCTTTAATTGTCTTTCAATCTTCATGGCGACATGTACCATATCCTCCTAACAATCATAGGGATGCAATTCTACCAAGTTGGCAATTTTCCTATTTAATCCTCCCAAGAATCTTGCTCTTGTTGCTCTAGGATCCTCGTTAATTTGTGTTCTCATCAACATAACTTCCATCTCCTTATGGTAATCTTCTACACTTTTGTTCCCTTGCTTGAGTGATTGGAGCCCTTGGTAAAGATCGTTGTAGTAATTGTGCGGTATAAACCTTACCCTCATCATGTCTTTCAACAAATTCCAACTAGCCACAGTTTTCACTCCCATTTGTCTCATTTGAGCACTAACTTGCTCCCACCATACCAAAGCATACTCCAAAAATCTGAAAATAACCAACCTCACTTTTGACCTCTCACTATAGTTATGGCTTGCTAGAAATATCTCCATTTTGCTTTCTCACTCAAAATAAGCTTCGGGGTCACTCTTGCCATAGAATGTGGGCACTTTTCAATGTAATATGGCTCAACTCCCTTTCCACATCATTTTCTTCTCTCCTTCCTCCTCTATTACCCCATCCTCTATGATATTCCCCGAAGGCCTCAACTTATTTCCCCTCATACTACTCATCAACTCACTCAAATTCTCTTTTTAACCCCCTTATATTGATCCATCCATTCCTTCTTTGGCCTCTACCTCGTCCTCCTCTCAAGCCATGTCTTCCTCCTTTCATAGGAGCTTGTTGGAAACCCCTAATAAAGTGTTCATCCCATTCTTCCCCTTGTTGAGCATGTAACGGAGGAGTATGGGCATCTCTATCCCACATCCTTAGACTTGGCACTTCAAAGCGCCCTTGGCCTCTCCTTTGTACAATGGTAGAAGATTATCCAAGATGATTTATCAACTCCCTTATCATGTTTTGAAATTTGCTTTGCATTGTCCTCATCATAGCTTGCAAATTATCACGCAATCCCCTAACATCAATTTGATCTTCTTGAGGTCTACTAGGTTCACTTAGGTTAGGCCTAAAGATTTCTTGATCATGGGTCATGGTGATGGAATATTTGCTTACTTATACTTGCAACGCAAAGAGATTAGAAAGAAAAATAGATCATCACTGCACTTCCTTGCGTATTGGCTCTTAAGGTTGATCACTCCACGCTCGTGTTTGCTCTCTTATGCTCTTTTAATAATAAGTTCATCCTCTTTCCTTTTTTTCAACACTCAAGCCTTCTTGTTCAATCTCAATTCTCCCCAATAGCTAAAGATTTAGTCCAGCTAAGTGAATCATACAAATCAAAAGAATTTTCTAATTAGGGAGTCTTAGGGGAATTTCAGTAAACACTTGTTGGGCGCCTCAAGTAAACAAGTTTTTAATCAAGAATTTCAAGAAAAGTGGACTCAATCAACACAAGAACAAGCACTATACGCAAAAGAAACACTCCTAAGAAAGAAACAAATAAAAATTTTCAAGAACAAAGAAATAAGAACAACTAGAACTAGGATGATGAAGATCAAGATGATCACAAAGGTGCAATAGAAAAATCGAGTTCAATGAACATGGAATTCAACAATAGAGTGATATACTAAGTCCCAATATCCCAAGGAATGAAAATTAAGAATCAAAGATCCCAGCTATAGCCAAAAATATTCTCATAGAACACTTATCAAACACCTTAGATGTAATTCTCGTCATTTAAGAACAAACAACATTTTCACCCATATTAAAGCCAAATTTTACAACAATCACAAGATAAATTTATTCCCAAGGATTATAACAACATCAAGGAGCAATTTTTCAATAGAAAAATCAAGATATGACAAAGATTTAATGACCTTTTTGGAGCAGGTTTTTGAGTTACGGGATTTCTCTATTTTCCCCTTTTCTTCACTTTGTAGGGCTCCTTTTCTTGTTTTCAAGCTTTGATGGGAATCAAGCTTTTCCTTACTCTAATACCAAACTCTTTTATACGAATTCTTGGTGGTGGATTTTCTTGGTGTTGTGGTTGTTTTAGTTGGGAATGTATTTAGCTTAAACAATGGGACCAAAACAGGTGTTTTTGTGACAAAAAGGGGGGAAAACACAATAACAACCTACACTCTTTCAAACCCTTGAAGAACAAAGCTTCAAAGACCCTCAAGATGAGTAGAAAGCTCTACTATAATCTCACCTTAATATCCTTGAAGCAACAAAGGCAAACAAGAACAAATAGAATAGAGAAAATAGGCACCCAAATATTGAATTTCAAACAAACCTTAGAAGAACAAATTAACTAAGACCCATTCAACGAAAACAACATTGGATTATCCAAAAGATTTATAAACTCTTACAAAAGGAAGACTAACCCTTAAACTTGGTCTTGAACAAGATGAACAAGGAGGCTATGGCCTCTTAAGATTCTCTCTCAAATTTGAATTAAAATGAAGTGTATTGTCTTATCAAATCACTAAAGGTGCTATTTATACTATCTTAACCCTAACTAAGTAATTCCTGAGGTTTAATTATAGTTTTGGGTTATAATAAGTCTTTACAAGTAATTAAAAGTGAAGAAAAATCAAAGAAAAGCATTAAAACGCGGAGCAATCGTCGGTTGCCCAGGGGGAAGCCGGCGTTGGTTTGGACTTCACAGCTGGTGCTGGTTTGGATCTGTCTTCGATCGATTCAGGTTGTGTTTGAAGTGTTGTTAGACAGAATGGAGCCGGCACCGGTTTGGTTGCATGGAGCTGCGCCGACTATCCTTTGGAAAGCCTCCCTTGTCAAGTTTCGTCCCCTTTTGCTGCTGATTTGAGTTCTTATTGGGGCTTTTCGCGGATGGTCATCAACACGAACTCTTGGCTATCTTCCACAACCTTCCAATCCTCCTTCATCCTTAAGCATGGTTTGATAATCAATTGAAAATTACATTGAAGCTTCTTGGTCCTAGCTCTTGTCATCAGTCCTTATCCTCCATGATGAAGTGGAGTCTCATCACTTTTCTTATTTTTCTCTCTTTTATCTCCTCAAAGTCTTCTATATCTCAAGGTCAACATCCTCAAAATGCCCTTGGAATCTCCCACTGTAAAACCCCACCCTAAGTCATTCTGGGAAGTATGGGATTATGCATTACATTATTTATATGCCTATATGATTTTATATGTCTCATGTATGTTGTTGATGAGTTAAGTTACCCTATTTAATTTGAGTGTGAGCATGATGGGTTGTCGGGTTATTTAGTTTTGTTTTAAGCAAAAACTTGAGGAAATAGATTTTGGGATATTAAGATTTCATTGTTAGATTATGAAAAAAAAAAAAAATAGAATGGTTCAATGGTAAGACTATTGGGATTTGAAAAGAGTGGTTAAGGGTTTGAATGATAATTCTTGCTTGGACAACCTTTATTTTCTTTTTTCCCTTTTTCCTCTCTTTTCCTCCTTGGCCAGTTCCCTTGTTGTAGCCACTATTTCCATGCTTAGAAACCCTTGAATTAGGGAGAATCATTTGAATGAAGATCACAATCCAAATTCATCACCTACTAAAATAATCCAAATTCCTTAACCCTTCCAAAATTCCATATTTTATACACTTTATTTAGGTGACTACATTATAATTATTTCCTATTTTGTTCCAAGGATAATATCCCTACATTTACGGAATTTTTCTTTCCCAATTTAATTCCAACCGTCACTTACCTTTTTAGAGTGAGGAATATTTTCTTGAACTTTATTGCTAAAATCTCTCCACTCGTTATCCCCTTACCTTGTTATAATTTCATATTTTACTTTCATTCCTTTTACTCCTGACAAAACTGGCCAACTTTCATTCCTTTTACTCCTGACAAAACTGGCCAACACATACTTACACTGATATGTTATAGTTTACTTATTTCCTTCAATTATAGTAGCTAGATTAGTGGAGATTATTTTGTGTCCTAAGCTGGACATCCAACTCCATTACCCCTTGAATTCAAATTTTAGAATCCCTTAGATTTGTCTTCCCTAATATTCCACTCCATTATCTCTTCCTATGGAAACTGACCTTAAATGTTGTATATGCCTTGATTGATCGTTAGTCACCACAATTAGGAATGTTGGAATTTGTTGTTGGAGATATGCCCTAGAGTCAATTTGTACTTATACTATTGTCATTATGTTTTATATAATAATATGAGGCTTTCCTTTCCATGAATAGTGAGTTTTGTTTTGTGGTCATCAAGTACGTGACTTGATAGTAAAACCCTACAATGAATACAATGACTATTCTAAAACTGTCCTTGATCGATTATTATTATTAGAATAATAATAAATTAAGATTAGTATGTTTGTGACTTGATGGCTATGTTTTACTGGCCATGGATATTTGTGATATCGAGTCAAGATATAAATATATGTTAGAGAACATTGTATTGGACATGACCCACTGTGAGAGTACTTCATGGAATATGTTATAAGTACTTTCTAGCCATAATAATATTGAAAGTCCTTCGACCTAAATTCATCATAGTTTCCTACTTGATAAATTCTATATTTTGGCATTGTCTAAAGTTGTCTTTAACCAGATAATAAATTAGACTACTGTTGGATATAGAATAAATCAATGAGAGGAATATGATTGATTGTGAAGGAATTTGTCCCTCTCAATTATGGGAGAGATATCCATGGGCCCCTTGATAAGTTAGACCGTTAAAAATGCATGGTCGTGCTCAAATATATCAATATAAGATATTGATATCATTTGTTTGAACAGTCTACTCTGAAATCAAGAAATAATTGATTAAGCTTAATAAGGATGACATGCTCCGTGCCTTATACTTAATCTGGATATCGTGTGACAAAATGAGTAAATATAAAATTATGGTTTGGTTCAAAGAGATCACTGAACTTCATTTAACCTGGATAGTTATAATTGTTTGCTAGGAACCGCTTATAACTTGTGGGCCATTTAAATATGATTTAGGTACACTGCCAGTATTAAATGAACCTATAGGGTCACACAATAAGCGAACTTGTTAGGTTATTTTTCTAGTGACCAGGTTCGATGAATCTGGAAATATGTCTAAGTTAATCATACTTAGAAAATTTACCAGATACAATGAATCTGGAAATATGTCCACATTCGATGTATCTGGATGATGTCCAGATTATAAGAATCTGACTCGGTAAATTAATTAGTTAAATTACCGAGATAATGGCAGAATCTTACCATATCAATTTTAATTTAATTTGAATTTAAATTAGAATATGATAAGATATTATTAGGGTTGGACTCTAAGAGGTTCGGGGGTTTTTAAGAAAACCCTAGTCGTCTTTTCAATAGTCCAATTTTTTGGTTGAGAACATTCGTGCTATTCTCTACCAGAAGAAAAAAAAAACCTCTCAAACTCTAGGCGCTAGCACTCCCCAGGTATCGAGTGAGTTCGCGGTGTATATCCGATAGAGGACGTTCGCATACTGCAGTGTTTGGTGATTGTTCGGGTTGAACGTACAACAGCACAATCAGAATCGAAGGATTTCGATTACAGCAACCAGAGGTAATTCTTAAACCTTAGATCTTCTTAATCATTTACTGGGGTCCTCGGGAGGGATTCGTGGATGTTTTCCGCGTTTAGGAGTCCACGAATTTTAACAGTGGTATCAGAGCAACTTGCTAAACGATTAGGTTGATTCATCTGTGTTAATCGTATTGTTGAATACATGTATGATATGTATGTGTGAATTTAAACGGTATGTATCAGCATGTTTGCATAATTATGATTTTAGAATACTTAGCATGCAGACTACCTGAATTAGGTTTAATATGTGCGTCTTAGTTGCCTGATCAGACCAGATTAATTGCAGATTGTCTGTAAATTGGTCTGTTTTAATATGATATGATATCGTAAGCATGCTACCCGTCGTTCTATATTTGCGAATTGTTTGTATTAATTGGCCATGATAATATGTTATCTGTATAAATATGATTAAAAGAACGCATATTGTCTGTAATATGAATTTTCACGGCGATGGTTACTAAGGGGTCCAACGTTAATTTGATTAATATTCGGAAATCGGAAGGCAAAATCTCATTCAATGAGAGAAGGAAAAATCGTTTTTCCTTCCGGGGGCGCTGCCCCCTTGACCCCCGCCCACTGACCAGCCAGCGGGACCTCCGCCAGGGGCGTTGTCCCTTGGAACCCCAACTAACTGTTCGTTGTGTGTTATTCGTTAGTGTTTTTTATTGTAGTTGTGGATTATTTTGAATAGTGCATAGCATGGCCTGTTTTATCCCAATGTGATTGACTGGTTACATTATGGTTGTTTTAAGTTGTAATTTTTAAATACGGCCTGTGTGTCGTTTTTCATTGTTGTAAAATTGTACTGCTTCCTAGAATAGGAATTATTTTAATTTTACTATCCAATGTAAAAGAAGACGGCAGCCAACATTTACAACCAAGGAAGAGTATGCTCAAGGCATTAGAGAATGCTTAAGGAGTTCATATACCTAGATTGACCACCTTGATCTTCACTTTGCTCGTGATGATCAACATAGGTTATGGGCCATGCTATGTCACTTTTATTTATGTCTTGCATGCATATTTGATATGTTTATTTCCTGCTTACTACAATCAAATTTTTTCTTTAAAAAAAAAAGGAAAAAAATTTAAGTGTTAAATGCCTTCCAAAATCAAACACTTGTTATTACTTGGATCATCATATGGTCATTCCTACCAAAGTAGGATGCTTTTGATTATCTGTGTGAGATAAGATGGAAAATAGCTTTCCATATGTTTGATATGGTTTGACTTAACTGGGCTATCAAAATGGTTTTGGGCCTAGGACATTATATGAGATATTTTTAGCCGGGACATTTGATGTCTATCTCATTTAAAATTTGAGTTTTATTTAATTATAAGATTAAAGCCAAAGCTTACTTATGATTAAAATAAAATATTTATAAAAATATATACATATATATATTTTTTCCCACTACGAAACATCAAAATGTTAAAGTTTCAAAAAGTTTAAATGCTTTTAGTGGGAATTTTTCGTTAAAGTCTCAAAAATTAATTACTTTACATATTTTTGTATGTAGATAATGGCAACAAATAGTTGGAATAATTCATTACGATCTGTGCTTGAGAAAGACAAGCTTAGTGGGACTAACTTTCTTGATTGGGCACAAAACTTAAGAATTGTTCTTAAGCAAGAAAAAAGGCTCTATGTTCTTGAAAATCCTATTCCCCCTGCTCCAGCAAATAACGCCTCAAAAGTTGAAAAAGATGCTTATAGTAAGCACAAAGATGACTCCAACGATGTTACTTGCCTCATGCTAGCAACCATGAACTCCGAACTTCAAAAATAGTTTGAAGAAGTAGAGGCATATGACATGATTGTGCATCTCAAGGAAATGTTCCAAGAGCAAACACGACAAGAGAGATTTGAAACTCAAAAGGCGTTAAATGCATGTAAGATGGTTTCTGGCACCTCGGTAAGTGCTCATGTCCTTAAAATGAAGGGCTATCTAGATCATCTTGATAAGCTTGGTGCTCCTGTTAATCATGACATGGCCACGGATTTGATCTTGGGCTCTTTACCTGCTGAGTATGACCAGTTTGTCATGAATTTTAACATGCATAATATGGAGAAGTCCATTACTGAATTGCATGGGATGCTAAAACAAGATGAACTGAACATTAAGAAGAATACTCCTAGTGTTCTAATGGTTCAAAAAAGGAAAGGCAAAAAGAACAACCAAAAGGGCAAGGTCATGGCTAGTAAGGGTAAGGACAAGGCAAAGTCCAAGTTCAAGCCCAAACCTAAGGCCAAGACACCAAAGGAGGGAGCTTGCCACCATTGTGGAGAGCAAGGACATTAGTTAAGAAATTACAAGCTCTATTTGGAAGCAAAGAAAAAGAAGGACAGTGAGACTGCCGCTCCAGGTATTTATGTTATTGAAATTAATTTATCTACTTCTGATTCATGGGTATTGGATACCGGTTCTGGATCTCAAATTTGTGTAAATGTGCAGGGTCTAAAAAGGAGTAGAGCCTTGGCAAAAGGTGAGGTGGACCTACGAGTTGCGAATGGAGCAAAAGTTGCTGCAGTAGCTGCAGGAACTTTTGAATTAATTTTGCCCAGTGGGCTTGTTTTAGAACTGAACAATTGTTTTTATGTTCCTGCTATGAGTAGGAATATTATTTCAGTTTCTTGTTTGGATTTAGAAGGTTTTGAATTTGTTATTAGGAATAACATTTGCTCCATTAATAAAAACGGCATTTTTTATGGAGATGCTTCATTATCGAATAGGCTCTATATTCTAAATCTTCGTGGATCTTCAAACATGTCTATCTATAATATAAATACTAAGAGATTGAAATCCAATTATTTAAATCAGACTTACTTCTGGCATTGTCGTTTGGGCCATATAAATGAGAAACGCATAACAAAGCTTCATAATGATGGGCTTCTAAAATCGTTTGATTTAGAATCTTACAAAACATGTGATTCTTATTTATTAGGCAAAATGACTAAAGCGCCTTTCAAGAGACAAAATGAAAGGGCAACTGATTTATTGGGCCTAATACATACTGATGTATGTGGACCAATGAATTCACTTGCTAGAGGAGGATTTCGATACTTCATTACATTTATAGATGATTTCAGCAGATATAGCTACCTGTATCTGATGAAACACAAATCTGAATCGTTCCAGAAATTCAAAGAATTTCAAAATGAAGTACAAAATCAACTTGGCAAAAGTATCAAAACACATCGATCGGATCGAGGTGATGAATACTTAAGTCACGAGTTTGACGAGCATCTTAAAAATTGTGGAATTATTTCCCAATTAACTCCACCAGGAACACCTCAATGGAATGGTTTATCTGAACGGAGAAATCGGACTTTTTTAGATATGGTTCGATCAATGATGAGTCAAACTGATCTTCTAATCTCCTTTTGGGGTTATGCCCTGGAGACTGCTGCATTCATACTAAATTGAGTTCCATCTAAATTGGTTCAGAAAACGCCATATGAGATATGGACTGGGAGACAACCTAGTTTGTTATTTCTGAAGATTTGGGGTTGTGAAGTTTATGTAAAACGTTTATTATCTGATAAACTTGCACCTAAATCGGATAAATGCATATTTGTGGGGTATCCTAAAGAAACTAAAGGATATCAATTTTATCTCCCAAAAGAAAATAGAGTAATTGTTACTCGAAATGGATTCTTTCTTGAAAAGGAATTTATTTCCAAAAGAATCAGTGGGAGTAAAATACATCTTGATGAGATTCAAGGACCACAATTAGTGCCTGAACCTTATCAAGATGAGATTCAAGAGCCACAATTAGTACCTGAACCAAATAATGAATCTCGATTAGATGGCTCACAAGTCCAAGATGAGCCTACATCTATAGAACAAGGACCTCGAAGATCTGATAGGGTTCGTCAACAACCTTAGAGATATGGATTTCTCATCACTGACAATCACAATGTGGAGCTTATGGTTAATGATGAGCCCACTTCCTATCAAGAAGCCATTAAGAGTTCTGACTCTGGAAAATGGTTAGAGGCTATGAAGTCTGAGATGCAATCCATGTATGATAACCAAGTTTGGACTTTGGTTAACCCACCCAAAGGTTCAAAAACCATTGGGTGCAAGTGGGTTTTCAAAAAGAAAACAGACATGGAGGGAAATGTGCACACTTACAAAGCACGACTGGTAGCAAAAGGTTATAGACAAACTCATGGTATAGACTATGATGAAACTTTTTCACCAGTTGTAATGCTTAAATCTATCAGAATTCTTCTTGCCATAGCAGCATATTATGACTATGAAATTTGGCAAATGGATGTCAAAACCGCGTTTCTTAATGGAAACTTACTCGAAGATGTGTATATGACACAACCTGAGGGTTTTGATGATCCTTTGAATTCTAATAAAGTGTGCAAGCTTCAAAGATCCATTTATGGATTGAAGCAAGCATCTCGAAGCTGGAATCTTCATTTTGATTAAGCAATTAAAGAATTTAACTTTATCAAAAATGAAGATGAGCCTTGTGTCTATAAGAAAACAAGTGGGAATGCAATAGTCTTTTTGGTACTTTATGTTGATGATATCTTACTCATTGGAAACGACATCCCAACTCTACAAAGTGTAAAGATATGGTTGGGAAATTGTTTCTCTATGAAAGACTTAGGTGAAGCTGCCTATATTCTAGGTATAAGGATCTATAGAGATAGATCTAGAAAGCTAATTGGACTAAATCAAAGTGCATACGTTGACAAGGTACTGAAAAGGTTCAGTGTGCAAGACTCTAAGAGAGGATTCTTGCTAATATCACATGGCATTAAGCTCAGCAAAACTCAAATTCCTTCTATGAAGGATGAAGAAAAGTGCATGAACAAGATACCATACGCTTCCGCAATAGGGTCTATCATGTATGCCATGTTATGTACTCGACCCGATGTATCATATGCATTAAGCATGACGAGCAGGTTCCAATCAAATCCTAGAGAGGTACACTGGAATGCTGTTAAGAACATACTGAAGTACTTAAGAAGAATTAAAGATATGTTCTTAGTTTATGGAGGATAAGAAGGCGAGCTAGTTGTAAATGGTTACACTGATGCTAGTTTTCAGTCCGACATAGATGATTACATATCACAATTAGGTTTTCTATTTTGTTTGAATGGAGGTGCTGTAAGCTGGAAAAGTTCAAAGCAAGACACCGTGGCCGATTCTACTACAGAGGCTGAGTATGTAGCTACCTCAGCTGCAGCTAAAGAAGCAGTTTGGATTAAAAAGTTTATTACAGAACTAGATGTAGTTCCTAGTATTGTGAACCCAGTGGATCTCTATTGTGACAACAATGGAGCCATTGCACAAGCTAAGGAACCAAGATCACATCAGCGATCCAAACATATACTTAGACGTTTTCATCTCATTCGAGAAATTGTTGATAGAGGAGATGTCAAAGTATGCAAGGTACCAACTGATGACAATGTTGTAGATCCACTGACAAAGCCTTTCCCATCGTCTAAACATGATAGTCATACCAGATCAATGGGATTACAGCTTATGCCAAATTGGTCTTAGGGCAAATGGGAGACTGTTAGGGATATGCCCTAGAGTCAATTTGTACTTATACTATTGTTATTATGTTTTATATAATAATATGAGGCTTTCCTTTCTATGAATAGTGAGTTTTGTTTTGTGGTCATCAAGTACGTGACTTGATAGTAAAACCCTACAATGAATACAATGACTATTCTAAAACTGTCCCTGATCGATTATTATTATTGGAATAATAATAAATTAAAATTAGTATGTTTGTGACTTGATGGCTTTGTTTTACTGGCCATGGATATTTGTGATATCGAGTCAATACATAAATAAATGTTAGAGAATATTGTATTGGACATGACCCACTGTGAGAGTACTTCATGGAATATGTCATAAGTACTTTCTAGCCATAATAATATTCAAAGTCCTTCGACCTAAATTCATCATAGTTTCCTACTTGATAAATTCTATATTTTGACATTGTCTAAAGTTGTCTTTAACCAAATAATAAATTAGACTACTGTTGGATATAGAATAAATCAATGAGAGGAATATGATTGATTGTGAAGGAATTTTTCCCTCTCAATTATGGGAGAGATATCCATGGGCCCATTGATAAGTTAGACCGTTAAAAATGCATGGCCGTGCTCAAATATATCAATCTAAGATATTGATATCATTTGTTTGAACAGTCTACTATGAAATCAAGAAATAATTGATTAAGCTTAATAAGAATGACATGCTCCGTGCCTTATGCTTAATCTGGATATCGTATGACAAAAGGACTAAATATAAAATTATGGTTTGGTTCAAACAGATCACCGATCTTCATTTAACCTGGATAGTTATAATGTTTTGCTAGGAACCGCTTATAACTTGTGGGCCATTTAAATATGATTTAGGCACACTGCCAGTGTTAAATGAACCTATATGGTCACACAATAAGCGAACTTGTTAGGTTATTTTTCTGGTGACCAGGTTCGATGAATCTGGAAATATGTCTAAGTTAATCGTACTTAGAAAATGTACCAGATACAATGAATTTGGAAATATGTCCACATTTGATGTATCTGGATGATGTCCAGATTATAAGAATCTGACTCGGTAAATTAATTAGTTAAATTACCGAGATAATGGCAGAATCTTATCATATCAGTTTTAATTTAATTTGAATTTAAATTAAAATATGATAAGATATTATTAGGGTTGGACTCTAAGAGGTTCGGGGGTTTTTAAGAAAACCCTAACTGTCTTTTCAATAGTCTAATTTTTCGGTTGAGAACATTCGTGCCATTCTCTACCAAAAGAGAAAAAAAAAACCTCTCAAACTCTAGGCGCTAGCACTCCCCGGGTATCGAGTGAGTTCGCGGTGTGTATCCAATAGAGGACGTTCGCATACTGCAACGTCTGGTGATTGTTCGGGTTGAACGTACAACAGCACAATCAGAATTGAATGATTTGATTACAGCAACCAGAGGTAATTCTTAAATCTTAGATCTTCTTAATCATTTACTTAGGTCCTCGGGAGGGATTCGTGGATGTTTTCCGCGTTTAGGAGTCCACGAATTTTAACATTTGTTTCCTTTTACCGCTAATTGCAACTTTCCTCCCACTCCAAGGATTTGAATCAAATAATTCCAACCAAGATAGAAGGGATCAATACTTGCCAAAATTAGCTTATTTACCCCCCTCCCCAATCCCCTCAATCACATGTGGTATAGTGATTGATTTAATAGAATAGCACCTCTTCCCAAGCTGGACGTCCTTCTCTTTTCTTCAGCAGCTGCATAGATTTCCATTTTAGGCTGGCCGAAAAGGATGGAAGGGAACTAAGGATGGAAAACTCCTCTTATCTTGCAAATGATTATCTATCTTCCTTTTCTAGCTATGGGAACTACAAAATATCTTTCTCTTTTCAAAATTCAGGCAGCTTCAATTGCTTTCCCTTCTATCCGCATGAATTCATTAAAGCACAAGGCCATTCGACCACTCTCTCTAGTGTAACTAAATTGAACCAACAAATAGCACATACACTTCTACATCAAGACCATTCGGTCCCTTTGGGCGGTAGCAAGACTAAAGGAAACCTCTCATATGTAGGAATATATGCCCAAATTAGCCTATGTATTTTTGTATTTTGAAAATTAATAAAATTATTTCATTCATGATTGTTTGTGTACATATATTTACACATTAAAGGTCTAAGTGTGTTAGTAAGTAATCTACGTGATTGAGTCGTACTTCCATAGTAAGATGTAGATTATTGGCTACGACACATAAGCGAAAAAGTTAGTCTTGATCAATTGATGAAGTTGGGCACTTTATCAAGGTTTAGATCATTACATTATGGTTTCTGAATGGGGAATGATTTATCTTTAACCAGTGAGTAGTTCACTCACGTTAATAGTGTAAGTATATTTGGAATACGTAGAATTAGACCGCGCAATAAAAATCTTTATAAAAGTACTAAAATAAATAAAGATTGATCTATCACAACTACTAAGTGGACAAGTACGCTAAGACTTGAGTGTAAATTGGTAGTCTGGTGAAGCTAGACTTGTAGACTTTGTTGTATGTTGGGTGAAGTTTTATCACAAGGCCAATAATCTTGTACCTTGGATGCATAACTTTAGTTAATTAAGATAGACTTATATAATAGAGTTTCTATACTTCATTACGTAAAGAAATCACCCCCCTTGTGATTATATAGCATAATTTAATAATCTAAGGCCCTAGGAAATGTGACTAAGTATGTATACTTTATAGGAAGCTCCATGAAATAAATTGGTACATACTGGAAGTTATGGATTATCATACTAGTTATCAAAGGATGGTATATGTCGTTAAGAAATGTGTTAGTACTATATTTCCTATCTCAATGATAGGTGTTACGCAGAGAGGTATTTTCATCATTATACCTGTAGGTTGAAGACACTGCACTTGCAATATTATTCTCAAGGTCAATGTTTCTATATGGTGATAAATGGAATGTTTAAGCTGATTAAAATATTGCTATTTGTTGCAGGGGTATTTTGGTCATTTTAGTAACCAAGAATAATATGTCTTTTAGTCCACAAAGTAGCTCAAATAACCTTAGTAAATTTATTTACTATATGTGCTTATTGGGTGAATTTATTATTGGAAGATTATTCTAGAAGTCCAATTAATTATTTATTTGGACTAGAATAATTAATTGGGCCAATTTAATTAATTAATTAATTTATTTATTTATTATCTTGAGTAATTTTATATTGGGCCCAAGTAGTTTAATTAATTAATAAAAGAGTTAAATTTAATTAAATAAATTATTAATTAATTATCTTGAGTAATTTTATGCTGGGCCCAAGTGGATTAATTAATTAATAAGAGAGCTATTTAATTAGTCTTGGGCTAATTAGAAAAAAAGGAAAGGAAATAAAAGAGAAAAAAAATGGCGGTAGTTTTTGGAAATAAAAAAAAAAGGAAGAAGTTTTTTTCTTCCAAAACCGATTTGCAATTTGGGCAACTGTGGTTTTCGGTTTTGCTATACATACATGATATTGGATGATTCCAATTTGAGAAGTATGTGTAATTGGTTTTGTTGTATTCACGTGATTTCCAATTTCATGTTTTGGAAACAAAATCAAAAAAGACATTGTATGCTAATTGGTTTTGTTGTACGCTATATATATAAATATATATATATATATATATATATTTATATGTATATAGCATGAAATTAGTTTGCTAATTTCGTGGTTTTACTTTAAATATATGCTAATTGGTTTTGTGGATTCACGTGAATAAAAAAAAGGAAAAACGTTTTCTTTTTTTGTTCCAAAAGTAGCCGCTGGTTCTTGTTTCTTTTTCTTTAATTTTTCCTTTGAAAAAAAAAATAATAGCACTCTCAATATTCTTCCCAAAAAAATTATTCTTTCACCTATTTTCTACTTTCACCGGTAGATAGCTCATAGGAGATTCGAAAATACTTTGAAAAATTAAAAGTTAGCAATTTGGGTGCGCGTGTTTGATATGAAGGAGTTGACGTTTGGCCGGTATTCCTACGGAACAAGTAGTCGTGACAAACCAAAACATTCCATCAAATCCAAATCCTCTGATTATTCAATCTAAGCAGCTTAAAACTAAATATTCTTAAACTTTGACTCGGGAAAATTTTTAAATTACTATTTTTTACTACATTTTTATTTTTCTGTGATCCTTCATCATATTGATTTAGCCAAGAGTAAGGCTAATCCTCCCATAAATTTGGCCAACCAAGCTTCCTTATTTAAGCTGGCCAAAAATGGGTAGTTGAGCACCAAATATTGCACTTCCTTCTTCCAATAAGAAAATTTGGTGTATGATTTTCTATCCAAGATTCCAGCTGCCCAACTCCCCTTTCTTGTCCCTTATGTGTAGAAAACTCCAACCAACTAAAAGGAATTTCGGACCCCTCCTATTTAGCACAAAATCGAAGCACACAACATCAAGAGGGTTTTGGCCTTCCTTTCTGGCACACTAGGCACTACAGGGAAAAGTGGCTTTCCTAATGCCAAAAAGTGTCAGGAAAATAGGCTTTAGTGACGCTTTTGGGCTGCTATCGCTTCAGGACAGTGTCGTCCAAAAAGCCGTCACAATAGCCTCTGTGACGCGAAAAAAGCGTCACTAAAAAGCGTCATATAAGCATTTATGCGATGACACCAAAAAAGCATCACTATAGACCTGTATAATGACACTTTTTGGTGTCGTTAAAGGACATATATTTCATTTATATGTATGTATTGTGACGCTAAAATTGCGTCATCCTAGTGGATCTACGATGACACTTTCCAGCGTCATGCTAGGTGTGCTATAATGACACATTTTATGTCACTAAAATAAATATAATTTGACACTAGTCCCTTTAATTAACATCTTTTCCATTCCGACCAACCTGTATAGCTATTTTATCAACTAAAAAAATGCAATTGATAAATGCATTAATAAAACTCAAAATAATAAAAAAAAAAATAGACCACATTGAAACAAAAAGTCAATTCAAATATAAGTTTCTTGACATCCAAACTTAATATTCATAGTCATTGAACAAAAATAATTCAAAAATAAAAAGTATTTAAATACATCAGTTTTCTTTTGTCCTATTAACTTCTCCCTAAACATGCATAAAGCTAAGCATTTGGCCTTCAAAACCAAGCATATATCCTGCCTCAATCTACTGGCCACAACACCTCTAATCTCATCTACCTTAAATAGTAGCTTGTTGACATCAAAAGATCGCATAACAATCATATTTGGTGGTGAAATAAAGTTCCTCTCTAGAATAGGATCTTTTTCCCAAGGTATTCATAAACAACATCAATGTTATACTTCAGCTGTGTAGAAATTGGTACAACTTCTGCAACAGTACCCTGAAAGAAGTTGAGATGTAAAATAAGCTTGAATTCAATTTCACAGTTATAATTGCACTAAGATGACCAAGAATATGAACCTGTATAAACTTCTGAATGGCTTCATCTTGATTAATGGCTACATTTTCCTAGACAAGATCAACCTTATTTTGCAGAATTATAATATACGTTTGAGATGCGATGTAAAACCCCACTTAAACCTACCCTAAAGTAAGAGGGATGGGGTGCATATCATATCATTTTGCATAAAATATATTCCTTGAATGATTTTTTGTGCCTTAAAATTATGGTTTATGGGTTATATAGTTTATTTGTACTTGTTGAGTACAAAGGGTAAAGAGGTAATTTTACTTGAGGTCGAAATAGGAAGATGGCTTGAGGTTTAGATAAGAAGAGAATTTGGTTGGAAAAAAAAAAAAAAAGAACAAGAGTTGTTGTGGTTAAGTGGTTAGAGCTTTGTGATTTAATCTCTAAGGTCTTGAGTTCAAATACCATTACCTAAATTTTATTCATAATTATCTTAACCCATGTTTGAATTTTCCTTTTTCTTACATTCCTTAAAGTTAGGAATGTTGTCTTAGAGAAGACACAATAGTAATGTCTTAACAATGTAATCTTGTTCTAAAAAGAATTCTGGTCTCTATTATTTTTGCAAACCGTGTCCTAACCTCTTTGAATTTAAACAACTCCTATTTCTTTAATTTATTTTTATATCTATGAAAGTCTTGCATAATTCCTTGCTTGGAATTTCGAAAATTCCAGCTCTAGTGGGATAAGAGGTTGGCTAAAATTGTGGAGAAGAAATAGGAAGAGGTTCTCAATTAAATCACCATAGTTATTCCTCCAAGAACTTCATTGTCTTCTTGTTCTTGTTTTGGTTAAAATCTGAAAAATTGTTTAGATTTTCTTTATGGCTGGTTTTCTAAATTTGCAGCCATCTTTCTCTACCTAATTCTTGCAAAGAACCAACCGTCTTGTTTGAAGATGAAAGCTGAAACACTTTGGAATTTCGCAGCCCTACAAGCTACACCAAACCAGAATATTTTCCCAGCAAATAACCAAGCTTTGGACATGAACATTTAGCCATTCATTTGTGCATAAGAACCCCTGAAACTTTCTTCTTTCTTCTCTAAGATGGTGGCTAAAAAACCACCATTAATGGACCTTTAAACACTCCTAAACTTCAGCTGCAAATTCAGTTCAAAGAGCTTCGAAAAATCTGCTCAAAATCCTCCCAAAATCACAAGAGTTCTTAAGCTAAAATTCTAGATATTTTCAAGCTTTGCCTATTCAATGTTAAGTCCGATTTCTTTATCAAGCTTCATCATATTTTTGGCCAAATGTAGCCATGGAAAGAACACCTTGGCTTCACCATCTACCTTGGTCATTAGCACTCCGTTAATACACCGCAAAACACTCCATCTTCACTCTATTCAAAATTATTCAAATTTCAAAATTAAATTCCAGAATTTTGTTCCATTAAACACTCACCTAGCTAGACATTAAAACCAAAAATTTATCTGCTATATCACAGCCATTTTCGGCCAGCTCAAAGCTAAAACAACTCTCCATTCTATTATCAAATCATAGCTATTTCAATCATACACAATTGAAGGACAAGAAACCTTCAAAGAGCAAACACCAATACCCAATCCTCTACCTCAAACATCTCCATTTTAATCTCTCAATTTGAAATTTGAAAAAGCTAAAACTCTCTATCTCCTTCTTGGATGACCAAAAGCCTCCCCTTAGCTAGGCCATTTGGCCATCATTCACACACACACACGAAATCACTCTCTCTCTCAATTCCTCTCAAAAACACCAAGAACGCCAAGAACACACACTAGGCTTCTTGAACCTTCAATCACTTCTATTCATCCCAAATCACTCTAAGAACCTTCAAACCAACTAGGATTCGGTCCATTCTCCCTCATAGGTCACTCCATAACATCAAAAACACTAAAGTTGATCTTCCATTCGGATCAAACACACTTTTTCAGTCAAGAACAAGAAGAACATCAAGAAGGTAACTTTAAACACCTTGGACCTTCTTCATCTCATCATCACCATTTCAATATCATCCTAATCTCTCTCTCTCTCTCTCTCTCTCTCTCTCTCTCTTAGCCGAACCTTGGATAGCCATTCTTGGACAAACTTCAACTAAGGAAGGACTCTCAAGCACTCAAGGACCTCCATTAAGCAAGCCGATATTTTCATCTAATGTTCATCAAATCAAGTATTTCTTTCTTGATCCTTTCTTTATGTTCTCAAACTCAAGACTCTTAGATGATGGATTTGATAGGTTGATTGAATAATGTGGGGTTGAAGATATGTATATGGCTGAAGGAAATGGATTTAAGACATGAGAATTGGAATGAATGTTGTGACTTATGGATTATGCTTTAGGATCATTATATGTTCATTATGATTAAGAGCTTTCTGGATGTTTTGATGTATGATAGTCAATATACTACCATTGTTGATTAGGCCTTCATGATGTTATTTTTCAATAAATCCCTAGATAATATTAAGCCTAGTGGAATATCATTCTTGTTGTGATGTATGTTTATTCAAGTCTATTTTTTGATATATCAACATGTTATTTGTTGAATCCATGTGTGTATGAATATGTATATGGATTTTCTCTAGCAATAAAATTATTATAAAAACTACCTTTATTATTTTTAGAATTATTCTTGCTATCATTATTATTATTTTATTTAAATGACTAGTTTCGGTGAACACAAATATTTTTTAAACTAATAATTATTTAAAATATTGGTATTTTGTTAGATAAATAAATAGAATATTTTTATTAAACATTACTAAATATAAATAATAATATATTGGAATTCATTAATATCAAATGTCTTTTATATTCATATTGTTATTAGTTAGCCTTACCAAAACTTTTATTTACACTCATAAATATTATTTATATTATAATAATTTATTTATTATTTATTATTAAAATTATTTATAATCTATTATTAATATTACTTATTATTTGTAATATTATTATTTATTATTTATTACCAATATTATTTAGGATTTATTATTAATAGTACTTATTATTTATTACTAATTTTTTTTATTATTAATATTACTCATTACTCATTATTTGTTAATAAATAGTTGATATTTTAATTTATTATTTATTATTTATTTATAACACCTATTTATTTTAACTTATCAAATTAATTTTATTTTATAAAATACTTTATCAACTAGTGTTAAAGCTTAAAGCATTGTTGTCATAGCTAGATGTTGTTGTAACTAGTTGAACCTAAGAGTTATTTATTTAAGGCAAGTATTGTCTAGATGTTAGACTTATACCTTGTATTTACCCCAGGCGGGGTTAGGTTGCCTTGAGTTACCTTGGAAGGCTATTGTACCTAAGAGGAGCAAAAGGTCAGGTAAATTCCTACATAAAGCTGTTTGAAGATCAAAGTTACCTTGGCAAGTCAAACATAATGTATACGAGGAATTGTACTATGAATGGAATTGTGGACAATTTTTCTACAATTTTTACACAAAATGCTAATCTTTTCTTAAAAATCAACTTTGATAAGAATTTTGTAAACCATAATTGCTATTTCAAAGAAAACACATTGTATGATCTTTCTTTTCCCAAGTGGGAGAAATAAAACGTCGAGTACTCAATAAGGGTAGACTACTAGGACTAGTCTTTGAAGGGTTACGGTAAGTCTCTCAATAGGTGGCCACCTTAGAGGGGTGAGTCCTTCTCAAATAGGATGCCAATCCTGTAGGTCATACCGGTCCGAGCTAGTAAGTTCAGTCAAATGGACTGTATATTTTAGGAATGGACAATTGGTAAGTTTTGGTGTAGAGAATGAGGTGTATCTCACTCAGTAAGCCATACACCTACCATGTGTCAGTATGCATGATGCGTAAATTTTGGGTGCATAAAATCATCAATTTTAAATCCATCCCTTAGTCAAGTTTTAATTAAAACATTAATCCCAAAATACACATGTGAGCAAGTATACTTATCGCAAACATAGTATAGGGAATTAACGAATATCGATCATCAAAGGAACAAGTACATACTAATCACTTTTCATACATTGTTTAATCGACCCAAATAAAGTGATAAAATAATTAAAAAATAAAAAAATATGTACAACTCAATGATGTAAAAATATGTAATTAGAAAATTATTCTTGAAAACATGACTATGAACCACTTAGCAATTATCACAACCAATTATTATCTTGGTCACATGAAAGATTTAATATAGACCCATTTCATTTGCAATCTATGGAATCACTACCTTCTAGTTCAAGTAGTGAACATATTCTGTCTCGACTAATTTATCCAAAAGCTGCATTAAAATTAATCCTCATATAAACCCCTATATTCTAGGTGATTTAAAGCATGAAATTAGTCAACGAATCCGTATCTTATCAATTATCAACTAATCTCTAATTACCAATGTTCTAAACAATTAACCCATTTTTCCAAGTAAGTTAAGAGATACAAATATGAAACTAATTATTTGAAGTCATTACCAACCTCTTTTTCAAGCAAGTTAATAACAAACTCAATCAATCAACTCTGTAAGGAAAATAAGTAATCAAATACCAAGAATAATAATCAATTAATCAAAAGACTAAGTTAATCAATAAATCATGAATCACACAAACAATGTCAAATTACAATGGATATATTGAATACATGATTGTTTAAGGAAAAGAAAATAAATATAAAAGAAAGCACTCATAGAGAAGCCTCTTTTTTCCTCCTTGAAGGCTCTCATGAACAACCCTCTTTAATTTGGGTAAACTCTCATTCAATGATAGATTGAGAATTTCTGCTCTTTAATTCATCTCTCTCTTTTGTATATCCCAAACCCTTATGTTCTCTTGTGCTTTTTGTTGGGTATCTCAGGCTCGTATCCTATACGGCGCAACAGAAGAATAAACGAGATACCATCCCAGAACCTGCCTATGTGTGGAAAACAAGACATAAAGAAAATAAAGGTAACAACTTTTTACCTTTGTTTCATCGTCTGAAGAACAAAATTTTTTCTTTAAGTTGAGGCGCGATCCAGCAATCCTCTTAATCCAACTTCATGAGAGTTGAACGTCTAACCACTATAATCACAGTGTGTGATTATCTTTAATAGTAATCCACACAGAGAAATACTCAAGCACCAAAATTTCCTGTACTAGCAGAAAAAGATGGTAGCTAGGGTTGTTTGCTTCAAGAGCAATAAGAGAGAGAGAGAGAAAGAAGATCGTGGCTGTTATTTTTTGTGTGTTAATCATCTAGCTAGGGTTTTGTGTATCTCATCTATATGTTACACGAAAATCCTCCACCAAAACTGAGAATTCTAATCCTATTAGAATTCTCTAATTGTAATTGGAAACTTTAAGTTCTCACAATTATAATTTGGTCTATAAATTATAACTAATTATAATTTGTCCACAACAACCTCTCTTTCTCTCAACTAACCCCACTATATTATCCAATAACATCTTAAGTATATAATCCTCTATTGTGTGTGACCTATTAGGTTTCCCTGTCAATTGGTAGAGAACATAAATTAATCCAAACGTCTTTGAGATTAATAATCCATAATTAATTAGAATTAATAGGATTAATTCTAATAAGGATTGGTTTATTAATTCATAAATTAATAAACCCATATTCTCAGATCATGAGCAATATCTAGCAGCACATCATGACCACCCAAGAGTCCAGGAAGTCAAGTGGCTTGACATGAACCCTTTAATAACAAACTTCAGTGCAATTAACTCCTTTCACCATACAATATCTCATTCGGTTTGGAGTACAGAATTAGTGCCAACTCCCTTCAGAATTAATTCTGGCCCGAATACAATAGTACTTGTACCAGGAACCCACTACTCTAGATGTGTATCAATTAGAACTATTTCCAATACACAATCGCCTTGGCCAAGAACTTTTCGAGTAGTAATTCCTACAAGTGGCCGTGAGATATTCGCCCCTACTATTAGGAGTGGTGAATCATTTATTGACTCTCTCAACTACTTTCGTTTACCTCACAATGTACCTAATATTCATCCCATAGGCGGCCCTCGATCGAGTTCCAGAGATTGAAATCAAAGTACAATGCTCAGCAAACAAAGTACCTTGAAGATCTCAAGTCTAAGGATACTTGCACATATTGAGATTATATCACTGGCACTAAATAGTTATCCATATGATTATCTCAAAGTTAGGTCATCCAATGAACTTATTCCATTAACAAGCATCCATGTGTTAACTTTGAGTATCTCAATACTCACGGCTATGAGAACCACCGCCTAATCAAATCAAGAAGTCTAACACATGCTAGTCTTAACGCATTAATGATGTCCTGTCTCTTTAATACTACGACTAGGGACTATTTAAGTACTAACACTATACAGTGTAGTAGGAATCTCATATCATGATCTCTATCATGATTTCCTTAACACTGTGTTGTACTAGGGACTTTATCGAACAGTTCTATTACTTAATAGTAAACAAAAGAAACTGTAAGATAAATAATGCCTTTTATTAAAATAAAATGTGTCATATACAATGTACAAGTAATTGCCTTTAGGGCACAAAACTAACACTTTTATAGGTGTCTTGGATACCAATTTTGTGGTTAAGGATGTCTTGGCTGAGTAGGAGTAGGAAAATACCAAAATCATTAGGTAAGCCCTTATTTCGCGTACAGAATTTTTGCATCCAGAGCATACCTGGTATCGGGTACATTCAACCCACTTGGTGCCAGGTGCACTCTATTCCTCCTCTATTTTTGCTCTATTTTTGGCCGTCTCTCCTTAGCAGACAGAATGGACCCGGTGCCAGATACACGTGCCAGACTTAGTGCTAGGCCTGTTCTAGAAAACCCCTAAAACTTGCTCAATTTCTACTATTGGAGCATAATAGACCTGGCGCCTAGTCCACTAGCTGGGCCTGGCGCCAGGTCTATTCTGGTTGCATGCACTTTCCTCTCGATTTTACCTTAAATTTGCACATATTTTTCAAAAACACCTTTTATAAGCAAAATGTCAAATAGGAAGGAATATGCTTAGTTATTATAACAAATGTATCTTAAAACAACCTCAAATACTATGAAAAGAATGGTGATTTTAGGCCCTATCAATTCTCCCACACTTGAACATTTGCTTGTCCTCAAACAAAACATTTTAGTCCAAGAAAATTCATTAAGAAAACACAAGTTCTTTCTCATTCAAAAATGTCTTTACCATAGCAAAGATCATATCTTCCTTTCAAAATTCAGATACAACTTTTCATCATTCATTCCGTTTGAAAACAATTTCAAACTTTGAAACATTGGACAAGACATCAAAAAACTCTTGAAGTCAAATTAATCAAGTATACCTTAGTCTAAGAAAATTATTTCACTATTCAAGTAAAAATATAGATAACATAAATCACATTAGTCAAGCCATCTACCAACTCAAGTATTATAAATCCAAAAATTACACACTCAAGTTATAAGGTGAGGAAAACACTCCAATTTTTTGTTTCTCTCAAAGTTTTTCAATAACTTAGGGAATTGATAGCCTCAAGTGCATGGATTTCTCTTCACACACTGTATTGGCCCCCTTTACAGTCATCACTCATTATTTTTTTCACCAATTCTTTCTTTCTTTCTTTGTTCTTTCTTGCCTTTTTGCCTTCGTGATAGCCTCAAGAGAGTGCACCGAATTCACTTGCTACTTCTCCCATATTGACCCCCTTTTCAGCTAAGGGTCTTCAATGATCATAAATAAGAGCATTTTTTCTCAATCCACACCAACAATAGTATTGTTTCTACTCATTATTTTTTTCCAACTCAAATTAGATTTTTTTTTTTTTTTTCATGATTCTCCTCAATCTTTCCTCATTTTTTCAGCATTCTCCTCAATCTTTCCTTTCAAAGATCTTTTTTCATTATAACTCAAAGGTAGCAAAATTTAAACTTATAATACAAGAGTTAGCCAATAAACTCTTCCCATATTCATTATATCTTCTATATATCTTCTATATTTTAACTAGATAAGTTAAATAACATTCAAATACCAATGCATAAACAAGATTGATCAAAATTCTTAAGTCTTGACAAATATCTTATCTAATAAAACCAATTTCATCAAAATCCACCTAATAAATGACGAAACTCATATCCAAGTAAGAAAAAGAATTACAACCTTGCTTAATAATAAAACCACTGAAATTTATAAAAGAGTGTCATCAAAGTATATTCACAAAATGATATGGAAAAGCACTTCTTCAACCTTATTCTCCCCCCACACTTAAACTGAACATTGTCCTCAATAGCCAAAGGTAGAATAATAAAAGTACAGGCAAGAATACCAAGATGGATAGAATAAAGGGAAGAAGATACTTCCATTACATTATCGTGCCAGCATGTTTGAATCCACCTCAAGGAAGGGGCATTACAAGTGTACCTACTAAAAGAAAACAAAACAAAACAAAGGAAAACATAAATCTAGAAAAAGAAAGTAAAAAAAAAAAAGATATAAGAAACGAAAAAGAAAGTAAAGACACCTACAAGCTAGTAAAGGTCATTAAAATTTAAAAGAAAAAGAAATAACATAGAATAAAATACAAAAGAGTGAGTCAAGAGTCATTCTCATCATCATCATTGTCAACTCCGCGACTAGAAAATGCACCAGTAACGTGTTGGATCAAAGTGCCCAGCTTCTGATCTTGAACATCCTTGCGGTGACAAATGTTGGCAAAGGAATCCTATCATCTGGCTCTCCATCTGCACCTCCATTCGTGCCTCAAAATCAGTGTGTGAATGAGAGCTAGTAGCACGAGGGGCTGGTCTATTAGGTGGCACCACTTCCTCCTCCTTATCAAGGGGAAGCTCCCCCCTTCGGGGGTACTGCACCTCATATGGCCTCTTCCACTGTTTGGCCCCCTCATCATAGCGATATCCATACTGAACCAAAGTATGCTCCGTCATAAGGTCGTCGTCAGTAGTGTGCTCACTCAACTCTCCATCTAATCGTACTCCAAAGTATCTCAAAATATGCATAACAACTAAAGGGAATTTGAGGGCTTTAGCAGCAATGTTAGAGGCCACAACCTCACGCATAGAGTTAATGATAATTGGAGCAAGGGGAATAGGCTCACGACTCCTCATCTTATCTAGAATCTAAAGGTCAAGTATCCTAAACTCATTGAAGCCAGTTGCCTTGGGATAGACATTACAAGCAAAGATATAGACTAGGGCACGCCACTGAACGTCAAAGTCATTGTTGGAGTAATATTGATATTGACATATTTTTCTTTTTCTCTTTATACGAAAACTAGCCCTTACAGCCCCCACATCACAAGTAAGTTTAGAGATGATCTTTTGGTGATAATGGTCCACAGCTATCCATGGTCCCTCATTTGGGATTCCTAAAATTATAACTAGTCTAACCATGTCAAACTCAATGGAAATCCCTTTGACCATAGTGGAGACGACTTGGAGAGTAATTTTCTTTTTGTCCTGCATGTTGGCATAAAACTCTCTCACCCACACAGGACAATAAGGACATTCCATTCTAATGATGGGCTCCCACCTCAGGCGCCTAAACATAGTAGAAAGTTGTAACGAATTGTCTAAAGATGGCTTGTATTGCTTTTCTGCTATAATTTTATTATGTTGGTTCCTATCATACCAGATTTGGCACATAGGATCAGAAAATTGGGTAGGTAGGGTAGGTAGAGGCGTGAAGGAAGGTGTATATAAAGATGTCTCTCGAGCTTTCTTAGCCCTTGGTGCTAACCCTTTAGGTCATCTAGACATGATGGGAAGATGAAGAAAGATGATAAAAACAGAATAGTATGAGACTCTTAAGTCACTTTTTACAACAAATGTTCAACTCTCAACTGTCTCACAATCACAACACCATACAACACCACTACCACTCAACACAAAACACCTTAAGATAATCAATAAACACCACTCACCACCTTCTAACAAACCTGCAAGAAAATAAGACATATGCCAATCCAAACATCGTATCAACCAATTTGATCAAATCCATAATGTTCAATATTGCTCAAGGACACCATATTCAGCTTAGAATCACAATGCTCAATCAGCCATACCATTTATATCATAATGTAAAGCTTATCAACATAAGGCTAAGTGAAACATTGAACAAGTATCCTTTATCCTAAAAGTTAATCACAAAATATGTATGCTCAATCACTTCCAAAAAAAGGTGTAAACTATCAATGGCATTAATCATAAAGCAATATCCATGATATTCCCATGCCAATGCAAGCTCAAAGAAAGCAATCTTAACAATCAAATTCTTCACTAGAAAATATTCAAGAATTTTTGCCCAAAAATGCATAGAAAATTACCCAAAGTGCATAAGAAAAAACTTAACCGTAGAAAGTGTAGAAACTTCATACCATAATGATCTCCAATGCATGGGCAATGATTCTATGCAAAAAGTTTGAAGAAATCATGCTCCCAATGGAAGGATTGAAAAATTGGTATTGGGTGAAAAGGTTGGATTTTTCCTTATTTTGATCTACACTTTCAAGAACAAAGTGAAGATTTTATATTTTGGAAGTGTTTTGGAGGTATAGAAAGTGATCTGGCGGTGTTCTAAATATGAACCCGGCGATAGGTTGAGAGAAAATTGGAAAGGAGTGAGTTTTTTGAACAAAAATGGCCAGAAGGCCGTTTTTTAGTGTGGCAGCCGAACGGGCCTGACGCCAGACCTATTATGCATGCACTTCTCTGTTGGGTAGTGTTGACCTGGCACTCGGGCCACGGGTTGGGCCCGACGCCAGGTCTGCTCTGGCAAAAAAAATCACTTTTTTTTTTCAAAGACGTATTTTAATGGAAATGAAGACAAAGGAACACAAAATCATATGAAGCATGCAGTCTCACGGCTAAATAAATGAAAATAGATGAGAATTAAAAAGATTGTTTAGCAAAAAACTAAAGCAGTTCAAAAATCAGCATTCCCCACGGTCTTGGTCTTATGGGTTGGTCTCCGTGTTGCCTGGCAGTGTTGCCAGTTGACGATTACCAAGAAGTTTGACTAACTGTCTAATTTTACCCTCAAAGTTGTGCATAGATGCCTCTAAGTTTTCGTGGTCGCATCAATTCCTTGGAACCGTGTTTTTGTTCCACTTACAAGTTTGGTGACCATTTCCTCTAAGGATGGTTTAGTTGGAGGGGCATTGTATGGCAGAGGTAGTTGAGTACTTTGCATCCCGAAATTCGCAGGAGTTTGCCGAGGTTTCTTTTTGTTATTCCAAGAAAAGTTAAGATGATTCCTCCAACCTAGGTTGTAAGTATTGCTATAAGGATTATTATCTTGCCGACTATTACCTACAAATGCCGCTTGTTACAATGCTTCTTGCGAAGACCCCATATTTTGGCACTCATGATTTGAATACCCTTCCCCACAAAAATCATAAGTTATACTCATTACCTACCCTTGGGAATGAGGCATTATCAATTGATCCATTTTCTACGTGAGTGATTCTACCTTTGCCTCTAAGGCAGCCATTGCATCCACCTTATACACTTTATGTACACAAGTTCTAGACCGTGAACCCCCCAGGCATAGTTATTTGTAGCCAAATTTTCAATTAAATCGAATACCTCTTCTAGAGTTTGGGAATTGATGGAGCCTCCTACAAATGCATCCACTAATTGCCTTGTAGCAAAATTCAACCCATTGTGAAAGATTTGCATTTGCATCCCCAACTCGAATCCATGGTGAGGACATTTTCTCAACATCTCTTTGAACCTCTCCCAACACTCATAAAGTTTTTCGGCCTCTAATTTTTGAAAAGCAAAAATGTCAATCCTAAGTTTGGAAGTTCTAGCTGGTGGAAAATATTTAGCCAAGAATTTTTTAGCTAACACGTTCCAGGTAGTAATAGATTCGGGGGCAAAAATTTTAGCCATGATTTTGCTTGATCTCTCAAGAAAAAAGGGAAGAGTCTTAGCTTGATGGCATCCTCAAAAATACTATTCATCTTAAATGTGTCACATATCTCTATAGAGCTCACAAGGTGGGCATTGGGATCTTCCTCAGGTAACCCATCAAATTGGACTATATTTTGGATCATTTGAATCACATTGGGTTTTGTCTCAAAATTATTGGCTACTATCCTATGCCATGCGATACTAGAGCTTGTACCTGAGATTGCTAGTTTTATAAGTTTTAATTAAAACATTAATCCCATAATACACATGTGAGCAAGCATACTCATGTGTTTATTACAAGCATACTCATCACAAACATAGTATAGGAAATTAACGAGTATCAATCCTCAAAGGAACAAGTACACACTAATCACTTTAATTCATTGTTTAACCAACCCAAATAAAGTGATAAAATAATAGAAAAGAAAATAAAGAATATATACAACTCAAGGATGTGAAAATATGTAATTAGATAAATATTCTTGAAAACATGACTATGAACCACTTAAAAATTATCACAATCAATTATTATCTTGGTCTTATGAATGCTTTAATATAGACCCACTTCGTTTGCAATGCATAGAAACACTACCTTCTAGTTAAATTAGAGAATATATTCTGTCTCAACCAATTTATCCAAAAGATACATTAAAATCAATTCTTATATAAATCCCTATATTCTAGGTGATTTAAAGCATGAAATTAGCCAACAAATCCATATTCTAGCAATCATCAACTAACCTCTAATTACCAATGTTCTAAATAGTTAACCCATTTTTCAAGCAAGTTAAGAGATAACAAATTAAAAAATAATTAATTAAAGTCATTACCAATCTCTTTTTCAAGCAAGTTAATAACAATACTCAATCAACCAACTCCGTAAGGAAAATAAGTAATCAAATACCAAGAATAATAATCAATTGATCAAAAGACTAAGTTAATCAATAAATCATGAATCACACGAATAATGTCAAATTACATTGGACATATTAAATACATGATTGTTTAAGAGAAAGAAAATAAAGGTAAAAGAAAGCACTTATAGACAAGCCTTTTTCTTCCTCTTTGAAGACTCTCTTGAACAACCCTCCTTGATTTAGGTGAACTCTTCTTCAATGAGAGATTGAGAATTTCTACTCTTTAATTCACCTATCTCCCTGGTATATCCCAAACCCTTGTGTTCTTTTGTGCTTTTAGGCCTCTTAGATGCTAATTTCGTAGTTGAAGAAATCTTGGCTGAGTAGGAGTAGGAAAATACCAAAATCATTATATAAGCCCTAATTCCGTGTACAGAATTTTTGTCTCCAGAGCATACCTGGCGCCGAGTGCATTCGACCCACCTGGCATGAGGAGCACTTTGTTCTTCATCTGTTTTTGCTCTATTTTTTACCGTCTTTCCTTAGCAGACAGAATGGACCTGGTGCCAAGTACACTTACCAAACCTGGCACTAGATCTATTCTGGAAAACCCCTGAAGCTTGCTCAATTTCTGCTGCTGGAGCAGAATGGACCCAGCTCCAGGTCCACTTGCTGGGCCATGCGCCAGGTCTATTTTGGTTGCGTCCACTTTTCATTCGATCTTACCTTAAATCTACACATATTTGCCAAAAACACCTTTTATAAGCAAAATGTTAAATAGGGAGGAATATATCTAGTTATTACAACAAATGTATTTTAAAACAACTTCAAATAACTAGGAAAAGAATGATGATTTTAGCTCCTATTAATGCACAAAGTATGGCATCCTGAACATTCTTTTGTCATGGTGCACAAAGTGTAGTGCCATGGCTACCTCTTTTGAGTGGTTACTTTTATTGTATACATGTATGGTTTGAAAGAAAAACACCACTTTTCATTTGTGAAATTTATTTGTGACTTGGCAGCACTTTCTTTTATGAAAATTTCTCAACTTGCATACATAAACTATTTTACTTGAAGCACTAAAAGCATATACCGACTTACTGAGATTTATGTCTCACCACCTTTTATACCATACTTTCAGGTTGGTCCTGCTGTAAAAGTTATTGATTAGAGATTGCCTTGTTTTGAAGACTTATTTTTTTTTCTCACGTATTTCATTTCAGAGACTCTAACAGACATTTATTTATTTTTAGGAATTGTTCATATGTCATTTGAGTTGTAATAAGTTTGATTTGGATTATAGCTTTCCTTTCTTTTGTGAGTTCTAGTTATAAAGACCCCTTGTCCTAAGAACGGGGAAACATCCCCAACCCTAATTGGGTACGTAGGTAATGGGGTGTTTAAATGGTATCAGAGACACGGTTTAGGTAATTATTGATAGAATTTACTTTATTTCATTAAGATTAAACTCTTTTGACTAATCTGGATTGTTTATGCTGTAGGTTGGTTAGAATGTATAGAACTGCGAGAAAGGGACATCAATGGCATCCACCAATCCCTATCTACTTGAAAGACTTACCAGTACCACAACTTGCACCACAACCCACACCTCAATCAGTTATACCTTTGGAAGAAAGTAGTGATGATGAGGTTCATATTATTGATCTGCCCCTTATACCTGTAATAGATTTGATTACTGATAGTGAGAATGAGGATATTGATATGGAGTATGTCCTAAACCCACCTAGCCCCATGATTGATTTAACTACTGATAGTGATGATCCAGGGGAGATAGACTATGAATTTCCACTTAGACCTTTTTTTGTACCCCCACCTAACCATGTTGAAATTAGGGAGAGTTCTAGGAGACCCAGGAAGGAACCAATGGACTATCGGTTTGTGAATAGTGCAGGGGTAGACCTTTCTAAGAATACTGGGGGATTGGTTGTATGATACTAACACTGAGGATTCTAATGAGGATTAGGGGTAAAGTTTTTCCATGATTAGGAAGTTATTATTTACTGCTTTTATTAAACTCTTGTGCTAGGGGCTCATTTATGATTAATGTTTTATTTCAAAATTTATGCAAATAAGAGTACTTTAGTGTACTCTAATCTTGGAAAAAATGCAATTATTTACACAAAGCCTACACCTGATTTACTTTTACTTAAGTCTGAATGTGAATATAAGCTCGATTTAAATATTTTAAACTTTGATACATAACTCAGTATTTGGGGGCGATGATTTAGAATAGCACAAAAGCGTTGTGTAGCAGCATCCAGCAAAAAGGTTCCAGAAGTAGAACCCATAACTTTGGAATATGATGCAACTCAACTTTTATCACCAAATTAGGGGAATGAGAATGAACCAGAGCAAGAAGTAGAGTATAAAGAGCCTGCCAGTGCAACCATGGGGCAAGCCTTTTACAAGATAATGGAGATACTGCAAACTTTGTCAGAATGAATGAACCCAAAGGGCGAAGATGAAACTTTGGAGAGGTTTTTGAAGTTTAAACCTCCTACCTTCTTTGGAGAAGCCGAGCAAGATCAGAAAGTGGAGTAATAGGTGGAGCGGATGGAGGACATCTTTGTCATACTCCAATATATTGAGAAACGGATGGTAAAATTTACTGCATTTAGACTGAGAAGCCCAGCTCGGGCTTAGTGGCAGCCAGTCTAAGAAGACTGGGAATTCATGGATCAAGACTGGACGTGGGCCAACTTTGTAGAGACATTCAGAGCAGAATATATTCCTCAGTAGATAGTGGCAAAAAGGGAGGACGAGTTCTAGAATTTGAAGCAAGGAAACATGACCGTGGCTCAATATGCTACTCGTTTTACCCAGTTGTCAAAGTATTGCAAGAAGTTGGTAGATACTGAGCAGAACCGAATTAGGCAGTTTGTCAAGGGACTGGGGCAGGAGCTGAGAAGGGCTTTGGCACCTTCTCCATTAATAACTTATTCTGGGACAGTAGACGTAGAGGCCTAAACAGAGAATGAGGATCGAAGTAGGATGGTATCTAAACCCTTCTTGCCACCAAGGTAACCACCGAGACCCTTTCAGAGGTAGCAAGCTAATAAGCGACCTGCCCACCAGCAATGGCAAAACCAAGGAAAGTAAGCAAGAACGGCACCGACTAGTCCTACACAGAATCTTCTATCGTGATGACATTGTGGAAAGAAGGGCTATGTAGAAAAGAACTGTTGGTCTAAAGGAGCAGTTAGAGGAATTGGTGAAGTAAGGTTATATAAGACTTAGCACGTCATCTTGGAGAGTTCCAGTGCTATTTATAAAGAAGAAGGACAGGACCTTGAGGTTGTGCATCGACTATCGGGGGTTGAATAATTTGACCATCAGGAAAAATATCCCCTATCTTTACTTGATGAGCTATTTGACTAGTTACAAGGCTTTAGTTGTTATTTCAAACTGGATTTGAGGTAGGGATATTATCAAGTGTGGATAAAGGAGGAGGATAATCCCAAACCGGCCTTCAACACTAGATATGGTCACTACGAGTTCATAGTGATGCTTTTTGGAGTGACAAATGCCCCGACGGTATTTATGAATTTGATGCATCGTGTTTTCCAACCATACTTGGATAAGTTTGTGGTGGTATTCAATAATGATATACTCATATGATCCAAGAGTCCAAAGGATCATGCAAAACATCTAAAGCTGGTATTGGAAAAGCTAAAAGAGCATAAGCTTTATGGCAAGTTTAGCAAATGCGAATTTTGGCTAGACAATGTGTTGTTTCTTGGCCATGTTGTGACCAAGAATGGAATCAAGGTGGACCTAACAAAAGTTGAAACAGTTTTGGACTGGAAGCAACCGGAGAACATCACTAAGATTAGAAGCTTTTTGGATTTGGCCGACTATTATAGGTGGTTTATTAAAAGGTTCTCAACACTAGCATCACTTATGACCCAATTGTTGGGAAATGATGTACCTTTTGTCTGGAGTGAGAAATGTGGGAAGAGTTTTCAAGAGCTGAAGCGGAGGTTAATGACGACTCCAGTGTTGAGTTTACGAAAGGGAGATAAATCCTACGCTTTGTATACAGATACTTCTAAGGGAGGTTTGGGAGCAATATTGATGTAGGATAGGAAAGTAATAGCCTATTCTTCTCAGTAGTTGAAGCTTCACCAAGTCAATTATCCGACACATGATTTGGAGCTGGCTGCCATCGTTTTTGTACTGAAAAAATGGCGACATTATCTATATGGAGCCGAGTATGAGATGTTCACAAACCATAAAAGTTTGAAATATTTTTTTTACCCAGAAGGACTTGAATTTAAGGCAGCGGAGATAGATGGAATTTTTGGAGGAGTATCGTTGTCCTATCAACTACCACCCCGGAAAAACCAATGTTATTGCTGATGCCTTGAGTCGTAAAGTTAAAATGGCCAGACTAAGAGTGAAAGAGATTCAAGCAGTCTAAGATGTGCTGGATAGGAGGACAGAAGTGTAAGAAGAAAGGATTATCGTCCAAAATATGTGATACCAGATCTAAGGCAGAAAATCATCAAAGCACAGCAAAGCAATGTAGAGTTTCAACTTTTCAAGGACAAAGAACTTAAATGGGAAGGCAGTGATTTTCAGCAGGATGAGACAGAAGTGATGTATTTTCAAGATCATTTGTGTGTGTTGGATGAACGACAGCTGAAGGATAAAATTTTGGAAGAGGCGCATAAAAGTAAGTATGCTATTCATTCAAGAGAGGTAAAAATGTATCAAGATCTGAAAAAAGCCTATTGGTGGCCCGAAATGAAGAAGGACGTGGTGAAGTAGGTCTCCACGTACCTTACCTGTCAGAAAGTTAAAGCAGAGCACAAAAAGTTAGCAAGATTATTGCAACCTTTGCCGATACTAAAGTGGAAATGGGAGAGGTGACCATGGACTTCATTATTGGACTACCTATGGCAAGGACCTACAAGGTTGTCATATGGGTAGTGGTAGACAGATGACTAAGTCAATGTATTTTATACCAGTGAACGTAAGGGATTCAATAGAGAAGTTAGCTCAAACATATATGTAGGAGATAGTCAGATTGCATGGAATATCTTCGAGTATCGTGTCCGACCGAGACCCGAGGTTTACATCCCGATTTTAGGGCAAGTTTCAAGAATCGATGGGTTCTAATCTAAAATTCAGTACGACAGCACACTCGCAAATCGATGGTCAGTCAGAAAGAGTTATTCGGATATTGAAAAATATGCTAAGAGCTTGCATATTAGATTTCGGGGATAAGTGGATTAATTGTGTATTATATGCGGAATTAACTTACAATAATAGCTACCAATCTTCGATTGGAATAGCTCCATATGAAGCGTTATATGGATGTAAGTGTCAAGTACCTCTGTACTAGAGCTGGTCAGAAGACGGCCACAAAAGCAAGTCTGAAGAAGTCTGTATTCAGGAAATGTCTAATAAGGTGAAGCTACTTAGAGAAAGGTTGAAAGCGACTCAAAGCCGACAAAAAAGTTATGCGAATAATAGGCAAAGGGAGTTGGAATTCTGGGTAGGAGATACTGTATTTTTGAGGTTGACTCCGAGTAGAGGAATTTTGAAGCATCTGAAAGGTGGAAAGCTGAATCTGATATATTTGGGACCATTTTCGATAACGGAAAGAATTGGACCTATTGTGTATCGACTAGATCTGTCGGATGGTTTGATGGGAATACATGATGTATTCCATATGTCTTAGTTGAAGAAGTACAATGCTGACCCTGGATATGTTTTGAATGAAAAACCGTTGGTATTGCAACCTGACTTGAGCTACGTGGAGAAACCCGTCAAAATTTTAGACTGAAGTATCAAGACTCTCCGAAATAAATAGATACTAATGGTAAAGGTACAGTGGGAGCATCATGGCACTTAAGATGCCACGTGGGAAATGAAAAAATGGGTGAAGCGAAAATACCCCGGCTTAAGATAAAGGTACGCCTGAATTTCAGGATGAAATTCTTCTAAGGAGGGGAGGATGTAAAACCTCACCTAAACCTACCCTAGAGTAAGAGGGAAGGGGTGCACATCATATCATCTTGCATAAAATATATTCCTTGAATGATTTTGTGTGCCTTAGAATTGTGGTTTATGAGTTATATAGTTTATTTGTACTTGCTGAGTAGAAAGGGTAAAAAGTAATTTTACTTAAGGTCGAAATAGAAAGATGGCTTGAGGCTTAGATAAGAAGAGAATTTGGTTGGAAAAATCAAAACAAGAGTTCTTGTGGTTAAGTGGTTAAAGCTTTGTGAGTTAATCTCTAAGGTCTTGAGTTCAAATTCCATCACCTAAGTTTTATTCATAATTATCTTAACCTATGTTTGAATTTACCTTTTTCTTACATTCCTTAAAGTTAGGAATGTTGTCTTAGGGAAGACATAATGATAATGTCTTAACAATGTAATCTTGTCCTAAAAAAAAAATCTAGAATAATTCTTGTCTCCATTATTTTTGCAAGCTTTGTCTAAACCTTTTTGAATTTAAACTACTCCTATTTCTTTAATTCATTTTTATATCTATAAAAGTATTGGATAATTCCTTGCTTGGAATTTCGAAAATTTCAGCTTTTGTGGGATAGGAGGTTGGCTGAAATTGTGGGGGAGAAATAGGAAGAGATTCTCAATTAAATCACCATAGTTATTCCTCAAAGAACTTCATTAACTTCTTGTTCTTGTTTTGGTTAAAATTTGAATAATTTTCTAGAATTTCTTCATAGCTGATTTTTGAAATTTGCAGCCACCTTTCTCTACCAAATTCTTGCAAAGAATTAACCATCTTGTGTGAAGATGAAAGCTCAAACACTTTGGAATTTCACAGCCTTACAAGCTACACCAAACCAAAATTTTTTCCCAACAAATAACCAAGCTTTGGACATGAACATTTAGCCATTCATTTGTGAACAAGAACACCTAAAACTTTCTTCTTTCTTCTCCAAGATGGTGGTTGGAAAACCACTATTCATGGACCTTCAAACACTCCTAAACTTCAGGTGCAACACTCACTGAGCTAGACAATAAAACCAGAAATTTCATTGCTATATCACAGCCATTTTTTGCCAGCTCAAAGCTGAAACAACTCTCCATTCCATGATCAAATCATAGCTAGTTCAACCATACACCATTGAAGGACAAGAAACCTTTAAAGGGCAAACACTAATATCTAATCCTCTACCTCAAACATCTCCACTTCTCTCAATTTGAAATTCGAAAAAGCTAAAACTCTCTCTCTCCTTCTAGGATGACCAAAAACCTTCTTCTAGCTACGCTATTTGGCCATCATTCACACACACACACACACACACGAAATCACTCACTCACTCTCTCTCTTTCTCTCTCTCTCTCTCTCTCTCTCTTAAAAACACCAAGAATGCACACTAGGTTTCTTCAACCTTCAATTACCTCTATTCATCCCAAATCACTCCAAGAACCTTCAAACCAACTAGGATTCAGTCCATACTCCCTTATAGGCCACTCCATAACATCAAAAACACCAAAGTTGATCTTTCATTCGGATCAAATATACCTTTTTGGTCAAGAACAAGAAGAACATGAAGAAGGTAACTTTAAACACCTTGGATTTTTTTCATCTCGTCATCACCATTTCAATATCATCCTAATATCTTTTTTTGTATTTCTCTCTCTATTTCTCTCTTGGCCGAACCTTGGATGGCCATTCTTGGACAAACTTCAACCAAGGAAGGATTCTCAAGCACTTAAGGACCTCTATTAAGTAAGGCGATATCTTCATCTAACATTCATCAAATCAAGTATTTCTTTCTTGATATTCTCTTTAAATTCTCAAAGTCAAGACTCTTAGATGATGGATTTGATAGGTTGATTGAATAATGTGGGGTTGAAGATATGTATGTGGCTGAAGGAAATGGATTTAAGACATGAGAATTGGAATGAATGTTGTGACTTATGGATTATGCTTTAGGATCATTATATGTTCATTATGATTAAGAGCTTTATAGATGTTTTGATGTATGATAGTCAGTATACCACCATTGTTAATTAGGCCTTCATGATGTTATTTTTCAATAAATCCCTAAATAATATTATGCCTAGTGGAATATCATCCTTGTTATGATTTATGTTAATTCAAGACTATTTTTGGATAAATCAACATGTTTTTTGTTGAATCCATGTGTGTATAAATATGTATATGGATTTTTCTCTAGCAATAAAATTATTATAAGAACTACCATTATTATTTTTAGAATTATTTTTACTATCATTATTATTATAATCAATATTATTATTTAATTTAATTGACTAGTTTCGGTGAACACAAATATTTTCGAAACTAATAATTATTTAAAATATTAGTATTTTATATGATAAATAAAAAGAGTATTTTTTATTAAACATTATTAAAATATAAATAATAATATATTAGAATTAATTAATATCAAATGTCTTTTATATTCATATTTGTTAGCCTTACCAAAACTTTTATTTACATCTCATAAATATTATTTATATTAGAATAGTTTATTTATTATTAATTTTATTTGTTATTTGTTATTTATTATTAAAACTATTTATAATCTATTATTAAAATTACTTATTATTTGTTACCAATATTATTTAGGATTTATTATTAATAGTACTCATTATTTATTACTAATTTTGTTTATTATTAATATTGTTCATTATTTATTATTTGTTAATAAACAGTTGATATTTTAATTTATTATTTATTATTTATTTATAACACCTATTTATTTTAACTTAACAAATTAATTTTATTTTATAAAATACTTTATCAACTAGTGTTAAAGCTTAAAGCATTGTTGTTATAGCTAGAAGTTGTTGTAGCTAGTTGAACCTAAGAGTTATTTATTTAAGGCAAGTGTTGTCGGGATGTTGGACTTGTACCCTGTATTTACCCCAGGCAGGGTCAAGTTGCCTTGAATTACCTTGGAAGTCTATTGTATCCAGGAAGAGTAAAAGATCAAGCAAGTTCCTACATAAAGCTGTTTGAATATCAAAGTTACATTGGCAAGTCAAACATGATGTATACGAGGAATTGTACTATGAATGTAATTATAGACAATTTTTCTTTTTCTTTTCAGTCAAACAAACCATTTTAAGATGAACAAGTAATTTTACACAAAATGCTAATCTTTTCCTAAGAATCAACTTTGACAAGAATTTTGTAAACCATAATTGTTATTTCGAAGAAAACACGTTGTATGATCTTTCTTTTCCCAAGTGGGAGAAATAAAACGTTGGGTACTCAATAAGGGTAGACTATTAGGACTAGTCTTTGAAGGGTTAGGGTAAGTCTCTCAGTAGGTAGCCACCTCTGTGGGGTGAATTCTTTTCGGATAGGATGCTAGTCCTATAGGTCATATCGGTCCGAGTTAGCAAGTTCAGTCAAGTGGACTATGTATTTTTTAAATGGACAACTGGCAAGTTTAGATGTAGAGATGGAGGAGTATCTCACCCGGTAGGCCGTACACTTACCTTATGTCAGTATGTACAAAGTGTGGCATCCTGAACGTTCTTTTGTCATGGTGCACAAAGTGTGGTGTCATGACTACCTCTTTTGAGTAGTTTCTTTTTTGTATACATGTATGGGTTGAAAGAAAAACACTACTCTTCATTTGTGAAATTTATTTGATACTTGGTAGCACTTTCTTTTATGAAAATTTCTTAACTTGCATAAATGAACTGTTTTACCTGAACTACTTAAAGCACATACGGGCTTACTGAGATTTATGTCTCACCACCTTTTATACCATACTTTCAGGTCGGTCCTACTATGAAAGTTATTGATTAAAGATTGCCTTATTTTGAAGACTTATTTCTTTTCCTATGTATTTCATTTGAGAGACTCTAGCAAACATTTATTTATTTTTGGAAATTATTCATGTATCATTTGAGTTGTAATAAGTTTTATTTGGATTATTACTTTCCTTTCTTTTGTGAGTCTTAGTTATAAAGACACCTTATCTTAAGAATTGGGTGACATCCCCAACCCTAATAGGGTACGTTGGTAGTGGTGTGTTACATGCATAATCTCAATGGTAGCTAAATGTTCAGATGTCTGAGGTTTGGACAACTTTCATTGGCAACTATAAGTAGTAAAGCTTCATCCATAATTGTAGCTCCATTGAGCATTGTAGCCATGAGAATATCATGACCTTAGAGAAAATGATATGTTAAGCCGTGTTATAGAAAGAAACAAAGAGAATATACTTAAAGCAAAATATGATGGGCCTAGAAAATAAATAAACAACCTACAATGGTTACAAGGGCATATATAAGGTAAAGACATTCTTTGCTAAGAAATATAAAGAAAATAACATATTATTATGCAGTCAAGGACAGATGGCATCTAAAAAAATAGTGATGCATTAGACTTCAAAGACAGATTATTTTGCTCATTTGAGCAATTTAATTTTGATTTCTGACTGGCCATGAACACATAAAAAATGGACTTTCTCGCTCAGAAAAGGGGACAAATGCTTTAAATTCTTTAGCCAAATTTCCCGAACTAAACAAGAATATAGTGTCTTGCTAAGCAACATAATTAAGAAGTATTAGGTACATTTAGCAGTAGTACACAATTTTAAATGTCAATGACCTTAAAATATAAGGTCTTTCAAACCATACATTAATAAACAGCCAACAATCAAGTACAGAGGAACAAAAAGTGAAAAAGGAGAAAATTTTCAAAAGTAAAACAATTCTAAAATCATCTTGGCTAGAGCATAACTCCTTACTGGGAAATCAACAAAAGAGAATTTACTGTGAGTTTTAGAAGACTCATCTTAAAAGCAAATGTTGGCACTGTGGTATTAGGAGAACAGAATTTACTGAAATATATTCAAACCTTAAGGACTTGCTGCTCCACAGTCCACTTCTTAGATGCAGCTCTTCCTTCCATGTAGGCAAGATATTGTATAAGCATTTTTGTGCATTCAGTTTTATCAACTCCACTTTCTCCACTAACAAAAACTGACTAACTTATCCCCTCATTGATCATTTGCCTACACATGGTAATGCAAAGTTTAGTAAGAATTTGCAAAATAGAATACCACTCAATCATTAAAAGAACATAGAATACAAAAAATTACCTATATGCAACATCAGAAATGGCATCATTAATGGCATCAACATCATCATGCGTAAAAATGGTATGTAAATATAACTTCGGCTAATATCTTCACCAATTTTGCAAGTGATTCAATTGGTGTATCCATTAATGTGCAGATCCAAATGCACAAAAAGTAACAAAAAAGTAGTTGGCAGGATATGGCATAACCCAAACAAAGTAGAATAAAAAATTTGGTAAGCAGTTAGCATAGAGGACACAGAAACCCTTAGCACCATATCTAGGAGATTTGTTAAGGAAAGTAATTACTTCTCTACTAGTATCCTTTCAATTTTTGGATTTTAAAAATAAATAGCAATGTGCATCCAAGTTGCCTTCAACTGGTATCCTAGAAAAAATCATGTCAGAAATGAAGAAATATGATATACTGCCCTCTAGAGAAATGAATGACAAAGCAAGAATTAGAACTCACATCAAAACAGGCATTTAATCTACGAGTCTCAAGCTAAAGCTAAACAAAATAAATAAATCACATAGTAATCATATCAAGTTACTCTTTCACATAGTAATCTTATCAAGCTTTGTTCATTGTTATGTCTAAAATATGGAGATTAAGGAATGGTAGAATCTTTACCTCACAAAGCTTAATTATAGATCATGTCTAGAGGATGTGTTTTTAGGTGATTTGTGGAATAGTCTCTTATGGAGAAGGATCCCCACCTTAACTTGCAGCTTCCTTAAGCCTTAACTAGACCTAGAACAGACCTTCTACTTCTATACTTGCTAACTATTGAGCAAAACACTTACTTGACTGAAGTATAAACATAAAACTAAGAGAAAAGGCTAAGGCTCATAGCCACCACTAAATCAAAAGTTCATCTATTTTACAAATTTTCTATTTATTACTTAAACGTTCATGCATAGGAAAAAGAATCAGAACAGATGTGGATGAAATTGGGGGGGGGGGGGGGGGGAACCCAAATCAGAAGAACTTAATTAGAATCAAATTTGTGCAAGTACTAAATCATACCTCAAATTTCAAACAAACACTAAATCTGAACAAATATTCATGCAATGTAAAATCATACCTCAAATTTGCACAAGCTTCTTGTTGATGCCACTATGAAATTGATGGGTTGGAAGTGAAATTCACCTTGTTCATTGGAAGTGAAATTCACCTTGTTCCTTCCCCTCTTGTTTTTGGATTTCCCTTTTCCCTTAACTTCTTTCTTTTTCTCTAAGGACCGAGACACCTCTACCCCTCTTCTCCTCTTGCTCATCTTACATCACTCTTGTTAAGGTGAAACACAAATATTATCTCCTAAAGTGGTAAAACTCAAATTCCCCAAAACTAACTCGGGACTGCTCTTCTACATAAGTAAGACTCGATTCCTTGTGATTTTTAGCTCTTGGTTGTATTACTCAATCAAACCCTTGCATCATGGGTTGTTGATTAATGTTACGGTTATTTGTGATTTGGTAATGAGACCATGAAAAAAGCATGCTAGGTTGCTACTTGAACTTTGTGGGTCGTTGGATCTTATTGCTTGCATGTGTTACTTATAAGAAAAGATTAGGGTGGACATGTTGGTGATCTCCCTTCATGCTGTTTTCATTATCTATAAGTATTACAACTTACTTTTTTATTTTTATTTATTAGTTATTAAGAATAAAATCATTATTTATTACTTATTCTTTATTATTTATTATTAAAAAATATTATTATGATTCTTCATGATTATAAAGTTCTTAATGCATCTTAGCAATAATGATTTGATTGGGGTTTGTTCATTCAATTAACTAAATGATTAAATATTCATTAATTGATTTCTTGAAATAATTATTTTTTTCCCTACGTAGTAGTGTATTAAAATTATTACCCACCATTAATTTATTAGCCATATTAATTGTTATCGATTGATAAATTATTTGATTATTAACTGTATTTATTTAACTATTGCATGTCAAATATGGGATATTAAATATTATATGCCATCAACCAATTGATCTGGATTATTTGAGCCCTTTTATTTTCTATTTAATTGTTATTTGCTATATAATCATGTGTTTATTTAATTACTATCTATTTACCTATTAGATATTAGTTGCTAATTTGATAGAAGCTTGGATTAATTAATTTAGCTAATCACTGATAACTAAATAGAAGCTTGGATTAATCATGTGTTTATTAATCGTTGATTAATTTACCTATTGTGTGTGTGTGTGTGTGTGTGTGTGTGTGTGTGTACAAATATGCATTTAATCACATATACAAGTTCTTGAATAAGTCTTAAATAATTATTAGCAGCCAATTATATATATATATATATATGTATGTATATGTATACACACACACACACACACACATATACATTCATACATACGTATATTCACAAATGCATATTATTTGGTTGTGCAATGACATTCTTAGTTAAGAGGGTAATTAGAAGTTGTTAGATGGGAATTCTAATTATGGATTATAATTTCATTTAGAGTTGGGGTCGGAATCTTAGATCTAACTGCACTGTGGTTTAGGCTTATTAGAATACACCAATTCGGTAAGTCCTTGCATTAAATATTTGTTACTAAAGCTCTAAATTATAAGTCATTTGGAACATAAATAGTGTCAATGAAGTGGTTATTTAGGATGCAAGCTTGACTTTAAAAAAAAAAAACTTTTATACAAACAAGGGTTTTATTGGAAAATCACCTTATATTTGTAAAACGATTTTCACCGAAAATCATTTGAAAAGTATGCTTACATGACCAAAGTGTGTTGGAAATATTTTCATTGAGTTTGGATCTTGAATGATATTATGAAATGTTGAGTACTCACTAAGGGTAGGCCTTTGGGATTAACCTTTGAATGGTAGGGCAAGTTTCTCAGTAGAAGGCCATATTTGAGAGATAAACTCTATCTGGAAAAGGTGACAGCCCTAGTTAGTCAGGCCGGTCCGAGCTAGCACCTCAGTCCAAGTGGGCAGATATTCGGGGTGGACATCCAGTGAGTAAAGGTAAGAGATGGAGGAGTATCTTATCCAGTAGGCCGTACACCCACTACACTGTGATGTAAGGTTTCACAGTATTTATCATGATGCAGGGTTTTGTGGCAAGGCTATGATGCAAGGTTCCATAGCCGTTTATTTTGAGTGATTTTGTATGATACTTATTACTGTGATATGACTTCGATATGATATACCACTCATTATATTTTATGGAAAATGATTGAATTGCAATCAACGTTTGAAGAATGGTTTCGAAGTGAATTCATGAAATCTATTTCAAATTAGACAAGAGCACAAATAAGACTTACTGAGAATTCCTTCTCACACATTTTCTCTACCATATTTCAGGAGGCACTAGACATGAGGTGGGTTACCATTAGAGACAAGTATTGTCCAAGTTTACCTTGTTTTTCATTAATGATTGAAGTGATGTTTGTCTTTACACGATGTTTTATTTAAGCTATAGATTTTGGATTGTACGATTTATACTCTTCTTTTTCCAAGACACCATAATAAGTTTGATATGATGTATTTTAAGTTGAGATAATTACTTATCTAGTTTTATCTCAGTTATAAAGACCCCCCCTTGTCTTAGTTATGGGGTGACATCTCTGGCCTTATCGGCTCATGTATTGGCAGGGTGTTACAAATAGTATTAGAGCCTAGGTTTAGGAAATGTCTATATAGTGATGAAATTATTTACTTAAGCCTTTAAATCTTATACTAGCCTAGTTGTTGCTTGTGGATAGAATGGCTATAAGATCCAAAGCAGTTGTTAGAGACTGGCCTTTCATGTGTGGACCTAACGCACTACCACCACCCATACCCTCTCCACCATCCGAGTCCAAGTCCGAGTTCGAGTCCGACCCTGAGCTAGAAGAGCCAGAACAAGAGAGTGAGGAAGAGGATGTAGAGGTAGAGAAGCCTAACCCACCTATCTAGGAAGTGGACCTGACCTCTGATAACGAAAAC